>OX336369.1:1390000-2020420 GCA_946902895.1 Fragum fragum | reverse complement strand
AATTGTTGAAAATTCTAGATTATTTATATCTGTAGGTAATAAAAAAACAAACAAAAAAAATGCTTTACAAGCAATTTCTTCATTTTTCTCATTGTATTATGCCCCAAAAGACTTTAAAGATTTAACCAACTTAAAATAATCGTCTGTAACTACTTTCAATTTCGACCAGTCTAAAATTTTGTCGTCTGGTAATGGGTGACAGGGATTTTCTTACAAACACAGAGAAATAGCGATTCGTCAAACCCGAAACAAGTTAATTTCTGATTTATTTCTAATTTGTTCAAAGATCCCCAATTGATTTGTTCTTTTTTTTAAATATCTTTAAATCTTGCCATTATCTTTCTAAATGCAAAATATTCGTGAGCCTTTCCTCGCAAATTGGTAGCACGTCAGACCCTCAGTCATGAGGTCCGAGGTTCGGGATTCGATCCCCGGTTGCGGCAAAATTTTTTTCCGACATTTGTCTCCCACCGATGGATTGATAACCGTAAACCTAAGTGGGATGAGCAGCTAGAGGCCCGGAAATGATGTTGCAGTAGTACTGGTGTGAGAAATACCAGGAATCCATGGGTAGGTGCTCCAGCGGCAGCGATATGACTGAAATACTGTTAAAAGTGGCTTTAAACCTCGTTAAAAATGATTTCCTCTCAAATAATATCATCTTACCCCACCTACCTAGAAAAAAAGGTAAAAGTATTTTCATCATATTTTCTAATATTGAGGTTTCCAAATCACGAGTTTGTTATGGATAAGAATATTGTATGTCCGCCCGTCCAGCTCGTGTTTCGACCTATGTAAACGTCAAATCATTTCGTTTCTGTGTCACTATTAGTTAAGCATCTTTCACTTTGATTCTGCTTCACATTTTTGCAAAAGAATGTTAAGAATCTATAGTTATCTCCACCCTTGTGTGACGGGGCTATCATTATGTAATACATATTACTCCAAATATTGCTATGCTTTAACAGTCAAATGGAACATAACAAGAGTAAAGAGTCCCTGACGACGAATAAACTCAAATATAAGCAAATGACGTGATTTGTGACATAAAAACAACGTGGTGATGCGATTACCAGAAAATCCTGTTTGGCATTTGATAGCATTGCATAGGTCCTAAGTATCAAATTTACGAAGGAAATGTCCCGTTCAAATAAAAGGGGCCATTAAATTACTTCTTCCGACTAAGTCACGTGGTCTCTCGCCTTACTGACCATAGGCCAAAAATGTTACGTCAGGCTTGAAAGCAATGATTTGACCAAGTGACCTAGTTTTTTAAACATTTTGTAATTGTCCTAGATTTCATGGTTGTAATTATTCTGACATATTTTCAAGACATTTAAGCCTATTCTGACATATTTTCAAGACATTTAAGCCAAATTCCTCCCCGCCCCAACAAAAAACCCTAAGTGGAATCTACAGTACACACACGGTATTGTTGCTTGACGCACGTCAACTTGATCACAAAAGTATTTGAGCTGAAAGAAGAAGAAGAAGAAGAAGAAGAAGAAGAAGAAGAGAAAAAAATGTTGTTTTTTCCAAAAACTAGTGCACATTGCAATTGATTCCTTCTGTCAAAAATATGTTTATTGTTAACAGAAGAATAACTACTTTTTTTTCTTAATTACGAAAAACCAAAACGTTTATCTCGTGAATTAAATACAAGGAAAAAGAAGCATTTTGTTTAACGTCACTGAAAGCGAATTCACACTTATGAGTGTGTTGAAAAAATGAAATCCATAAAATTAGACAGATACAGAAATATCTATAAAAGAGTATTTTTGAACATTTATTGGAATTCAAGGAGACATTTACAGCTGGAGATACTATAAAATCATCTTTGACAAAAAATATCTTCTTCAAAACCATCTGTGAAACACGCTCTTTTATATCACAAAAAGTACTGATTTCTGCAACTTCTTCTGTAGAAGTGCTTCGAGAGGGTTGGAGATTGTATCATCGTGTCATTTTAGACTCGCCACATGACACGATGTATACCCTGATTCTCCAACTTTCACTTTAACTTCCCCCTTACATGCATTGCACGCGATTTCATTGCCGTCCCAGAAATGTGGGATGGCATGGCACGATATTTAACGTGCACGGCAAGTACAAAGATTCACCAATAACGTCTTGTACTCTTCCAGCCAATCCAATATCCAAAGTCGAAGGTTATTTTAGACACACAATATGAAACACAATGGACCGCTTGCATGATCTGAGGTTTAATTTAGTCGAGAACAAAGCTTGGACAACGGCCCGTATTCACCAAACTTTTCTAAATTTTACAATTGGGTCCAGACTAAATTGTAAGGTTCATGCTATTCAGAGAATAGACTAAAGTTCGTATTCAGCAACACAATTTAGAACAGTCCTCAATTAGAACGGTAAGTATATTGCATGAGCGACCGCGCACCTGCACTTGTTTCCCGACTTCTGAAAAGCGCATATAAAAATAGTAGCCAGCTTTTAACCCTGAAACCCATCATATAGCCCGTAAAAATAAAATATTGCAAAATTTTTAGTATTTAATTTAAAAAAAGGTCGAAATCGAATACGAAAGTTTTGAACCTTGATCGAAATCCTATATGGATCGCTGAGGCCGGGGGGGGGGGTAGTCAATGGCAAAACGAAGGGGTTACACTACAGTGATTAAAATAGAATAAAAAGAAGAAATAACATTCCTAGGTTTGTTGATTATTTTTCATTTGTCTGTGACTACGTAGAAACCTTTTGATGGCTTTTTTAAAAAAAATATTTTTATTGATATTATCAATCATAAACCTGCCACAGTCCATTGGTTCGAATCCCCTTGAAGACGGCAACGAAAAAAAGCGGTTGTGCAATAGTTTTATTTTGAGTTGAAAAAAGACCAAACCAATGACGAACAAAGTTTTGGTGGACCCGAGTTCAATCCGTCTTGTTAAATATCAGTTTACCTAGAGGCAGTACCATACCCTTTACTGTTTCATCCCTGGTTTTTACGTCCCTGTTTTTTAACATTGAGAAAACATTGTGGAAAAGAAGAAATTGCTTGTAACAAGCAATTTCTTCTTTTTCTATAATATTTTCTACCCTACCGAGTGAATATTTATCTAACAAGTTCAACTTAAGATTGCCGTCTGCAAAACCTTTGGATTTAGGCCAGTCTAGAATTAAAGAAACGGGAAAGGGTAAAGACACGAATTCTTCTTTTTCGGGAAAAGATTACCTGCACCAAAACAACACCGTCGAACCGTCTCGTGCAGAGTCGTAACTATAACTATGTTAGATTACATAGCCCGTAAGTAGAGCGGCAGACTCGTGTTAAATACTTCCGAAATTCGAATCATAGGTCTTTTTAGGTCATCTGACCGAAGGTCATGGTGACCTATTGCGATCGTGTTTTGTCTGTCGTCGTGCTCGTGCGTTAACTTTTTACATTTTCGACTTCTTCTTAAGAACCCTTGGGTGGATTTCAACCAAACTTGGCAGAAAGCATCCTTATGGGAAGGCGCTTCAGATTTGTACACGTCTCCCATTGGGGCTCCATAAGGGGCCAAAAAAGGGGCAAAAAAGGGTACATCTTTAAAATCTTCTTCTCATGAACCGGCTGTCAGATTAGATTCATATTTGGTATTTAGAGTCTTTAGGGCAAGGACTATCAAGTTTGTACAAGAGAAAAAAAATCTGTAAAGAAATGGCCGTGCTTGGGAGGGGGGGGGCAAAGGTGTGTGTTGGGGTTTACATAAGCTTACATGGTGAAAACTTTGAAAATCTTTTTTTACCAAACCAAAACACCTACAGCTCTGATATTTGGTATGTGGCATTATCTAGTGGACCTCTATCAATATTGTATAAATTATAACCCCATGGTCAAAATAGATAGCTACTTCGCGAACAAAATTCATTTTGTAACTTTTCAACAAGGCTAACTTTTATAAAATAATAGGCAAATATTCGTTTGATTTTGATAATGAAGGCCTTCAGTTATTTATAAACGAGGACCGTACTATATTAACATGTTAATCAAATAACTAGAATAGTATTTAGAACAATATAAATCATACTATATCGAAAGACTACGAATGGTATTATTTTGGTATTGCATTTTCTATTATCATTAAGTATTTTGCTTTGAAGATCAGCTTGACACCTAAATACCATGACTTTCAAAATCGTAGTATATGCAGAAATGATATTAGAAGTATTTTTGCGTAAGAAATTTATTCGGGATTGTGATATGTAAATATTTACCTTTTTTTTTACTTTATATCTATTGATGAATTGATTGTTTTCTAGAACCTGTTTTGCAACTCATTCTATCATTTTAGACAGAATAGCAATCTATGTGTGGTTTTTTTGTATATGTGTGTCTATTCGTGCTTGTGTGTTCAAGAGTTAGTCCACTAATCGCTTGCCCCACCCACTGACTCCAATGGCCCCGCCCATGTACTCCAACAGGAAGTTTCGCTTCGATTTTAAATGGCATTATTTTGCAAAAAATCTGGCCAGTAGCATGTAAGAAAAAAGTAAAATGGTTGGTTGGTGACCTATACGTCGTAACTACAGCTTGAATAAGCTGTAGTTACGACGTTTAAGCCGCCGAACCAACAAAAAAAAATGTTCACAAAAATGGCGGAGTTTTCTTGGAAGCTCTGGTCCGGGCTGAATATATGATTTGATTGGTCAATTAGGTTAAATGCCACATTCAAACGTATTTCAGTTATACCGTTGCGGCTGAAGCACCTAGCCGTGGTCATGGCTTCCTGTCGTTTTTCGCACCGGTACAAAACCAATATCTATCCGAGACAACAGCCGGTCATCCCACCCTTTTAATGCGCCCTACTTATTATACACCCATCGGTGAGAGAGAAATGACGCAAGTCGCGATGACTTTTGTCAAATGTCTAACAGACTATTTGTCGAGCCGGGTTTCGAACTCACAGTGAAGGATTAAGGGCATAGCGCGTTACTGTCTGATCTACTCGAGCTAAAAGATCAGCCTCAGGGTTCAGGCGGATTTTAGATCGCAATAAATGCTAAAAATTACGCCAGATGCTATATAAAAACACCGTAAAATGTTGTTTTTCTTGTAAAAGCTAAACCATCTTTCGCAAACTGTTTACTCTTAGAAAGTACCGCGATTTCTCACTTTCCATCGTATTGTATACTAATCCATCTATGAGATTTAAGCAAAACTTCACAGAAATGGCGTCGGATGTGCTCTTGTAAAATGCACCAATAAATTAAATTCATTTTTCATTCCGATCGCAACTGACACAGGAAAAAATTCCAAAGTGTCAACCCCCCAAATATAAAGCCTGGAGTGTTGTTGGTTTCTAGATTTTACAGAATAGAATTTCATAAAAAAAGAGAACCTTTGATTGAAGAGGGTCATCGGCTGATGAAAGATATTAAACCTCTTGACCTTATGTTTTGCCACAAACAAATTTTTACAGGTGCTCTTTGCTTTAATGTAAAATATTGTGCCACATTAGGACCCAAGAGGAATTGTTGCAATAACTTTTGTAGAGCGTCTATAGGCAATGTCACATGCAAAATTGTAAGCCTACGAGCCTCATGGTTTCTAACTAGAAGACTTTTATACGTTTTTATATTTGTTTCTAGTTGAAAAGGCTGTTTCAGAGGGCAGCCAAAAATAAGGCCCCAGTTGGGGCATGTTTTACTACTAATGTAGAAGGGCACTAGACCATTACACATGCTAATCATTAAACCACTGGGCCGCATAGTTTCTCACATGGTGATCTTTAAAGATTTTCTTCCTTGTCTTTATTTAAAACGGTTTGTGCCCGGGCGGAGCCCAGATACACCGCAGGACCATTATTCTCTATTCCTTGTAAAGGGTAACTCCCAATTTTCAATCAGAGGTTCGATCCCAAGCGGCGGCACATATTCTTTCCGACATTTGTCTCTCACCAATGGGTGTATAATCGTGAACATAAGTGGGATGAGCTGCTGGAAGCTCGGAAAAGATGCCGTGGTAGTACTGGTAACAGAAATACAAGGAATCCATGGTTATGTGCGTAAGCTGCCGCGATATGGCTAAAATATTGTTAAAGTGGCGTTAAACCACAAACAAACAAACTATGCTTGGGAGAAACAACACCTTGCTTTATATATATGATTCTGATCCTGCATGGTTGGTAGATATCTATTGTCATGGTTTCTACCATTTGTTAGCCTTCAAGCGGCTCTTGAACAGTTTATGGTAGTAGAGTTTTGACTCTTAATTTTCAAAGATCTCACTGATATGGCTTCAGTTATTTGTAAGGAGGTGATTAAGTCAATTTTGTAATGAAGATGACTGTTAATAAATTTCAAATGAGAAAGAAAAAAGCAAAATGATTTCGCGTTTCGTAACGCCGAATTATTCAACGAAGTTCACCCCGAATGGACCGAAAATCATCGGGTAATTACGTTATCTCTCGATTGCATAGAAAATTGTCTTATTGGCATCCTCTAGCAATTCAGTGGTTATCGACATCATCCGAAGACCTCATCCGATAGATGGCGATGGTTTGTTTACGTTCTTGTTTAACGCCACTTTTAACACATTTCAGTCATATCGCGGCAGCTGGAGCACCTAACAATGGATTCCTATTATATCTCGCACCAGTACCACCATTTCACCCTTTCCCATCTCACTTAGGTTTACGATTATCTACCCATTGGTGAGAGACAAATGTCGGATAGGATAAGTGCCGCAGCCGGGGATCGAACCCATGACCCCCCTAGAATGAAGATTGGGAGTTTGAGGCGCTACCAATTGCGTTATGACGGTAGCTTATCGATGATTCAAAGTAGGGCACATCAAATTATTTTTATAGTGAATTTTGTTAGATTTGACACGATGAAAGGACATTTATCGTGAAAATGATATTATGAACTTTCGAAAAGCAGACACTTTTCCTATATCAAATTTTCAACAAGGTGTTTAACAACCGACCGAGCAATTGGCCATCCCAACTACCAATCAAAGAATCAATCGTCCATCAAATATTTCATTTAGACCGAAAGTGAACTTTGATCTCCAATATTGGCAAATATTAAAATGAAACATTTTTGTTGGTTTGCCGACTTAAACTCCGCATCTATAGTTTATCCAAGTTAAAGTTACAACGTGTAGGTCGCAGGTCGATCATTTTACGTTTTAGTGCTTGGCCGTAAAATTCTAAAAAATAATGCAGTTTTATATTAAATTTGAACCGCCTGAGACAGACAGCTGGCGGGGTTAGCTTAGTAGACCGATTCATAGAAGAGCGATCTTTCTTACTATCTTTTCATTTTTTATTTATCCATGATGGACAGGCCCGCTTTTCAACTGTTTGATTCTGGACAAGCGAAAAGGGGCCTCTTGGTTACTCCGTGAAACAAATATGTAATTGAAAGCAGGGGTCAACGAGATGTCGTTTTCCGAAAATGAGAAATGGTCAGTTAGAATTATATTTCTAGATTCAGATAATCTGCGAAAACGAGAAGAATAGACTCGGTACGACAACGCGGACTGTGAAGGTTATGCACATTATCCTGACGGTACGTTTTGTTAATATTCGTTTTGCGGAATCCCAAATAACCTATCATATATGATGAATCGGGATTTAAATTTAGTCGCCTGAAGACAAACGAAGATCTACTGGGTTTTCTCGCTGTATCATGACTTAATAATTCAACAGACAACTTACGGAATTCGTCATAAATAATTGAATTACCGCGTTGTCTTTGATTTAGTTCCTATTGGGCTTCTGAAAGTACTCTCAACGGGACCAAAGACTCTTGTGGCATCATTATACCACACACATACAATCATATAGCAGTCGATGTTGATTCGGGTCTTCAAAAAACTTATTTACCTCACGCAACATCACCATCAAATCAAAGGACTGAAAGTTCTAGGAGCGATTTGCATGCTTATCACTAGCCACGTTCAATAATGATGTCTACAAGCCACCCATGTATCACCATTATAATAGTCCGTAAAGGAACATTCCTTCACGGTCCTCTGTAAAAAAAATATTAACCCTTAAATGATTGACTTTTTCATATGGTATGTGAGGTTAACTGTTTACCTGTGTTCCTTATTTTTTCTTATATCACAATGTTTTAGCCAGTCCATGAAAATTCGCGGTTGTGTGGTAAAAGGTTAAATGCTAAAAGGACAAGAAAATCGAAACAAACATTCAATTCTTTGCAATATGCATATCGTTATTAATACAATGAAGTGCCATATGCACGTTTCTAAGATATAATTCGAATTATAGAGGTGAAAGGGTGTTTTGATTCGATGGAATTGTTAGGCTAAAACCACGAATATAGCGGGACCATACTGTGTATATCTATTGTAGCAAAGGCAAGTTCACAACCGCTTGTTAATTAGCCCCACCCTGCTAGATCAAAATAACAAACGCTTTTAGAGTTTGTTATATGTATTCACTTGGCTCCAATAACCACTGACCTTGATTCTATCTTGAAATGCGAGTACATTGACACTACAGTAGATTATTCATCACTAATACACTCTCGAAGGTTTAAATGATTTTTCTGGTTATTTTCTGAGCTTGCGTGAAAATTAACATCTGCTTTTCGGATCGATTTTAAATAGCGATTTGAAATAACAAAGTCGCTAAAAATTCACAGGTACAAAAATAATTAGGCCATAATGAATTTCAGCAATCTAAGTTTAACTGCGTGGATGAACAGTAAACTCCATCTATGAATAATCAGCCTGAAAAGGAGCCTGAAAAAGAGACAGGAGCATTAAAAATTTATTAATACTACGTAATTCCTCGCTTTATCGTACAACTTTATCGTACCCAACATTTAGAACATTACGAATCTCACAATTGTATCTTACAGGGTAAACGCAACATTTCAAACGAAGCCAAGTTAAACCAAGATCAGTTTCAATTGTTCAGAAAAAAAAATAAGTAGACAACTAAACCTACTACACTCATTACGTAAAGGAAAAACCAGTTTATTGATAAACTAGCCAACATGCAGTCCACTCAGTCTTTAGGTAACCAAAAGATATCTTCGGCATAGCCAAAGAACTATTTTAAACGTATCTAGTGCCAATTCTAACTGGACAGGAAAAAACAATTCCCTGAAAATGTATTTTGAAAAAAATAAAATAGAATAAAAAAAAAAATAATAAATATATGTAAATATTGCAAAGCAAATTTGGCTTTAAATATGTTTATGAAATACAAAAAAGGATACACCTTGGCATCTCCGTAGCCTAAGAATTGGGGAGAAGTTCACCTCATATTGTAGCCATCGGCATAGCTTAGTTGATAGCGCATCAGACTCCCAATCTTCAATTAATGGGTGTCATTGGTTCGGTTCCCGTATATACATAATCATATAATTTGTATGATCTTTTTATATCAATCAAATATAATTTCTTTTAAACACTATGAAATCACCGAATATTAACGCATATATATATATTATATGATCTTTTAATATCAAATAAATGAAATTTCTTTTAAACACTATGGAATCACCGAATATTAACGCATGTACATAATTTATATGATAATTTCAGTACAAAGTCTTAATTTTCATATAGATATAAAATACATCAATTACAAAAGTTTGTTTTAACTAGTTGTAATAAATAGCTGTTACAACTTTTTTCCAATTAATTCATGAAGTCTTAGAACGCTAACGTTTTCTATATAATCAATATAAGAAAACCACAAATTCTTCAGCATAGCACTAATCCTTTGTTTAATTCTCAGAATTGCTTTAATCCTGTTAGCCATTTGACCAAATAGATGGACTGAGTTAATGAGGTTATTCGTATTTGTTTTCCCACAGAGTACCTCACATGCGACAACGCCATATAGGACAAATTTGCCATAGACGGCCATTATAACATTTTTGCTCATAGCTCGGTCCACGAGTTTGCAACAAAATCAAGACTTCTATCAAAATAAAGAGGAATCATTCACATACTCAAATAATTAGAAATATATATGATGATCCTTTTTACCACTGACCTTAGAACCCATTTTTAAGATGACCCTCATTCCGTATCTATAATTATAGCGATTCTCGGAAAATTAGCCGATGTTCGAACTTGGCCCTGGGAAGGTAAATATGGAGACAATCTTAATTTCTCCGACTGCTAATTGAAGAACTATAAAACGTTTTCAGAAAACAAATTTGGTTTTCACCTGCAATATTTATGACCAGTCTTTGTTTACATGCCCGAACTTTTCCTAGACAAAATTCTGACAGATGGCGCGAAAGTGATTTACTTTCGTCATTCCAGATAGGATAGCATGTTTTTTGTGGTTTTTTTTTAGTTGAGTATATTTCATTTTCTGCGTCATTTAAAGGAAGTACTCCTTCAGCGTTCATTGTAAAATGGATTGTTTATACCTTGAACTAAGCTTTTTTTTATTAATCAGTTTGTTTAAAATCTAGTGAAAGTTTGCACACAAAGGAAGTAGAAGAGTCTGAAAGTATTATACCTTTTGAGAGGTTCATATTAATAGCATCTGTCTTTCTCCTACATAAAGATCAATCGATATTCAAATAAAAATAATTTCATTTAACACAAAAAATGACCCCAAATTAGTTACTCTATAGCAAACTCAACAAAACGCGCCAATGATAACGCATGTAATTTTAGATTCAGTGCTGTATCGTTAGAAGAAAATAGCCACACAGCACAGAGTAATTACCACCAATGAAATTGACATCTTGGAAACATCATAAGTACAAATGTACTAGATGCCTACTGTCTGTGGACAATTGGATTTCTTAACAATCACTTAGTATAATAAAACATGGCATGAAGGACATCTAAGTTTTCTACCGATAGTAATTACGTAGGAGTGACAAGTTGTATTCGATTTCAAACAAGTCTTCCATAACGATATTACAGAGAAAACATATTGTTTTATAGTATTCATTACTGCACCATTGATAAATCGTGCAATTAAGGAACGACTCTGGCTCATTTCATACCTTAAAATCTTGTATATGCGTTCATAAATTACATAGCCATGATTTAACGAACACGTTGGGTTACCGAACCTTAGGTATCAAAGTTTCTGACTATGTCAGCAATACGAACAGAAATAATCTTTATTTGCGAAATTAACTGTACAGAATGATTGTACAGTTTCTTTTTTGTTTAGACAGTCTGTTCATCATGTATGCGTAACATTATATATTTGTCGACATTACTTCAAGACGGAACACAAATTTAGAAATAACCCTTTGAACTTTTTTGTAGATTTTTTTAAAGCCACAGATGTCTAACTTAGCGAGACTGTACATTAAGAATGCGTAAACATCGTATAATTTTGATCACGAACAATATATTCATGTATAACTTACAAGGCGTTGCTATGTTAAATAGAAGGTAAATTATGAAATCAAATCTATTGTTGTAAACAATATTGGTGATCATAAAATCTGAAAATTTGAATAACGAGTGAGTGATCAGAAATGAAATAGGAAAAAGTATAAATGACCAGACAGACACACACTAAAAGCGAGTGGGTATATTTATATATTATTGCGATAACGAAACATTCTTATTAAATATAAGAATAAAGACATAAATAGGTGAAAAGATGGCAATGTGGAAATGAAACATTCTTACTAAATCTAGTTAATCGCTCCAAACGATTATTGACGATATTCTTAAATTCGCCACTGACCCAATGATTCCATTAACAAAACTGGACGCATACAATACTGAAAATTCTGGGTGATAAGCAGTTCGAATGGCCGCATATAAAAGAACACCTGAATTTCTTTGGATTGATTGATTGAACTTGTCATACTGCTTTAACATTCTAAAGTTACATTAAATCTTGAGAACGACAAGTTAAGTATTCCCAAACTTTGAGTAAAGGGAAACACGGGATTCTTGAGTTAGGGAAACCCGGTATAAGCTAAATATAAAGAACGGTTTGATTGGACTATCTTGTGTGCCTACCCATGGAACTGGTGTGACCGTTTGTATACTAGGGCGTTTAGCAGGCGGACAATTGCATAACAAATCGGTGTCTCATATTAGTCGTAAATTAGAACGAGGAGGCAGAGTTGTGGTCTGACTGGCAGAAGTTAATTACTACTCTTAAGCGGCTTAATTCATAGTAGAAAAACAGTGACTCCAATCATTCTTTTTGTAACCTTGTAACCAAAAAACCTTGTAACTGTGGTTTTAAAGCTGCCTCGTGTACGATTTATATACAAAAAATCGGCATGATCACAGACGGTCATAATCTTACAATCACACATAGTTTTGGACGCTTCGTCAAAATGACAACATAGCATACTGAGCGACTTGTCAACTGAACGAAATTACCAAAGTTCGCGTTCATTAGATTGTATATCTCGCTTCTTAATGCTTTCCAGTGCAATCAATCATTTTCGAATCTGACGTGTTGTAATAACAGTATTGGGGAAAAAATATCGCTGGTGTACGAGCAATTACCTACTTTCAAAAGGCTTAATACCTTATCGGAACCCTAGTTTAAAATTTGCTGTCATTACATTTTATCTCTATTCTCTCTAAATTTTTAACAATACAAAAATCATAAGCAGCCCGCAACGACATGCACTACATATTTTTTTATAAACGAGTTTATAGCCTGAGATTGCGTAAGCAATCTGAGGCTAAAGTTACAATGCTAAAAATTCAAACTCATGCAGAGTTTAATGTAAAAACATAATGTAAAAACATCTACCGCAATCAATGTGATCTTCTGTCGCTTGAAAAGTAGATCGGATCTGACCATAAATTAATACGCCCGATCGAGGCGAGAAGGACGAAGGCGAGATATGACTCATTGAAAGCTGTCGTCTCGATGTACAGTACTTTCGTGTCAGTGTTCTTAATTCGGCAAAATTATCAAAACTTGACGAGTGAATGTAAAGAAAGAAAGGAGATATATAATATATTGGAAATTATTAAACATATATAATCATGAAAAATTAAGGTCTTTGTTTCATACCAAAATAATATTACTTATTCTAGAGTAACAACGTTAAAACGGTCAGGTTGAACGAAGTTGCTGTATAAAGCTGTTAAGCGAAGCTGTCGGTTTTACGCACGATTGGAATGTTTTGTTTAACAAATTAATTGATCATTCATAGGATCATATTCGCACTGTCTGAAAACAGTTGGTCGTGCTCGGACTTTCTGTCTCTATATTTTTTTACCTCCAAATTCTACCAAAAGGATGCACGGTCTACATACCGTTTTTGAGAGGTGTACATAATCACGTTAACCTGGTAAACAACCGCCCGCCCTCTCTCGCTCTCTTTATCTGGAGATTATAAAGCGCATATTTACATAACGAAATTGGTCTGTGTGGTAGAATACTAACATCGCACACAAGAGCCCCCTAGTTTGAACCTGGCTACCCATCTCTCTCACTCTCTAGCTCTCTCTAGCTAGCTCCACTGGCTGAAAGCCAACGAGCTTTTGTCATGATGTGGTGTCCGTCGTCCGTCCGTCCGTCGACTTTTACTTAAAAATCTTCTTCTCAGAAAGTACTGAACATAATTCAACCAAACTCAACCAAAATTCACAGGAAGGATATTTGGGTGGCCTTTATCAGATCCCTTCAATGCATTTTGATCGGGTGAAAAATATGTAACGATATATACATGTATATATATCGTTACAATACCTCAACGGGATGAAAATTATTGCGGGCAGGTTGTGTCCCCTAACGCACAAATTGCCAGATCTGCGCATAATCGACAGTAGATTTGGGTAGAAAGTGGCGCCTCCGATATTCCGACCATCAAACTTTTTCTGTCCAGATTATATATCTCCTGTATACATATCTCAGGCTTTCAGCACTTTGATTTGAATACACATAACGGCCTCTTATTGCTTTAAACTAGTCATTTCGTTTGGTTACGACTGATTAGATAATATTGAATATGTTTAACATGCATGCTCAAAAGAATAAAGGAAATCGAATCAATGGATTCTCTAGTTTCACCTGTCCATGCAATCGGCGTTCTATTGAAAAAAATTCAAAACAATTGTAAAACATTGAACTAACCATTCTATATACCAACAAAATCGTTTTGTTAAAAGGCGGGCTTACAAATATACTTGGCAAATGTTAAAAGTTGACATTATTGAAGTTTAGCATTTTGTTGTCCTTTCAAGCAAAACAAAACAAACACGCACACACACACATACTCTCTAAGAATGACATAGCAAATAGGAATCATATGACTCTTAAAATCATATGAATCTTAAAATATCAGTCGCGTGCTTTTCGTTACCCTGTACAACGAGACAAACATAAACAGCTACGTGCTTGCTATAAACCTTGTTATCATTTGATACAAATTTGCCTAGGCGTATCAGCCTAAGCTAAAGGGAAAATCGAATTGAACCGGAAGGGTTTCGGCTAGCTATTCTGGGTCCGCTGTTCTTCACTCGTGTACAACAAACTTGTCAGTTCCTGATCGGCCCAGATCCGATGCGGTACGAGGTAGGTCACATCGGGATAACCGTGAAATTCGACTGCGAAGTCTCCGAACCATGTTCATGAACTGCGAATAGCTGGCCTAAGATCCTGAAGGTCAAACGCTGGAACTATTCTTACACTTTTTCATAAGCGCAATATGTTGAAATGGGTCGCACGGAACCTACGGTTGAGTCAAAGGTAATGGAACTCGATTGACGAATCTCGGCTCTTGCATAGATTATGAAAGAAAAGTTTTGGCTCTCAGTTTTCAAATTTCTAACTGTATTGCTTTCAGTCATTTGTAAGAAAGTGATTAAGCCAACTCAGTAATGAACATGACTCTTCGTATCTATAAAAAGAAAAAAAAAAAAAAAAAAAAGAAAAAAGCAAAATTATTTGGCATTACGAGACCCCAAAAAAGTCAGTGAAGTACAAACCGAATGGAACTGGAATTCATCGGCTAAATACGTTTTCTGTTGAATGCACCGAAAACTGCCTAATTTGTACTTTCCATGACGTATCAGTTACGTCATAAGCTTACGCATGTAATACAGTCGTTATCGATACCATCCGAAAAATTATGATGTTTCTAAGTAGGTCTCTTAGAATAACTCACATTTAATTGAATTTTAAATGAAATTAGCCGATTTAACACAAAAAAAGAACATTTATCGTAAAAATTACTTTAAAAACTATTGGAAAATCGGATAATTTACATTTATCAAATTTTCGTTTAAATCTGTTCAAGAGCCGCCTTAAGGTTTGGTGATAGCAGGGTTCGAGTGTACCACAGGCCTGCTCAAGCAGGTGTCAGAGAGGGTGACAGATTAGGCGATTGGGGTCTTATCATATTCGGACGTTTTTGTGCGCAAGGACGTTCTCCCATTCTTTTAGTTTAAAACAACTAAACCGCAAATTAGTACAGGGATAATATTTTGCAACCAATTTAGCTACCCTTTATGCAGAGACAAGACCCTAGTCCTACGCTTCAGCACGATGTTGCTAGACCATATACAGCTGTTATAACGGAAGACTGTCTGAGATATACCGGTCATGTAGTCTTAGACTGGCCTTCAAGCAGCCCTTACCTCGATCCGATTGAGAATATCTGGAATAAGCCAGGCCACCATGCCCATCACCAGGTCAATCAACGCAGACTTCTGGTGAAGTTGAACGTCCCCTTTTTAAACAATAAAGACGTCCACCTCGGGTAGTATTCATAAAAGTTCTAAGATCCATGAGGCGCTGTGTTGCTATAAGAGATTCTAGAGTTCGACACAATCGATATTGAAAACATAAGTGTTATATTTACTAATATTATTTCAAGGGTGCCCTAGCTTTTCTGACGTTTATTACTGTATCACTCTACCGCTAAGACAATTGTATACCTCTTTGAAAAGACAGATTTTTGGTGGTCTCAATGCACACACACACACACACACACAAACACATATATAAACCACTCACACAAAAACTTGCAGAATATATAATCTCAATAATTTGATAGCGACAAAATGCATCTTTTTAATGCAATCGATTTTCTTAACAGCATCTACACTGCATCTTCTTTCTGTGGGTTCGTATACTTTTAGGTATAAAAATTAGGATACAAAGTCGGAATACAATGTACATTTAACTTTGACAACGCATTAGCCTTAAACCTTTAACAAGCCTATCTTACGACTAATAAATGAAGGTTACAAGGCATATGTACGTACTCAAATAAATTATGATCAAAATGGTAGACTAAGCCTTTTGAAAAGCTGTATTTTCTCGCCATAAGCATATTTCCCAATTCCTATAGTTGTATTCTAGAGGCTATCTGTTATAACTTATTGTAGAAAAAAGTTTGTATGGGAATTCGAAAATATTTTATTTCTTTTTTCAGGACCATTGGTGGATAACATTGATTGTAATCGAAGGATAAATAATAGTGCTTTTTGAAAACAGTTTGGTTTATCCTATCAATGATAAAGTATAACATATTTAATGTTGACAGATAAAAAAAAAAAATAATAAAAGAAAAGAAAGGATACTGTTAATAGCTGTTAATAGATTCAAGCCCTTGAATGTCTATACTTTTAACTAGATAATGGATATTTCACCTATTCCAAAAATCACCTGTTTTTGTAATGAGATGTTGGACAGATAAAAAAAGGTTACGATATTTATACCATTATAATCTTTTATAAACAATATCAATTTGACATGGCTGTCGTTATGATTTTTCAAAGTGACCGAGACCAAACTATATCTAAATATGAGCTTGGATATAAAGCATCTTTGTAGATTGTAATGGGAAAAAGGTTGATTTTATTCAATGATAACTTAAGAATGGGACCTTTATTGAACCATATTAGACATTGTTTCTTGTCGACATTTAAAAGACTAGAAAAAATGTGGACATGTTATGTTTTACTTTTCTTTAGATATGTAAATTGATTTGATGAAATTTCCATATTCTTACTTGCTCATTAGCTCTGTACAACACAACAAAAATGGATTGGATACGCCTTGAAGTGATATTTATATCATAATGAGTGGAGGAATTGATCTAGTAGTATAATGTATATGTATCCTTAGTTGTAAAATCAATAAAACATAACACGATCTTTACCTCAAGCCCCTGCTTTAAAACTGAACATTGTTTATAATAGCATAGAATAAGAGCTTGGGATAATGGTCGTGATATGATTTTTATTATTATCGATTAAAGTCAAGATTAGTTATATAACAGAAACTTCTTGTAATGCTTTGTCACCTAAATCATTTTTTAGACAAATGTGAATTTATGAAGCGACCAATCTAATATATATTTCTAGACCAATACAATTCAATCTTTCAATCATGTATTAACGCCTACGACCCATAGATATTTACGAAAGACCAAGTATACAGTAAGCGGCATCAATTTGGTAGTAAATTTATGTTATGTAAGACAGACTATCAAACCATTCAAAATCTTTTCTAAACTTGAACATTTCAAACAAATAATTTGCATTTATAGTAACAGTATACCTAACATTTAATTCCATAAAACGGTAAAAGCTCGTTCTATTCCTTAGCCAGTAATGTGGAAACAGTTTTAGCTTTATATTTTTAATATAAAAGACATTCAAAGAAAGCTCGAAATTGACCTTTGATAACTTCAATATTTGAATTTTTCAAAAATAGCAGAGGCGTCCTTCTCTGTCCAAACCTAAATGCTTACCACGTTCTATGATACGATCGTGATTAGTGCACCGGATGTTGGGAAAGAATACGTCTGTAAACATAAGGAATAATGATGTTTAGATGAAATATAGGGTTAAATGCAGATTTGAAATATTTATAAGACAGTGCTTTAGGAGTAATATTGATATAAAAAACCCACATTTGCGAATGATTGTCGATAAGACGTTGAGAAAATATTTTTAAGGTTTTATCATTAGCTACATCAACCCAATCATAAATTATATTCTTTACAGCTTGTAGCAAAGTACCATCCCTTTACTTACTGTATTATTTTCCAAATCTTCATCCTATATGGTACTGATGTCAATGAGCAATGAATGTGAATGAGGGTTAGTGGTAAAAATCTGAAAAATCGTAATAACAGTCCAGGAATTTTCTGTGATTTCAGCTTTTTATTGATCATTGGCTACCCGTTTTTAGTCTGAGATTACGTAGCAATTTGGGGCTAAAGTAACCACGGTAAAAATTCAACCCACGCAGAGTTAAATGTTAAAACGTAAAAACATTTAACGCAATAAATATGATATTCTGCCACAATGAAAGTAGATCGGACCGAATTACACGACTGTGAATATTATTTAATAACCCCGATTGAGTCAAGAAGGATGAAGGCGAGATATGTCTCATTAAAACCCGGCGCTTGTTGTACAGTACTGTCGTGTGAGAGTTCTGAATTTAACAATATTACCAAAAATAGATGAGTGAATGGACAGAGAGAAATGAGATATATAATATATTGGACAAATATTAATCATGTATAATCATTTGAAAAATAAGTTGTTTGTTTTATTCCAAAATAATATTACAGCAAAGCTGTCGGTTTTACGGACGATTGGAATGTTTTGCTTAACAAATTAATTGGTCATTCATAGTATCATATTCGCACTGTCTGCAAATAGATTCGTCGTGATCGGACTTTGTGTCTATATACATTTACCTCCGAATTCTACCCATAAGATGCAACGTCTGCATATCGCTTTGGAGAGGTGTACATAATCTTGTAAACCTGGTAAACGACCGCCCGCCCTCTCTCGCTCTCTTTTCCTGGAGATTATAAAGCGCATATTTACATTTTACGAATTTGGTCTTTGTGGTAGAATACTCGCATCGCACACGAGAACCTCCTTCTCCGAACCTGGCTATACGCTCCACCCCCCTCTCTCTCTCTCATTCTATCTCCACTGGCTGAAAGCCAGCGGGCTTTTGTTATGATGTGGTTCCGTCGCCAACCCGTCTGTCAACTTTTACTTTAAAAATCTTTTTCTCAGAAAGAAATAAACAGAATTGAGCCAAAATTCACAGGTGGGATCCTTGGTGGCCTTTGTCAGATTTCTTCAAAGCATTTTGATCGGGTGAAAAATATGTAACTATATATATATGTAAATATATCGTTACAATACCTCAAAAGCGAGAAGGAAATTATTATGGGCAGGTTGTGTCCCCTAGCGCACAAATCGGCAGATCTGCGCATAATCGACAGTTGGTATGGGTAAAAAGTGATACCTCCGATATTCCGACCATCAAACTTTTTCTGTCCAGATTATATATCTCCTGTATACATATCTCAGGCTTTCAGTGCTTTTAGCACTTTGGTTTACTTTCGAACCTAGGATAGTTTGTACGTCTGTACCTGAGAGCGGAATAATGGCAACAGATATGAATTTCAATTTAATTTATTCTATTGAAGCCATATCTTCCCCCCGAGGAAAATTTAAACACTGTATCGTTTATTTGGTCACTAAAGCAATCATGAGCCTTCTGAATATTAATATGCAAAAGGATGGTACGAGTGAGGTTCTATGGAAAGGATATTTTGTGTTTATAGTATCGAGTTCAATTCGTGTTTGTTTACATTTTGAGATCGATTCGAATGCACATGATTCTTCACCGGAATTTTCGCTAATCTTCCGCATTAATTGTTATATGCACAGGTGCTGATGATTCAAATTTGCGGACGATTTCGTTAATCTCCGTGACCGAGCTAGTTGATTGGATGACTAGCGAAAGTTAAAACGTCATCACTGACGTTAAATTTTATGTAAACAAAACTTAAATTGTGGTTGGTCACAATTTAAGAAATGAAATCTTTTCGTGAATAGTGGCCTTAAAGCGTAGAATTATTTTGATTCCAATCGTCATATTTATTTTTGCTTTGGGTCTCGAGTATTTTCATCTTATTTTCTCACCTTAACACAAAGTGCTTTGGGTGAGCTATTGTGATCGGTCATCGTTCGGCGTTCGTCCTCTCTGTATGTCCATTATCCGTCCGTCCGTTCAAAATGACAAAAAATCATCTCCTCCTAAACTTACCATGGAATTTCAACGAAACTTCAAAGAAATGATCCTTAGGTTATGCTCTTTCAAAATACTTCAAAGAATTTAAATCCATGAGAAACTTTGGTTGCCATGGCAACCGAGTGAAAAAACTTAAAAAAATCTTCTCCTCCAAAACAATAAGTCCCAGAGCTTTTATAGTTGGTATAAATCATCATCTTTTGACCTTCTATCAAAATTCTTCAAAGAATTAACGTATCTTAAAAATTTGTCCCTTTCTTTGCGTTTTCGATTTTTAATGGAAATAAAGTAGGAAATCTTTGGAAATTTTCTCAACGAAACTCGAAGAGTAACCGTACTCTTAAATAAGCCATATGCCGCGCGATTCCTGATTTTATTAATGAATTAAGGAGGAAATCTTAGTAAATCATCTTTTCCCTAAACCATAAGGCTAAGAGCTTAAAAATTTGGTATAATTTACAAAGAAATCTTTGAAAATAATCTTCTCCTAAAACCATAAGGCTTACAGCTTTGATATTACGTATAAATCATCATCCATTGAACCTCTACCAAAATATTGTAAAGAATTACCGTACTCTAAAAATTAGCTTTTTTCTATGTGATTCATGATTTTGCATAGAAATAAGGGAGGAAATCTTTGAAATTTTTCTTCTCCAAAACCATAAGGCTTAGAACTTTAATATTCGGTGTGTACCATTACATCTTAACATTTTACCAAAATAATTCGTATAATTACCGTGTTTCCACGATACTTTACAGAACAAAGCAAACTTCAAAAGGAACAATTCTAATGAAGGTACAATCATTCTGTAAAACTTTAAAGAGAATCAATGTAAAAAAGTGGACTGAATTTTTTGTAACAAAATTTTCATAAGGTCCCTTTTCCCGTGAAACGTACCAAAATCAGAACCAATTTACAAACGAACAATCCTAATGACAGATAGTTTGAAGAAAATGGTAAAGACTGAGGACTTTATTGTGTTATTGATTTTTTTGCTATAAAATTTTTCATAAGGCCCCCTTTCCAGTGTCGCTTAACAGATCAGACTCAATTCACGAAGGAACAATCCAAATACGGTATAGTCATTCTATTAAAGTTTGAAGAGAATCTGCTAAAGACTGAGAACATTCTTGTGTTAATAGGGAATTGGTAATAAATTTTCATACAGCCCATTTTCCTGTGATATACAGAACAGGCCAAATTTGGACAGAAACAATCCTAATGATGGTACAAACATTTTGTGAATATTTAAAGAAAACCTGATGAAATCTCTTGACTTGGATACAAGAATTATGAATGAAATTTTCCTAATGCCCCTTTTCTCCTGATAATAGACAGATCCGGGCCAATTTGGAAATAAACAATCATAATGATAGTACAAACATTCTGTGAAAGTTTGAACAGAATCCGATGAAAGCTGTGGACTTAATTGTGGTATAAGGATTTAAAATTAAACTTCATTCTGTGAAAGTTTCAACAAAATCTGATCAAAGCTGAGGCTTGCTTCATTGTGTTAACAGGCATTTTTAAATAAATTTTCATACAACCCCTTTTCTCATGATACTTGATGGATCTAAGCCAATTCCGAAGGGAACTATACTCACACAGTATAAACATTTTGTTTGAGTATGAAGACAAACCGATGAAATCTGTGGACATTATATCATTAATTAATATTTTTTAAATTAAATTTTCATAAGACCCCTTTGCCTGTGTTTCTAGACTGATCAGACCTAATTTTAAAAGGAACATTTGTTATGATGATTTAATCATCCTGTGAAACTTTGAATTGAATCTGGTGAAATCTGGGGACATCATTGTATCACCTAAGATTTACTTATTAAATCTTAATGAGGCCCCTATTCCCGTGATACTTGACTGATCAGACCCATTTTCTAAAGCAACATTCCATACGATGGAATAATTATTCTATGAAAGATTGAAAAGAATTTGTTGAAAACTGTGGACTCTAGCGTGTTAACTAGATTTTTTAAAAATGAATTTTCTGTAGGCCCCTTTTCCCCTTTTTTGGCGGATCATACTGAATTTTGAAAGGAACGATCCTTATCACGGTACAATCATTCTGAGAAAGTTTGAAGAGAATTTGATGAAACTTGTGGACTCTAGAGTAATGAAGAATTTTAATGAATTTTTAAGGCCCCTATTTCCATGTTGCTTGACGGATAACACCCAAATTTCAATTGGACTATCCTCATAGTATTACAATGATCCTGTGAAAAAAAAAACTAATGAAACTGTGGACTTTAGCCCGTAAACGAGAATTTTTTATATATTTCTTCGTTTAATTTTATAAGGCACTATTTCCCGTGTTTCTTGACGGTTCTGACCCAATTTCAAAAGGAACGATCCTTATGATGGTACGATCAAAAGTTTGAAGAAAATCCGATTAAAATTGTGGACTCTATCGCGTAAACGTTGATTTTTAATAGATTTTTAAATCAAATTTTCAAAATTCTCCTTTTCCCGTGTTTAGATGAATCTGACCCAATTTCAAAAGGAATGATCCTTATGATGGTACACTCATCCTGTGAAAGTTCGAAGAAAATCCGATGAAATCTGGACTCTATTGCGTAAACGAGGATTTTTTGTAGATTTTTAAATCAAATTTTCATAATGCCCCCTTTCCCGTGTTTCTTGGTGGATCTGACCCAATTTCGAACGGAACGATCATGATGATACAATCCTTCTGAGAAAGTTTGAAGAAAATCCGATGAAAACTGTGGACACTTTGGCGTAAACGAGGATTTATTAATTCAATTTTAATTAGTCTCCCTTTCTCGTGTTTCTTGACGTGTTTCCCATTCATTTATTAAGCAAACCAATACACAAATCCATATTGCGTTGCATCTTATCTTGGGTTTTCTACTCATTTTACACACTTTGGCACTGTCAGTCTATATATAGATTTGTGAATTATGTGTACTATAATTTCTATCCAATGAAGTTTTAACGCGGCTTTAATTTAACCTCCTTGAATTATATAGAGCTCTTACACAGAATAAAGGTACGTATCAACCCCATGTAGGTTATTTTCCATAGAGTAGCTTACAGAAGATTTGTCATTATCCTGAAAATTAGAAACTCTATGAAAGTTTCCGTGGTTGAAATATTTATCGGCCATTCATAAAATTCTCGGATCTACGTTAAATTTACAAATTATGTGAGGTAGATATTTTAATTTCTAACTATTTTCTGGTACATAATAAAATGAATACTACAACAGTCTTTCTTTCATACAGGCCGTATCTTCGGTCTCGTCAAATAGTATTCTACACAAGCTACTCGACAGATACGGCCTGTAAGAAAGAAAAACTGTTGTAATATTCCATATTTCTTTTTCAAATAGAGAATATCCGTATTATTTTTGAAATCAAGTTGTGTTCAAAGTATTTATGTAAGTCATATTCATTTCTTAATGCAATGTAGACCGGTAAAAAATCGTGCGAAAATTTAATGATTAATTTATTTCTTTCAGAGTTATCGCCTACAAATTTACAAAAATCAAATTCATTAATCGAGCAGAGTTTTACAAATGGAAGAATTGATATCACCACTTAAATCACTAGCTTGTGAACTATCCTAACAAAAACTTAAGTTGAGTCACACAAGAAACCATGAGGAATATCTTACATCAATATCTTGGTACCATGGTCCGTTAGCATAGTTAATGTGCCTGTCACCTTTTTTAACATTTGGCACATTTCATCCACTTAGAGGGATGCTGGTTACCATTGTTGTAGCTCGGATACATTTCGATCTTTTCCTTAAAATAACTTACAAGACACTTACAAGAGCGCTTATCCGAATTTAAAATTCTTTTGCGATCCTTTTGGTGGTGATTTTTGTTGTCATTTTTGTTTTCGGCCGTTCTTATATTTAGCTCACCTGAGCACGAAGTGCTCAAGAGATCTATTGTGATAACCCCTTGTCCGGCGTCCATCCGTCATGCGCCAGGTGTCGTCCGTCAACAATTTCTTTAAACGACATCTCCTCCAAAGCCACTGGGCCAACTTGAACCATATTTGGCAGACATGTACCTTAGGTGGTCCCCCTCATAAAACAGCTAAAAGTGAAAAGTGAGATTTTTATTTAATCTTCGAAAATCTTCTCCTCCTGCTCCAGAAGGCGTAGAGCCTTCATATTTTGCATTGAGCAACAGTATATTGACCTTCTTCAAAAAAGCAAAAATCATAACCCTCGGGTCCCCTGGGGCGGAGCCCAAGGAGGATGGAGTATATATAGAAATAAAGAACTATTCTTAAACGACATCTCTTCCCATACCACTGCCAATATCACTAAGCCAATTTAAACCAAGTTTGGCAGAAATTACTCATAGGTGATCCCCTTTAAAACAGCTAAACTAATTGAAATCCGGATAATATCTGGTTGCCGTGGCAACGAAAGTGAAAGTTTGAAATAATCTTTAAAAATCTTCTCCTCCTGATCCAGAATGCGAAGAAGCGTGATATTTTGCATGAAGCACCAGTATATTTCTTCTTACAAAATAGATAAAATCATTACCTGATCTTCGACATCAAGATGTTTGTACCATGGTCTGTTAGCAAAGCTAATGTGCCTGTCATCTTGTTTAACAATTGGCACATTTCATCCACGTAGAGGGATGCTGGTTACCATTTTTGTAGCTCGGATACATTTCGACTTTCCCTTACAAGACACTTACAAGAGCGCTTATCCGAATTTAAAATTCTTTTGCGAACGCCCTTTTTCGGTAGTGATTTTTGTTGTTATTTTTGTTTTCGGTCGTTCTTATATTTAGCTCATATGAGCACGAAGTGCTCAAGGGAGCTATTGTGATAACCCTTTATCCGGCGTCCGTGCGTCGTCCGTCAACAATTTCTTAAAAAGACATCTCCTCCAAAGCCACTGGGCCAATTTGAACCAAATTTGGCAGACATGTACCTTGGGTGGTCCCCCCTCTAAACACAGCTAAAAGTGAAAAGTGAGATTTTAATTTAATCTTTAAAAATCTTCTCCTCCTGATCCAGAAGGCGTAGAGCCTTCATGTTTTGCATTGAGCATCAGTATATAGACCTCTTTCTAAATAGCTAAAATCATAACCCTCGGGTCCCCTGGGGCGGAGTCCAAGGGGGATGGATTATATATAGAAATAAAGAACTATTCTTAAACGACATCTCATCCCATACCACTGCCCAAATCACTGAGCTAATTTAAACCAAATATGACAGTAATTACTCATAGGTGGTCCCCTTTAAAACAGCTAAACTAATTGAAATCCTAATCATATTGGTTGCCATGGCAACGAAAGTGAAAGTTTGAAATAATCTTTAAAAATCTTCTCTTCCTGATCCAAAGGCTAGTGCCTTGATATTTTGCATGAAGCAGCAGTATATTCCTTCTTTCAAAATAGAAAATATCATGATCTTAAGGTCTCCAGGGACGGAGCCCAAGGGGGGGGGGTTTATATAGAAATAAAAATGATTTTTAAACGACATCTCCTCTCAAACCACTGGGCCAATTTGAACCAAATTTGACAGGCATGTTCCTTAGGTGGTCCCATTTAAAAATAGCTGAAAGAATTGTAACCTGTTGCCATGTCAACAAAAGTGAAATTTAAATAATCTTTAAAAGTATTCTCTTCCTGACCAAGAAATCTGGGATCCTTGATATTTTTTTACATGAAGCAACAGTTTATTGACTTCTTTCAAAATAGGTAAAATCATGACCTGCGGATCCCCCAAAACTTTGGGAGAGCTTTACAGAGCCTATATATTTGTATAAAGTATGGCCCATGTGTATCGTAATCCTTACCTTTACATGAAATTAGACTGTTGAAAAAAAAGAGTCTTAATCTCAGGTCAGCGTCCCAGGGTCAACGGTCCTCTTGTTGTCGCTTTTCTTTCCCCTGCAATGTGTCTTTTCCTTTTCTGCCTTTTTCATCTGATTTTGTCGATACATTCTAGCTTACGCTTTTCCTTTGCCATTTTGCTTTGCACGTTTCCCCCCTTCCTTCAGCATCTGCATGGTTTCTATACCTGAAATATCGAGCCGCCGTCATAGCGCAGTTGGTAGCGCGACGGACTGTCAATGTAATGGTCCCGGGTTAGATCCCCGACGCGGCACTAATCCTTTCCGACTATTTGTCTCTCTCCAATGGGTCGATAATCGTAGACCTATGTGGGATAGCAGCTGGAGGCTAGGAAAGGATGTAATGGTAGTACTGGTGTGAGAAATACCAGGACTCCATTGTTAGGTTCTCCAGCCGCGAAATAACTGAAAGATTGTTGAAAGCGGCGTAAAACCACATTCAAACATACAAAGAAACACACCAGAAATATCGTTTGATAAACTTTCAGCTATTATGGTAGATTAAGACTTTGGAACTTGCGGCAGGAATCACGCTTTAGATTTAATTACTTCTTCAATATTATTGTCTACTAGTTTCTAGTAACAGCTACAGTAAGCAGGTTCTACATCTTGCCTAATATGTTCATTGACATGTATTTAAGGTTCTTGGTTTGTTGTTGGTAAGGGGTTTGTGATTATCTGTTTGACCTCTAAAGAGTTAATTTGTTTTTATTTGTCTTGGCTTTTATCTCTGTTATTTTAGCTTAGGGTTGAAGACTTACTTATGAATGTTTTATCCCCATCCGCGAAGCGGGAGGGGGTATTAGAGGAATGAAATCCGTGTGCTGGCCTGTCATTTCTCGTAATCTCTTTATATCCGAATTGCTTTTCTAAATATTTGGCACAGTGTTGTATCTAGATAAGACGAAGTGCAGAGCGCACGATTCGGAGACCTATCTTAAAGGTCAAGGTAACACTCAAGGTCAATGATCAGACTCACAATTCTGAAAGTTATCTTAAATACATATGGATAAATTAAAGAAAAGGAAAGAACAAAAAGATGTTCTTATGTAACTTGATAAGGTTATGTACAGAGCTCAAGATTTTGTGACCTATATTTCAAGGTCGAGATAACAGGTCATGGTCAAATGACCATATTCCCCTTGTCCTATTTATCACTGATGGATGTAAACTTACACGCTTAAAACAAAGCAAAATTACACGCTTATGCAACCCTGTGAGGCTGAAATGCCGAGACCAACCGTAAAAGTCAAGGTCACATTTCAAAGTCAAATGACCTAATTCATCTTGTGCTGAGCATATCTTCGATATAATTCTGTACCGTGATGAGACTATGCATAGAGCTCTGCTTTTAATTCCCCTCTTTTAAGATCAAGTATACAGTTTCGGACGATGAATACAAGAGATAATTTATTGTGCCGTGTTAGATAGAACCTTGTTCTGTAGTCTTTTTCTGATTTCTTTTGATTGTTCGAGTTTTAAAGTATCCATCACATCCATGCACTCGGGAAATAAGCCAGCCTTTCTAAAACCACGACACTTATGACACCCATTTTCAAAAGTAGCTATATGTTCTTATGGTTTAATTTCAACTAGGGTTCGAACTTTTTCTCATCTAATGGGACACCTAAATATTCTATTCGCCATTGCTTTCCTGTTTTCTTCCATACTATCTTCATGTACTGGAAAACCATATGACGCCTAATATGAGTTGCATTTGGAAACTGCCAGTGGAGTATTTTATCATAATAGAATGTGCAGCCCGTGTCGAATGACAAAAAAATGGTATGATTGAGACTAATCTTTTCTATGTTTGACTAATTCTCCCGAATAAGAAACAAATGTTTCTGTATCAACTGAACAATTTTAGTTGTCGAATACTTTGCTAATTAGAGTCCAGAAAGGCATGCATTCCTTAAAAGCTCTCCTAGAATTAATATGGGAAGAGCAAAGTATCCAACGGCATAACAGGCAGCCATTGTGCTTTGCTTTGTGGATACTATCTCAATTTACACATCTGGGTTCCTTTTTACAAATCCATCGAACAATTTATATCCTGGCATGTTTTCCTTAAACAGTGTCATTTAACACTCACATATAAAACATAATACATCTCCATCACAATTCGATCTTTGACAATGTCCTATTTCTGTCATCATCTTTGCATATCGAAGAAGCGTATTTTCTTCAGAGAAAGTCTTGCTTTCCTACTAATATGCCCACACTAAGCCACACGACCTGGGAGGGTAGTGTAAGGAAAGTTGAATGAGTTTAATGTCATTATTGAAAGGGCCATGAAGCTTTTATGGCTTCAGAGTTCTCAAGAAATAAATACAAGAGGCCCCTAGAAGCCCGAGACGCTGTACGACAATAACGCTTCTTCGAATTTTTCAGGATTTAAATAGGTTTTTAAAGAGATGAAGAGAATTTTTTTGTTTTCATGGATGTATAAACCGAAAAATCTAATCACACTGTATGAATACTCGAATCGGATTCATAATAAGTGTGATTAGGTTTTTCGGTTCATACCTCCATGAAAAAAAATATTCTCCTTATTTCTTATAATTGAATAGCATCGAGCGAAAAAAATCAAATAATTTACCAATTTTGATACCTTTTTGTATGAGACTATATTGTTCGGAAGCATACAAAATCGCTGCGTGCTCAAAATTTTGTTCATGGAGTTATGAATATTTTTTAAACCAATCAGAACTCCCTTTTTTGATAGACGAAACTAGAAATTAAATTATGATTTGATAAAAGAAATTGTTTAAAGAATTAGCCCAGAGGACATTATTTTACGTATCGCTATTATCTCAGGATTAACTTTTTCATCGTTTACCAAACTTTCCGAAAAAATCGTATAAGATATCGGGGATTTTATTGATAAACTAGATTGTATTTTATTTAATTCACTTAGGCATCGTCCGCATTCATACGCATCCACAACCATGGGGGAAAGGTTAATATGACCCTTCAAATATCCTGTATCAAGTTTCATTAAAGCCAATTTAATATATGTTCACAATATCGCGAAGACGAAATTATGTTATGCGAATTCACTCTGATTCCTTTTTTTTTTATATCTGAACAGATTGCCGAATCTATCGCACAGAAAAGAATGTTGTAGTGAAATCCAATAAAGTTCCACTTACATTTCGATATATTTGACTTTATTACGAAGCAACCTAAGTGGGATAGCAGCTGGAGGCTAGGAAAGGATGTAGTGGTAGTACTGGTGTGAGAAATACAAGGAATCCGTTGTTAGGTGCTCCAGCCGCCGCGTTATGACTGAAATACTGTTAAAAGCGGCGTTAAACCCCATTCAATCAATCAATCAATTATTACGAAGCACACCAAGCCATTGCAGGAACGTTCAATAAAGTCCATTTGCCCTTGTTTTCTAACGGACCTCACCTCTTTTCTCCAAAATTAGGGAAGGAACAACCATTATATACCTAAACCCATTCTGTAAGATATCAAGACAATCCTTATATATTTGTGGTCATTGCTTTTACAGTGATTTTTCATGAGGCTGCTTTTCCGTGTTTCCAAATGGTCTTAGAGCAGATCGCTTTCGCTAGTAAAGTTGTTCAGACCATAAAAACGCTCTATGAAGGTTCGATCAGAATCTGATATTAATTACAAACATTACCTGGTATTTCAGAATTGTTCATGGACAGAAGGGTAGCCTGGCGAACGGAAACCAAGCAGTCATAACTTCGGCAAGTTGAGAAATAATATATATAGCAAATACAATAATCTTCATATGATATGTAACAAGAGCCATGTTGGACATGGCCACCCCCGCCTAAAAAGCTTGATAGTAAACTGAAGCCAGTTATATTTAGGCACTGCATTTCTTGTCAATGAGTTCGATAATAGCTATTTTACTTTCAGAGATATGCTCAGGACAAATCTAAGTCTTGAAAACAACAAAGGGCAATAACTCCCAAATTATGCAAGCAAGAGTTGTGGTTCTTGTGTACTGCACTTCTCCATAGCGAGTTCTATCCACCTATGAAGTTTCAAGTTAATAGCTTTTATACTTTCAGAGATATGCCCCGGACAAAATCTAAGTCTTTAAAACAACAAACGGCAATAACTCCAAAATTATGCAAGCAAGACTTGTGGTTCGTGTGCACTTCTCTTCTCCTTAATGACATCTATCCACCTATGAAGTTTCAAGTCAATAGCTTTTATACTTTTAGAGATATGCCCCGGACAAAATCTTAGTCTTTAAAACAAGAAAGGGCAATAACTCCAAAATTATGCAAGCAAGAGTTGTGGTTCTTGTGCACTGCACTTCTTCCCAATGAGATCTATTGACCTATGAAGTTTCAAGTTGATAGCAATTATGCTTTCAGAGATATGCTCCGGACAAGTTTAGTGACGGAAGGACGGGAGGATGGAATGATGGAATGACGGAATGACGGACGGAGACCATTACTCTATCCCCTTCGCTGAAACGGCGGAGGATAATAAAAAAGACACAACTCTTACCCTACCCGCCGAGTAAATTTGATTTCAGAAGCTTTAATGAACTACGTTTTAACAATAATAAACTGGGCGGTATTTAAGAAAATGACTATGTCATGAAAGGTATGTCTCGATTTCCAATTAACAAGAATATTTCTAGTGTTTAAGTTTACAAAAAGTATAGAGTTTGACGTAAATCGGTAGTTTTTGTATAAGCTGGTATTTCTCCAGTTGAGTTTCACATAAATGTAAGATAACATTAAGAGTAATCTAGGACGGAAAGTTAAGACAGGCGGGGGCTCCCTGGATAGTCCTACAGTACTGACCACTCAGGCAACTTGTTGGATCACATAGGACAGGGTTGGCAGGCTGTAACAAGATAATAAGAATTTTATTAAAATCGTTAATTTGTATGTCAGCTATATCCATGGAACATTAAAGAAACTGAATAATATGATGAGGATCCCTGTGTGGACCAGCAGTACTGTCAGGTCTCACGGCATTTTGAGTCTCATTGGATTGTAACAATAGGGGCTAAATGTCGTCATACAACATATTCCGTCATACAACAACTTTTGAAAGGGGCCCTCCCTTCAGAATTTAAGTTTCAAATTGACTCAAAAAAGGAACAAAGTAGAGTCAATGAAGTATGTTACAGACGACAAAGTGCAATAACAACCAAGTTAAGCATAGAAGATTTATGTTTCAATTGCTCTGCACTTACTCGTAATAGAAGCTATACACGAATAAAACTTCATAATCATAATTACTGTACTTTGAAATTATGTTCCGGGCAAAATTCAAGGCAGATTAAAGGCAGAAAAAGTACAAAGGACAAAAACTCAAAAAGTAAGCAAGATAATTTTGCTCTTATTTTGCACTTTACTTTCTCATGATATGATTTTTTATAAACTTTCAGAGATGTGCTCTGGACAAAATCCAAGTCTGAAAAACGAAAAGGACAATAACTAAAAAAATAAGCATGGCAGAGTTATTATTCTTGTGCACCGCTCTTACCCTTCATAAGTTCTATTTACCTATGGCGTTTGATAATGGTAGCTGCAAAATTCAAACTAAATTAACAAAGGGCAATAAATCAAAAGTAAGTAAGGTAGGGCTATGCTGTTTATGCACTACCCTATTACCTATGACATTTCATAATCATAGGTATTAAACTTTCTGAGATAAGCAATGGACTAAATCCGAGTTAGAAAAAAACAACAATGGCCACAAACTCAGTGAGTAATAAATGTAGATAAATGATTCTTGTACACTAAATTCCGTATAAATGCAATGAATGCAAATGTACAACTACCGAGTTTCAAAATGAGCTTGACATAAGGTTTCAAAGTAATGCACCTGATAAAGGACTGGATTGACAAAATTTAAGTTTGAAAAATAACAAAATACAATAACTAAAAAAACTATCCATTGCAGGATTATTGGTTTTGTGAAATGCACTCCCCTTTGTTAAGATCTATCCATCCCTGAGGTCTCATAGGTATATCCTCTATATTTTCAGAATGTATTAATGTATGCATGAATCCATTCTTCATATCTTTTGCAAAAATGTGCAATAAGCGACAATTCTCTTAACCCTTCCCCATATAATAACGCTTTTTTACACCTCTAAAGAAAGATGCTTTGGAAACAATTGTTCAAAGCAATTTTTTCAATGGCCAAAATGTTTTCTACCCATAAATAGCAAAGATATTTTAAAAATACCAACTTGAAACGTTTGTCTGCAGTATTTTCAATTAAAGCTAGTCTAAAATTTAGATGTGGAGCCACTTTTGGTCGCCCCTTGAGTGGTCGCTTAATTCAAGATTTACAGGGCTTCCGTTGGTTAGTATGAGCCACCTTTAGAGAAATCTAAGATCCTCCATTGTATGATGTAACAAAGAGAAATATCGATAAATCCCACTATATCAAATAACGATAACTTTGATATTTTGCGTAAACAGTTTTAAAACTTGATCCACTTGATAATATTGTAGCTATTATATAACTATGAATATTTTTATTGAAATGTATACATTCCACACACAACAAACCGGACACGTCAGAAAAAATCCTTACCTGACAGTTCCATATGATTAAGTCTAAAATGACGTCATTTCATTCTGTATATGACGTCATATGCGAATACACGTAATCGGAATGGAAAAAGAGCAGGGAAATACTTGTAGACATACAGATTAACATAGCTGGGGAGGAAAATTTTATATATCACTCGACATCCATCCTCGTGAAAAATCAAATTTTTCCTCCGCAGTTCAAAGCAAATACAAGATGTTGTATCGCTATTGTAACATAATATTCCCTGGTTTGTACTTAATTTATCGGTCTGTTAGTTCTTGCTTCTCATCATGTTGTAATATCCCAATCGACGTTCGGTTAGTAACAACAAATGACCAATCGCGGCTGTCAATCAAATAACCAGGCGACCATTGAAAACATTTATTGAGACAAGAAATGAGTTTTGATCTCCGACTGCGCAGTCATTTTTGTTAACCTCTTTGGTTGGTTTGGCGATTTGAAAGTCGTAACTACAGTTTATTCAAGCTGAAGTTACGAAGTTTAGGTCTCCAACCAACTATACCACTGTTTTGTTGCTTGCTATTGGCCATAGATCTTTCAAGATAAAGCCTTTTAAAATCGAAATCGAAGCGGGACTTCCCATTGGAGTCAACAGGCGGAGAAAGTAGACGAGGGCCAACGAGTGGTCAATTCCATTCCTGCAAAGCTCGAATGTCGCAATGCTCTTAGTAATATTTATTCCTTTTTACCGAGAATAGGTTGAACTGGAGAAAGTAGCACTTACAAACGATGTATCAGCTATTTTCATATAAAGCCAATCGCCTGCGTTTGTCTCAAATGTTGGTGTACCGCTTGTTGAATACAGCACACACGTGGTGATATTTTCTTCATAATTAAGACATGTACATCTGAAAATAATAATGATAATAAAATATAACGAGCGTTTGGTTGGATGAATTCTGTATGGGACAAATAGATAACCGCTTAAGTCATTTCTTTAAAGCCATATCTTCGCAGTAAACACGCTATGAAATTAACACGAAACCTATACTCCAGGCTCAAAAGCATAAATGAATATGACGTTTTAGATTATGAGACCAACATAATTCTTCGCAATAAGGCTATAATTCATTAGGAAGTTACAAATTCTAAAATGTTACCCACCACAGTTTAAGCTTTGTTAACATCAAATTATGACGTCAGTGACGACGTCTTAACTTTCGCTAGTCATTCAAACAATTAGCTAGGTCCCGAAGATTAACGAAATCGTCCGTAAAGTCTAGTCATCAGCTCCTGTGCATAAAACAGTCAAATTCTAATTCGAAGATAAGCGAAGATTTCCGGTGAAGAATCGGGTGCATTTGTCCCGATTTCAAAATGTAAACTAACACAAATTGAAATCGAAAAACACAAAATATTCTTTCTAGAAAACATCAATTATGCACTGCTTTTGCATATCTATTTTATGAAGGCCCTTGTTTCCTTCAGTGACAAAATCAGCGATAGATTATTTCAACATTTTTTTCCTTCCTCCCAGGGCAGACATGGCTTTAATAATTCTCGGTGGATAATCTCGGTAATCTTGAAAATTTCACCGGAAAAACAGTAAAACAAAAATTAAAATGATAAAATCACCCTTTTGTAGATTTTTTTCAATCAGCACAAATAAATGTTTCCTAAGAGGGACCAAAGGCAATGTTGATGTCATCAGGTGGCCATGTGATTCACGTACGAAATGACGCACTTTTAGACCCCCCCTCCCCCTAAAAAAAGATAATAATTTGTCTATATTTGCATTTAATGAAAAGAATAATTATTTGTGTGTTTGTTTCTTTATTTGTACGTGTGTGTGTGCGAGAGAGAGAGAGAGAGAGAGAGAGAGAGAGAGAGAGAGAGAGAGAGAGAGAGAGAGAGAGAGAGAGAGAGAGAGAGAGAGAGAGAGAGCGAGAGAGAGAGAGAGAGAGAGAGAGAGAGAGAGAGAGAGAGAGAGAGAGAGAGAGAAAGTGTGTAAAATCGAGTTTTCTTTGATAGCATACTTCCACTGATAGCTCCACCACTCATGAAAATATAGCTTTTGTTGTCTAGGAAATGAAAGATAAATCGTTCTTACATAAACAACAACAACAAAAAACACAAAAACAATTATTATCGATATCAATCACTGAATTATGCGCAGGAGTAAACAACGCCCGTTGAATAACATTTGATAATTCCTCTAGTGGGTTATTAGATCTATCATGACGTCACTATATAAACTTTAGAGTAAATGATGTCACCGTTTTTGGCCTGTACGATAATTGTTTTTGATTTTACGGAAAAATCTTCGTTTCCAATGTTATGGTATAAAAAGATTATCCCACTCGTGCTCTCTGTATTGTATTTATCTATTTTATCTATAACGCGTCATCCTGAAAGTACTCGGCATTGCTTTGATGTCATTACTTTTAAAGATAGGTATCGATGTTTTTTTCAAGTCACAGATATTTTTATTACTTTTATTTCCTTCCATATACCTTTTGAATACAATATTCCTGAAAGTAGTTTTGCAACAATCTGAGGTTGATTACCAGAAAAATCGCGGTATTTCCCTAATAACCTACGTAGGCTATTAATCTATTTTTAGATTAATCCGAGACAGGATCATTCACATGGTGCGAATAACATTTTAAATTACATCAAACCAACGTCATCGTTACGTCATTAGGAGTTATGTTCGCTAGCCGATCTTTAATTCTGTAAAGATCAGTCCCAAACTGTCGTAAGCGTTAATACGAATATAAACACTTACCGTAGTTTTTTGCAAACCCATTCATGTGACATGATTAAGAACGTTTGGTGTTTTGCTAGTAAACTTATTACCTTCAGTTGACTTCGGGTCATATGCAAATGAGGTCATTCGATGTCGACACCCAAATTCCGTGATATCTAAAAATAGCTTGGAATTCCGCTGAACCTTTCCAAAACCACAAAAAGCCACTTTTAGCCTATTAGATTACCGCGTAGCCCATACCTGACTCAAGTTAAAGTATTAATGTTCGCTTGGATGTATTTTGTGGCAATTTGTATTTTTTTCTTATCTAGGTTTCAGAAACATCGATACCTCCCTTTAAGAAAAAGTAATAATCAACGAATACTTATGTACATATAAAATGGAGAAAATATTTCTTGTTTTCATTGTGGCGTGGACCTGATACTGGATCATACTGTATGGTATCACGAAGCGAATTTAATGTAAGAATACGCGGAGACAATTCATAGATAGATAGATACACTTTATCGACGTAAACTTTACAGTTTCTTGTCATATTAAATGCAGACATACAATAATGATAATGATAATTATAAAAATAAAACATACACTCACAAAAAACAAAAACGGTGACAATAGACAAACAATGCAAAGGCATTATATACAACATGGAAGAGAAGGTTGAGAAATGTGTGAATTACTGAGAACGTGTATGTCGCTGGTAAATACGACAGTATCATAATTGCTGATATAATGTATCTGCACTTTAAACACTATCGCACCTACCAGCAGCATCCTTTACGTATCACAGATTAAATTGGTCCTTAGTAAGAAACCTTCCTTGATAAATTTAGCCAAATAAAGAGTAATTTTGTTACTTGTATTCATCAATCTATTATTTTCCACATACTAGGATGAGTATAGAAGTACTGCAAAAAATGACAAACCAGTAAAAAGTGATATTCATATTCTATTTCGTTCATATTACACGCCAAACACAATAGTTGATTTCTATAAATCCTATTTTGACCATGTCTGCCTGTTTCAATTCTGAGGCAATGTGATGTCAATCTAAATTTCGAAATATATAATCTCCAATTTCGTGGAAGGGTGTTTAAATAAAGAGATATTTGACTGAAATCTTTAACGAATTTTTATGTGCGCATGCGTGACATTTCCAACCATAACACATGTGCGCCAAGTAAAGACTCAGATAAACCTGTGCATCCGCACAGTCTGATCAGAGTCTTCATTCTGTGCTCTGAAGATAGATACAGACCAAAATCCGAGCGCTCAGATTTTTGTTTTGAAAGTAAAATAAATCAGCCATTCTAAACGTTTAAATCTACATAGACAAAACTTTAAATATTACTCTATATACAATCTGTATTCATTTTTTTAAATCTTGAAAATAAGTTATTTAATAAACTGATATACAATGTTCAATTAGGTAGCTAAAATATGCTGACGATCTGTAATATTGCTATATTGTCTAAAACATCGCAAACACAGCAAAAAATTTAGTTATGATATTTTATGTTGGGGGCGAATTGATAATATAGACAATAAATATTTTTATTTTTAGAACTAAGTGTATTATGTGTTCCTCAGAAGCAATTGTTTAACCCGTTATCAGAAGACTGGTTGAAATCGCAAGAAGTTGAAGGCAACAATGTTTTTAGTCGATGGAATTTTTCATATCTTTGTCTTTTGTGGTAGAAATCATTGTGGAAAATTAAGAAATAGCCTGTGACAAGCAATTTCTTCATTTTCCACAATGATTTCAAAGGACTTTTCTTGGGGGCGTCAAAAGTGCCATTGTGTGGGAATGGGTTAATAGAGGTCATAATAGTACAAAGGGTCAAGGTTGTGACTTGATTTAGGGAAATTGAAGCATAAACCCGGGCTAGGAAGGTGCAAGGATTCTGAAAACACCGTCCTTTGCCTAGATTCGTGGACAATGTTATATATTATGTAGGTCTCTCTGGCAGGTATCAATTGTACGGCGGTTTAACAGCTGTCAATCGAAAAATCAATCGACCAAGCAAATAATTCATTTATACCGGAAGTGAACTTTGAACTTAAACAATTATGTGAAGATTTTTTTTTTGATTTGGCGTCTTAAATGTCGTAACCATAGCTTATTTAAACTAAAGTTATACAACGTCTAGGTCGCCTACCTACTATTTCTTAAATTTTTGTCGTAAGCTACTGACTATATATTTTTTTTTAAATTAAGGCCGTTTGGTATCAAAGTGGGAGGTCCCGTTAGATGTCAGTGGGCGAGGCCAGCGATCTGTCTATATAACCTGTTTTGTGCTTACATGAGAGTTCATTGTGGGGGAATATCGAATAAACAAAGTTGTGTTTTTGGACAATTTGGAATAGAGCAAAAAATATTCTGTTCTAAGTGATCATTGAAGAGTAAACTGGATTTGTTAAAAGGCAATTAAAGTCGAAACGTTTTCACGTTCCTTGAAACCACGGAAATCGGCCAAATAATTCCAATTTGAAACAAGAGGACCATGATGGTCCTAAATCGCTCCCCTGAGTATGATGATTCATAGATGTATGACATATACAAAAAAGCAAAGCCCTCTGTCTAATTATTTTCGAGAAGATGTTTAAGGATTTTCTCTTTTAATCCTAGGTATATTGATGATCCCACAATAAAACCCTAATTTCCCGAATAAGGCAATGTTTTGAAGTAGAGACATCAATACATACCAGATATAAAGCTCTAGGCCTAATTGTTTAGGAGAAGAAAGTTTTCAAAGGTATCATTCGTTATTCCTATAAAGAAATAGGGATCGCACAGAAAAGGGCTAATTTTCAGAATACAGTAATTCTCTGAAGTATTTTGGTAGAGGGTCAATAGGTGCTGATACATACCAAATATAAAAGCTCTAGGCCTAATAGCTTTGGAGAAGAAGACTTTCAAAGATTTCCTTCTTTATTCCTTTGTAAAACCAGGGATCGCACAGAAAAGGGCTAATTCTCAGAATACAGTTATTTGTTTAAATATTTTGGTAGAGTGTTAATAGATGATGATATGTATTTAATACGAAAGTTCTAGGCCCTATGGTTTTGGAGAAGAAGTTTATCAAAGATTTCCTTCTTTATTCCGATGTAAAATCAGGGATCGCACAGAAAAGGACTTATTTTCAAAATACAATAATTCTTTTAAGTATTTTGTAGAGGGTCAATAGTTGATGATACATACCAAATATGAATGCTCTAGGCCTAATGGTTTAGGAGGAGAATATTTTTAAGATTTCCTTTGTAAAACCAGGGATCGCACAGAAAGGCTTGATTTCAGAATACGGTAATTCTTTGAAGTATTTTGGTAGAGGGTCAATAGGGGATGATAGATACCAAATATGAATGCTCTTGGCCTTGTGGTTTAGGAGGAGAAGATTTATTTAGATTTCCTTTGTAAAATCAGGGATCGCACAGAAAAGGGTTACTTTTCAGAATACGGTAATTCTTTGAAGTATTTTGGTAGAGGGTCAATAGGTGCTGATACATACCAAATATCAAAGCTCTTGGCCTTATGGTTTAGGAGGAGAAGATTTTTTAAGCTTTCCTTTGTAAAACCAGGGATAGTACAGAAAAGGGTTACTTTTCAGAATACGGTAATTCTTTGAAGTATTTTGGTAGAGGGTCAATAAGTGATTATATGTACCAAATATGAAAGCTCTAGGCCTTAGGAGGAGAAGATTTTTTAATAATTGTTTACAGACGGACAGACGGACGCCGGACAATTGCCGATCACAAAAGCTCACCTTGAGCATGTTGCGCTCAGGTGAGCTAAAAAGGAAACGATTTAGGCGACTATTTGAAATTATAATACTTTCTACAGAAGCTTTAAAAAGTGTTTTCCTATATTTTACCCGTTTGTCAGTTTACAGAGCTCAATACACCCGTAGAAGGTAGATTCTGCTGATCGGTACATTTCTTCTTCAAAATGGGTGTCGTTTTGCAGCAGGGCTTTTTCTGGTGGATTTGGTGAAAATTCCAAAAAACCGCAGCTACTAGTGACTCCATATATCCAGGCTAAAACAAGTCCAGAAATTGTTATAACACGAACACCTGACTGCGCCATGTTGAATCCGCTGATTATCCCAGCTAGCGACAATTCAGGTAATATTTGAACAAGTTTCTATTTTGTTAGGACGATTAAATTATTCAATATTCAATATTAACTAAACGAACCGTAACTTTCAGGTCTTTTATGGATAGATTACTTGGAAAGCGTTATCGACGATGTTTTGCAATTCCCTTTTCCCTTTTTCATAAAAGCAACATAGTCGGTGCTTAACTACAATGTCGTTACTACAGTTTTCTTAATGCGATAGTATATACGAGTTATAGTCACCTACTGTTGATATGTGATTCGTCAGTAGGTTTATTCTCCCGACGCATATGTATACTGTTTTAAACTTATGATATTTTGTACTTGTGCTCCGTCACGCCAAAATGGACCATCTTGAAAGAGCGTGAACTATCGACCCGAGTTATAATATATGTACTATGCAGGATGACATGGTTCAAAACCTTTCGCTGTTTACAGATTTTCTGACTGTACAATGATTGATTCACCTTATTAACCCTTTCCTGTTCAATCTCTAGCTTTTACATCCCTGTGATTTTATGATTGAGAAAAACATTGTAGAAACAGGCTAAAACAAATCCAGAATTATTCAATATTCAATAAACAGTTTATTAAAATACAAAGTATTCGAAAATATTTTCTACCCTACCGAATGTTTATTTTTCAAACCAAATCAACTTTAAATTTTGTCTGCAAAGCCTTTGAATTTGGACAGGTCTAAAATTTTGTGAAACAGGAAAGGATCAAACATCTATCTGATAATACGATAATAGTTCTACCCTTCTATGTAGTTATCTAATTGTACAATGAAGAGTGTCCCATTCAAATATTTATATTAGTATCCGATGGAAGTTCTATTCATGGTTCTATGTAACTGTTCATTTATTTTCAATACAAAATGAAAGGTCTGCCTTACTTTATATCTAACAGAAAATACATTTGAAATTCTATCTGAACGTATATTTATCTCTTGATTAAAGAGCCTGTAAGATGAATAGAAAACTTTAGTCCAAAAGTTTTCTTTTCAATGCGTCAAATTTGCTTTTATTTCCCCATATTTTGATAATGTCGTTTATAATATTTTAACTTACCTTGGCATAATGTTCTTAAAGAAATCTTTTGTGATTGTGTGATGTCCATCGCGTGTCTCGTATTTATAACTTTTAGATATCCTAGAGCCCACTCTTTTTGCTCAAAACCTGAAATATCGGTCGAGTTTGAAATTGGGTCGTATGGGTTAAAATTCTAAGAAAAAAATCTTGTAGATACTCGAGAGACCCTTTTGTTAGCCCAATCAACCTATAAAAATGTCAGAATGTATTGATCAAATGTCAGAGGAATTCGAAATTTGGTCACTTGGGATCACTTTGGGGCAAAACTAGTTCAGAAGGTCAATTCTTAGAAAAACCTTTTAGACACTATTGGGTCGTTTTTAAGAAAATCAACCTGAGAACTGAAAGTAAGTTGAGGTGAGCAATCTAAAGCTATTATACCTCTCTCGTTTTAATATTTTGAACAATTTTATTTTTTTTCGTCTAGTCATGGCATAAAAAGGAATATTCCGTGGTCAAAAAGAAGCGACAAAAACCTTCACATTTGCATTTTTTTATTTGCATAACTAAACTGTTTGTCTCTATTTTATGTGGCGGGTAACAAGTGTCATTTTGCCCATAATTTCTCCCTGGTCGATCAATATATATTAAAGGCAAACAATACCATATCGATACATGGATCATAAAACATTCTAGTCGTGGTCTCAATTCCCAATATCATTTTATGAACAATATCGTTATTCTTTAGAGAATTTCAGACAAAAATTCATATCTAAAATGTCGATTCTAAATGTGGACTTCTTGATTTCAGTAAAAACGATAGATAAAGAGCTTTAATGCAGCTGTGTTTTTTGATTTCTTAAGAAAATCATTTAACACTAAACCGATTGTTTTGTTGTTGTTTTTGTTGTTGTTTTTCTTGTCGTTAGGCAGAATATCGATTTTGCGATCAGAAGGTCCAGGGCTCGATTCACGGGTACAGCGCAGCCTTTGGTCTTAGTTTCCTTTTCATTGACTTTTACATTTAGCTCGAGTATTAATGAATTGTCAAGGAAGCAGAATCGCGAGGGAGTAATCTAACTTGAGAGAATCTGTTTCCATGATGTGAAGTAAACAGGTTTGAAAACAAAACAATCCTAGTGTTGGTAATGCCGTAATATAACCGAATTAGTATTTAAAGCGACGTTAAGTCAACGTGAAAGGTCTTCATCTATAGTAGATCGTATGTTTAAATGGCGAGCGAATGATTCGTATTTTTTAAAGTTAGATCTTTGTTATCCGGTAACCAGACGTCACTTTTTCTTTAGACTGGTCCAAATTAAAATATGTTTCAGACAACCGTTTAAATAACAATCAAATTTGGGGAAAAGTGTCATATAAGGATAGAAAACATTGCGAATAATGGGACTATACTTCAATCAAAGAATTTCTCGTTTTGTCATAATGTAAGCGACAATTAAATTCCTTTTTGGGGGGAGAAAATCAAGAGTTTGAGAAGTAATGGGGTTGGTCATTTAGTGACACATCACGACTGCCAAACAAAGAATCAATCGACCAATTAAATAATTCATTTAGAAACCGTAGGAAGTGTTCTTTGAACTCCAACATCGGCTGACATTTTATATTGAGCGTTTTGTCGGATAGGCAACTTAAATGTCGTAACTACATTATTCAAGCTGAATTTAAGACGTTTAAGTCGCCAACCAACCTTTTTTTTTTTGTTTCATGACATTGGCCACAAGATATCAAAAATAACGGCCTTAATATCGAAGTATCGGAGGTCAATCGGTATAACCAGCGATCCGTCGTTTACAAAACCGAAATGCGAAATCTTAGATTGGATTACCATCTAAATTTGTATATGTACTGCACAAACATTTTTAGGTACCAAGAAATTAACTAAAATAGTGATTACCAAATTTTAGAATAGTCTATTACTACAAGAATGAACCAATTCCACCGCCATATTTTATGTTATATTTCGATAGGCCGCGGACATTGCGCAATGGTAGCTCGTAGGACTCCTAATCATGGGGTCCTGTGTTCGGTCGAGGCGAACAGCCTTTCCGACTTTTGTCTCTCACTAACGGGTGGATAATCGTAAACCTATGTGGGATGAGCAGATGGAGGCTCGGTAAGGATGTAATGGTAGTAGTGGTGTGAAAAATATCAGAAATCCATGTTAGATGACTGAAATACTGATAAAAGTGAAGTTAAATCCCATTCCATCAATATATTTCGATAAGGTTTCACCCCCACATAAGTATATATTTACTACTCAAAATGTACTAAGGATCACTTTGTTCTAGTTGAAATTTTGTTTTCTGAGAAAATTACACACGTGTTTATGTGTTTCCTAGAACTTCGGTGATTTAGGTATTGAGAAATTGTTTAAGATAGAATGTTTCGGTGTTATTTCAAGACTAAGATCGTTATAGTAAAAAATAATCATTTTCGATGCAACCATGAAAATACAGAAAACGAATATTTGCAAAAATGTAGAATTTTTATGCATTTCGATGGCATCTATGTGGTCTCAGTGCTTCAATTACCGCCTTTGTTAAAACGCTGCCGCAAAATGTTGATAAGCCTCCTTATCTTACAGTGTGGAATTGGATCCCATGTTTCAAGAAGAGCTCGTCTTAGCTCCTGTATGCTCCTGATGCTGGTTGCACGGGGCGTGATGAAATAGCTGTCTGTAATATATCCCTAGCGTGCTGCTTTTTTTTATTTAGGTCCTTGGATCTAGCTGGCCATTCAAAACGGGCGATTGTGGCTCGTTCGAGATATTGATCGGTGATGCAGGCTCTATGTGCACGCGTATGGCACGCGTGTTGTCATTTACTAGAATGAAATGTTCACCAACAGTCCCTGCATATTGACGAGCGTAAACATCCAAAATCTGGTTTACGTACCTGAGAGCCGTCAACGTGCTATTGTCAATGACGTGTAGGTCCGATAGCCCTTGATCACATATTTCGGCCAAACCATGACTGAGTCCCCGCTTAATCGATCATGTTCTGTCATTCAAATTTGAACAAAACGCTCATTTATCATTTTCAATACTTTAGCACATCTTTCGGCAAATTCAACACAAAACCTGGACTCTTTTGTCAACAGCACTCTATCCATTTGGGGTCATTTTGGGCCCAAGTAACATGATCCCGGGCCAATGCTAAACGCCTTCGCACGTGATATCGGGTCAAGGGAATCCGGGTTGCAAATCGTCTTGACCTCGGGCCATCATCATGCAACCTATTTCTAATGGTTTGGGTACTTATGCGCACACTGGTAGCGTTCTGAAACTCCCTACGTGATGTTGTTGTGTTGTCAAATCGGTGAAGACTTACCTGAACCGCCAAACTCGGTCTTCAACCTCATTTGTTTAGCGTTCTCACCCCCAGCATGCAATTGCCAAACACATCAGGTCGTAATAAACCGATTCAACATTTTGTAAACAACACTCTCGGACCCACTAAGGACGTTAGCAACATGCTTTTGGGATAACCCAGAATGGAGCATTACGATGCCCGTATCCATCAAATCTTGACAAAGATGGTGTTTTAAACGTCTATCTTTCATATTGAAATGCAAATTAATCTAAAATTTCTAATAACTCTGTTGAAATTTCACTAAATGTACCAAAGCACGTGAAGATACGAAGCAAAATGAAACACGCCGTAGGGCGTGTGTCTTTTCTCGAGATCCTTGTGCGTAATATACATGCCCAAACAACATCTTTTGTAGTATTGTCGTAATGGCCGAATAGAAAAAACTATATTTTTCAAAACAAATCTTCTGTGAATAGATTTTTATGAACATTAAATCATTGAACGAAATGGTGAAATGGCGATTCACTCCTTTGCTATACAAATCGTATATCTCAGGAAATGTACACCAAAGAAATTTGCTAATCTTGAATACATGAAAAAACGCCTTAATGCATTAACTTTTATTTTAACCATATAATGCTTTAAAATTTTATTTCTTTATAATTTCAAAGGGCTGGATGTCTCATGTTCTGGAGGACATATTATCATATTGGTGATTTGTAAAATCTCGTAACTTATGTTGTAGTTGTGAGGTTTGGGAGGCCGAATGATAAAAACGTTCTATTTTAAAAAAGTGTTCATTCTTACAAAAAATTGAACAAAGGAGTGGGGGCGAATGACGAAAACGTTTCACACTCTTCCCCCCCCTCAAAAGCCCTCAAAACGAAGTAGATAGTTTTAAACAAATTTGTTAAAGAAAAAAGGGGGGTCGGGAAAAAAAGAAAAATCGAAAAAAGAAGTGGCCATATTATCATATTGGTGATGCGTAATTTCTCGTAACTTATTTAGCAGTTGTGGGGTTTGGGAGGCCGAATGATAAAAACGTTCTATTTTAAAAAAGTGTTCATTCTTACAAAAAATTGAACAAAGGAGTGGGGGCGAATGACGAAAACGTTTCACACTCTTTCCCCCCTAAAAAGCCCTCAAAACGAAGTAGATAGTTTTAAACAAATTTGTTAAAGAAAAAAGGGGGGTCGGAAAAAAAAAAGAAATAAGACTAGATATTCTATTTTACTCATTTCTTAAAAGTTTTGGAATATATCGGATCTCCAAGAAAGCATATTAACCATGTGTCATAGGGTGAAACATATAAATCCATTAAAAGTATTAAAAATCTACATTATTCTAAATTAGTGTCGTTATCGTTATTCTGTTCACCATCATACGCGTTAATTAATCCCTGGTCTGATCTTTTCCCTGTCTTTGTCAACAGTAGTAAGTTGTCTATAAGTAATTTTGTTCGATTAACAGTATAACAAGTTCTATCACATTAACTAAAATCGATGCGCACTTTGTTTTGTTATTCATTTCCGCCATTTTATCACAATAGTACACAATCATTTGTTGTTCAACATTCCACTACATTTCCATCGTATTTGCATCTTGCAGTAAATACAGGTAAATACCATAGTAAATATATGCAATTTAAAAGATTTGTACGTAGATTATGTGTAGATTCATTTGTTAAACGGGTTTTGTACATATTCTTAGGATCGTTTAATTATCTATTTTTAGATGAATTGTCCGTATGAAATACATCGAATTGAGAACCGAGATTGGTGTTCTTCCTTTTCTTCGCCCAAAGACCGATAATAGGCTGGCCGGCGACAGTGGCGCCCAACGTTTAAAAGACAACCAACTCATCACTGGAATGGAATGATTACAATCAAACATACGAACTATATTGAGATCGTCTCAGTCGTTTTTCAAATGTGAACTTTTATTGTGAGTTCTTTTTTATTCTTATGTAAGGCCTTACAAACAATTGCTACGTACTTCAACCGATCTGTTACAAGCGTGTTCATCAAGGAGGAACATTTCTATGAAAGTCCTTTACATGTGTCATCGATGGATGAGAACACTATTATACATTTGTTCTGTTGAATGCCATGATATGTTTATGCGTTTGTTTGATTTCGTATAATTTTATAACTTCTCCTTTGTCTTGAAAGTGCAAGTGTGTTAATTCTTACATTGTCTTAACAGTGAGGGATAAATATTTACACAGAACAGTGAAATAGAGACATTCATCTTGTTTTCAAAAGCTTTCAGACTTTGAGATTTGTAAATTATGATGAGGGTAATTTCTCCTTTTATTTAAGCGTTTTAGAAATCGGAAAATTGATATTTTCATGTGTATAGCTAGTTCGGTATAACGTGTTTTTTTATGTATACATTTAAATTACCAACAATTGTTTCATTAATCTATAGACATTCATAACCATATTTTTGTCCAAATGAAATTTGCAGCTGCAGCGCGATCATCACAGTAATTCCTACTGTCACCTCATTTCAGCATGTATTAACATTTATTAACCTTAGTATAAGTTAGTCATATAGGTTAAGTAGTGTCTCGACCTTTTTTTCTAACTACCCCATCCAAATATCTCCTTTTGAAAGCAAATAAATACATTTGACAGCCTCTGCTGGGGTATGCGAATTTAACAAACAACACTTTAATATCGGATTATTGGTGCATTGGTACTTTACCTCGACCTTCATAGCAAGTCTCGCTTGGCCCATTGGATGTGACGGTGCCTTCCTAATCGAAAGCCCCCGGATCGAATCTTTACGCGGTCGATTTTTTTTCTTAATTTGTCTTCTATTTTCTTACTATTTTCTCTAGGTTTTTTTTAAAAGTGTATTTAGTAACCCGCTGTAATTAAAAAAAAATACAAAAAGGGGATTACATAAAGGACTTGTTTTAAAGGTCTAAAATTATGCTTCCCGGATCTAGTGTGTTAATATTTAACTGATTGTTATTTCATTTAATCCACAGGATTGAAACAGATATTTTCAGCATTGTGTAATTGCTTGAATTATTTGAAACAGTGTTTCAGTGATTATATGAAGGTGTTAGGTTCTTGTACAGGCATCAGTACTTAGAAATCGTGTAGACAGAAAAAGGTTTTCGGGGTCGCTTGGTAGTGTTATCCATATGTAGAAAATTTGACTATATCACCACGTCTGGCCCCGTAGCGTAGTGGATAGGGTTAAGGATTTCTATGGTAGAGGTCCATGGTTCGAATCCCATTGTAGTCGCAAATTTTCTGATTGTCTACAAATTGTTTATTGAACGGTTTATGCTCCAGGTATTGGTTTAGGCGATATGCTCCAGATATGGAATTTCTGATGGTAAGCAAGGGTAATTTAGAATAATAGCCGACGAGCAATTTTGTTGTTCTTTTGGTTTATGTGATGGTTTTCCTATTACTCTGTTGTTCTTGATATTTGTATTTTGTGTGTTAACGCTTCAGATATTTTGATTATTTTTCTATCTTTACACTTTTATCCCAACATCTGTGGAGTGAAATACTATAAAAGCCGGACAATGGCGAATTTCATATCTGAGAGGGAATTGCGAAGGATGAGAAGAGACGCACTCAGGGAACGGACACATGAAGATGGAGAAAGAGAGTCTGTTCATTCGGGATTAAGAGAGCAATTAAAACGTGCGGAGAGAGGTACCAGTAGAATCCGCAGTTTGGATTTGAGCCCTTCAAGGGATTTAGTGATAAGTAATACCCCAGATTTACAACAGGATGGGTTTGGTGAGGTAGGGTATAAGACTGTGGATGCATATGGAGGAAGTATAGATATCTCTAAAGAAATGTTAGAGTTGGATAGAAAACTCAGCGTTCTGCGACAATCAGGAACAGAAGCGTTGGAAAAGGCTAGAAATTCCTTGTCTTCTAGAGAGGGGTCATTCCATGCTTATGCCCATGGGAGAGGTGATGTAACAGGTAGAAACGGTAGCTATTTAGAGTGTCTACGGAGAGAAAGCAGAGAAATGGATATTGAGGCAAACAGAAGAGATAATTTCGCTGATAGAATGCGGCATGAAATAGGAAGTGAGAGAAATAAAAGAGATAGTTATTTAGATAGCACGCGGAAGGAATCCGGAACGGAAAGGACAGGAGGTCATAGTTTATTCGGATGCCAACCGCACAAGTTAGGAATGGAAAGGTCACGAATAGATATGGAAACTGAAGTAGGTGAAAGGGATGTTGCATTAGATACACAAAAAAGAACGGAAAGCGAAATGAATAGGAGTTGGCAGGAAAGAGATCAAAATGAGATTAAAGCTGGAAGAAATAAAAATGACAGATATGGATATATAGATACCAAATCCAAGGAATATATAAGTGAAAGGAATGGACTGGAACAGAAGGATACCAAATATAGACAGGGTATTGAAAGAAAAAGTAAAATATATGGTGCTATGGATGAAAAATTAGAGCTAATGAAAGAAGAGAAACAGAGAGTAGATACGGCATTAGAGATGGAGAAGCATTTTATCCAGCAACTTATGGAAAAGAATAGAACGTTGGATAATGAAATGATAATTAGAGAAGAAGAAGAAAGGGAACTAAAAGAAAGGATTTATAGATTAGAGATGGCACAAGAAGAATTGGAAAATACCAGACGGGAAAGAGAAAGATTGGAAATGACAATAGAGAAGAAGATAGAATATGAAAGATTGCGAGAGAAGAAACTGTCACTAATGAAAATCAAAGAGAGAGAACTGGCAGATGAGATGGACAACAAGAAATATTTGCCTAAGAGGGAAGAAAGTCAGAATGGACCAATGCAAAGTGTAGCGGGTTTTGGAACTCCTAGGATACCTCCTTTCTTAGGATTAGAATACAAAGTTTGGAGAATTGAGGTAGACTCTATAATCCATAGTGGTTTATATCATGAGGTCCTCTTGTCACAAGCACTTAGAAGTTCGTTGAAGGGCGATACAAAGCGTATTCTCCTTACAATAGATCCTATGGCAAGTTCACAGGAACTTTTAGATAAGCTAGAGGATATTTATGGCACAACTCAGACGGAAGATACAATTATGCAAGAATTGTTTAATGCAAAGCAGCACGAGAAGGAATCGACAGCAGATTGGGCTTTAAGATTAGAATCAATTATGCAATTGGCTTTGGAAACGGGAGAGATTTTATGCAGTAAAAAGAATTCTCTTCTGAAGCAAAGGTTTTGGAAAGGTTTACAGAGTGAAAAGCTTAGAAGTAATACTAGAGTAACGTATGAATCAGAAGCCACTTTTGAAACACTAAGGAAGAAAACCAGACTGGAAGAATACGAGTTACAGAAACAGGCTACAAATAATGAAAGAATACAGAACAAAGGGAGAGAATTAAGAGAAGGTTATAAAGAGGTGAGCAGGGAAATGCTACCACAAACGGATAGACTGGATTCTAAGCAAGCAAGTAATAACAAAAATATGGATCTATTACAAACATTGTTAGGAAAGATGGAAAAGTTGGAAGTAGAGATGGCAAGTTTAAGGAAAGAAACCGCAAATAAGAACAGGAATGAAGGATACAAAAAGGGTTTTAATTACAATAAGAACTGGCAGAAGAAAGATGACGGAAAGAAGGAGGCAAATGATAAAGATGAGAAACAAAAGGATGGAAAAGGTTTAAACCACTAGATGCTTCTATTACAGGGCACAATAGAAGCATAGGAAAAAACGGTTGCCCAAATGAGAATATTTTGAGAAAACTTGTTGGTTCTCCAAACGAGACTAAAATCCGAGTTGAAGGAGTGATGACAAAAGCCCTTTTAGATAGTGGCTCAATGATAAGCACTATATCAGAGACGTTTTACAAAGAACTATCTCATAAGCCGACACTTCGCAGTCTAGACGATTTTGATCTAGACATCGTCTCCGCTAACGGTACTCGAATCCCCTATTTGGGATATATTGAAGTAAGTTTAAGCTTTGATAAACTTGATAAAGAGGATCTGACAACACTTCTTCTTGTAGTACCTGCGACAAATTATCACGACGAGGTTCCGGTCCTAATAGGGATGAATGTGATCCGACAGATGAAAGAAAGTCAACGAGATGACAGCATGGTTCCTTCAGAGTGGGAGTCAGCTTTTGTCTCTTTGGGGTCTGCTACTGTTGGAAAAGCTTATACAACGCAGCCCATTACATTGAAACCAATGGAGGCCAGAACAATCAGCGGCTTCGTTCGAAAGATAAGAAACTCTGATGCAGCTGTAACAGAGCCAATTGAAGATACGTATAATTCGACCCCAATGGTTTGCCCTCGTGTTGTTAGCTTGTCAAACATCGGAAAGACGGCAAGAGTGCCGGTGAAAATATGTAACATATCCGCAAAGATTGTTCGTATTCCAGCTAAATCAGAGATATGTCAACTGAACGAAGTAAGTGTACTGAGACATGCTGAAGCCCCGGAAATTCTTGGTCCTGAAAAAGAAAGCATACATGCATTAACAAATTCAATCAAAACGGACTTACCTGAGCCAGAATGGACGCCACCTGAAAAGGAAAAAAAGAAGAGCAGTATAAACATTCATGAAGAATTCGGTGTTGATATTGATGAATCTTTTCTTTTCGAAGATCAAAAATTAAAGATACAAGGCCTCTTTAAGAAGTGGGGAAGCCTTTTTCCGAAAGGTCCACATGACCTTGGACGCACGTCGGCGGTAAGACACACTATTTCCCTAACCGATGATACGCCATTTAAAGAGCCATACAGAAGAATACCGCCTTCAGTCTTTAACGAAGTTCGGGAACACCTGCAAGAAATGCTGAAAATAGGTGCGATCCGAGAATCAAAAAGTCCTTGGTCTTCCAATATTGTGGTTGTTAAGAAGAAAGATGGATCTATTAGATTTTGCATAGATTACAGAAAGCTTAATAACAAGACGAGGAAGGACGCATACGCAATGCCCAGGATTAATGACACCCTACATCTACTGGCGGGTTCGAAATACTTTTCGAAATTAGATCTGAAGTCCGGGTATTGGCAGGTTGAGATGGAAGAAGCTGACAAAGAGAAGACGGCGTTTCAAGTTTGGGGTCTTGGATTCTACGAGTGTAATAGGATGCCTTTCGGCTTATGTAATGCCCCTGCTACATTTCAACGTTTAATGGAGCGTTGCATGGGTGACCTCAACCTGAGAGACTGCCTTATTTACCTGGACGATATTGTTATTTTCTCTAAGGACATTGATTCTCATATCGAACGCCTAGATGCTGTTTTTGAACGTCTTGCTACTAACAATCTAAAGGTGAACCCTAAGAAATGCGAATTTTTTAAAGGAAAAATCACTTACCTCGGACATGTCGTCTCCAATCAAGGAATCCAGACTGACCCAGAGAAAACGAAAGCCGTCGAAAATTGGCCAGAACCCAAAACTGTGAAAGAAGTGAGAAAGTTCCTTGGATTTGTCGGTTATTTCCGGAAATTCATTAAGAACTTCGCAGCTATTGCAAGGCCACTAAATAATTTGTTGATTGGGCACCCACTGAAGAATGATAAGGCGTCCAAAAAGAAAGACAAACGTCAACCATTTGTTTGGGGAGATGATCAACAGACAGCTTTTGATGAACTAAGGAGTCAGCTTATACATCCTCCGGTTTTAGCTTACGCCGATTACAGCCTTCCGTTCAAATTACATACGGACGCATCTTCCAAAGGGTTAGGCGCCGTATTATATCAAAAACAAAATGGAAAGGATCGTGTCGTAGCTTATGCCAGCAGAAGTCTGAAACCAGCGGAGAGAAATTACCCAGCTCATAAACTTGAGTTCTTAGCCCTGAAGTGGTCTGTAACGGAGAAGTTTCATGACTATCTATACGGTGCATCGTTTGAAGTGGTTACAGATAATAACCCATTGACTTATGTATCAACCTCGGCAAAGCTAGATGCCTCTGGACACAGATGGTTGGCTACACTGTCGAATTACAATTTCAGGACTACTTACAGATCTGGCAAGAAAAATATCGATGCTGATAGTTTGTCAAGATTACCTTCAGAGAAACACATCGATAGGTCAGTCATATCGGCTATTGCAGTAGCATCATTGTCATCGGAGACACCATCAGCTTATACGCTTACCGTTCCAGATGTGATAGATTCTGCTAGTGCTAACTCTTGTCCTGAAGTAGCGCCTGAAATTATTGATTCGTCCTCCTTGAGCTCTAAAGACTGGAGGAAAGCACAAATTCAGGATCCCATTATTTCGAGATTGTTTGAGCATTTGGAGAAATGCACTAAGCCTACTGCTCAGCATGCTGGTGTAGACCTAGATCCAATTGTGAGATATCTACGAGATTGGGATAATCTTAAAGTCAGTGACGGAGTACTCTTTAGGGTGGGTAAGTTCAAAGGCGAGACTTATAAACAGCTCCTGCTTCCGGAAAATCTGAAATCCGATATCTTCAAGGCATTACATGACGACCTTGGACACCAGGGTCGGGACAGGACAACCTCTTTATTTAAGCAGAGATTTTATTGGCCTGGAATGGATACATATATCGAAGAAAGAGTGCGTAGATGTCAGAGATGCACAGCAAGAAAGACAAAGCCGTCGTTAGCTACCCTTGTCCCCATAACCTCAACCGGACCGATGGAAATCATCTGCATCGATTTCTTAAGTCTTGAACAGTCTAAAGGAGGTTATGAAAACATCTTGGTCATCACCGATCACTTCACCAGATATGCCCAAGCGTTCCCGTCGAAGAACCAGACAGCGAGAACAACTGCCAAAATTCTATTTGATCAATTTATTGTTCATTATGGATTCCCGTCCAAGATTCACAGTGACCAAGGCCCTAATTTCGAGTCCTCACTTATCCAGGAATTGTGCGCTCTAGCTCAAGTGACCAAGTCTCACACGACCCCATACCATGCAATGGGTAATGGAATGACAGAGCGTTTTAACCAGACATTATTGAAGATGCTCGGGACGCTTGAGGAGGAAAAGAAGTCAGATTGGAAAAGTTATGTTGGATCCCTGGTACACGCGTATAACGTGACCATCCATGAAAGCACTGGTTTTTCCCCTTATTTTCTAATGTTTGGTAGAGAGCCAAAGCTGGCCATAGACGCCCTACTAGGACTTTCATTCGACGAGTCTTATGCGAAAAGCAGGAATGACTACGTAAGGAAGCTCAGGGAAAGACTTTCGTATGCTTATGAAAAGGCGAACGAATCAGCAGAGAGAGCAGCACGGACAAATAAGGCTCGGTATGACACAAAGGCAACATCAGCGATTTTGAAGCCTGGTGACATTGTCTTGGCAAAGAATGTTTCCCTCAGGGGCAAGAAAAAGATTGCTGACAAGTGGGAGTCGGATCCTTATATAGTAATTGAGCAGCCGAATCAAGAAACACCAGTCTACGTAGTAAAGAAGAAAAACAGTGCCTCGAAAAAGACAAAAACACTGCATAGAAATCTTCTTCTCCCCATCAGTACGACTGAGTTTGATACCGTTGGACAAGCCAAAAATGACCAAGCCTCAGGATCAGGTCGAAAGTATGTGATTCCACAGCGCAGGGGTGTCTCGGTGCTAAAACTACACACAGTATGAGAACACATAAAAGACCTATGAGAAATCGTCGACCACCAACGTGGCAACAGTCAGGTGAATGGGTAATGGACAAAAAGTGATATGTATATAATTTGATTTAATGAGTTATTATCTACTTGTATTACAGATGAAAGTTTATGCTCGTTTCTTCCAGCGATTACGATGTTTTGCTTAGTAACATGATTCATACTTGTCCATTACTGGTTTCCAGGAGGCACGTGGTGTTTGTGAATCTCTAGCACAGGAATAGGTAAACCTATATGTGTTATACTTTCTCTCCATAGATTGGGACCCGTTGGAGCCCCAATTACTTGGAGAGACATGCGACATAAAACTGTCTGGATTTTATATAAACGTTTATGTACAGATGACGTATTTTTATCCTTCTATTGTTTTATACATTCATATTATAGCTTTCATTTATATTTCATTCATTTCAGATGAAGAAAGTCGATGGTGGTACGTAAATGTCGGGACGCCATTTCTCTGCCAGGGGGAATGTGTCATAGGGTGAAACATATAAATCCATTAAAAGTATTAAAAATCTACATTATTCTAAATTAGTGTCGTTATCGTTATTCTGTTCACCATCATACGCGTTAATTAATCCCTGGTCTGATCTTTTCCCTGTCTTTGTCAACAGTAGTAAGTTGTCTATAAGTAATTTTGTTCGATTAACAGTATAACAAGTTCTATCACATTAACTAAAATCGATGCGCACTTTGTTTTGTTATTCATTTCCGCCATTTTATCACAATAGTACACAATCATTTGTTGTTCAACATTCCACTACATTTCCATCGTATTTGCATCTTGCAGTAAATACAGGTAAATACCATAGTAAATATATGCAATTTAAAAGATTTGTACGTAGATTATGTGTAGATTCATTTGTTAAACGGGTTTTGTACATATTCTTAGGATCGTTTAATTATCTATTTTTAGATGAATTGTCCGTATGAAATACATCGAATTGAGAACCGAGATTGGTGTTCTTCCTTTTCTTCGCCCAAAGACCGATAATAGGCTGGCCGGCGACACATGTTTTCCGAAATCTCGAAGAAATAATTCAAAATCAACTTTATTTTTCATTCAAGTGTATTAACCATATGTAATGTTATGTAATTAATTACGGATCTCCGGTTAATCAAAAGTGGAATTTATTAAATGAAGAGGGTCGGAAATTCCTGTAATCAAATATTTATAATTGAATACTTAAACTTTTAGTCCTCATCGTTAATTTACTTATACAATGCAATACATTTTACTTACAAACTGATCCGGCATTAGACACGGAGATAAAAAAAATCGGTATTTATGCCCATAAAAACTTCCAAAAGTCATTATGTTTCTCTCATCAATATAAGAGTTTCATTATCCGTTATCATACTGAATTACAATTCTATACAGATTTGCCTTAAAATCAAAGGACTGGCAGCACTGGAAAGTCTTATTGAGGACCAATATTTCTTTTGAAAATTGATTATATAAACAATTCTGAATTGAAATTAATAAACAGGAGGTCTAGACCAAGATCAGACTGATCTTTGTCTATACCTCCTGCCGAACCAGGAATATTCTGGGTTCAGCATGACAAGGGTTAAGATTGGATCACTGTGTGTGTTTAATAGCGCAACCATTTTTAAAAGAAGAAGAGAGAATAAATCCTGAAATATTAGATACTAAAATTACCACAAACAATACGGAACACAGAAAGTAAGCCTATACTTAAACGTCATAAATATAGATCATTGAGACTGTAGTTACGACATTTTGGTCACCCTACTGACGATGTCTGCAATACGATGACCGAATCACAATATCAAATATCTCTACTAAAGTCCGAATATTTCCTTAACCCATTCCCACATGAGAAAGTTTTAGACAAGTCTAAAATGAAAGAAGTTGTCGTCGATAATTTCATAATTTCACGTTAGTGATATAAAAGAAAAATCTTTTCCTGTTGGGGTAGAAAACATTATAGACATTGAATAAATTGCTTGTTACAAAAAACATTATGAACATTAAAGAAATTGCTTGTTTCAAAAACATTATGGACATTAAAGAAATTGCTTGTTACAAAAACATTATGGACATTGAAGAAATTGCTTGTTACAAAAAACATCATGAACATTAAAGAAATTGCTTGTTACCAAAAACATTATGAACATTAAAGAAATTGCTTGTTTCAAAAACATTATGGACATTGAAGAAATTGCTTGCAACAAGTAATTTCTTCAATGTCCATTATGTTTTCCACATCTGTTTTCTTGAGGGGCGTAAAACGCGGGATTGGGTTGGAATGGGTTAAAAGCGATCTGAGTGTAAACCTGGGGTAAGGAACCCAATAGACAACCAACTTTTATTTTATAGGTCATCTTTAAACAGGAACCAGTCTTAAAAGATATTAATAATCATAATTACATCAGTAACTAAGTACTCGAGTAATTCAAGATGACGATTAAATATTTTCCGTGATGATCACGGATTTACTTGAATATGTCAATCATATTATTTTGACAGTGTAAGCATCTTTTAAGTCATATCGTAAACAGAGTTCTCCACTTATTTTTCCATAAGGCTTGTGGCGATACATCCATTCACGTATGTAGTTTACCTTTTTCGTTTAACCCATTACAACACAGCAAAATTTTAGACTGGTCCAAATTGAAAGAGGCTGTAGACGACAATTTCAAGTTGATGGAATTTTAGTTGGGTTTTTTTTTGTCTTTTGGGATAGAAAACATTGTGAAAAATGAAGAAATTGCTTGATACAAGCAATTTCTTCATTTTCCACAATGTTTTTTAAAGCTTTTTTCTTGAGGGGCGTAAAAAGGAGGGCTTGTGCGGGAATGGGTTAAAAAGAAGAGCTCTTTTTATTTTGCTACACTAAAAAGTAAAAATAGGCACACAAATTCTGTTTACTTCTTTATCACCGATTTCTCCACCTTTTAACATTCTGTTTTACTTGTTACGATATACATGTATATTCAGGTGACCGACTTTATTTATAGGTCATCAAAAATGAAGCTGGTATTGCTGTTGATGATTTGCTACATGTTTGCGGTGAGTGAGGCACACAATGTCGACGAATTTCGGGTTGCCGAGTATGATTATGAAGACAGCGCGGACACTGGTACGTACAACCATGTCTTATTACTCGATTAGAATATCAAATTGATAAAGTATTGAGAAAATTTTGTGTAAAACGAGAAATTGCATGTGACAAGCAGTTTCGTTATATTACACAATATTTCTACGCAGTAAGTTTAAAAAGATAAAATTCCGTGACCTTTAAATGTCATCTGCATCTATTTAAAAGATTGTTTTATAAGGGTGTCTTTTTCGGCGTAATTAAGCGGACATGGAGTGCTCGACTTGAAATTCGTGGGTTATAAACATTCAGCCTCCCATCTTTATATAGCAACCACTTACATTAAACGACCATAGATTAAGATCTCAATCTTCAAAAGCAAATGGTGGTAAGAAGTTGCATTATTTGCTTACTATCAATACTAATTCCTATGTTTTTCGAACTCATTAGAACGTATCGTGAGATCACCGCAATAATATATTTAGAGAATCGAATCTCTATGTCACTAATAAGTGTATTAGACGAATATTTTCCTAAGCTATTACATTTTGGCCGCCCCTAGAGTGGTCGCTTGAAACAGGTTGATTTTCTTTTTCTGTATATGGTTTCATGATTCTATCATATTTAAGTCGTGGTTTTCTAACTGAAACCTCACCCAGTGGGGGCTAATAAGGTAAGTTTTATTCTTGGTTTTCCATAGAATGAGAGCCATATTTCATTTTTGACATGTTCAAATTCGTTTTCTTTTTTTGCTACGTTTTGGCGGCTGTCTATCAAAAATCAATCGAAAAATCGAATCATGCATTTAGAACGGACTTGGATTTTGAACTCCGACATTAGCCGACATTGTTTGAAGCATTTCAATTGATTTGGCGACTTAAAAAACGTATCTATAGTTTATTCAAGTCGCCAACTAATCTTTTTACTTTTTGTTTTGTTACTGGTCAAATGACGCCGTTTACTTTCCTACAGGGACTTCCGGTTGGAGCTAAGTGGTTGTGGCCAGCCAACTCATAGTTGTTGTATAGTCTAACGTTTACTAAATATAGTTATACATTGACATTCAAACATAAATAACTCTCCTCCTTTTACCGAAATGGTTTTAATGACCAATATTAAAAGCAAAATGGGAAATTGGATATATCCAGTTACGAAAAAATTCAATTAGTATCACAAAACGAATGTCAAATTAGCCCTTTCCTGTTTCAAAATTTTGTAGACCTGTCCAAATTTAAAGCTTTTGCAGACGAAAACTTAAAGTGGATTTAATTTAAAAAAATAACCATTCATTAGGGTAGAAAATATTGTGGAAAAAGATGATATTGCTTCTTACAAGCAATTTCATCTTTTCCCACAATGTTTTCTCAAGTATAAAATCACAAGGACGTAAAAATCAGTGATTGTACAGGAAAGGGTCAAAACACTCCTACGTGCTAGCTGACTCTAGTTCGAGAACAATCAAAGTACATTAACATTTTAACTTCGTTATGTATTTCAGATATATCTACCGATCTAGATTGTCGTTGTAAGAAGAAACGGGTCGCTTTCATGACGTATCTCAGTGAATGTAAAGACCTCGGGGCCAATCAACATGTAAAGTTTGATCAAGTTACTCTAAATGAAGGTGACGCTTACAACAACATAACCGGTGTCTTCAGGTATGATTATTATTTTCGAAACATAGCATCTTTGATAAGAACAACAATTAATGGACAGACAAATACCGTAATTACAATTTTCCAAGTTTCAGCTGCAGCGGGTTAACCATTTCCCCTTTTTCGCCCCTCAAGAAAAAGGATTAGGAAAACATTCATGGGAATGAAAAAAGCTTGTTTCAAGCAATTTCTTCATTATCGACACTGTTTCTCCAAAAATACGAAAAGAATTGAAATTTCGCCAACTTGAAATTGTCGTCTGAAGCTTGTTTCAATTTGGTCCAGTCTAAATTTTCTTGTGTGGGATTTGGTTAAAGACTAAATGGTTACGTGGAAGGGACTAAAGCGTTTATTCAATATATAGGTAGATTAATTTGTTTAGTTTGTTTTTGTTATTTTAGGAATATTGCACTCTATTCAAATTGTAACGAACTTTTTTAAGCATTCTATTTAACCAATTCCCACTCAATTCCGCTTTGAAGAATCTCAACAAAAAAGCTTTGGAAACATTGTGGACAATGAAGAAATTTCTTGTAACAAGCAATTTCTTCATTGTCCACAATGCTTTCCAACTCACAATGGAAATATTTTCTGAATTCAAACAACTTCTTTCAATTTGAACTGATCTAAGATTGTGTTATTTTGTAATTGGTTAACTCCTTAATGACTTTAACCTCGTTTATTTATCATGATATCCCTGGACAAAGAAGATAACTTAACAAAACCATACTAGTTTATCAGGTGACGAGTAAGAGCTGAATATTTGTAAATTCCCCGTCCTTAATATTAGACCAAAATAAATTGATAAACATAAAGAGAGAAAACGGAAGTTCGGCTCTATTAAAATAAAAATCGACCTTATTCATATCTAGATATGTAGATTTCAATAGGCACGATTTTCATTTTAATGGATATATTTCTGTAAGCTTGCGTAGTCGGGTAATGTATAAATTACGGATCGATGGTCTAGCCCATTGTGCTCCTACAGAGAAATCCACTACTTTAAACGGCATTTAAACAACAATTATACCCAGAAACATGGTTAGTTAGAGACTTAATTGTCGTAAATACAGATTGAATAAGCTGTAGTTACTACGTTTAGGTTACCAACTAACAAAAACGCTTCACATAAATGCCGGTCAATGTTTGAGTTCACTACCGTATTAAAATGATGATTTGATTGATCGATTCATTTTTAATTGACCTCGAGGTCCGCCAATTGCACGCATTAAAATTCAATTTAAGAATTTTAGACAGTACCATTCTAATCAATCGTTATTTCATCTTTCCAGAGTCCCCCGTGACGGAGTCTATTCTTTCACATTTGTTGTAGCGGAGAGACACAAGCGCGAAACCCGAGTAAGACTTGTCGTAGATGGAAATATCATCGCTGGTGCAGTTGCCGAAGGTTGTACTTTCAATCATTTCTGAAACATCGTGAGGCTGAACGAAACGTAAAACACTCGTCTTACTTCTCGATCATTATTTAACGGCACGTTGGCGACGCCCATTGACTCCGTTGGCGAGGCCCACTGTCTCTGCTGGTTACGCCCACTGACTTCGCTTGCGACGCCCGCTGACTCCGCTTGCGACGCCCATTGACCCCGTTAGCAAGGCCCACTGTCTCTGCTTGCGACGCCCACTGACTCCGCTTGCGACGCCCATTGACTCCGTTGGCGAGGCCCACTGTCTCTGCTTGCGACGCCCACTGACTCCGCTGGCCCTGCTAGCTTACTCCGCTGGCGACGCCCACTGACTCCAACAGGAAGTTCCACTTACATATTAAACGGCGTTATTTTGCCAAATTTGTGACCATTAACATGTAAAAAAGCAAAGGGAAGCTATAGCTACGACGTTTACGTCGCAAAACCAACTAAAATGATTCACACAAATAACGAGTTCAAGTTCACTTTCTTTGTAAATGAATGTTTTAGTTGGTCGATTGTTTCTTTGATTGACAGCTTGGATTGGTAAATTGACTGGAGACATTTAGAATTATTTACTAGTTGCAGCTATTTTGAATGTATAAAATACCTCTCTAAATCATCATTCAAATAAAAATAAACCCACACTCATATGACAGAGTGATCCATATTCAACGAAGTTTAATCATGAAATTGTTTTTAACAAGCAACTTCTCCAATTTCCACAATGTTTCCCAGTCTGTTTTCTTCAGTGGCTTAAAAGAGTAGGATTGTGAGACAACCCTTCAAACGTTTATTAGACCCAATCTATTTTAAACGTTTGGTTTACAGAGTTCTAGAATACTTTGTTCCCAAAATTTAGATTGAAGCTGTCAATCAAAAGATATTTTCACCAATGAAATCATTTATTCAAACCAGTAGTGGAATACTAAACTCCATCATTAATTTATTCTTTTCTTAGGTGGGGAGATTTTTTAAACAAGTGTCTAAGCCAAAGCTAATTCAAGCTATAGATACGACGTTTAGGTTACCCGTCATCAATGGACTGTCTTATTTTATGTCTTCGACACTATATTTACCAGCTAAAATGTCCGAGTGCAGTAGGCGTTGCTAGCGATCCTTCAGCATGTCATGGGTGACGCCTAATTCAGATTTACGTAATAGACAGTTTGATCGCCACGCCCACTGACCTCCTACGAAGAGTTCGACTGAGATATCAAACGGCGTAAGTTTGCAAAACACAAATGAATAGACAATCCTCTCGTTGGCGACCTAAACGTTTTAACCACAACTTGAATAAAATATAGTTACGATGTTTAAGTTGCAAAACGAACAGAAGTACTTTAAATATCAATACCGAAAACCAAAATGTTACTTCCGTTTTAAATAATTGCTTTGATAAGTCGATCGGCCTTTTTATTGACAGTATCGACCTGTCATACATAACCTTTCAGTAGAAACAGGGCGATCTGTGACTTGCGAAATATTTTGACCCGGATCAGAATGCTCTGCCTGCACGTTTGCAAGAAATTCCGAATGCAAAGTTGTTATTTTACGATATAACAACTGTACTGGACTAAGTTCGATGCCCGGGAGAGGCTATCGATCTTGGTTCTGCCATTGACTCACATAATCTGTGCGAGTGCTGGTGTAATATCCATGAAGCAGAATCGAGAGGCTGCTTTTGGAACAACTTGTTTCCCAATTGTTGTTAAATAGATAGGTTTAAACCTAAATCTATCCTTTTATCTTTTGCCTGCTACTTCGGTCTATCTCGATTTTATTGAAGAACATTACTTGGTTTGGTAAAGATTTTTTTTTACTCCTTAGGACGCCACAAATACCATGACGCTATGGGAGGGAACACCGCCATAGTCGATGCAAGCAGAGGTCAATCGATCTGGGTAGAAACTATTCTAGAAAGTCACATTGAGGGCAGCGATAAATATAGATACTCGACATTCAGTGGACATGTTCTCTATTTTAAGTAATGGACAAACAGCCTTTTACCCTAAATATCACAATCCAACAGCTAATTAACCCAGTCCAACACAATTATGCTTCTTTGCGCCCTCAAGAAAAACCTCGTCCAACGTTGTGGAAAATGAAGAAATTGCCTAAAAAGGAAATTTCTTCATTATCCACATTTTTTCTATTCCAAAAGTTAAAAGGTTTTGAAAAATTTATCACATTAAAATTATTATTTTGGACTTTGGACCTGCCTAAGATTTTGTCGTCTGGAAATGGGTTATAATATGTAAATTGTACTTTTCATTTGTAAGAAGTGCGTGTAATACATTTTTTATATGTAACCAAAGGCTTATTTTAATGCCCAAAAAGGCTGTTTTATATCCATAAAATAAACCGGTATCTGTCGTTTTAGGACATTTCCACACAAAGTTTCTTTGAGACACCCCTCAGTGGAAATGATTCGATAAATATTGTGCAAAATGTGGAAAATAAGCAATTTCTTGCTCGTCCACAATGATTTCTACCCTAACAGACGCAGATTTTAAAGATTTCATCAACTTGAAAAGTGTCATCTTTAACGTCCTTATATCTGGACTGATATAAATTACGTCGTGTTGTAATGGTTAAGCATTTTTTCATTATTCAGGCTAATCTTTATCAGTTTTAATTCAAATTAATTGCAGACGACACTTTTTAATTGGTTAAATCTAAAAAATCATCCTTTTAGTAGAAAGCAGTGTGGACAATTTATTCATTTTTCACAATACATTTTCCAACGTTTTGGGGCGTCAAAAAGTGAAATTGCGTTGGAATGATTTAAATCAGAATCTATTAAGGCTCAATTAGTGAAACATGTTTTAAAGTAGCGAAACAAAATGGTTCGGAAAAAAAAAAACGCAAATTTGAGTCTGCACCAGTCTCAAAATGTTGTTTCTAATAACCCATTATCTGTCTACAAAGTTTCAGACGTGTCGAAATTAAAAGAAGTTGGGGATAACAATTTCAATTTGATGACATTTAAAATTCTTTGTATTTTAGGTAAGAAAACATTGTGGATAATGACGAAATTGCTTGTAACAAGCAATTTCTTCATTTTCACAATGTTTTCCAAAGCAGTTTTCCTGACGGGGTCAAAAAACGCCACCGTGTGGGGATGGGTTAACGGTTAACGCTTGTTACAAGCAAAATTTCTTCATTTTCCACAATGCTTTCCAACTTATATTTCTTGGCGGATGTCAAAAAGCGTCACTGTGTTTGAATAGGTTAACTGTTAATGGCAATACACTAGTAACTACACCATATTTTACGCTGATATTATGTTTTTTGTATCTGTTTGTATTCTCAAATATCTTATACTCAGGTTCTTGATTATTAAAGCCCCAGTCACACCGAATCTCCAGAATTCGTCGACAGATACCAGGCCCCAAAATACTATCATTTTCACGTCTTATCGACAACAAGTGTCGAAACTAATTTTTTTTTTTAAAGAAATCAGGTGATCTATGCCCAAATAACAAATAGACATTACATATTCGGGTCAAACATTTAACAAATATTTTTAATGAAATCGAATTTAATATTTAAAGGGACATGAGATGCAATACATCATTATTCGGAGACTATAATTGGTTTTTGTGTTTAACTTATTACCAGACGGCGGAATTTTAGACTGGTTCAAATTGAAAGGAGTTGCAGACAACAATTTCAAGCATATGAAATGTCGGATTTTTGAACATTCACAAGCGATTTCTTCATTTCCACAATATTTTCAGAGTTTTTATTTCTTTGGGGCGTCGTTGATTATGACTGGGACTTTAATGTGACCTCCTTAACGACACAATAGTCAGGATTTGATTAATTCCCTGCCATATTTTATTAAAGGTATCTCGTATTTGTAATGTTTCAATAAAAAAGATAATATAAGGATCTTGACTATTTATTATGAAGCATACCTAGTCGAGCTATATAATTTACCTTACGATTCCGGTGTCTTTGAACATTTAGACAGACGGCAACATTGCTTGGTGACAATTGCAACATGATTGCAGAACACTAACAATATCTCTATGGATGCCGACTATGTTTCAATCATTTAAACAGTTCGTTACATTGAATTATCTCTTTACTGTTTTGGAAAAAAAAATAGTTAAAAAAGAAATGTCCAAATTCAAAGATTTGCAGATGGTTAGAAAATATTGTAGAAACAGAAGGAATTGTTTCTACAAGCATTCTCTACTTTTTCTACAATTTTTTCTCATGTATATAAACACAGTGACGTAAAAAACAGGGATTGAACATGAAAGGGTTTAAGCATACGAATATTAGATCAACTTTCTCTAGAACGGTGGTATTACTTGTGAACTGACGGGTTGCGACTGTAAATCTAAGCATCAATCGGCTTATCTCATCATTCATTTATATCGGAAGTGAACTTTGAACTCCGGCATATATATAGACATTTATATGAAGCATTTTTATTGGTTTGGTAATTTAAACGTCGTAACTACAGCAATAATGCAGAACGCAGTTAATCCAAGATGTTGGTACTATGTTTAGGTCGCCAACCAACAAATATACTTTTTTGTTTCACTTTAATGGCCATAAATTTTGCAAAATAATGCCGTTTAATATCGAAGTTGAACTTGCTGTTGGAGTAAGTTCACGCCCGGTAATCTCGGGCTCCATCTCTTTTTGGAGAACAGTGCAAAATGGAGACAATGATACTTCCGATATGGAGCCAAGGACCGGAACTGAACAGAAAACGTAAATAAAACGGTGCACCTCGCGTACAATTTGATCTCCTATTAACCTATTATAAATTTTCCCAAAACGTCCAGGGTTTCATACCACATAGAAATGATTATATTATCCGTTGGCGGTGATAGATTTAAAAAAATAATTCCGTTTGTGAATAGAAACTTGAATCAAAGTTTGAACATCGGACCCAATCAAACACGAAAATGCGTGTTGAAATCGTTCAAATCCATGAAATCAACAGTTCTGAAAGATTTAAGCGGCAATGACTGTGAAATGAATGATAACGTGTTGATATACAATAATGTTACCACAAAGAACTGCGTTTTCCTACCCCTTTTGCAGATTTTCTCAGATGAGAAGGAGACCAAGATGCGGTGCGGGAGACAAGATTCAGAGGGAGAGGCGATGCATATAAAAGAATACAGTGAATGATTTTCTAGGACTGTAACTTTATGCATATTACAGGACACTTTTTCTTTCCCTTTTACACAGTGAATGTGTCTCTCAGACTCTCTAGAACAGCCATATTTATATCTGGTCTATAATTTTCTCCTTTCTCCAAACTGACTTACCGGGCCACAATGGTGAATATAAAGTGAACGCGTAATAATTTTTGAAAATCTTCTAACGAAGCATTTTCAAAGAAAATCAAATAGCTAATTTGAGAATTCAGGTCATCACAAAGTTTGAAAAATACGCTAGGTTCTTAGAAATATGTATAGCGGAGGGAGTTCAGATCTGTAATAAACGGACGTTCTGTGCCTTATACGTTGTAAAAACTCTATAATAACACCGGTGGTTTATTAGAATTTTCACACTTCTTTAAAGGGGGTGTGTGTTAATTACAGGCTACAGATGTTAAGACGGAAAAGGTGAGGGGGGGGGGGGGCGAAGATTTACATCGACTGCAAAGAGCAGGTGGTTCATGACTAGAATGAATTTACATTATACATAGTATACAGTTAGTAACATCGTAAAATTGACATTTACATCGATCAAAACCATTCAAAATCACTCACACATCGCTCCAATCATTCATTCCAAACACTCACTCAAACCATTAAAAAACGCTCAAAATAGTTCAAAAATATTAAAAAACCGTCCAAAATGCGCAGCATTTCATTCAAATCGATAACAATTTTCCACAATTTTTACTAGCAGCTGTGGGTTTTAAAGCGTCTGGTTGGTCCGTGAAGACACACCGAACACAAAATCACGTATATTTTTATAAAAGGAGGTAAAAATATCGCAAATTGGACGAAATTAGCGATCTTGGATTACATACTTTTAATTTAATTCAAAACTCGCTCCTCCCACTCATTCAATTTCATTCCGAAATCATTCCCAAATCATTAAAAAATGTCAATTTCACGGTGTTATTAACTTAAGCAGTGAAGTTTTTTACCTTTTGACATAATCTAGGATACAGCGCCTTCTAAATATAAAGAAAAAAAAAACTTTAAGCAAACCAATTATCTAAGCATTGAACCATAACAAAAGGGGACATTTGGTTCAGAACAGTTACATTCGCCCTCTATTGAATTCATTGTGGCATTGATTTGTTTGTGTGGGATTGGGGTTTATTACAGGCTATAAGTTTTCCGACAATCATACAAAAAAGGTCGGCTTTGACGTCCGAAGAGGGGCCAGGGTTACATAAGAGTGTGGGGTTCTATTAGAGGTTTTACTGTGCATTTATGTATGCATCGCCTCTCCCTCTGATCCTTGTCTCCCGCACCGCATCCTGGTCTCCTTCTCATCTGAGAAAATCTGCAAAAGGGGTAGGAAAACGCAGTTCTTTGTGGTAACATTATTGTTTATCAACACGTTATCATTCATTTCACAGCCATTGCCACTTAAATCTTTCAGAACTGATGATTACATGGATTTTAACGATTTCAACACGCATATTCGTGTTTGATCGGGTCCGATGTCCAAATTTTGATTCAAGTTTCTATTCACAAACGGAATTATTTTTGAAATCTATCACCGCCAACGGATAATTTCATCATTTCTATGTGGTATGAAACTCTGGACGTTTTAGGAAAATGTATCATAGGTTAATAGGAGATCAAATTGTACGCGAGGTGCACCGTTTTATTTACGTTTTCTGTTCAGTTCCGGTCCTTGGCTCCATATCGGAAGTATCATTGTCTCCATTTTGCACTGTTCTCTAAAAAGAGATAGAGCCCGAGATTACCGAGCGTGTAGTTGACGCGGTCAGCGGAGTCATTGGGCGGGGCCAGCGATCAGCCAATTATACACATTATTTTTCACATAATGATATGCGTAATATGTAAATGAACTATATTTAGGTCGAAACTGTACGACAAAAAATAGAAGACCAAACTTTTGTACACAAGATTCAAAACTAACACGATATATTAATGATCCCTTCTATTGGTACTTTCTGAATTTTCCATTAACCCATTTCCACCTAAGGCCGCTTTGAAAAAACGATTAAGAAAACATTGTAGAAAATGTAGACAATGTGGTAAAAATTCAATAAACTTTAGATTTTCCTCCTTTCCATTTGTACCAGTTTAAAATTATGTCGTGTAGGAAAGGGTTAAGAAAGAAAACAGTGATTGAAAGAAAGGTTACAAAGTACAAGATAACAAATAGGCTTAAAGAGAGGTATAGGTGATTTTTTTCTTGAATGAATATTACGAATCATGCATTCAGGTGTGCTAAGAATGTGCTCAAACCAGCGTCATCGTGACATCATCAGGAGTTATATTTGCTAGCGGATTTTCAATTCTGTAAAGATCAGTCTAAAACTATCGTAAGAGTTAATATGATATAGATATGCGCTAACCACCTGATGCGACAACATTCAGGACGTTGGTTACTCCCCTTGTCACTCTGTTATCTTTTGAATTCGGGTTATATGTAAATGAGGTCATGCGTTGTCGACAAACGAATGCCAGGATTTCTAGAAATAAATTGGATTTCCACTGAGTCTTTCCTAGATAACCAGAAAAAGTCAGTTTAAGCCTATCAGATAAGAGTGAAGGCAATATCTGACTCATATTCAAATATCAAATGTTCGTCTTTCCGTATTTTTGGGCAATTGGAAAATGTTTTTAAATCATTACATGTTTAGAGTAAATCATTGAGGCAATATCCTAACAGAATCAGCATGGCTTTCCATGCGTTTTCGTAGAAATATGACATTTTTGTGTTTTATTTTGCTTTTCCAACAAATTTGCTTAAAAGGTGGAGGACATATAATTTCAAATTGTGCGCATAATTAACTACGAAAGTATGCCTACGTATTTCAATGTAAATACGAACAAAGAAATATTACATACACCACGTTTGAGTGATAAACAATAAGAAATTTACTATCTTGACAAAAAATATTTCTTATACAAAGGAAGCTTATCTGAATTCTGAACGTGTAAGAAATTATACGTCTACAACGAATGAAATAAAAACGCCAAAAAGTAAAAGTTCTCAGGGGTATGTTCGATTATCCCCCTTCTCTACAATCCGTGGTTTCAATTGAGAAAATAGTACGGAAAAAAAGGAAATTGCTTGTTAAAAGCTATTTCTGGTTTTCCTACAATATTTTCTATCATACGGGATGGTAACTTTTTGGTTCTACTTACTTAATGGCGTCTTCAACCCCATTGAATTTGGACAAGACTAAAATAAAAAAAAAGTTTTAATTATCGTCGCTACCGTAGCATTTGCCCGCAACGACCCCAGAAGACGGTTAGTTGTTTGTACAAGAATACAGGACGGGGGGGGAAGCCTCGTTCTTTAACGTGTTCCATTTATAGCACCGTCATACTCGGCCTCGGGTTAACGTGTCATCCGAAAGACAGTAAGTTTGATACTCGGGTCAGACAGGGACTCCAACCTACGATATCGATTGTGAAATCGAGCGCCCTACCAACTGAGCTTATTTGGCTGGGAATGTTCCAAACCCCATTCAGCGTTGTTTTATCAAAGTTATAAGTAATAAGAAAGTTTTTTTTCTTTACAAAATTCATTTCAAATATCACAAAATATAAAAGGCCGCCAAAAGAGGGCTTCTCCAAATTTTAGCAATATCTGAGACTCAAAAACCTACATCCAGTTTTGACCAAGTTAAATAATTTCTGAGATTTTATCATTGAAAAATATTTAAGAATCATTCATTGTTCATTGGAACCAGAACGTTTTTAAGGTACAAAACTCGCCCCCTGTCTTGATCAGCTACAGCCTATGGTCAATAGCTTGACTTCTAGAGATAAGATTTTTGTTGCTTGTACGGTGGGTCCACTGGGATCTTCCATTTGCTTGTAAGAAAAGTCAAGACAAAATAACATCTCAGTTCTGCGTTGTTCAAGTCCCTTAGTGTATCATATATCAATTCGAAATAATATAGTAGAAATTAAATTGGACGACAGAAGGAAAAATGTAAAATAAACTGTGTGTTCGGGAAAATGTGGGCATTTTGTTGCACTTGAACACCCCATCCCCCCTTACATTCAGAGATTCAGATCTTGTAGTTACAGGTGATTAACTTATCTATGACAAGAAAGTAACAATATAGATTTTACCTACTTACGGATGAAAAATTAACCCTTTTGTCAGACTCAATGGGCAATAAACTAAATTTAATTGAGGCAAGTCTAAGTTTGAGGCATAAATTTTTCTAGCTTCTTTTATTATTATAATTAAGACTGATTTTCGATGATTATTTTGTCAAAAATATTGAAGGGAGTCAGGGCTGACTACCACTCCCTTTATACAAGATTACGAAAGAAATATACGTCCCAAAGTTTTAACGCGTATAATACACCATAGCGTTGCTTCTTAGTAGTATATCTTATTAATACCTATTTAAATTTTTGTACATACAAAAATGCACATGTTGCAGAAAACCGACAGAATTCTCTATCCCTCTGTTTCCTGTTTCCACAAGGATTGAAATTTGTGGAATTATTATTATACCAATTAAGTTCGGATAAATCTTTTCAATTTTGAAATTTGAAAATTCGATGATGATCACTCTAGGATCTTTTCTGTGCAATAAATTTTCTCATTTAAATCCACCCTGCTAATTATGAGAATAATGGTGTTTCTATAAGTCATGAATGGAGCTTAGCCCCTCACATAAAACCTTTTTTTGCATTCGATCAAATCTTTTTAATTTCCCCTAAAAATCATTTCCATGAACCATTGGTATTGATCGAAATTCACCTCGTAGAAGATTTTTTAAAGAAAAGGTTTACGGACGTACGAACTGACGCTGGACGGATACAATATCATGACATAACCCAAGTGGCGTTCTACAACATAAGATCGAAGAATGTTTTATATCGAATTGTGAATTTTGATAGTACATGTAAGTAAGTAATGAATAGCATTCATTTGAAAAAAAAAGATAAATGAATGAAATAAAACATGAACCACTCGATCATTTTAAAGTCAATTCCTATTCATTAAGAACTGCATATAGTTTGCTGTATCGTGCAGACGAATCCGCCCTCTGAAATATGACAGGGGTCGGAACCTATATCCCGGAACGGTTGACAAGGTATAACCTGAAAAATTTAACGAGTGTTGGTCGGTGAGAGACACTCGACAGATAACCTTACGGGCGGGGGGAGGGGAATAGCCTTACGGGCGGGGGGGCAAGCTTTTACACATTACGGTGCTAATTTCTTTACAAAGCACACAAGATTTATTTTTCTTATATGTATAGGAAATTAGACTAGAATTTAATGTTTAAAATCTGATGGATCAAATTGCGAAACTATTTCGTGCAGCGGATTCAGCGCTTAAATTAGATACATGGAGCAACGTTTTACTCTGTAGAAGTAGTTACATGAAGAGCCTTAAACTGTTTCAGGCCAACCGTTTCCATGTCTTACTATATCTGAGAAAAGATTTGGCTGCCAAAACGAGATTAGATTACCTGCCACAATTAATAATTATTGCCTTTCAAATAGTTTTTATTTAAAAGTAACTATTAAGTTCGCAAGTTGTTTAGGCCATTCAGATAGACTGATACACGAGTTGACCCACAGACAGACAGATCTAGACGGACAAACACACTATTAGCTATGGAGGCATGTAAAATACATTCAAGTTATTTTGAAGCCGCATCTTATTATAGTAATAATTATTTAAAAGTGGGCTATCAATTATATCCTAGCGGATCTCCTGTTACGCATCTTATGTCAAGAATATGAAAAGTATTTTGCTAATTAATGAGTAATTATTGTCATCAATAACATCCCGTTTTATATAGCCATCCGTATTTTTGTCACTTAAACTTGATTTTATGAACGTTAATCAAACGAGACCCATAATTCTGTATTACCAAATTTAACCCTATGCGTGACAAGTTCACGTTGACCCCAAGTAAAGACTCAGATCCGCCTGTGTAATCACATGGGTTCTACAGATTCCAAAACTATCTTCAATCGACTATGGACTTCACCTTGCGCTGTACAGGCTGTTCAATATCTTTGCCACACATACAATAGAATACTTAGAAATCAAATAGGGAGCAATGGCAACAAACTTCAAAAAAAAAAAAAAAAAGAAAAAATAAAAAATCTACCAATTACAAGACGGCAAAATTTTTAGACTGGTCCAAATTTAAAGGAGTTACAGACGACAATTTTAAGTTGATGAAATATTAGATTTTTTTCAAACTTCTTGTTAAAAAACATTGTGGAAAATGAAGAAATTGCTTGTATACAATTAATTTCTTCATTTTACACAATGTTATCCCAATTGTTTTTCTTTAAGGGTATCAGAAAGCGTCGCTGTGTGGGAATAGATTAATTGACAAGTCACTAGCCTAAGTGTCTGCGTCCTACCTGAATGAATCAGTTGATTGGCCAATTGATTTTTTTCTTATAGAAAACGGAGGTTTCTCAATGTAAAAGATTGAATCGAATCCATTCGTAAATCGCGATCTCCTATGCTCCCCTGTTTATTTCACGAGCGGACTTCAGCAAGAATGCACGAGCGATTTGATTTCCGACCTAAACCCCTCTGTCTCTTTGAAAGTAGATTTTACGAAATACTCGTATAACTTTGATTACAGTGTTGACCAGATCAACCTTGGTTAATATATTTCCCGCAAACTATCTTCTGCAGGCCGATTATCAGGTCGGTCGAACACCCGATTGTCGGTCGTCAGCAGATGTGAATTTTCAATGTTCGCTTATACACGTGGCTGTTAAGTCTAATGGCGCAATCTTGGTTGTGAAACAGCAACCATTCGAAATTCAGATGGAGTTTAGAGTGGATGAGGCTGAAGAAGCAGCGAGCCAATTCATCAATCGCTGGCCCCGTCTACTACGTTCGCAACGCCCATTTACCTCGGCAGGAAGTTCCAAATCGTTTTTAAAATGGCATTATTTTCGAAAATTATGGTCAGTGGCACGCAGTAAAAAGGTATAATGGTTAGTTGGCCTCCTAAAGGTCGTAGCTACAGCATGAAAAAGCTGCAGCTACGACGTTAAAGTCTCCAAAACAATAACAAAAGCTTAACAAAAACGGCCACCAATGTCGAAGTTCAAAAGGAACTTCTGGTCCATATGATTACTTTGATTGATAGGCTGATTATTTGATTAGCAGCCGCGATTGGTAAATTAATTTGATATCTGCCGTCGATTTATACATGTACATTTATATATATGAAAACACAACATAAAAACAAGAGTAACAACTTTATACTATATGTACTTCAATTCAAATCAGTTATGATAGTTTTATGAATTATATAAAAGAAAGCAAATGATGCAAATATTTTTCCTTTCCCATGCAAGCATTAGAGTGAAAAGGATAATAATCTAGACTCCATATCGTCGATGTAGCTACGACCCTTTTTTTCGCAAACGGTCGATATAAAATTTTAGAGTAACAACTAAAATAAGATATGGGTTTAAATCTTAGAACATCCATTACCAGTGTATGTCCGTCATAGTGTAATAACCATCTGCCCATTTTCAGAAAATGACAGAACATGATCAATGTGTGAGCAATCAATTTGTGAGCGATTTGAATCCGTGAAGTCAAGTACCTTCATGTTTTAAAAACTCGAGTATTTTTATGAAGGGCTGCACTCAACGTCTACTGTAGGAGGGACAAGACGTAAACTTTGATATCGTCCAATTAGGTATTTCTTTCATTCTGATATATTGTGTTTTTGTTCTCCATTTTGCAATAATTGAAACTAGAAACTTAATTTGACCGTTTTTTCTACTAAAGAACTGCCTTTTCAGATTGAAATGCAGAGGAAGTGTTAATCTATTACCAGACGACAAAATTTTAACTGGTCCAAATTCAAGGGTGTTGCAAACAACTATTTCGGTTCATGAAATTTTATTTTATCTATTCATATTTTTGTGTGTGTCTTTATTGAGTAGAAAATATTGTGAATAATGAAGAAATTGGTTATAACAAGTAATTTCGTCATTTTTCACAATATTTTCAAGAAACACCTTTTTTTGAACGGGGTGGGTCAAATAGCCGAATTGTGAAGGAAAAGGTTGATATTGATATTTTAGCTAATGACTCGATGAAATTCATCTGACTTATAGACATAAAAGTTCTTTGTTCAAATAGGGATTTTTATCTATGTATCATAGATTTTAGTCTACTCAGGTTTATTACATAAGCCTGTCCCAAATTGTATATTTCATTTCAATTCGATTAAGACTAAAGCTTTGAGCTTTCAGGGTCGCTCTCGAAGGCCCAATCTAGTTGTTTCCCCTCCCTGAGAGAAAGGGAGGGAGAGAGATAGATAGATAGATAGATAGATAGATAGAGAGAGAGAGAGAGAGAGAGAGGGGGGGAGAGAGAGAGAAGGAGAGAGGGGGAGGGGACGGATAGAGAGAGGGAGAGAGAGAGAGAGGAAGAGAGAGATGGAGAGAGAGAGAGAGAGAATGGCTTGTACCAATTTTTACTAAAATTAAGTTCTAGGTAGACTGAGGCTGGCTAATGGAAATGTCTTGCTCATGTACACGTCCTAGCGATGGTGGGACTCGAACTTATGTCCTTCAGATCACCATGAGGTACTGAAATCATCGGTCACCAAAAACCAGATCGTCTGTTAGGTTTTTGGAATTAAGTTGTTTCTTTTAACCTCAAAACGTAAATCAAAATCTTCTACTTAAATATAAATAACCTGCAGTCGTTTTATCGATTGGTAAGCCGTAGTTGATTTACATTCTTACATATTAAATCTAGTTGTTTAATCGAATGTATGCATTTTAAAATTGTTTCAACTTCAATTTAATTTTTACTCTGTTCGAGTGCTAGAATTCCATTTATTTGATAATTTGCTTTCTTCAAGGGAAGTAACTATGAATGTCTTACTGTTTATCTTCGTTGCTGTGTGCGGGAGTTGTCTCTCCTTACCAGTGGAACAATTTGAGTTGGACGAGTATAGTTCAGATGGGAACTACGGTAGGTTTATCAATTCCTCATTTTGAATCAATAAAAGTACAAAATAAAATAACGTGAGACAAGGGTAATATTTTGACAGAAAAATCCGTCGGTAGGCGATCAAAATGTCGTAATTACAGCTTTTCAAAGCTGTAGTTACGACATTTTGCTTGTCCACCGACGAAGTACTTTTTTCCCTTAATGACTCTGTCCCAAATAACACTGCATTTCAATCAAAGTACTGAAAGTACTGTAAGCTAGCAAAACATGGTTAAATTTAGAAAACCTTTCCCTTGCTGGGTAGAAAACACTGTGGACATTGAAGAAATTGCCTGTTACAAGCAAATACTTCAATGTCCACAATGTTTTCCAAAGCTTATTTCTTGAGATGCTTAAAAAGTGGAATTGATTGGGGGTGGGTTAAATGGCCTGATTTAGACAGAGTTCTCTACTATTTTAAATAGAGTTTGCAATATTCCTGAAATACATAAGAACTACTTTAATGGTGTAGGCATTTAACGGATTTACTGGTAAAGCCTCCAGTGGTAGTTTGCACTCGTTGAACTTTGATACGACCTCAAAATTTCGTCTGTTAACTTAAGCTATCAAAACTGACGCTTTAACCTGGGAATTTATCCTGGGAAAGCACAAACACAAATATGGCAGTAGGATAGACAAAGAAACAAATATACAAAAAATATGAAGAAGAGGATTTTTTTTTACAAAACACACACCAAAAACATCGTTTATTATTTTGTTAATACTCTATATATTTCAAGGGTCGTTCTCTAATTAAATAGGCCTTGCTAGATATCATGCTAATCTTATCTGAGTATTGTTATTTGTTGAGGACATTAAATTATAAAATTTACGTAAAGAGGGCGAGCAAACCCTGCCGATATATTTTTGTCGTATTTCGTTGTATGTAGTACAACATAAAATGAAATGAAATTCAGATTCTACAACTTTAGAACTGCATACTATACAAAGACAATCATATCTGACAATAACGACTTGCATCCGAACTTTATTTCTTGCGGGTGTGAACTAAGTCTTATGTTAGTATGCTTCTTTCTAAGTTTCGTGAAGATATTTTTTTCATTCGCTGGATGGGTCACCTATACTTTAAAAAGAGCATACCACTGATCGGGCACTTATACGTAATACGTATTTACAGACATAGATGCTCCAACGGACGTCCAATGGGGCAAGAAACAAGTCGCCTTCATGGCCTATCTGGTTGACTGTAAAGACCTTGGTAAAGCCCAGCATGTCAAGTTTGATGGTGTTCTCTTAAACGATGGAAAAGGATATGAAGCTCACACAGGAGTGTTCAGGTAACCTTTTATATATTTTACAAATTCATGTTCAAATCCCAAATTCCTTTATTGGTTTAAAAATCCAGTAACAGAATTGTTGCAATGAACATACAAAATGCATACAACAACAACAAAAATAGTAGTAAAATTCTAATTCCTATATCTGCGATTCCCCTGCTTTACGCGTTACTTTTCCTATGATAATTTGAACTCACAATATGCTTTTTTCACTCTATATCTTTATAATACTTTAAACAGTTTCATCATTTATTTTAGGGCTCCGTATGACGGTGTATATTCGTTCACGTTTAATATTGCACAGAGAAATAAGCGTGAAACCCGAGTAAGACTTGTTATTAACGGGAAAAACGTAGCTGGCGCCGTAGCTGAAGGTAAGTAGTAGGGGTTAACTTGGTTGATTGATTGATTGGTTGTGGTTGATTGAATAGGTTTTAACGTCACTTTTAACAGTATTTCAGTAATATCACGACGGCAGCAGGACATAACAACAGATTCCTGGTATTTCTCACACCGGTACTACCACTACATCCTTTCCGAAGCCGCCGTCCTAGCGCAGTCGGTAGCGCGTAAGACTTCTATTCTTCAATCACGGGATGTCATGGGTTCGATCCTCGGCACATATTCTTTCCGATATTTGTCTCTCACCAATGGGTGAATAATCGTAAACCTAAGTGGGATAGCAGCTGGAGGCTAGGAAAGGATGTAGTGGTAGTACTCGTTTGAGAAATACCAGGAATCCATTGTTAGGTGCTCCAGCCGCCGCGATATGACTGAAATACTGTTAAAAGCGGCGTTAAACGACATTCAATCAGTCAATCAACATCCTTTCCGACCCTCCAGCTGTTATTCTCACTTAATTTTACGATTATCTACCCGAATGTCGGATAGGGTATTTGTGATCGTGGATCGAACCCTGGACCTCTTGACAGAGAGTCCGACGCACCACCAGCTACACTATGGACGCGGAGGGTTTTAGTATGAACTCATAAAATAAACAAGTGTTTACATGGGATTTCGAGTGAGTAATAATAACAAAATCCACTTTCTGTTCCAATGCTATTATCTATAGATGAATTCATTTTATTTAGAGGAAAGGAAAGAAAGAAAAGAACAAAATATAAAATAATGAACATTTCCTTCTCGTCTAAATTTATCATTTTTCGACGTTTAAGAAATAACCAAACTTTGTTAAACAAGGATATATCGCTGACAACGATTTCCATCCATCTTTTTTTTTATCAATGGCAAGTCTTTTTGAAGCATTCCGCGTGAATCTTTAGTTCATCTTGAGGAATCATTATTTAACAAACCAGCTTTGATACAGTCTTAAAAGGCATATTAAAACCCCTTCCAGGACATTATCAGATATTTACGTTCCTTTGCTTTTATAACCAAGAAAACATTGTTGAGAAAGAAGAAATTGCCTGTAACATGCATTTTTTCTTTTTCCACAATATTTTCTATCATAAAGGATTTTTTTTCAAATGGAATTTACTCTATAATGTAGTCTGCTACCCATTTAATTTGGAAAATGAAGAATTTGCTTGTTACAAGCAATTTCTGCATTTCCCAAAATGTTTCCCTATTTGGTCTTCTTGAGGGAGTCCAAAAGCGTCGTTGTGTGGGAATGGGTTATACGTGGATACTTCTGTTCACTACCGATGTGACACATCCAGAGAAGACAGACAATCTTTAGAATTTCGAAAAGTGTAGAGACATGTCAGATTGCTAGGCCTGGACAGCCTAACACGGGTCCGAACTTTTCGATCTCAGCACATTTTTAGATATTTTTTCAATTATTTTTCGAGAATAATTATGTCATCTAGCTTCAACCTAAAGGTTCATTTTTCAAAGATTTTTAATGATGTAAATATACATGGTCCAATCTCTTTTTGAAGTATCTTTTTAACCCATTCCTAAACAATCCCGTATGTTGACGCCCCTCAATGAAAAGGCTCTGGAAAACGTTGTACCAAGCAATTTTTTCAATGTACACAGTGTTTTCTACCCTGAAAGGCAAAGAATTGTAAATTCCATAAACTTGAATTTTCGTCTGCAACTTCTGTCAATATCGGCCAGTCTAAAATTATGTCGTGTAGTAATGGGTTAACGTAACCCCCGGTATGTTCCTTTTCGTCTGACCAGATGGGGCTTTCTTTTAACAGGCAGACACCATAAACACGACGCCATGGGAGGAAACACAGCTGTTGTTCACGTGTGTAAAGGCCAGTCGGTCTGGGTAGAAACTGTCATGGAGAGTCACATCGAAGGAAGTGAGCGATACAGATACTCCACCTTTAGCGGACACCTCCTGTATGAGAGGAAATAAGAACTTTTTAGGCTGCTTTCTTACCGTGTCGGGAATACATGGTTAACTTTAGTTTTTTTTTTTGTAAATTGATCTATAAAAGTTCGTTTGTGTTATTGGACACTGTCGTATGGTTGCCCATAAACCTCGTTACTATATCTTCAATAAGCTGCAGTTACGTGGTTTTTATAGGTAACAATCACATTATTCTGAATATATGAAGAGATTGTCGAATATTATTAATTGTTAAACATGACACGATCTCACTGTTTAAATATTTATAAACCTTGGTGTACATGTAACTTTCATAAAAAAAATAAAGTTAGAAATAAGTGACTCAATGAAGTAGTCTTGATGACGTTTAGGGCCTATCCTAATGAAGTACTCCTGTATAGGCTGGACTGTGATAGTCTACCAGGGGAAATAACTACCGTGGAGTCTATAATAGATTTCTATAGTTTTCGCCCTTAGATCGCCACGTGCAGGTACAATACCCTTTATCTTTAATCGTAACTATTTATTTAGTTTAACCCTTTCCTGGAAATTTACGTCACTGTGATTTTATACTTAAGAAAACATTGTAGAAAAAGGAGAAATTGCTTGTAACAAGCAATTTCTCCTTTTCCCACAATTTTTTCTACCACATAGGATGGTCAGATTTCAAATTGCATGCATTTTTCATTGTCGTCTGCAACCTCTTTCAATTTGGACCAGTCTAAAATTTCATAAAACAGGAAAGGGTTAATATCATAAGATATTATTATTTTTAATTATGATAATGATAAGTGGAAGCAGATTGACAAAAATATCGGTACTGATCGCACCTGCCAATCAAATAAGCAATCGATCAATCAAATAATTCATTTAGACTGGAAACAGGTCGTTAGTTGTTGATTTGGACAATAAATACCATGCAGTCAATCAATTAAGAATAAGTTTTACCATTACGGGATTTACGTATTGCACTCTCAGTTTGTTGTGCATTACTTTATCTTAGACGAGAGAAAAGTATGAATGCCATTCGACTCAAATTTTCAAAACTTTAAGACACATATATGTTTATGGATTAATTTTCAAACAAATTGATGATAAATTGTATTTTCTATGAGAAATTTTTAACAATGATAACACAACTCGTGGGATTTCACGACGTGACGTCGTTTACTTGTAGTGTTATTGGTAGGCTCAGAACGTCGACTCCGCCTGTCGTTATCATTACGTCATATGCAATATTTAGGATAAAAATTTGATTTATGTACAATGTTGATTTTTTTAATGCGTATTCTAGATAAATACATAATACAAACGAGAGCTTTCACTGCGACGATTTTCAATGTTCCGAAAATTTCTACCCCTTTCGACATGGACTACTGCGTGATGAAAAAATGCATTTTTCTTAAAAATTAGTACGACGTCACCCCAAGGTTTCTGATAATTTCTAACAAACAAAACAAAATTCCGTCTGGTAATGAGATACACATTGAACATTTAAATTGTCATCTGCAACTTCTTTCAATTTGAGCCAGTCTACAAAAAAGTCCGTCTGGTAATGAGATAGATATTGAATAAAATGTACCTCTTCTTCCTGTGTAAAATCGTTCTGACGCTTCGCATTAAACTATCTAATTAGGTAATCGACCAATCGCCTTGTCAATCAAGGAATATATCGACCAATCAAATTATTCATTCAGCCCGGAATTGAAATTCAAACTGTGACTTTGACCGCCATTTGTGTGAAGGTTTTTTTTTTTTTTTTGGCGACTAAAACGGCATAACTACAGCTTATTCGAGCGGTAGTTACGACGTTTAGGTCGCCAACCAACGATTCTACTGTTTTATAACATGCTACTGATCATAGTTTTTTGAAATAACGCCATTTTAAATAGAAAGCGGGACTTCCTGAAGAAGTCAATGGGCGTAGCAAAAGGAGCAAGTGGGCGGGGCAAGCGATTGGTCAAATGATGGATATCCACCTCTACATGTGCTCCTACAACAAAATACTATGGCCCAACTTCGATACGCAGAAGTTGCAATATTTCGTTCGCCCTGCAACGATAATAAATAAACCAATTCCCACTCAATCCCTCCTTGTAACGGCCTCAAGAAAAGAGCTCTGGAAAACATTGTGGAAAAATTGAAGAAAATGCTTGTATCAAGCAATTTCTTCGTTATGGACAATGTTTTCTATCCAAAATGACAAAAAAAAAAAAATAATAATAATAATAAAACTCAATCAACTTGAAATAGCCGTCTGTAGCTTCTTTCAATTTGGACCAGTCTAAAAAAAATTGTTTCGGAAAGAGTTAACAAAAGAGTAGAAGATAAATGTCGCAGCTCCCTAATAAAATATTCATTTCTAGAAGAAAAAAGAGACATCTATAGTTATTTCCAAAAGAAAATGTGCACTTTTCAATTTCGAATATCTCGGATGTAACTATACGTTACTTCACGAGATTACAAATAACATAACCCCATTCATGGGTCAACGTTCTATTGGTAAAACATTCAGAATATCATAATTATTCTTCTCTTAGTCTATCATCAGACGACAAAATTTTAGGCTTGTCGAAATTGAAAGATGTTGCAGACGACAAATTAAAGTAAGTGAAATTATACGTTTTCATGTTTTGGGGTAGAAAACAACTGTGGGAAATGAAGAAATTGCTTCTTACAAGCATTTTTATTGTCACAATGTTTTCCAACCTTTTATTTCTTCGGGGCGTAAAAGCGGGATTGTGTCAAGGAATCTGTTAAGACGCGAGGTTTTATTTCATGTGTTTTGCATGTGCAGCCCGCGATAAATAAAAGCATTATCAAAAAGGGAATTATGTGTTATGTTTGTGACTTACATAAACATAGATTCGCAGCTTGATCACGCTGATTTATAAAAGTCAAAATCGAGATAACGAAATCAGATGACAGATCATTGGTTACGCCCTCTGACTCTCGAACGGCACCATTTTGAAAAAATAAAATTGTAATTAACATGTAACAAAACAGCAACATGGCCGGTTGGCAAATGTAACACCGCAACCAAATAAGCTGTGGTTACCAACCAATTGAAGGCTTAACATAAATGTCGACCAATAAAGCAAAATGGTATTGACACTATTTATGCAGTCTCGTAATATCTTGAGGAAGCATTTACTCTTAGTAAAGAAGTTCTACAAGAGATGGAGTAATTCAACTGTTTCTTTATATTTAGAAATGTTTGTCATTTGTCATTTATATATTTAGGCCTAAAACCAGTATATTTTATATGTTCAATTCATACTTTACATCAAAGGTCTTGTCATAATGTTAAATCTGTATCTTCACTTGTCACTCTTGTTAGGCAAAAGAAAAAAAAAATGGCTGTGTTTCCGCAAACGGACTAGAAAAAAATATCGTTATTTTTTATTTTTAAATTATATTATTTCGATGCGCTTCTTCTTTCGACTTTCGCGCTTTCTCATTATCCGGGTTATGTATTCACTTCATAGTCGTCTTGACGTTTGCATCTACGGCGACGATTCTTCCGTAAATCGCTTGAGTAACTCAGGAAGAGTAACACTGAACGAAGCAAACGGAAAAAAAACTATACCGAAATGTAATAAAAACGTACATTTCGAGAATTTCATGGGTCGGACGAAAATAAGGATGGGTCGGGCTTTTATTATTTTTTTTTTTTTCATTTTGCCGATAAAAACAGCAGAGTCGGGGGGGTCAGAAACAAGGTCGGTTGGGTTAGCGGAAACAGCATTTTTTTTCACGCCTTATCAATGCTTTGTAATCATATTGTATCATGGACCGATGGCCTGAATACTTAATTAAACTATGTCTATGTCTAAATAATGATTTGATTGATCTATCGATTTTTAGATTGACAACCACACAACTTTGATAAATGCAAAACGAATTTCGCCCGGACTTTTCTGATCAAAATTAAATGAATTCCATGTTGCTCCTCTACACCCAGGTGTATAAATTGGTACCTGTGGGGGTTGTAAGCCAATGTGCGCCGTAGGTTAACAGCCGAGATGCAATTCAATAATATGGGGTTGTATATACTTAGCGTAGAAAAAGAATATAAACCCAAATCAACTTAAAGTTTCATGAAAAACTATTTCAGGAGACAGAAGGTTGTGTAAAATATCTAATCTTCCGGTCTGACGAAAACCCAATACAAGATTTAGTACCAATAATGTATCAAAGTATTCCATTTATTAGATATACATAACATTTGACAATAAAAGGTAAACAAATCTCAAAAATATTGTCCAAAATCAACTTTATTCAATTTTTAATTTCGTCTTTCAAAGTCGAGCGTTCTGAAAAAAAAAAAAAAAAACGATTTCTCCACGAGCACATTTTTGAGGACGCAGCTTTTTTATGTTTGCGCACAATATAGGTCCATCAAAATGTATCGAAACTTGTAAAGTATTTGGGGTTTTTTTTCCTCATGGCATTAAGTTATAAGAAATAAGGAGAATATTATTTTTTGTTTTCATGGAGTTATGAAACGGGAAAATCTAATTACACTGTATGAATACGCAAAGAAAAATACAAAATAGCCCATATCTATTGATAACTTAGCACAATAACTCCAATCATCTTTAGCAATGCCGACTAAAGCTAATCACCGTCAAATCAGTGAAAAGATGACTTTCAAAGAAACCCGTTAAATTCAAATTAATCACCTTTCATCCATTTTTTATACATTCGTTTAACTACATGATATATTGTTGACAGCACGTGACCAACTCATTACGTTACGGTGTCATTGACGCAATAAATACCTTATTTGGTAATAGAGTACTACGTTCACTGTTCTATCGGAATAATGATTGAAAAAAAACTAATAAACATGAACCAAAATTAATTGTTCAATTGTTCATGTTTTTTAACATTATGGGGTGACAATACACCGGGCGTCGGCACAGTTGTAACCAGAAAAATAGATTTAACGATAATTTGAAAAGGGGGGGGGTTCGTTATAAGATGTATCAAACCTATTTATTTTACATCGATTGGGGAACAAGTTCCTCCAACTCTTGATTTTGCCTCCTGGGGAATACAACAGTACTCGAGCTGAAAGTATGGAAGAATGATTGAACCAAGAGCAATTGCCGTACACGGGAATCGAGGTCGGGACCACTTGATCTCGACCAACGACACTACAATCACTATGATAATCGCAACGAAAGCTAGCTTTAATTATTTTTCAAAAAAAAAAATGAATAAATAAATAAATAAAATAAACTATGTTTCATTGTTCTCTAGCAAACAAGAGTATTGTACACATCTTTTTTAAACAAAACTCGACTGCATGGTTCTTATAGCAAAGTACATATCTAAACTTAAAATTCAAATAGCACTTAGAGTATTTAAAATAAACAAGAGCTGTCAGAGACGGACTATGCTCCCCGAATATACCCCTGTCACATTAAGTATAAAATAAACAGAGAAAAGGTTTCGGACGGACCGACAGACGCAGTTGCGGGTATATACTCGCTATATTCCAGACATGCTAAATTTTAACTTACATCCTTGAGCTGTGAGCTTGGAACTATTTGATTGTTTTCAAATAGCACATCTGCTCACAATGGAGAACAATTGTGCAAAGTTATTTCGAAATCACTCCATAATTTTAGGGGCTATGCTCCAGATATGCTTAATTTTGATGTTTGACCTTAGGCTATGACCTTGACCTTTAAGCTATCCGATTTTTTTTTCATATTGCACATCTACACATGACTGAGAACAATATTGATAAGGTATATTGAAATCCATCTGTAATTGAAGAAGACTTGCTCTAGATATGCTTTATTTTAATGTTCGACCCTGAGATGTGACCTTCACCTCTGAACTATACGAATACATTTTTCAGATAACACATCTAATCATGACAAGCAATTGTGTAAAGTTATTTCATAATCCATCCATAAATGAAGGATCTATGGTTTGGAAATACCACTTTTTATGTTCAAACTTTAGCTGTGACCTTGACATTTGATTTATCTTAAGATTTCTTTGAATTTGCACATCTACTGGTGATAACGATAAATTGTGTAAAGTTTATTTTAATTCAATCGTTAATTTTTGAAGCTTTACTCCAGACATGGCTATTTTCAACATTTGACATTGACCTTGAATTTGAAGCTATCCGACTGTTGCTGCAAACGGCAAATCTTTTCATGACTGAGAACAGCTCCGCCATCTTATATTGAAATCCTTCTGTAATTGAAGGAGATATGCTCTAGACATGCTTAATTTTAACTTTCGACCATGTGACCTGTACCTTGGATCTTTCAAAAGATTTGTTTCAAATTGCACATCTACTGATGGTAGAGAATAATTATGTTAAGTTATTTGGAAAAACATCCATAATTGAAGGAACTATACTCTGTAAACGCTTACTTTCGTCGTTAACCTTGAGCTGTGACCTTGACCTTGGAGCTATCTGATTTTTTTCAAAAGGTACATCTATTCATGATAGAGATCCATTGTGCCAAGTTATTTTGAAAACCCATCCATAATTAAGGGGCCTTGATGTGAACAAGGACAATTTTGACATTTGACCTTGAAGTGTGATTTTGACCTTGGAGCTATTTGATTTGATTTTCAAATGGTACAATTATTCATGATAGAGAACGACATTGCCAAGTTATTTTGTAATCAATCGATAATTGAAGGATCAATGCTGAGAACAATGTCAATTTTGACTTTTGACCTTGGACTGATACATTGTCTGAGATTTTTTTTTTCAAATAGTGCATCTATTTATGATAGAGAAGGATTGTGCCTAGTTATTTAAATCCATCTGTAATGGGAGAAGCTATGATTTTAACAAGGTCAATTTTGACCTTTGTCCGTGAACTTTGAAGCTATTCAAAATATCGAGAAAAGTACATCGGCGCAATATCATAAGGAATCTACATGTGAAGTTTCATCAAATTTGGCCCAAGGGCTGCGGAGATATCGGGTGGATGGACTGACGGGCGGAGGGATGGATGGGTGGAAACGGAAGGTCGCACGGACGGACAGAGGAAGCGACGACTATATATTCGCCCTTCGGGGAGCATAAGAATAAGTGTAAACTTCAAAAAAAAAAATATATTAATTTCAGTGCTCTGTCTCTTTTAGTTTTAAATATAAGACGATCAACTTTTATAATTAAGTGAACATTTAATGTCTATTTTTTACCGGGTATAGATCAACTCGTCAGTGAACGTACAAAATGTCGTAACTACAGCTTTGATAAAACTGTTGATACAACATTTTGCTTGAGCACCAATTTTATTAAAATTATAAACCTGTGGTATAGACTAAGATTAGACTGCACAAATGTGCAGACTAATTTTTGTCTATACCTCCTGTAAAAGTAGAAATATTCCGGGTTCAGCGTAATAAGGGTTAAAATGCATTTATGACAAAGTTAACGCTTTCGACTTAGCGATCTTTGTCTAAATGTCCAACATGACCGCCATTATTAACTCATTCCCACAAAATCCCGCACTTTATTAACCGCAAGAGAAGAAGCTTGGGAAAGGCATTACGAAATTGTAATAAGTAATTTCTACATTTTCTCCTATGATTTCTACCTTGATAGAGAAATAGTTGTCACCTTTAAAATAGTAATAACATTGCCTGAAATTTCTTTGAGATTTGACCAGTCTAAAATTGTGGCAGGCCAAATGGGTGAAGTAGACATGTCTTTTGATTAGTTAATGGTAAATATTTATCTGATTTAAAATGTCAATGAAAACTGCAATTGAAAATTTAGAATTTCATTATTTTCGCGTCAATTTTTTACAGACGCACGCACGAATCGATGTACAGGAGTCAAGTATTTGTCCAGCAGATCTTGAATAAATTTAGTAGAATTAGGTATTTTCTCAAACCTTCATAAAAATTCAATTACATTTCTAATTTGTCAATTTTATTGCCCGTATATAAATCTGCTTGCGTTGTTTGTATTTGTCCTGACCCCGAGTTTTCCTGGAGCATCACCCCCGTGCCATGCAAACCAAGAATTCGGCAGTAAGAGAAAAATAAATTTTAGGAAAACCACTCAATGGACGCGTGCCTGATTATTTTTCAAACTCAAAAGGGGCATGTCTTTCCAATACAAACCGCCTTTGTTAATCTATTTCCTATATTTTTAATACAGGCCACGCGTTGAAAACATTTGCGTTAGACTAATGGTCCGGCACAAATAAAAACATGGAAGATTTTTTCGCTGTCGTCGCGTACGTTTAATGTTTAATTAATTTACGAGAATCGCTGAAAATTCTATGGTTCGTTGAAATGACATTGTGATCATTGTGGGGTGAATCCTCTTTTTCTGGCGCATTGAATGCAGAATCGGCTCAATGGCTCTATTTACCCATTCCCACACAATCACGCTTTTTGACTCCTCTAAAGAAAATATTTCAGGAAAACATCGTGGAAAATGAAGAAATTGCTTGTTACAAGCAATTTCTGCATTTTCCACATTGTTTTCTTCTCTAAAACACAAAAATGTCTAAAAATTCTATGCATACATTTAAACCCGTTTTCGTATAAACCCTTTTTCCGTCAATCCTAAACATTTTCCCCTGATTTCATTTACCTGGTGTATCTGTACAAGTATATCATCATCCGTATCTTAATATTGTGAAAAGACAGACAAGCTGTAATATAATGAATGAAACATACTAACACACGCACGTGCGAACACTTACACAATTTTCAATTTTATCTAACAGAGTCGTAACTATGGCCAAAGGACTCTCAAGTTCCTGCGTGTCTATTCAGTAATTTGGATATATTAAAAAAATCAAAACAAAACAACAAAACGCTTTAGCTTTGTGATATGTTTTATTCCATGGTATTGAGACTTCTTGTACATTTACATGCAATATTGATATATCATTTGACGGTTTTTAATCTACGACCATACTTTCATGTATATTCCACAAATGATCGCGAATCTCCGTTACCATCCCTTCGAATGACACGTAATACAAAACCGTCGGAACAACCGTAACATCACTTGGTTTTTCCTGCTGGTTAGAGATAAGCTTTCAAGTCCTCGATAATAATTACAAACATTTACGAGTCCGCAAAGATCTATCCATCCTATATTGTAGAATCTGAAAATAAAAAACAAAGAAACATTGTAAATAATTATTCAAAAAAATGTGTAAAATATCATGGATAATCTTTAACCCATTACAAAACGACAATTTTAGACTGGTCTGAATTGAAAGAAGTTGTAGACAACTTTTTTAAATGTGTTAAAATTGGTAAATAGTTAGAAAACATTATGAGATAAAAAGAAGATACTGCCTGGTACATTCAGCATTCCATAATCATATTCCTTGAGGGTATCTATAAGCGGCATTGTGTGGGAATAGGTAAAATTCATACCATTTTACATGACAACAGTATTCATGAACGTGATTAAACTCCTTCGTGAAGTTTAGCTTTTCTTGTTTTGAACTTAAAAATTAAATTTCTTTAATAGTTTATTTCATCAGAATCAGCACAGCATTCTATAGAATAAACTGATATTAATTTCACTTTTATTTGAGTCGTCATAAAAGGTCTTTATTTCATTCCATATAGAAGTTATTATCCCGTTTAAGATGGAAATTTATTTGAAATCGGAGACAATTATGGGACACTAATCATATGAACGAGTTTCTTTGAAGGGATAAGACAAGGGGCGTTCTTCACACCTCTTCAAAATGAATCCGTGAAAAAGGACAATTAGACTAATACCCCGACCTCAGTTCAGATTCATCAACGGAAGACCTTTACCTTAAAAGGTAGACGCCGTTTACCCTTACTGATTTTCAAAATTTTAAACTTGATCAGATTCAAAGGGGCAACAGAGGCCATTTTAAAGTAGAAACAATTCAAAAAGTTACGATCCTACAAGACAGAAAATACTGTGAAAAAAGGGAAAATTGCTTGTCTCAAGCAATTTCAACTTTTCCCGTAAAATTTTCTCAAGCATAATATCACAGTGGCGTAAAAATCAGTGATTGTACAGGAAAGTGTTAACATTTCACAGGAATCATTTCAAATCTCAGTTTTTGTCTATTTCATTATCACTTTTCTCAATTGCTTTCTGCTTCAGGATTCCAATATTTAACAAAAAAGGAACCTTAATGCAATAAGTAGTGAATTTGTATATAATAACTGACTATAACCGTTTATAATAACGACTCGACAGGGAAAAAAGAACATTGAAACTTGAACGTCAGTTTTATTCCTCAAATATTTCGGTGCAAACTGACTGTAGAAACTGAATGTAATGAATAAATTCATAAATAGAGGGGGACAATAAACCAACGAAAATACTCTCCTCGCAGAAAAAAAAAGGGAAAAAAGGGGAAAGGGACTGTCGCACTTCTAATATCCGCAGGTCACAAATAAAAGGGGATCTAAAAGATCTAAATATCGGACAGTACAAACGATTCGGATAATAAAAATCTTGTCATAAAGCCGAGTTAATGATATCTGAATCTGTTGAGGCTCGAGTTTTTATTGTAGGATGAATAGTGTGAAAGGTGCTCTTTTATAGTGAATGTAAAGAGGTCCTTGTCGACCCTCAACTCTAAATGTTATGTTAGACAATTTAAAAATGTCAGATCTTTTTGACAATTGTTAGGCAAATTTTGCTTCTGTTTATGCGTGGGTTTATATATACCTAATGAATACATCCGTATACGAAAAGTATTGAATGATTTGATGGGGTTTAACACCACTTTAAGAGTATTTCAGATATATCGCGGCGGCTGGAGCACCTGACAATGGATTCCTGGTATTTCTCACACCAGTACTGCCATTACATCCTTTCCTAGCCTCTAGCTACTATCACACTTAGGTTTACGATTGTCAACACATTAATGAGAGACAAATGTCGGAAAGGATATGTGTCGCCATGCGAAAAGTATGTTGATGCAAAAATTTAGTATGTAAAGTCTTTTTGTCTGGCCAGTTTCTATTTCGTCAGCGACTAGTACAACATCCAGCATTTTGGCGCGCTTTGGAAATGTAGGTTTCAAAATAAAAATATGAGAGAGTGCTTAACACCAGCATCTTCTACATGTCTCATATTATCCCGCTTTTGTTACAGTTCTTTTTGATAGCGGTTTTACATGATAAATATGGTCTTCTAAGACTAGTTTAAAATTATGATAATGAGCTGAAGAATTGCGTTTTTGGTGAATACGTACCTTCATTATATCATTTATTTACCTAAGTGCTTATGGTGTCTTTACTGACATGTTACACAAGACATAAAAGTGATACTCCATCACTGTAACTGACTGGTCGCTGGTCTCGTCCATCGAACTCCGACAGAAATTTCACTTAAATATTAAACGGTTTTATTTTTAAAATCTATTGCCAGTAACATGTTATGAATAAATGAAATGGATGGATTGCGACCTAAACGTCATTATTACAGCTAAAATAAGCTGAAGGCACGACGTATAACTTGCCAAACCGACAAAAAATACTTCACATTAGTGTCGAACTTTGTTGGAGTATCAATTTCTCTTCTGGTCTATGTAGATCTTTGATTGACACATCATATTTGATTGAAAGCGGTGATTCATCAATTAGCTGAAGGATAACCACCAAATAAGTCATTATTGGTTCTTCCATACTTATTGACTGATCACCGGCCACGCCCACTGACCTCATCCAGGAATTTTACAACGGTGAATTTTTCTATTTGTCGTTATCGTGTTCTCGAATCCAATAAAAAATACCTACACACGATTCGAGAACGCGATAACATCAAATAGAAAAACAGACTGTTGTAATATTCCTTTTATTATATACCTCTTAGGATATGAAATTAAGAAAATTCTCTTAAATGATTAAGAAATAACCAACTTTCCGAAAAACCCGAACGTCTATACACAAAAAAGTAGTCCGTGTTTAATGGTACTCGACGAATACGGTTTTTGGTACACGCAGAATACGGATTTTTTTCTGTCGAGTTGTATGAGATAGCCAGATTTTAATCCATATCTTTTATAGGTATATAATAAAAGACATTTATTATATACCTTTAGTAAAACATATACATTCCAAACAGAAAAAATCGGACATGTCAGAAAAAAAATCCGTATTCTGATAGAGTAAAATACGATTTCAAATAAGGCAGTTTAAGATGGCATGACTTTTGTTCTGTAGACGACGTTGCCATGCGAATAAACGTAATCAGAATGGTAAAGAATAATGGAAAAACACGTATAAATTTATACATATTGTTTTTTATTTCATCGATTTCGTGATAAAAATATAGGTATACGATAGATGGAATATTATATTACGATAGCGACACAGCATCTTGTTTTTGCTTTGAGATGCGGAGGAAAAATTGATATTTCACGAGACCGAAGCTATATGAGCCTATGCGTGACATTGCCAACCATTTCGCATATGCGTGACTCGCACACATTGAGCACCCTGGACAGCCATTCTGGGCAATTAGAATATTCGCTGATTGTTTAAAGAAGCTTTGGGTTAGTATCTATCTACAGAGCGCAGAGTGAAGACTCTGATCAGACCGTGCGGATGCATAGGCTGATCTGAGTCTTTACTTGGCGAACATGTGTAATGATTGGAAATGTCACGCATGCGCTCATATATTGTAAGCGAATCGTTTCATGACCATTAGCGCTGCAATGAAAATATAGAACAAAACCCAGCAACTAACAACAGCAACTAAACCACCAAACTTATAGAATAGGCGTAGCATAGCAATGGTAAAGAAATGGTAAAGAAAGGAAGGAATTCGTCAAACATACAACAATTCACGCCCCGTGATTAAAATCTTTTGCTTCATTAACCATGGTCATGTACAACAAAGATTAGACACTATATAAGAACTCGACATTCACTGTCCACCAACTGAATCATATACATGTATAATTGTTTTAAAGCCTCCTCGTCTTTTTCTCATTTTGGACAGATTTTTGAGGTAAGAACTTTAAAAGGAAATCAAATATATGTAGATTAAAATAAATCAACAATATTTAAACAAACATACATTACTTATATTACAGAAAAATAAAATATTTTCAATTTGTATAAGAAACTAAATAAACGAACCAAAAATGATATATCAAAGTTGTTTTTTTTTTTTTGTCATCTTGAAATGAAGTTATTGGAGACCTGTTTGATTTTTTAATCTCGTTTCTACCGTTCACAGTAAATGCTTATTTCTTTGATCATATACGAATATTTCAAGAGAAACCGCTTAAATGCAAGAATTTACTTTATTAATTTCCAAAATCCTTGTCCATTTTACTTTAGCTATTGAACTTTAGATCCAATCCCCTTATAAGGTACTGGGTCATTGAAAACCTTTCGAAAAAGGTTAATTAGCTACTTAGCATAGAATTATATGCAGCGCTCGCTGAAAACGTTTAGCTTGGAAATCTACAATCTATTTTTATCGACTGGCTGGTTCATTTCCTGCCAATTTAACACATGACATGCCGTATTTACATATAACACTTTTCAGTGGCGACAATGCGATCCACTTTCAGCAATTATTTTGTTTTGTTTGTTTTCGTAAAAATGTTTTACACAATAAAATGAATTGCATTGCGTAGTATTTACATATAGCACATTTCAGTGATTTACAAAGAATATTGATAGATCGCGAATCAATCAAGAAATCAATCGACCAATGAAATCATTTTAGATCGGAAGTGATCGGAACATATTGAAGCCGTTGTTACGACGTTTAGGTCGCCAAAGAACCATTTTCCTTAAATTTTGCTACATTTTACTGGCTATATGTTTTTACAAAATAGCGCCATTTTATCTTGAAGCGGGTTTGAGTCAGTGGGCGTGGCAAGCCAAGTCAGTTGTAGGTGCTAGCGATCAGTAGATTATGAAAATAAAAGACCCTACAACTGGTTATCTTATAGAATGTTTGTTATTCTTCACCCTTTGATGTAATTTATATTTTTCTAATCCTACCTCTTGCATTACTTAGTCAAAGTCTTTAACAACCTTATTTATACAGAAAAACTTTTTATCATTCGAACGTATATTAAAGACCTAGCATCGTTGGGCCAGCAAAAAGTCGTAAATACAGCTTCTATAAAGCCTTATTTACGACATTTTGCTCGCCAGTCGACGATATGGCGCTTTCAAAATATCTTTATACTATTTTTGATTGCATACATTATTCAAAGACAACCCCAAAGTTTTAATAACTTTCTGATATACGAGAGAATACAAAAATAAATGATTATCAACTGTGGTTATATCCACCTCATAATATTTTATTTGTCGAAATATCGAGCATGATTGGCCGGAGCTGGCTCTAGATTTCGCACGGAGTTCCCGAATGATACTTTCGTTGTTGTTGTTATTTGATTAAAAATGTTTTCCAAGCCAACGATAGTGAAGGAACAATTAATATTAAACCAAATAGTTTATTTGGTTTAATCCATTGCCACACAGTGACGCTTATCGAATTCCTGAAGATATACGATCTTGGAGAAGTTTGTTGGAAAAAGGAGAAATTGCTTGTAACATGCAATCTCTTCTTTCTCGAAGTGATTTCTACCCTTTTTGGTGCTTATTTGAGCACAATTTGAAATATCTGCAACTTTATTCAATTTGGAACAGTCTGATTTTCTTTCGTCTGGTGATGTGTTAAGCGTTCGAAAATAATCTGAATAAAACAACGACTATAAATATTTACAGTCCTTCATAAAGCAAACTTTTGTGTGGAAAGGGATAAATTGCTTCAACCAAATGCATTTCAAACGATATTAGTATTGCACCCGAGTCCACTAATCGAAATGACCAGCGTGTTTGATTGGATGCCAAATCTCGCCACGTGACCCTCATGGTTAGTCTTAAATTTATTTTCGCTATTTTTCACATTTCAAGTTTCCTATCCATTACCAATCTCTTCCGAAGAGTGCGAAAGCCTTAATGCCTTAACAATAGGCCAAATAACGCATGATTAAAATTGATAATTTACCGAAAGAAGGTTAGTGCGGAGGCAGGGTTTAATCGGAACTAGCGTCACTCACATATTTAACGTATCAAAGACAACTTTGAGACGCGGCCAAGCGTTAAAAGTCGACGAGCAGAAAAAAGGAGATTTATTGTCATGCATTGATGAACTAGGGAGGCGGAGCTTGACTGGGAAGAACAATATAGGGAGCTTGTCGACAGACACAAACCCCGTCCCCTAACATGAAACTATTGAACCCCACATGCTAGATACTTATGGGAGATAATAAAATATTGTGATTTTTTTTAAAATTCAAATATGTTTAAATTACTATTTATGAAGACGAGTCGTTGGAAACATTTGAATATGAATTCAGAGAATAAAGCTATCTAATAAGAAAGAGTTAGGAGGTAATTGTTTATTTTGAAAGCGTAAAGTTATCTTGAGCGGAGGAGAGTATTGATTATAGGGAGGGATCCGGGCGACGCCCTTTCTTTCCCCTGTCCACAGACCCGCATATAATAATTGGGAATTTTCATTGATAGTTTTCAATTCATTTTATTCAGAATCGGTTTCAAGTTTGGTTTTGATAACTGTCATCAATAATTTATGAAGCTCACACCTATTCTTGAATTGTGAAGGTTTTGTTGTAGAATTTAAGTCACAGACAACTGGTACACGGAATGGGAATAATTTGTCGAAAAGAAAATGACATTTGTAAAATATTTGCATAGTGTTAACCTTGGTTTGATTTTGAAAGGAATATCATCACTTCAATTGAGATAAAAAAAATATTGTTTGTATTTAAAAGATAAACTTTTCTTCGTGAACATACACTGAGAAATAATATAGAAGACAAATAAAGAATTCTCGACAATGTCTCGGTCATTCTTCGTTGACTCACTAATTGTCAAGGACACACCCCGACCATCTATCTGCAAAAGCAAACATCCTAGTGACATTGTATCATCGCCGAGCCCTCAACATGGCAGCCAGGCTATTTCGATCCCAGCACCTAGAGTATCAACACCAACACAGGTCCATACCATCCATCCTCTACAGTGCTACCCGAGACATCACGGAGACATCATGAACATGTGCTGTCCACTTTGTGTTACTTCACCGTCGAAGTTACTCACCGAAACTACGGGGAAACATCCTTCTCATTTGTCACTAGTGCCTACATCATTACCACTGAGTTTATCCTCTGGCTTGCCGACAGTAAACTATCCGGTACCGAGATTTCACAACCCTATATTGGCACGTCGGGACATAGCAATGTGTGATACAGACAAATTAACAACTTCAGACCAACCAAACACAGTTAGCGAGAAGCAACGAATAAGATACGGCAGTATTGGTGAGTAATTTGTAATGTCTGAAGTGTATCTTTTATATTCTTCTCTTAGGTAAATATTCATTCTCTGTTTATTTTAGTTCTATAAATGTATTTTCTTACCTTCACCTAGAAAACAAAATAATTTTCAGGACAGAATGTATAAGGAAAACTGTTTCTTTACAAAAGAAAGGATTTGCAACTTATTTGGAATAGATAACACAGAATGAAAATACATTTAAAAAAGACATGCGTTTTTATCACATAATTGTAAGTAACATATTATCACAATCTTTACAGGTTTATAGCATTTTCGAATATACTATCTTACGGATGATTAAAATCGTTGATATTGTACTTTTTACCATGGAATCAATTAAGCGTCTCCATCAAGATGGATTTTGTTTTAACTTATACATGTATATCCAATCAGGATGAACTATTCACTATTACATATACTTGCTTTTCAATCCAAATTAATTCTTCACCACAGAATAAAGCTTTTTGACGCCCCAAGTGAAAAGGCTTCGGAAAACATTGTGAACAATGAATACAATTCTTATTACAAGCAATTTCTTCATTCTACACAGTGTTTTCTTCCAAAACGATTTTAAATATTTCATCAATTTCAAATTGCAGTATGCAGATTCTTTCTATTTGGACCAGTCCCATATTTTGTCGTCTGGTAGTGGATTAAGTATGCGATTGATTTTTCTCAATAAAAGTGTATGTATCCTCCAATCCTGAAATACATCTTCTTATATAGTTTCCTATATACACCATTTATAAACACCATTTCATTTAGAGTTTTCACCCAAATACAAATCACTTTTCCCCCAAAGAGAATAAAAACTCAATAAAACCGAAAAAAAAAAAATGAAATACTGGGTGACACGTATAATGTGGCAGGTTTTCATTTCGTTTATTGAATCAGCATAATATATGTCTGGAAATTTACATACAGAAAAAGAAATATGGCTGAGACTTGGTTAAATTGATTCCATTGATTTCCAGGTTAAATATACATTACCAGCTTGTGATATGTATATACTGAATTAACATTTAGTTACTCCTTTGGAAATTATAATCGATACAATCAGAGCTGATATTTTTTGCATTTCATATAAATTCAATCCGTCAAATATCGGACAAATTGTTCATACCTTAGGTTTTCTTTTATCTTGAATCCTTCCAAACAAAAACTTTTAATACTGGTCCAAATTGAAAGAAGGTGCAGACAACAATTTAAAGTTGACATTTTTTGTCTTTTTGGATATAAAACATCGTGAATAACGAAGAAATTGCTTGTTAAAGAAATGTCTTCATTTTCCACTGTTTTCAGAAGCTTTTTTCTTGGGGGGCGAAAAAAGGAATTAAGTAGGAATGGGTTAAAGTAAGGGAAATGTCAGATGTGCATGAGCAAAGCTCATTACATATTTAATATATTTCATTAACCACCATGTTATTATTTCTTTAATTGAAAATAAGCTTATGAACAACAATACTTTTGATTTTTTGTGAAGTGAATAAAATATAATATGAATCAACTAGAACTAAAGATATAAATCAGTGGAGGAACGTTTATAATTTAAATATCTTATTTCCACTCCAATTACTTATTACTTAATTTATTTTTACACAAAGACTCTCATCATATTAATTTGTTGTTAATCCGAATTATTATAACGCAGATTTTTAAATGAAATGATACCTAAAATATTTAAATAGTAAGAATCGTTATTTTTGTAATAAACTATAAACCGGTTTTCTCTAGTTAATCTGAATTATTAGCAGATAACTAACTCAGATTACTAATTCTTATTTTTTAATGAAACATCTAAAATATTTAAATATTTAAACCGGTTTTCTCCGGTTAATCTGAATTATTAGCAGATAACTAACTCGGATAACTAATTCTTTTTTTAAATGAAACATCTAAACAATTAAATGATAAGACTCGCTATTTTTTGTAATAAATAGAAGAATATACTAAAAACCGGTTTTCTCCAAATGTCCGCTTCAATATTTCACGGCGCAATTTTGCAAAATTTATAACCATCAGCATGTAAGAAAAAAGTAATATGGTTGGTTGGCGACCAAAGCGTCGTAACAACAGCTTGAATAAGCTGTAGTTACGACGTTTAAGTCGCTAAACCAACAACAATGTCGAACAAAAATGGCGGCAAATGTCGAAATTCAAAGCTCAACTCAGGACTGAATAAGTTACTTGATTGGTCGGCTGATTCCTTGATTGATAGACACGATTGGTCAAATTTGATTATCTCTTAACTATAAAGTGATTATTACGTCGCCATTTCCCACATATCGTACAAGATCAATTACTATTTTTAAAGGAAATCGTAGATTTAAAAGGTTATGGTACAAGCAAGATATCACCATCGTGTTAATTCAGACTTTGCTAAACTTTTGTCACTTGAAGAATGACGAGTTTGATAGAAGTAATAAATGCCCTACATCTTCTTTCCGTGCCACAGCTGATATGCAAATTGGAGCAATCACTTGTAGTTCGTCTAAAATTGCCTTTCAACTTCAGACTAATTTAATATGGTCCCATTTAACGGGTATCTGAATCCGTGAGATATGAACTTTAGAAAACGGATTTTTCCTTTTTACATTTACAAAGTGAAGTCATTCAAATTGTACCGTAAGGCAGCTTATTAAGCTGTCAACACTCTGGGGTATCCTTTCTTAAACTCTTGTCGTTTTTTTTCTAAATTGTACTTTAGCTGTCAAACTTAAGTGCGAGTCGAGGACACTTTTGTGGCGATTCATAAGCACGTTGGAGTGTGAATTATTATTTTTAACTGTGAATGAATAAATTTCCATTTTTATATTTAAAGGATGCATTTGGTAGACAGGATTTGAACAACAATGTTTAATACAGTCAATATTTTTTTTAATAAATAACTATTTATAAAATTTCGTTAACTCATTCCAACACAATGACGCCTAACTAGAAAATCGATTTGGTAAACATTGTGGAAAAGAAAAGATTGCTTGTGACAGGCAATTATTTCAATTTTTACAATGTTTTCTACCCATAAAGTTGAAGAAAACTACAATTTCATCAACATTTATTGCTCGTCTGTAACTATTTTCAATTTGGACCAGTCTAAAATTATGCCGTTTTGAAATGGGTAAAGGTTATATGAGGAAGATAATGCAAAGTTGCTAACATACCTTCACTTATATCTTTATTTATTTGATTAATATGCTTTTATAAATCGATTTAATAAACAATTCTGGCAGGAAAATTACAAACAGTAGGTGTACTTATGTGCAGGCTGATCTTGGTCTGCATGTCCTGCCCAAACCGGAATATTCCGGGTTCAGCAGGACAAGGATTGATATATAAATAGTGAAAGAACCATATGAAAGCGGCGAAAGAAGGGTTATTGTGTTCTCTTTAACCCAATTGTTTTTGTTGTGTTTTTTCATTTTCTTCTGTGTACTTTCAGGTGTAACAAGCTCAACCGAGGACAGTTCAAAACGAATTCGCACCGCCTTCACGAGTACCCAACTACTCGAACTTGAACGAGAATTTCTCTCCAACATGTACCTATCCAGGCTTAGAAGAATCGAGATTGCCACATATCTCAATCTTTCTGAAAAACAGGTGAAAATTTGGTTCCAAAACAGACGAGTTAAATACAAAAAGGACTCCTCGGAGGAATCTCGAGATAAATGTCGTTGTTTGCGCACGTGTAATTCTTCTAAAGTGACCAGACGACGTGAAGGAGACACTAAAATGGACTACGAGCCAGTCGAGGTTAGCAGTATTAGTAGTACTGACGATGAGAAGCTTCTGGATGTGACTACAGACTTTGATGAGGAAAGTGAAGCAGACTATCATAATCATGGACCGAACTGTTGTAACCAAGGATTTTCATGACTCAGTTATTGTGAAACTAACCCTTTTTTAATGTAAAATAGAAAATAGAAAACGATTTAACTAGACATGGTATGCTTGCAGTGCCTCTTAAGATGCCTTACATTCGATTTAAAAAAAATCTACAGAAATGTTATGCATTGTAATTATTCTTTTGTTAAAACGATAAATGTTTGTCCTTTCACGACAAAAGTTTCCATTTTGTAAACTAGATATCTTTTTATTTAATACTAGATAAACAGGTGAGTATCAATATCCAATAATTTTCAATATCTGATTCACCTCTTCTATATCTTAGGTATTTTTCGTATTACAAGCTAAATTAACATTTTTTTTCAAACTCAAATGAAAGCAACCTTAACTACTATATTTTACCATTGAATTTCATTCATTGTACATTATTCTTTTAATAGTAAATCATGTAGAAGGTCAATGAATTAAGCATAAGAAACGCTGAATTATCAGTTTACAACTTCAACTCAATTGGATTAACGCTACTTTTAACATGTTTCAGTCATAGCGGCAGCTGGAGCACCTAAACATGGTTTCCAAGTATTTTTCAATCCAGTTCTACCAGTTTATCCTTTCCGAGCCTCCAGCTGCTAATCACACTTAGGTTTGCGATTAACCTCTAAAGGATATTTGCCGCTACCAGGGATCGAACCCTGGGCCTCATGATTGAGAACCCGGCCTGCTACCAACTGCGCTATGGCTGTTGTTCATTTGAAAAATTAATTAAATTACAATTACATACCAAACTTATATAGCGCCTTTATCATGAAAGGGTACGTTAGAAAGCACTTTTTAACTGCACAGTATGAATAACTATGTCCTTTCAAATTTTTGGTTCATATTAATTAGGAAAATCTTTAAATGAGATCATTCACATGCAACTTGGCATGCGCAAGGGGTCTAGGCTTGAGATCTTATTCTGTATTTATAATACGTTTAAAGACATTATGGTGTTAACGACAACAATTTATTCCTGAAATGGTGCTTTATGTATACAGATACTTCAACGAATATATGCATGTATTAACAAATACTAATACAACGAAACAATAAACTATCTTGCTAATTCTTTATTTGTTATGAAAACGAATATCACCTTCTGCTTCAAGCTTTACTACAGAGGTGTAGCCGTACTTATTGTTTGTTCAGATGTGTTTACTGAGGGTGCAACACCTTCAGATAGAGAAGACAAGGGTCATATGAAGAAGAAATCACCGAGATAAAACGAAATTGCTTAATAAAGCCTTTTCTTCCTTTCGCACAATGTTTTTATACCTATATTTCCTGTGAGCGTAAAATGTGGTTTTATGTGGTTATGATTTAAAGGAGAAACACTATTTGTTGACCAAACGCGTTTTTGTATGTACCCAACAAAGCCGTCTCGTCAAGATGAATGCCACGGGTACCTACAGCATAGCGTAAGAGAATGAAATAACAAAAACTAAAACTTATATTGAGCGACAATACTGGTCTTCAACCCTTTCCTGTTTTGCAAAATTTTAGACCTATGAAAATTCAGAGGTTTTGCAGACGAAATTTTAATTTGGATCTAATTAGAAAAATAACCAATCAGAAGGGTAGAAAATATTGTGAAAAAAGAAGGAATTGCTTGTTACAAGCATGTTTTTCTTTTTTTCCTCAATATTTTCTCAATAATAAATTCACAGGGACGTAAAAACCAGGGATTGAACAGGAAAGTGTTGAAAGAAATGATCCCCTCTGGCATTATGTTATACAACACACTCCCTCGTTTAACCCTATGCTATACAAACCTTTCAGTATGGACAGATCGTGGCTGTCAATCAAACGATCGACTGACCAATCAGAGCACCCATTTCGACCGGAAGAGCTTTCTTGAACTGCGATATTCACGTCGACATATACGCTGTTTAGCGAATCATATGTCGAATCTTATGTAAGATTCAGTTATAACGGTTTGGTCAGCCAGTAATCCCTTGTTTGGGTTTATTTTATCGTGCAAACTAACGTCGTATAATATTGTAGTTAAAATACATATGTTACAAGCAATTTCTTCATTGTCCACAGTGTTTTCTGCCCCAAATGACAAAGATTTTAAAAATTTCACCAACTTAAAATTGTTGTCTGCATTTATTTTTTTCTGGATTGGTCTAAGGTTTTGCCATCTGGTAATGGGTTAATGGATGTGGTCTTCTCAGCAAAGGCAATGCATTAATATTGCTTTTTTTTTATCTAAGTTATTATATCAAGATGGTTTGATTTTTTATATCATCATTAACCACATAAATTCCCCGTTCTTCTATGAACCACAGCAACATTAACAAACTTTCTTTTAAAGTTATAATTAAGCACAAATTAAGGAAAATGTTACTGGAATAATACTACGTGAATTCTTTGTTTGATTGTTTTTCTTCGTTGCTTAAACCATTGCCACACAATTACTCTTTTTTACGCCCTAAAGAAAATAGTTCCGAAAAACAATGTGGAAAATGAAGAAATTGCTTGTTACAAGTAATTTCTGCGTTTTCCACATTGTTTTCTACCATGAGAGACACAGATTTTAAAAATTCCAACAGTTTAATATTTGTCGTCTGTAACACTTTTCAATTTGGACCAGTCTTAAGTTTTAATGAGTGGGAATGGGTTAAAACGTACATAAGAACACACCTTTGACTGTTACATAATTTGTGCCTCTTCGATAAACGATAAATGATAATTTTCATTGGCATACAGCTGATGTAGGCACTTTGGCTTGAAATGCTCTACATTCAGTCATATCATTTACACGATACTGTATATAGCAGCGTTTAGGTAATTGCTATCGAAAATATTTGATGGTTAGTCAAAAGAATTTCCATAAGAATAAGAATGCACATTGTCATAGCATAATATATACATTTTTATATACGAGTCTTACTTTCCCAATACTCTGAAATATATGTAACTGCAAATTAACAAAAGATATGCATCGATGGGCATACATTTGTATAATCAACGGATGGAAAAGGTATCATATTTTCTTTGTGCTATGGCAACGCTGTGGACTTCGTATGTGAATATTAGTTACAACTTGACGGTCGGTCGTTCCTGAAACCAGCAATTATGTGACTGTAAAGTAATTGCTGAAAAAATTGGGTGTTTTTGTCTTTTCTCTGACATCTTTTATTTCCATTGTTTAGAATGCATATGCTTTGAGTCAGAGGTCACTTCTAGACGTAACGCCTAAAGACATAGGGCGCACCAAACCCTTTTTTTCTATTAATTCCTAATTGTGGCATATTTAAGATGCTACTGTGCACGTTTTTCTGTAATCTTGTCAATACAAAAAAGAAATATAAATCGAAACCCTAGAAATAACATCACGTGCCCAATTTCAATAATTATGATGAACATGAAGACGTGGACATCAACAACAACACATAACTTTGAAAATATTATCTTCGAACAGTCTCCATATATGAATATTAAGAGCCCCAAATTCTTGCTTGAAGATTACAACGGGTCAAGTGGAATTTGTTTACTCAGGTTAAAAAGATAAGTCGATGCGGAATTATTGGCTACTAACTTTCTAAATCGCTTTAAAGAATATATTTTTTTCTCCCAAAAGAGTATGTCATTCGGCAATTAATTGCTTGGCAATACTTGCTACCATATAATTATGTACTGAAAGGGAATCAAATTACAATGGCATTAAACTTATGATTTTGCTTAAAGGTATCTTGAAATGACATTTTTGTTCATAAACGGTAAGTCAAGATATCTGTTATTGCAATCCAACATAATTATCTTTTTGGGTGTTTGTTTCGTAATCAGATATTTTCAATGCCATGCATGTACGGCATCAAATTCATCTAGCACACCTATTCTTTCTTGGTGCTGTGCTCATCGCATCAATAGCATATATATTTAAAGCATTGATAAAACAACAGCTTTATAAATTAAAGCAGATATACTCTATATCTATATTTCGGCTAATGCATTTTTTCAAGAAATAATACACGGAAATATTACACCAATATCATTTTCATTACTACAGTGCAGTATTTTCAATATTACTACGGTGAAGCGTTTTTTAATATGGCTGCAAAATATCGAAATAGAGTATAAACTTTTAAGGCGTTTATTTCATTTCCCTTTGGAATAAATTTTGGACTTAGTCAAATAATTATATACATGTATATATTTCAAGGCGGTTATATGAAGCTACCCCCCACCCACCCCCCAAAAAAAAAAACACACCAACAACAACAAAAATCAACAAAAACAACAAAAAAGAACTTAAATAACTATTTCATCTTAGTGTATATGTATAGTATAAGTATAGTTAGAGGCTAAGTTAATTTAACTTTAAGTTTGATGGAGTTTCCACGACGCATCGTTTTGCACATCCTTCTCATCTGGCAGTGGCCGTACTGTCCCAAATATATTAACTGCAAGATGTAGGTAAAGTGCTGGAAGATAATTCTTTTCGGTAACAATTTAGACCATCTACGCAGAAATAGTTAATCTTACTGGGGAAGTGAGTGTGAGTGCATTCAAAATATAGGGTGTACCAACTACCGAAAAATCAAAAGATGTCGCCTAGTACTCGGTATATCTTTACCTGGAGGTAAATTTCACCGACGAGACGCCGATCTTAGAAAAACCCGCTATCAAATCGGCCGATGCACCGATCAGTCGCTGACGTATCTCCGATTAGTCGTCGATTTTATCACTGATTCTACAAAAAGACGTCGGTAACACATCGCAGACGCGTTAGAGCGGTTACATTATAATATCCTTAACAAGTACTATACATATATTCGCCTCTGTTAGGTCGGAACACATATAATCGTCGATATATTAACGTTTTCATCTTGTTGCTTTTCTTTTTTCGCTTATTTTTCCCAAATCAGCTAAACGTAATATTTTACTCATTATTCGGCAAAAAAGTATTTCCGTTATTTTTCTTTTGAAAGTATAACATCTATCAGTTACGTTTTAATGCCAGAAACAATAAGACATTTGGCTTATGAGATTAAAAACATTGTTTAAAACAAAAATATGACCTCAGGGTTTCCGAAAGCCGTATTCCTTTTACACTTAGACTGGTTTGTCAAATGTTTGTGGTTTATCAATAATTGCACCCGATAATTCAAAAAATCAACCTTTATATTTCAAATACCAAAATCTTGGTTTGGTCCTTTTACACCGTTTCTTTGGCGAGATAAAAGTCTATTTATCATCGCGTTAAATAACTGACAAATGACATGATCGCTTTTTTATTCGAGGATAATCGTGTCCACAGTTAATGAAAAAGTACAGACGACGACCGTGGCGCACGTGCCATCACTAAAAAGGTCACGAGGTCCAAACAATTTCTGACTATTACATTATGTCAAATTTGGTATTTTTGTAAAGTTGCGTTTTGATTTATTAAGTTTGACTTATGATTGTATTTCCCCTGTTATTATTCCCTATTAACAATTTGACGTGTAAGGTGGCAGGGCCAAAGTTCAATTATTCCCTGATTAATTCGGGGTCCCGATGACAGAGGGCTTGAAAAGAACACTGACCACGGGAGATCGGACTGCAGCTGTTTAATCGAAGTTTTTATTTGAAGACCATTCAAATATCTCAGCATCCGCGGCTACACTGGCTTGAGATCTGTCTGATTAGGGTATTAAAATATTAAATAAACAATTGTCGGTTCATAATTTAGAAAATACATATTTACAAAGACTGTTCGTCCAATTTGGCGTCAATAAAGGGGGCATCTGGAGCAATTTTCATTTCAGCTTACAGTTAAGAAAACCGAAATTCAACAGTCATAGTCGTGAGGCGCATTGTAGGTGGTAGCTTTAAAACGGTTCCGTTTTCGGAATCGGCTATCAATAATAACATCATCCCATACAAAAACGCTTCTTGATGCATAAGAAAAAGAGCAATAAAAACATCGTAGACAAGGGAGAAATTGTTTGTTACAAGCAATTTCTTCACAATGTTTTCAACATCAAAGACAAATAAAATAGAATAAGAAACAATATCTTCAACTAAAAGGTATCGTCTGCAGCTTCTATGAATTTGGACTGGTCTAAAATTTTGTCGTCTGGTAATGGATAAACCTTTAAACAGTCTTGATCTCATATGCAATCTAGGTAGTAGGGTGGATAGGAATTTGTCTAAAGAACGCGAAATAAATGTGAAATAAATAGTTTTTTTAGACCAACTGAACATGTGACAAAGATTCTTGAAATCCAAAGTAAAGTGAATTCTGCAAAGAGTAAAACGACACAACTTCATGTGCAATGACCTACTTCGGTTATCTTTAACATGCTTAAATTAGGGACCCAGTCAATTACATTAAATTTGTTTATTGGAACACTTGATGACATCAGCATATGTAAGTAGAACAAACTGATAAAGTTCTGCGGTTCGACTAAAAACGGAAGTGTAGGTACTACACATAACTTATCTCTGTTTAAAATGACCAAATTGCAGACTGTTCCGATTTGAAATGAGTGGCAGACGATAACTTCAAGTTGATGGAATTTTAGAATTTTTAATTTTCTGGGTAGAAAACATTGTGGAAAATGTAGAAATTGCTTGGTTCAAGAAATTTCTTCATTTTCCTCATTATTTCCTTAATTATTTTCTTGAAGAGCGCCAAAAAGCGTCAGTGTGTGGGAATGGGTTAGAAAAGATACCATCTGAAACTCCGCGGTCGTGTATGTTGACGTGGTTAGAACTCGCCTAATTTTACGTAGACCACTTTGTTATTTGATAACTATAATGACTTGAATTAGAAAGTCACCTAGTTTGATAAAAAGACCCGGTTTATCTCTCATTTCAATTAGGGGCTTCAACGAGCACGTCCGTTATGGTTACCTCAATCTATTAATGGAACACATTGCCATTTCAACCAATCTTTAACCATCTTCCGACCAGCCAACCAAGACTGGATTTGCTTAAGCTTGAGTATATATGTGTCTAAATCAAGTATTTCTTAAAACAAATACCTCGTTATACGAACATTGGTACAAAAAAGATGTTTAGTTTTGATCCATAGTTCTGTATATTACACTTGCTATTTAAGTTGGTATTTTGGAAAGGCAAGTTAGTTTTGATAAAAAAAAGGCGCACTAGGGCAAGATTTACTTCGTCGATTTTATCATCACGCCTATTTTTTTTTTATAAATTTCATTTTTCTCATTTTACCATTTTTCCTCGTGAGGATCAGTTTATGGTCAAGTAAAAGAATATTCCTACACAACAAATCATGAATAGTGTTTGTTATTAGCTCTACTGACCGAAGGATCGTTCCTTTCAAAATTGGGTATGGCCCGCCAAGAAATATGAGAAAAGGGGCCTTATGAAAATTTAATTGAGAATTCCATTAAAAATCCTCGTTAACACTCTAGAGTCCACAGTTTTCATCGGATTCTCTTCAAATTTTCTCAGAATGATTGTACCATCATAAGGATCGTTCCTTTCGAACTTGGGTCAGATCCGCCAAGAAACACGGGAAAAGGGGCCTTATGAAAATTTAATTTAAAAAATCATCGTTAACACTGTAGAGTCCACAGTTTTCATCAGCTTCAATTCAAACTTTCACAGAATGATTGTACCATCAAAAGGATTTTTCATTTCGGAATCGGATATGATCCGTCAAGAAACACGGGAAAAGGGGCCTTTTTAAAATTTAATCGAAAAATCCAATAAGAAAGCCTCGTTAACACTCTAGACTCCACAGTTTTCATCGGATTCTTTTCAAACTTTCACAGAATTATTGTACTATCACAAGGATTGTTCCTTTCGAAATTGGGTATGGTCCGTCATGAAACACAGGAAAAGGGAACTTTTAAAATGTAATAAAAAATCCTCATTAATATCTTAAGTCAACAGTTTTCATGGATTCTCTTCAAACTTTCTCAGAATGATTGCACCAACATAAGGATCGTTCCTTTAAAATTGGGTACAATCCGCCAAGAAACATGGGAAAAGAGAACTAATTAGAATTATTTAAAAAATCTTGGTTAACACTCTAGAGTCTACAGTTTTCATCTGATTCTCTTCAAACTTTCACAAGGATTGTTTCTTTCAGAATTGGGTATGATCAGTCAAGGATCACGGGAAAAGGAGGCCTTATGAAAATTTAACTAAAACAATCCTCGTAAACACGATAGAGTCCATAGTTTTCAACAAATTCTCTTCAAACATTCACAGAATGATTATTACATTAAGTGGATTGTTCCTTTCGAAATTGGGTCTCATCCATCAAGTTTCATGGGAAAAGGGGCCCTGTGAAAATTTAATAAAAAATCTTAGTTAATACATCATGGCCCTAGATTTCACCTGATCGACTTCAAACTTTCACAGAATAATTGTACCATCATAAGGATTGTTCCTTTCAAATGGGTCAGATCCATCGAGAAACATAGAAAAAGGGGCCTTAGGAATATTCCATGAAAAAAAATCTTAACTAATTCTTTTAAGTCCACTGATTTCATTGGGTTGTTTTATACTCAAACAGAATTAAAGGTCATAACGATCATTCTTTTCATAACAGGGTTTGAACTGTCAAGAAACACGGGAAAAGGGGCCTTATGAAAATATCATATATAAATCCTTGTTACCAAGTCCAGAGCTTTCATTGGATTTTCTTCAAACATTCAAAGAATAATTGTACAATAAAAATGATTGTTGATGTTGACATTAGACCTAATCTGTCAAGTATAACAGAAAAAGGAGCATGATGAAATTTAATTTTAAAATCCTTGTACCACAATAAAGTCAAAAGTTTTCATCAGATTCTGTTTAAACTTTCACAGAATGATTGTTCCATCATGAGAATTCTTTCTTTTTAAATTAGGTCTGATCTGTCCATTATCATGGGAAAAGGGACCTTTTAAGAATTTTATCCATAATCCTTGTAACCAATTCCAGAGCTTTCATTGGATTTTCTTCAAGCCTTAACGGAATCAATGTACAATAATTACGATTGTTGATGCTGACATGAGACCTGATCCTTAAAGTATCACAGGAAAAGGAGCCTTATGAAAATTTTATTTTAAAATCTTTACACCAAGATAAAGTTCGCAGTTTTCATCGGATTCTGTTCAAACTTTCACAGAATGTTTGTACCATCATTAGGATTGTTTCTTTCCAAATTGGGTTTGATCTGTCTAGTATCATAGGAAAAGGGGCTGTATAAAAAATATTACCAAATCCTCATAAACACAAGAATGTCCTCAGTCTTTATCAGAATCTCTTCAAACTTTAATAGAAAGATTGTACCGTCATTTGGATTGTTCCTTTGTAAATTAGGTCTGATTGGTTAAGTGACACAAGAAAAGGGACCTTATAAAAATTTTATTACAAAACATAATTATTACAATAAAGTCCTCAGTCTTTATCATTTTCTTCAAACAATCATTAGGACTGTTCCTTTGTACATTTGGTCTGATTTGTTAAGTTTCACGGAAAAAGGGGCCTTATGAAAATTTTGTTACAAAAAATCTTGACACAATTCAGTCCACTGTTTTCATTGATTCTCTATAACTTTTAAAGAATGATTGTACCTTCATTAGAATTGTTCTTTTTGAAATTTGGTTTGTTCTGTAAAGTATCATGAGAAAAGGGGCCCTATGAAGATTTCACTATAAACTCATTAACACAATAAATTCCACAGATTACACAGATTGATTGTACCATCATTCCAATTGTTGATTTTGACAGTGGATCTGATTATGGCAAGTGTCACATAAAAAGGGGCCTTATGAAAATCTTTCTTAAATATTCTGGTTAACACAATGATGTCCCTTGTTTCACTTCAAAATTTCACAGAATGATTGTACAATCACTTAAATGGTTCTTTTCAGAACTGGGTACAATCTATCAAGTATCATGTTCTAGTAAACATAATGAATTCCCATTATTTCATCGGATTCACTTTTAACTTTCTCAGAATGATAAAACCAACAGTAAAATATCACGGGAAAGGGGCCTTATGAGAACTTGATTTTATTATCTTTGTTAATACAATAAAGTCATCAGTTTTATCGGATTCTCTTCAAAGATGCATGAAATAATTGTAGCATTCGAAACACAGGAAAGGGGGCCTTACAGGTTATCACTCAAAACATGCTTGTGTATGTGATGAAGATCACAACCATTATCGAATTGTCTTTTAAGTCTCACAGGACAATTGTAGGTTGGAAAGAAAGTTCCTTTTGGAATGATTGCATTCATTTTCTCTCGGAAAATTTGATTTTTACTAAGGGGTATTCCTGCTGGACAAGAGTTAACTTTCATTTGTATATTGGAAGGACATATTTTTATGACCTTGAAAAACAAGCTCAGTGTAAGCTGTTGTTGTTTACATGCATTGTAGACACTCTAAATGCCGCAACATTTATATCAGTCTGAATTTGGGCTATTTGGAGGTAAAAAACAAGGTAACTAAGTCAATTATATATATATATAATTGACTTAGGTACCTAGTTTTTTAGATAGCTATCACTCGCAGTTCCTATAGATAACCAGCAAGCGCACAGGCACAATCTGGCTGTCTAAGATGATGAATATTTGCATTTCTTGCACATGTGAAATGGTTGAAAATGTCAACAAAGGTTCAACTGTGTTGTTGATTTGCTTACCCCATTACCAGACAGCAAAATCTAGACTGGTCCAAATCGAAAGAAGTCGTGGACGACAATTTTCAGTTGATGGAATTTTAGATTTTTTTGTCTTATGTGATAGAAAACAGTGTGGATATTGTAAAAAGGCAATTTATTCATTTCCCCTAATGTCTTCCAGGGCTTTTTTCTTAGGGGTGTCAAAAAGCGTCATTGTGTGAGAATAGGTTAATCATCGTCTTTTTATTGTCAATATGATCAAATATGATGACGAAATCATAAATGGCTGGCCTCGCCCACTTACAACGTTAGCCCCGCACTCTGACTCCAAAGGTAGGTCTCGATTTTGATGAAACGCCTTTTTTTGCAAAATAAATGGCCTGTATCTTATTACAAAATGTAAAGTAGGTGGTTGGCGACCTGAACATCGTAACTACATCTTGAATGAGCTGTACTTACGACGTTTAAGTCGCCAAAGCAGCAATAAAGTTAACAAAATGGCGGCCAATGTAAGCCTAGTCTAACTGAAGGATTTCATTGATTGACTGGTTATTTGATTGACAGCCGCAATTGATGAATTGTCTAACGCTTTTTTGTCTCAAACATAAGTGTTATTTTTTTATGGGCCTGTGTGCGAAGAAAAAGATAGCTTAGATTTATAGACCCGCTTTCATTAACTTTTCCATTAATGTTTTGGTTTCAGAGTTATCGGTTTTAAGCGCGAATAACATAATTTCATTGAAATCAGCTAAATGGGCGTCTGAATGGGCTTCCGAACGTTTAAATACGTAAAAAAATGTGTGGACGATGTCGCTGATAGTTGTCTACCTATAGCTTTTAGACAAGTTGATACTTATTTAATACTCGAAAATTCCTATCTATAGAAAAGAATCTCTGGAGCTGTTCAATACTCACAGACAAAAATATTACGTCATTGATTACGACGCTATTATATTATTTACTAAATAGGACAGTGTAAAGACCAATCAGTATGATAGGTATCAATACCTATCTAGAAGAAAATAATATTCTTGAAGAAAATCAAGCTGGGTTCAGAAAAAAACTATTCATGTGCCGACCATATTTTCACTCTTCATGCACTTTTTGAGATTCTTAAAAAAAAAAAAAAAGAAACTTTTTGTAGCCTTCATCGACTTTTCCCAAGCATTCGACAAAGTATGGAGAGCTGGACTTTGGCATAAACTATTAATGAACAACATCAATGGAAAGTTCTTTTCGACTATCTTAAGTATGTATGATAATATTAAATCATGCATAAAACATAATGGTTCATATAGTCAAACTTTTACATCAGAAATCGGAGTGCGACAAGGCGAAAACCTCTCCCCCATTTTATTTTCATTATTCTTAAATGATCTCCAATCTAACCTACAATCAAACAGTGCTATGGGTATAGAGCTGCAAGATACCCCCGACATAACATTATGGCTTAAACTCCTTGTATTGCTCTATGCTGACGACACTGTTATTCTTGCAAGTAACCCTACTGATCTTCAAAAAAATCTAGATCACTTTGGAAATTACTGCAGAAATTGGCATCTACAAGTAAACATTAACAAAACAAAGGTAATGATTTTTGGGTCAAGAAACACAAATAACTTTTCATTTAAATTAGAAAACCAAACATTAGAAATAACTGACCACTATCATTATCTAGGTACTACATTCTCAAGTAATGGTTCCTTTCTCCGAGCACGAAAACACATTGCTGAGCAAGCAAACAAAGCCCTCCATTATCTTTACATGAAAGTAAACAATTCTGATCTCCCCATTGATTTGATAATAAAACTATTTGACCATACTATCCTCCCAATTCTCACATATGGCTCTGAAATCTTTGGTTATGAAAATACTGAAATATTAGAAAAAATACACACAACATTTCTTAGAAAAGTAACAGGTGCTAGAAAATCTACCCCTATATCGTTCTTGTATGGTGAACTTGGGCGTTATCCGATTAAAATTGTTATCATGTCCCGCATGATATCCTTTTGGAACCGAATGCTAATAGGAAAAAGTGAAAAAATCTCACTGAAGATCTACAAGTATATGATGGCTAACCCCCAAAATAATCACAAATGGCCCAATAAGATAAAGGAAATTCTAGCTAAAGTAGGAAGACCAGATCTCTGGGAAAATCAATTTAGACTAAATCAAAATAATTTACACAAGTCCATTAAACAAACCCTTATCGATCAATACAAACAAAATTGGCATGACCAACTGTTATCTTCCAATAAAGGCAGAATCTATCTAAGTTTCAAGGAGTACCACATATTAGAAGAATACTTCAAAATCCTCAGTAAAGATAATTACTTACCACTGTTCAAGTTCAGAACAGCAAACCATCGCCTACCAATTGAGACAGGTCGACATGACGGAACCAATCTTGAAAACAGGATCTGTAGCCTTTGTAATCATGACCAAGTTGGATCAGAAAATCATTACTTATTTCATTGTCCATTTTTCAATGAATCAAGAAATAAACATCTGCCAAATCTACAAAGACAAAATGAGAATATCCAATCTCTGCTCCAAACAAAATCGCCTGAAAAACTGAAACAAATATGCCTATTCATTAAGTCGATTATGACAAAGTTCAAGTGAGCCCCAAAAAATAAAAAAAAAAAAAAAAAAAAAGACCCCAAAAAAACCCCAACTGCCTCCAGATGTTAACATGGTAACTCTTTAAATAAATACTCACTGAAATGTATTATAGTACATTAAATTTGATATAAATATATCTTCAATGAGCTTCCTAAACATTGTAACTACAGCCCTGCTGCTGCAGTTACAAGGTTTTGGTTGCCCACATACAAACTGATTTACAATCAAATTCAATACACTGATAGCTGGAAACCCTACGCTTTACGTCATACCCTCAATTTACACAATTTCTTTTTACCCACATTGTTTTCTTAGCGCCTTTCTACCTCAACATGCAAATGAAAACAAAGCAGTGTCAACCTTATTTCCATACTTTGTAAAAGATTGTATTATGTTGTATTGTGCTAGAACATTTCCATGTCTTTTGTACTATTTACGCTTCTTTTATTGTTTCTAAAACTTGTTATTACCACAAATTGACCAGTAGTCTTATTTATGACAATTGCTAAAAAAAAAAAAAAAAAAAAAAAAAAATACAGTCCTTAGTCATTCCTTTTCTCTACATTTCCCACAATGTTCTCACTATTCCTAGTAAACTGTTGAAGAATCTAAATAAAAGGTGAAAAAAGTAAACTATATATATTTTTTTCCCCTGGTTTATTTAGTCTTTGTAAATACATGGATACTCTATTTTCCATGATCAGACTTATTCATCGCATGAATAGGGCTATTTGGGTAATGTCATTTAACCCTTAACTGCTTTGAAATCACTTATTTCAGGTGGTTTCTTCTTTTTTTACAATGTTTCTCAACTATTATATCACTGTGTGTCATTTTACCCTTAACTGCTTTGAAACCGCTTATTTGAGGTGGTTTCTCCCTTTTCTACAACGTTTTTTCTCAATTATTATATCACTGTGTGCAAAAAGTAGGAAATTTTAGACAAGTCCAGCTTGTAAGAGGTTGCAGACGACAATGACAAGTGGATGCTATTTGAAATGAAACCATCATATGTGGTAGAAGGTATTGTGGAAAAATAAGAAATTGCTTGTTACAAGAGGTTTCTTCTTTTCCAACAATGCTTTCTCGAGTATAAAATCAAAGGAACATAAAATCGCTTATTTGAGGTGGTTTCTTCCTTTTCTACAACGTTTTTCTCAACTATTATATCACTGTGTGCCAAAAGTAGGAAATTTTAGACAAGTCCAACTTGTTAGAGGTTGCAGATGACAATGACAACTGGATGCCATTTGAAATGAAACCATCATATGTGGTAGAAGGTATTGTGGAAAAACAAGAAATTGCTTGTTACAAGAGGTTTCTTCTTTTCCAACAATGCTTTCTTGAGTATAAAATCAAAGGAACCCAAAATCCCGTATTTGAACAGGAAAGGGTTAAATGAAAGCAGTCGATTCCAATCAATGTAAACCCATAAACTGAGAGAAAAATAAAAAGCAATTTCTTTCACTTTAAACACTGTTTGTAAAACTCCCAAAAGCATTGGCAATGGAGATACTGTTGTTTGTGTAATTTGCTGTTTGTATTTAAACATGTTGATCACTATATTTATCTATCTGGCTTCCCCTTTTTTGCAAATGTTTTCTGTTAAATTATTGTTCTTTAAGGCTAATTGCAATTGCCAAAATGAAAATTTAGAGTCAAAAAGGGAAAGTGTTGTAGCAAAGAGAACAACATGCCAGTGGCAAGATTTTCCTTTTCCCATAGCGTTTCCTAACAGCTATAACTTTTTCAAGTATAATGTGGGATTTTGTGGGATTGGGTTAAACCCTCTAGCGTTTTTACATTCCAAAAAGACTGCTCATGATGTCAGTTAGCTTGTGATATGGATCTCACCACTTTGCACGGGTTAAGTTAACATGCTCAACACAAAATTACAAATCTACTCATGATCGTGAACTAGTCTATTGAAAACATGGTCCAACTACGGAAAAATATTTCCCACGATTAGCTGTCAAAACTGCAGCATGAAAACATTGAAGTCTTACCTGTGTTATGATCTATGCAAACAACTCGAGGACGCTTATCAAATGACGTCACTCAGCTCTCCTTAGACTAGAATACCTGCCCTTTCCCAGACAAAATCCTTCGACCATAATGTTATTACTATTACACTTATTGTTACTGTATAAGTTGATCAATGTTGCAAGTTGACATACTGTAACCATTCTACTAGTATTATGGCATCTTCTTTTCTACATTATTGTTAAATTATCCGTACATAACACGTTTGATGAGAATCTTTTGACTGGTCCAAATTCAAACAATCAATTTTATAGAACATTTCAATAGCAATACTAAATTGAATAATATTAATAGAAAAGATCCCCATCTGGCCACGTTCGGGCTTCCTCAACGTATCATTACATGGATGTGTAGAGGAAATCCGAGCAAGCAGGCTCTATCCCTAAATTTAATAATTAATGTTAATGTTATACACCAGAAGTTCCTCTTTAGAATCCTTATATTTGTTATAATGTATATTGCCCTTATTGTATTTGTAAATACTTGGGTGAAAATAAAGAATTGTTCTGTTCTGTTCAAAAAAAAAAAAAAAAAAAAATGACATATGATTATGATGGCCATGCTTGTTGACCCACTTAGACAATATGTAGACAAATCAACACTGTATAGGAGTAGTATAGTACTACTTTTTGATATTATACAGTGTTGGGACAAGCTGTCATATAATTGAACAGTCGCGGCTGTCAATTTGTCAATTAAGGAATGTATCGACCAATCAAATTATTCATTTAGCCCGGAATCAAGATTTAAATTTCGGCTCTGGCCGCCATTTTGGTGAAACATTTTTGTTTTTGGGAGACTTAAACGTCGTAACCACAGCTTATTCGCAAACCAACGATTCTACTTTTTTGTAACATGCTACCGGTCATAGTTATTGCAGGATGACGCCGTTTAAAATCGAGGCGGGACTTCCTGTCGTAGTAGCCAAAGTAGCAAGTAGGCGGGGCCAGCGATTAGTCAATTGAACAAAAATGTAAACTGCTTTTTAACATACTAAGACGTTTGATCAGGACAAAAATTACATTTGGAATTGATCATACGAATACTATTTGACAGTTAATCAAATAATTGGAAGATGGCGTACTTCAACGGAGATAAAATGTCTCTTGTTTACAAATCAAAACCTTTTGAATCCGACTGTATTATTCCAACCAACTGACGTCTATCGATCACTGATTGAACGTTCAGTATTTGAGTTTTAAACCCGCATTATGTGATCATAGACGCAGATTGGTCTTCCTTGGGTAACACAATATGAGAGTCGGGTTGTAACATATTTTTGACAGTAAGTCAATTTTCACACAAGTTTACATTAAATATGAACATTGTAGCACTATTTAAACACAATAGGATTGTAATTGAACAAACTAACATACCCTTGGACGTAATTAATCTGCTTTTTGACATTATATTTGACAAATCAATAGGGTATTCGGACTTAAAACACAACGTCTTTCACTTCATAAGACTATTTTCGGACAATTCAACGCCTGAACATTGATTGAATTTGGGTTTAGCGTCACTTTTAGCAGTATTTCAGTCATATCGCGGCTGCTGGAGCTCCTAACAAAGGATTCCTGGTATTTCTCACACCAGTACTATACCACTACATCCTTTTCTATATCTTGTCGCACCAAGGGCGGCGAACTTTGTACTTATAATTATTAGAGAAAAAGATGATCTCGATATCCCTTTACTCGTGAGGATGCCTTTTCTAGCCTCCAGCTGCTATCCCACTTAGGTTATCGATTATCCACCCATTGGTAAGAGACAAATGTCAACATTGGGTAAAAATAGATCACTCGTTCAAAGCTTTGAGAAAACAACCAATCATTAAGATAACCTAGATGCTAGAATAGACTGATAGCAGCTGTCAATAAAAAAAATGATAGGCCAATCAAATTATCCATTTAGACCTGAATTGAACTCCGACATTCACGTTTTGCCACTTTAATGGTTTTTGCGACTTAAACATCGTAAGTAGTTTTTCAGCTTTTGTTAAATATACGTCGCGAACTAGCGATTTACCTTTTATTCTATATTTCTGGACACTTATTTGACAAAATAGTGTTAGTATAGCCTCAGTTGAACTGCTTGTCGGAGGCTATTTGGCTTGACCAGCGATCCGTCGATTTGAGATTCAATTATATATCATTCTTATCCGTCAATAGTGTCTAAAGCCACATGTCCACAGGTTATCAGCATTACTCTTAGAAAAACAATGTGCTCACGCTGAATACAGCAAGTCAAGAAGTGGACAGATTCGTTGTCTTTATAAAATATTTAGAAAATTAAAATTTTAATGAAATTTCGAACGGACCGAAATTTGGCAAATTTAGGTTAAACAAACTAGTAGTAAATCTTGTCAACACTCTAGATACCACAGCTTTGCTAATCAGTCTGAAAATCAGAAATATTATTATGGTGAAATATTTTTAGAATTTCAAATTGAATATCATGGGGTCAAAACAATGTTACCATACCATATCCAAAGAAAACCGTGTTGAAACTATACAGGCCAAAGTGTTTGCTATATTAATGGCGATTTCAAGATTGACGTTCCGGGCATATATTTTGCGTATAGTATCGAAAATTTCCTACTTCGGACTAAACTATAAATGCAGTTTCCTCAAATTTTATTAAAATGTAAAGACTCCTTTCCAATTACTAGTACGTTACAAGGGTGGCCAACGTTCTGATGATGCCAACACCACTTCACTAGTCACTGCCTTTTTCTGTCAGACATTTTTGGAGCGTGCCTTGTATCTTTTGCATCGACTCTTCTTGTTCCAGAACCTTACAAATGACCATTCTTTACAATTATGTACCTTGCATTAAGGGTGTGATTGTATGTTAAATTTGGAGAAAACTTCCATTATAACCAAATATATCTGCATGTAGGAAACAGTAAATCAATGTTAATTTAAACAAGTAACATAGTCATAACATCCCGGGGTGTGGAAAAAGGGCCCAAATGTTTAGTTGACACGGTTTGTTTTATACCTTTTTTTGTACCAAACGTCTCTTTTTCTTTGCGTTTAATCTTATCTTTTATTATTTCAAAAACTTGTTTACTGGCATAAGATCCAAAAGTCACATGCTCCTAGAAGACAATCACATCAACCCTTCTCAATGGTTATGTTCCGAACATTAAAAACTCGCGGGATTAGCGAATCAACCTAATGTTGCGTGCTGTTATGACATCATATTTTAAATCGTAAATTCCTCTGCCCTCACCCCTTGATAAAAACGAAAAGAAATATTTTCCCTAAATCTTGATGCCTCGTTCATGTGAGTCTCGACGGTTGTATGGAAATCGCATATCAGAGTTCTAGTCTAAATAAATAATTTGATTTGCCAATCGATTTTGTTCGAATAATCAAACCTTCGTATGCAATCGGTTACACGGTATTCGCTGAAACTAAGAGTATGGGGATTTATAGAAAATTTTTAGTCATTTTGGAGCCCAAATAATACAACAAACCTTTTTACCGGATATATCGACCACATGTAGACCTAGCTTTGGACCTTCTAACGACCCGGAAAGTCATACAAAAATCATTGCGCCAGTTTGTATCCGGTATTACATTCTAAAAGGACAAATAAATCATGTTTACTAATCATTTCTGTCGGAAATTATTAGAGCAAGTTTGATTCATTTCTAAACTACGTTCCATATTTATTTTAACAACACATCAAAAAAAAAAAAAAAAAAATAAACAAAAAAGCCGTGAAATTATTAAGGCAGTGCGTGTACATTAAATAATGATTTTTATCATTTAAACCAAGCAATAATAATTAATACAGATTTAAATCATAATACACAATGCGATTCACATTTAGTATCTGTTGAAACTGTTTGAATCTTGACAGCGCCACCATTTTGATCCGAACTGCTAATATTTAATCCGCCCCTACCATTTGTGCAACTGGCCAGAGGGTAACATAAACATGGACATTGACTGACCATCGGCCATCTAGACACCTCCAATCATCGGGGTTACAAATGATATTGGGACCTAATTGGGCCTTTATTATTGTATTGGAGGGTGACCCGCCTTTTGAACGTGAGAAACGGGTCGCTAGAAGATGTCAACATTTGCCAAATTCTTCCCGACACATTTTCTAACTGACTTCTGTCTTACTTTGATCAAAAAGTCATTTTAGGTTGGTTAAGGCATTATCCTAGGCATGGGGTACGCGAAGATAACAGTTTGTATATGATGATTTCTTATAGGACAAATATGAATTTGTAGCAAACAATCTTAAACTCAAACTTTTAATTTTGAAGTGACTCGGTCTGTAATAAGATAATTACAGTTTGTTGAGGTCAATCACGGTCAATATGATGACACCTTCTGTTGATTCATCGAAGGTAAGGTGCCATACGCTACATTGGCTCTACGGAATTTGGGCCACGGGCAATGTCAACTGATTCTTATTCTAGCAACACTGATGGCTCCCTATGCACGACAGAGTGTCATATTTGTTCAATAAGTTAATACATTAATTGGTGCAATTGAAGCTGTCTCTTCTGTCAAACAAAAGAAGTTGATTTTTTTTAAGCTCGTTCAGCCTTTTCAATAGAAAAAAATGACATGATAAATTTCAGTTCTGCAAAAGTTTGGCTGACTGTATTTTAAATAAGATTTTTCTTTCGACAATTTTTCCTTATTTACTTAGAGATTCAAGAAAGGTTCTTTTTTGACTATCGGCGCTTGTATGAAATAGACCCGTTAGACATTTATCATAAGTTACACAGAGGATTCTTAACTAATGTAGTAAAAAAGCAAACAACATTATTTTACAGTAGAGTTCTTGGTTACCTAAGAAGAGATATAATAACGCCTGTTACTTGTAAATATAATTTATTACAGAGGGCGCTGTATTTTTCGGTATATTTGTCGATTAATTCCATGTTTTAAGTTTATGTCTGTTGGCGAACAAAACGTTGTAAATATAGCTTTAGTCGCCAACCGACGATTATGAAGATGATATCAAATTCTTGTTCTTGAAATACCGAATGAGTTATTCTTGTCATATGTTTACACTTTTATAAATTCTGTATCCTTGACCTCTAAATAAAAGTACTGTAAGTAAACATTCGGTAAGGTAGAATGATTACGGACAATCTAACCCAATTTTATCACACATTGACGCTTTCTGACGCCCTGAAGACATACAATCACGGAAAACTTTGTGGGCAAAGAAGGAATTGCTTGTTACAGGCAATTTCTTCTTTCCCAACAATGTTTCTACTCTATATATTTGGTACTTATTTTCAATTTTATCGCAATTTGAAATGTCGTCTGTAAGTTCGTTCAATCTGGACCAGTCTAAAACTTTTTTATTTTGTAATAGTTAACTAAATCATGTGAAACACGTTATCAATAAATATCGTATCTGAATGCCCGTCACTCAAGTTTAAAGATTATCCTTTCCTCGAATTTTCGAAAAATGAAAAAAATATGTGCAAAATACTATATACAACGAAAAATTGTGGCGTCCTTCTCTGTAAAATCGAACGCGATACAAGAAAGTATGACAGAAAGAGTCTGACGGTGAGATAATAACGGTGAGATAATAACGGTGAGAGTATGACGGTAAGAGTATGACGGTAGGAGTATGACGGTAAGAGTATGACGGTAGGAGTATGACGGTAAGAATATGACGGTAGGAGTATGACGGTAAGAATATGACGGTAGGAGTATGACGGTAGGAGTATGACGGTAAGAATATGACGGTAGGAGTATGACGGTAAGAATATGACGGTAGGAGTATGACGGTAGGAGTATGACGGTAAGAATATGACGGTAGGAGTATGACGGTAAGAATATGACGGTAAGAATATGACGGTAGGAGTATGACGGTAAGAATATGACGGTAGGAGTATGACGGTAAGAATATGACGGGGAGAGTTTGACGGTAAGAATATGACGGTAGGAGTATGAAGGTAAGAATATGACGGTAGGAGTATGACGGTAAGAATATGACGGTAGGAGTATGACGGTAAGAATATGACGGTAGGAGTATGACGGTAAGAATATGACGGTGAGTGTATGAAGGTGAGAGTATGACGGTAAGAATATGACGGTGAGAGTATGAAGGTGAGAGTGTGACGGTGAGAGTATGAAGGTGAGAGTATGAAGGTGAGAGTATGACGGTAAGAATAATAACGAGATAATAACGGTGAGATAATAACGGTGAGAGTATGACGGTAAGAGTATGACGGTAGGAGTATGACGGTCAGAGTATGACGGTAGGAGTATGACGGTAAGAATATGACGGTAGGAGTATGACGGTAAGAATATGACGGTAGGAGTATGACGGTAGGAGTATGACGGTAAGAATATGACGGTAGGAGTATGACGGTAAGAATATGACGGTAGGAGTATGACGGTAGGAGTATGACGGTAAGAATATGACGGTAGGAGTATGACGGTAAGAATATGACGGTAAGAATATGACGGTAGGAGTATGACGGTAAGAATATGACGGTAGGAGTATGACGGTAAGAATATGACGGGGAGAGTTTGACGGTAAGAATATGACGGTAGGAGTATGACGGTAAGAATATGACGGTAGGAGTATGACGGTAAGAATATGACGGTAGGAGTATGACGGTAAGAATATGACGGTAGGAGTATGACGGTAAGAATATGACGGTGAGTGTATGAAGGTGAGAGTATGACGGTAAGAATATGACGGTGAGAGTATGAAGGTGAGAGTGTGACGGTGAGAGTATGAAGGTGAGAGTATGAAGGTGAGAGTATGACGGTAAGAATATGACGGTAGGAGTATGACGGTAAGAGTATGACGGTGAGAGTATGAAGGTGAGAGTATGACGGTAAGAATATGACGGTAGGAGTATGACGGTAAGAATATGACGGTGAGAGTATGAAGGTGAGAGTATGACGGTTAGAGTATGAAGATGAGAGTATGACGGGGAGAGTTTGACGGTAAGTGTATAACGTTGAGCACATGGTCGTGAGAATATGACGGTTGGTATTTGACGGTTAGAATATGACGGTGAGATAGTGACGGTGAGAGTTTGACGGTGAGAGTTTGACGATAAGAGTATGACGGTGAGAGTATGGCAGTAAGTATATGACGGTCAGAATATGACGGTGAGAAAATGTTTTTTAGAATATGACGGTGCGTATATGACGATGAGAGTATGATGGTGAGATATGACGTCGTACTCTCGTATTCTCACCGTCGTACTCACGTCTTCTCACCTTCGTACTCTCATGTTCTCACCGTCGCACTCTTGTGTTCTTATCGTAACTACCTTACGTTTTCGCCGCCGTACGCTCTCGTTCTTACCGTCGTATTCTCGTGTCCTCATTGTAGATTCTGCGTGATCTCTCGGTAGTACTCTCGCGCCGTCATCGTTAATTTTTCGCACTCTCAATGTGTTCTCGCGAACCCGTCGTCACTATCTCGCGCTGTCAACATATGAGTTCTTACGGTCGTACTTTTTTGTTTTCGTTATCATTCCAACGTTATCTCTCTATCTTGTTCTCATTTTCTTACCGTCGGTCAATCCTGTTTTTGCCGTATTATCATCACCTCGCGGGCTCGTTGTCGTTCTCTCATGTTCTCATTTTTGTATTCTAGCGATTTTTCGCCGCCGTCATAGCGCAGTTGGTAGCGCGTCGGACTGTCAATCTAGAGGTCCCGGGTTCGATCCACGACGGCGGCACTCATCCTTTCCGACTATTTGTCTCCCACCAATGGATCGATAAACGTAGACCTATGTGGGATAGCAGCTGGAGGCTAGGAAAGGATGTGATGACGGTACTGGTGTAAGAAATACCAGGAACCCATTGTTAGGTGCCCCAGCCGCCGCGATTTAACTGAAATATTGATGAAAGCGGCGCAAAACCCAATTCAAACAAACAAATCTAGCGAGTTTTCGTATTCTCGTTATCGTACTCTGGCGTTTCACCGTTAAACTCACGTGATAAACGATTGCTTTGTAGTGTTCACAACCCCATATTCTCGTTATAAGTTATAGCTTATGTTTAAATAGTAGTATTAAGGTTCCGTCCGTCTTTACGATTTTTCACAGGGATTCCTCGTTACTCTTAAGAAGAACAGTTACTTTCAAGGAAATTCCATGCAAAATATTGAAAGAAAAAAAGATTATGTCCATTTATATGAAAACGAGTTGATAACTGGAATTAAGTGATTGGTTCAGAATGTAAAATGATATTACATACAAGAAAGTCCTAATCATTATAAAACAATCCAAAGCATCACATCTTCTAGTCCTACTTAACAACTCGTTTAGTTGAATTCATTCACGAACGCAGATTTCTAAGTAATTCAGATTTTTCAACGTGACCTTCTATGAAATATTGTATTAAACTTATTTTGTGACCTTCCATGCCAAGCCTGTTTGACCAGCCACCTTTTTGTAGAACTAAACCCATTCCCACACAGGCCCGTTCTTTTAAAGCCCCTCAAAAAGGGATGGTCGAAGATTGTGGATGATAAAGAAATAGCTTGTAAAGAACAATTAATTCATTTTCCAAAATTTACTCTTGTAAAATTCCTTCAACTTTTAATTGTTGTCTGCAATTTCTTTGAAATTGGACTGTCTACAGTTTTGTTGCATGGAAACGCGTTAAAACAACCTTAAGCATCCCATGTAAAACACATGTATAAATTATATATTAATAAAACTCCACCTGTTTAGCCCAGGCTCGATGACCGAATGGTAAAGGTACTTCACTAGTGATTGGGTCACAGGTTTGAGTCCTCCTGTAGTCGGGGTGTGTTCATGGCCAAACACCGTAAAGCATGTCCTGGTCTATCATTCTGTAAAATAGGTAGCAGGGGGCTTATACCATTTCCACACAAGTAAAAAAGAAAACTTGGAGAATACTGCGGGCAAAGAAGAATTTACTTCCAAGAAGTAATTTTTTTATTATCCACAATGTTTTCTACCCAAGAAGACAAATATTTAGAAAAAAATTGTGAACTTAAAATAGTCGTTTGTAACTTCATTGGATTTGGACCAGCTTACATTTTTGTCGTCTGGTAATGCGTTAACTCTGAAAACATCTGAATTTCGTACCCAAGACCGATATAGGCTTAGATCTATTGTCGTAAGCAAAATAAATAAATAGGTATAAAACTAATGCACCAACCAGGCTAACAGCAGCTACTTTTGGGTTAAAAAGTATGCCAATTTTGTGTTTGAGAGGCAACTTGGAAGCAATATTTCAGATTGACAAAATTAACTTGATGGTTTTATTTGCTGGGATGAGGTTCCTCGCCATGGAATCCTTGTATTTCTCACACCAGCACTACCACTACTTTTTTCCGAGCCTCCAGCTGCTCATCCCACAAAGTTTTACGATTATCCACCCATTGCTGGGAGACCGGCAATCTAATTCTTGACCTCGTGGTAGAGACTGACGCGCTACCAGCTAAGCTTTGACCGCGGCATATTTGATTGGGCCATATCCTATCATTTAGGTCAACTTTAAAGGTCTATCGGATGAGTATTACGAAGGCATAATTTTAATTGAGAAAACTCTATCAAAGGCTAATAATCGTAGAACATGGTTAGCCTGTAGATTGTGCAGGAGGGGTATTTTCAAAGATTCTCATAAAAGATAATGGAGACGACTGCCGTTTAAGGTATTAGAATGTGGACATTCATACCAAGCAATGTCAGTACCTAGGTCGTGGTGGTTCTTTGAGAAATATTAAAAGTGTTGATAAAGTCAATTTGTAAGCATGCAAATATATCATTATCTATGTTCGTCTGACAAAACAATATTATATGCTCGGGCAGATACTTAACTAAAAAGGTTGGTGAAACTAAATTTTAAATTAAGATAGATATGTCACCTAAATAAAGCATCATTTGGAGATTAAATTGTTTGTGTTGGGTTAGCTTTGCATTAGGAGGGCTTTCAGAAATCTCAGTGCTTTGTATGCATTTAAAAAATGATAACTCTTTGTTTTAATACTACATGTATTTATTTTGGGAAAAGAGCAAATTATCATCTTTGAATATGAAAAATTATTATATCAAAGAACATTCACATATTTCAAAAACTTTATTAACTAATACAATTTTATGCAAAGAAATTCGGTTCGGTGAAGTTTTGATTGAAAGAAATTTACATCTATTAAACGTAAAGACAAAAATCATGTACTGTAACAATCCCGAGTGGTATTTGTTTAGGCCAAGTTCGCTATACTATAAGAGGTACAAGCACCGTAAATAACAGAAACACATTAAAATGCTTTTAAAAGGATGACAGATATCCATATTTTTTTATTTTATTTTTTTTTTAAATTATGGTTGGTACAAATTCTTAAACTGTTAAAATAAACAAAAAAGACTTCAGATTTAAATAATCTAGACTAGAAGTTCTTTTGTTTTGCACCTTTTCATAGTAATATCTATTCATTTTCGCAGCTAACATACTTTTAGCAGTATACTCCGAGTAAGAGAGTGTAGCACCATTGAGGTCTAAACGTTAGGAAAACAGAAAAGGGAAGAACTCTAAATACTAGGCAAGATAGTGATATGGTTTCTCCTTGATAGAGTCTTTCCAGCTATGACGTTTCACACTCTCAGGAAGTAAAACTTTTTGAGATATCCTTCATGAAAAAAATGAAGTCAGAAAAACAGATAAAAATAATCAAGGAAGAATAAGGGTACTCGTACACGTCGATTTTCTTTGATAGGACCTATCGTTTTCTGAACTCTCATAATCGCGGTTAGTATATCATCGAAAATTTACTCCAGGTAGAATTCTAGTATCAAACAATCTAAGGACAATATCTCATAATCCTAGCATGCAGGGGTATGGTTTGTGTGCACTGCATTCCACCTTCATGATATCTATCTAACCAAGAAACTTTGTGTAGCAAGTGTAGTTTAGGGAATGGCACCGGAAAAAGTAGAGCGAATGATTTAAAGGATCTAACACTGGTTAGAACAATTTTTCAGCTATATAAAGGTAGCGTTCACCTATTCATGTGTTTCTTGTGTATCGCCAGTACTAGACTTGGCCTCAGCGAAGAATGAAGATAAACATACGGCAATAGCTTATATTTCAATCAAGCAAGAGTTTTAGTATTGATCAGATCCATTCAGCCATTGAATTAAATGATCAGACCTTGTATAGTTTTCGACGTGATGTTAAACTTGAGAAAACTTTGTAACAAGCATTTTTTTCACACAATATTTTCTACCACAAAGGCTGGCTGCATTTCAAATTGCATCCAATTTTCATTTGCGTCTGTTACTTCTTTAAAATTTGGACTTGTCTAAAAAAACAAAAAAACAAGAGGGCCAGAATGGCCCTTAAATCGCTGACCTGACTAATTTAGGATGATTGAGAAAAATAAAAAGAACAAAGGCATGCTTGACCTTTCAAATGGTACATCTACTCACAATTAAGATAAATTGTGACATTTTATTTTTAGCAACCAAAAATTTCCCTCACAAATATGGACTAAGGCACATACACCAACTTGTCATAGAGACTACTTTATCTAGCTCACTACAAGTAGGCTTGACAAAAAGAAAGTAATAATTATCTTAAAAGTAGTCCTGTTTGCTAAACACAAGAGATCAGTTGTTGTTTCTCACTAGTTACCCATCTCACTTGCGCATATCACTTGTACTCGTATTTTGTCCATTGGTGGCAGGCAAAAGGTACTTGTCGCAATGATTGTGTCAAATGTCCGATGAAAGTTGACAAAGTCGTTTTAAACAATTTTCCAGTTATATTGCGGAGCATTTATCAATTATTTCCTGGTATTTCTCGCACCAGTATTACCATTACATCCTTTCCTAGCCTCCAGCTGCCATCCAATTTAAGTTTAGGATCATCTGCCCATTGGGGAGACAAAATGCGGTAAAGGATATGTGCTGCCGCCAAGATTCAAACCCACGACACCCGGGGTTCCCACGAATCCCTGCTGTCAAGCTTTTAGACTTTTTACAGACCTTTTCCAGGATATTTCTAAAATTCAAGACTTCTTTTTCATTGACATAAATTAAAGGATTATTATGACACAGATTGGTGAGTTTCCGAGACCCCATTTTATTGATGTCAAACTAAAACCCCGAACTCTGTCCAGAAAACTACAATAATATAAAATAGTGGATAATTGTGATTGCTTCAAGACGTGTAGATTGTCAATATCATATTAATGATAGATAATTTCAATGTCTATTAACCCAGAGTTCCCTTTTTCATTGAAATGAATTGAATTGCAGGCCATTTATTACTTTCGTATCCAAATTCAATTCATGTCCGGTTACTGGTACACTTAAGATGTTGCTTTGGATTTTCTCCTAAATATTTGTTTTATGTAATCTGATCATATATATATATATATAGTAAAATTGGACACCTACCTCCATTCCTAGCACAAAATTAAGTACCATGCTAGTATTTTTGGTGAAACAAATACCAATTTCTCTTTCTCGGCAGACATTGTGACGTGATAATGCATCCCCATGTAATTTACACGGTGATAAAACCTACTGGCGGGGAATACTAGTCAACTGTTTGGAACATTAACTTTAATTGGGTGTTGCATCTTTCATCAAATCGATTTGTCTTTTTCCTAGGTTTCCCTTTTTCCCGGTAGCCTGGGAACCCTGGACACACCATGGTTATAGATTGGGTGTTTAACGCATTCTTAACTGCCTATGGTGGCAGCTCGATGTACTCATAGACACATCAGTATAGTAATAGCCTAGTTGGCCATTGTCAGTAAGATTCATGCCCAGTTTGATTGAAATTGGCCCACTGGTTTGGGAGTAGAAGATTTTACATTAAAAAAAGCCACGCCCATATTTGGGCTTCGATTCAAAATTTGTTTGGTTGAAATTGGCGCAATGGTTACTGAGTAGAAGATATGTAAAGATTTCAAAGAAATAAAAAAAAAAAAAAAAAAAAAAAAAAAATGGCCGGCCCTGTCAAGCCTATATTTGGGCGTCAATCAAAACTCCGCTAACATATTTTTAAAAGGGTCTCCCAAGGAATATTCATGCCAAGTTCGGTTGAAATTTTCCCAATGATTACTGAAAAGAAGATGTTTAAAGATTTCAAAGTCAAAAACTGCCACGCCCTGCCACGCCCATATTTGGGCATCAATCAAAATTCCGCGAACAACCTTTAAAAAGGGTCACCCAAGGAACATTCATGCCAAACTTTGTTGAAATTGGCCCAATGGTTACCGAAAAGAAGATGTTAAAAGATTTCTGAGTCAAAAACTGCCCCATCCTGCCACGCCCATATTTGGACTTAAATCAAAATTTCTCAAAGGAAATTTGAAAATGGTCACCAAAGGGACATTCATTACCAATTTCGTTGAGATTGGCCCAATGGTTTTCTGAAAAGAAGATGTTTAAAGATTTCTAAGTAAAAAACTGCCCCGCCCTGCCAATCCAATATTTTGGCGCCAATCAAAATTCCGCGAACATCTTTTGAAAAATGTCACCAAAGGAACACTCATGCCAAGTTTTTTTGAAATTGGCCCAATGGTTACTGAAAAGAAGATGTTTAAATATTTCTTAGTCAAAACCGACCTACCCTGCCACGCCAATATTTGGGCATAAATCAAAATTACGCCAACAACTTTCGAAAAGGGTCACCCAAGGAACATTCATGCCAAGTTTGGTTGAAATTAGTCCAATGGTTACTGAGGAGAAGATGTTAAAAGATTTCAAAGTAAAGAATTTGCCACGCCGTGCCACGCCTATATTTCGGCATAAATCAAAATTCCGCGAACAACTTTTGAAAAAGGTTACCTAAGGAACATTCATACCAAGATTGGTTGAAATTGGCCCAATGGTTACTGAGGAGAAGATGTTAAAAGATTTCGAAGTCAAAAACTGCCACGCCCATATTTGGGGTCAATCATAATCCTGCGAACAGCTTTTGAGAAGGGTCACCCAAGGAACATTCATGCCACGTTTGAAATCCGCCCAGTGGATACTGAGGAGAAGATGTTAAAAGAATTGTTGAGGCCTTCCGACGGACGACTCACGACGGACAAAAGGTGATCACTTAGGCTCATCTTGAGCACGTTGTGCTAATATGAGCTTTAAAAAAACAGAAAAGGGTAAAGCTCTTGTGCACCCCACCCCTTTTGATGATAAGATCCATCCACCCTTAACCTTAGCTTATATACAATTGACCGATCACGGTTGCTATTCAAAGAAACATCGACCAATCAAATCAGCCATTTAGACCAAAAAGAACTTTGAGAAATAGCTACGATATTTAAGTCGCCAACCAACACCTATGTTTCATTTCGTTACATATTCCTAAATTTTGCAAAATGCGCCTTTAGATATCGGAGTTAGTGGGCGTGGTCAGAGGAATCAGTAGGCGTGGCCAGAGGAGTCAATGGGCGTGACCAGATGAGTCAACAGGCGTGACCAGAGGAGTCAGTGGGCGTGGACGGAGGAGTCATTGGACGTGGCCATAGGAGCCAATCGGCGTGGCCAGAGGAGTGAATAGGCGTGGCCATAGGAGTCAGTGAGCGCGGACAGAGGAATCAGTGGGCGTGGACAGAGGTGTGAGTGGGTGTGGCCAGAGGAGTCGGTGGGCTTGGCCAGAGGAGTCGGTGGGCGTGTCCAGAGGAGTCGGTGGGTGGGGTGAGAGATCCGTTTTTTACTTGTATTTCAGAAAAGTGATTTTCAAATTTTTAGTAATTAGAATATAGTATTGTTAGTATATCCAATACTATTTACTCTGAAACAGTAAATGAAAATGATGCGGAGATATTTTTTTCCTTTCCCTAAAATAGTTCTAAAACAAGGTCGTTTAGACGCACACAAGCCTATTATTATTATTAAAATAAGAATCATTTTTTAAAATTAAACATACATACACACAAAACTAAAAAAATTAATGATAATTCCCTGAAATAAAAGACTGATAAGTACTTTCTTAATATAACTATTATCAATAAAGGGGGGTAATTTTTGTATTGCTCTTTATCATGGAAAAGTGAAATATCCCATAAGTATCAGACTATCTACAGTTTAAAAACGTTACTTTAAGTTCGGGACTTTAAATCCTTTACCACACGAGAAAAATTGACTGGTCAAAATCGATAGAAGTTGCAGACGACAATTTCAAGTTAATTAATTTTTTTTAAAGATCTCTGTCTCTTAGGCCAGAATTTAATAAAAGATAATGAACAACTTTCTTGTTACAAGCATTTTTTGTCATTTCCCTCAATGCTTTCTAAGGCCCTTTTTATCAGAGTCGTCAAAGAGCGTCTGTGTGTGGAAATGGTTTAACGTATATATCTTGTTATATGTATTTTTGAGTCGAGGTCATGTAGTTGAAAAAAAAGTAAAAGACCTCTCAAGTCAAAATCAAAATACTTAAAAGCACTGTAAGCTAGCAAAGCATTGCTTTGTTCAGTAATCTTTTTTTTTTTCAAACGTTATCATGTTAAAAAACGAGGTTAAAGTAATCAAGGAGTTAACCCATTTGCAAGCAATTCCTCCTTTTATGCACCTTAGAGAGTAGTTGTGGAAAACAATGTGGCAAATGAAGAAATTGCTTGTTACACATTGTTTTCTACCTAAAGAGATAAATATTTAGAATTGACACCAATGTGAAATTGTCGTCCGAGACTTCTTTGAAGACTAGGCTCCGCGGCGAAATACAAATACTTGCAGACCAATCGATGGACCCGCCCACTTATTCTATTTGCCATGCTTTTAAATAGCGCCATTTAGCAAATGACAAGTACCATGTAGAATAGGTAGAATAGTCGATTGGATACCTAAACGTCGTATCTACAGCTTGAGTACAGCTGTAGATACGCCGCTTCAGTCTCCAAATCGGGTTAGCAAAGATGGAGGTCAATTTAGAAGATCAAAAGTCATTTCTGGTCTCAATTAATGATTTAATTGGTGGACTGGTTATTTCATTGACAACCGGGATTGGTCAATTTGAAGACTGCCAAAGTAGAAAGCAGCGAAATTTCTATCGACGAATCAATTGAAAAAAATCGATATTCAAAGATCACAAGCATGAAGAAGTAAGGTTTATAAGATGTAAAAAAACAAAACACTTTTTTGTTTTTGTTGTTAACGAAAGACGAAAAAAAAAAATCACCTGCACAAGTAAACTTTTGGGGTGGGGGTATTAACCCTTTCCTGTTTTTTCGAATTGTTAGACCTGTCCGAATTCAAAGGTTCTGCAGGCGAAAATTAAAAGTGGATTTAATTTGAAAAATAACCATTCAGTAGAGTAGAAAACATTGTGAAAAAAAAAAAAAAAAAAAAAAAAAAGAAGAAATTGCTTGTTATAAACAATTTCTTCTTTTTCTACAATGTCTTCTTATTTTTAAAATTACAGGGACGTAAAACAGTGACTGAAAAGGAAAGGGTAAGAGAACAAAAGATTTACATCCTGCACAAGCAAAAAAATTGTTGGGGTTGGTGGGGTATCGAAGACGGAAAGTCTATTCGATGTACAACCAAATAATGTTGTTGTTCTTGTTGTTGTTGTTGTTTTTATCGAAAGACGAAAACTTTATCACAGACCATGGTATCACATGTAAAAGTAAATCTTTTTTTTTCTTTTTTTTTTCAACTAATTATGGTGAAAGTGCTTAATATTTGGCTAGATAAAATATCAGTTGGTTTCCAAACTACATGTATCAGTTCATTCTATAAGGGAGTGAGCAATAAAGCTGTAGTTACGATATTGTGCTCGCTCACCTTCGATATTTCACACACAGAGACAACATGTCGTTTGTATCTTTGACTTTAGATCTGTCAAAACTTTTGGGACGCGTTCGTGCATTAATTGGCCAACACATCTATTTAGCCATTCCCACACAATGACGTTTTAGAAAAACAGTTGGGAATACAGTATGTAATATGAAGTAATTGCTTGCTACAAGAAACTTCTTCATCTTCCACAACATTTTCTAACCAGAATATTGGAAAAAATCTAAAAAAAATAATAAACTATAAAGTGTCCTTGAATTTTGGACCAGTCTAAAAACATGTCTGGTAATGGGTTAAACAGTTTTCGGTAGTAAGCTCCGGTGAAAAAGCGTCGACAAAGATATCGATTGAGCCATCATCATTTAAGTTTCGTGATAAAGAAATATTTGAATATCCTCAATTAATTAAAGTGGATTCGTGAAAATCATTAGGCGAACAACAGATCGATAACAAATGAAATCATCATATAACAATGTCCAAGCGATAAACATTGATAAAATTTAATATATTTTTGACGAGATGACATTATTTTAATGTTTTATTGTCATCCAAAAGAGTAAAACGGTCTGCTTTATTGATATCTTAATTCTTAACCTTTTATACTTTTATCAATGGAAAACGAATTTAGTTCATTCCAAATTCCAAATGTTCCCTTTCCATGCAAAGATTTCACTTGTAAAAAATGATTTGTTTATTTATTATTTTCAACGAAATCGATATCAGAACTTACAAACGGAATTACAAATTCGTTTACTGATCTGTTAAGTAATTTGGAGAACTATTTTTGGAACGGCATAGGTGGGTGTGTCGGCCAACCAACAAACAACATCAATCGTGGAAGAGTACCTTTAAATTTGAGTATCTAAAACCTAATACCTAAGAATCTGAAGCACTGAAATGACCTTTTTTCGCGCATACATACCGTCGTTGCGCGTGCAAAATGTCGTAACTACAGCTTGAATAAAACTGTAGTTACGACATTTTGTGCGCCCAACGACGATATACATGTAACTACAGTTTATTTTCGAAAGTTTTGTAAAGTTGTATAAACAGTTGCCCAGTGGTCATAAAGGCTGCGTCAGGTTCGTTCTTCGTTAAACATGCACCATCAATGCCTTCCAAAACAAATAAGAACCAGTTTAAGTTGCGGGTCGCTGGCCCCGCTAACTGACTCCGCTAGACCCGCCTACTACCTTCTACAAGGAAGTTACAATTTGTGATAAACTGCGTTATTTTGCAAGATTTAAAACAACAACAAATCGTCGAAGAAAAATATAATAATAAAATGGTAAGATAGCAATAAAAGACGTAACTACATTTTATAGTTACACTTAGTCGTCAAAGCAACAAAAAGGCTTTACATAAATGTCGGTCAAAGTTGGAGTTGAAAGTTAACTTCCGGTCTAAATGATTAATTTGATTGGTCGCTTCTTCTTCGATTACAATCCGCAATCCATCAATTCTCAGATATTGTATCTTTTGTAAACATATACTGAATGTATAGACAGTCTTCTCGACATGCATCTTTTATGTACCTGAGTAAACCAAATAGAAAGTCAACACGTAATCATATCAACTGGTTGATATAAAGACATCCTGAAGTAAGATACATATATAGGAAATATTGCATATGGAGTCAGCGTACACTGTTCATGAGATCAGTAATGGCAGGTAACAGATAGTATGGCTCATTAGCTTGTATGATTCGGAATAAAAAAATCCCTCTAAAACATAAAAAAGGAAAACCCAATACCTGTAACAGAAACGTGTAATTATCGAGTTAAACAAGACAAAAGACAGGAAGAAGCGGACGCAGCAAAACCTGGATAGAACATCGGTCATCATAAATGGCTATGTTTTTCAAGAACAGGGTTATCCTTTTCGTTCTCCATACGTTAAAGATTAAAAAGCAACCGATTTTTCAATGTTCCTTATCGGTGTATTTTCAATCTAAACTGTAATTTTATTTTACTTGAACATGTGTAATGCTAAAAGCAGTGTGACATCTGATGACCTAAGATGGTTTTATTATGCTTTCCTGGCGACAAAAGACTAATCTTTCTGGTACTACAAATGAATTAATCAGTTGATGAAATTTGGGAGCATATGAAGGCAGAATAAGACAAGCTGTGCATAACAGAGTATTATGTACACTGCGTCCATATCAATTCAGATTGTAGTATTGGAAATGGGTGTTTTCCCGCCATTTAATGGGTTTGTTTACAAAGTTTGGGGAGCGCGCGTAATACAAAATTAAACGTATTTGAACAGTTCCATATATCTCTGATCATTACGTGATTTTTTTGTGATTTTCTATCAAAACACTTTTGATTGATATTCTCAAAGCTGCTTTCAGGGCATTCACTCTGTTCTCGCCTATTCTCGTATTTCGTCTGGCAGAGATGCATATCCAAACGAAGCACGAGGCATCCATGGCCGCCGATTTTCGTCTCAAAAGCCTCTTTGTAAGACATGAAAGGCTAGCCGCTATTCGTCAATAACAAAGAACAATTAATAAGTTGTTTTTCTCTTGCACGGCAGATGGCGGGATTGTGCACAACATGATTTTGCAGTTCATGGAGTAAACGAAATAGAAAGTTAGTAATCTTTTTGACACCATGTCACGGCTTAAACGAGCTATAGAAATAGTCTTTTAATCAACTTGCATCATAAAATAATTGCTTCCAGTTAACATGTTTGCTGCAAGCGGATATGGGATAATTTGCATTGAAGAAGGAGTAGTTAAAATCTTGATAATAATGTTTAAAAACTGCAATCTGAGAGCAGCTAATCTTAATTCAAGCCACGTGATTATGAATGCCACCGACAGAGAGAACCGTATGTTTTAGACAAGAAAGGGTGAAGAAAATGCATGTTTTCATGTTGTTTGTAATCAAGGACTTCGTTGTAAGGCGTAAAAAATGAGAATCTTCTAAGATATGGCCATTATTATTCAACGTATGTCACGGTCGTTACGCGAAACGCCTGTCTCAGAACCATGTCTTGTTGACGCAAAGCCAGTGGCAACCGCAAAAAGCTGTCTTTGCTGATATGAATGCACCAAATCAATGTCTAGAAGACGGCCACACCTGCATTCTACACTGTTACCCATAAAATACTGCATGCTTAGAAAAAACTATCATTACATCATTTTCTGACGTGCACATATTGCACAAAACCAACATGGTGCTGGGAAGAGAAGCTGGCTGACAAATGAGAATTAATGGCGGAAGTGAGCTCTTCAAGAGATTGCATGACGCATAAGGAAGGCTTTGTGATTCTTCGTGAACAGACAGGTAGTCCTCTTGATACAGAAAATGATTAATAAATGTATTCTCCTGGCTGTCACAAACTAGAACTTTTTAAGGAAGTAATAAGCGGGACATTAATTTCTATGAATTATTCATGAATCTTTTACATAATTAAGCCGTCTCGACCTCCCTGACATCACATAGCCAATTCAAGAAGGTAGGCACATGAACCCAATCACAAGTTATTTTAAAGACAGAAAACAAGATTTCAACTACTTCACAATCCTAAGATAACAGATGCAAAACAGACTTAATCGTCATTCACATGTCATGTTTGAGTGCGACCTTTCGTCTGGGTGAGAAGGTTATCAAAGTCATCGAGGCGTCATTACGTTATACACCGTGAAATCGCCCAATCTTGTGTGCTCGCAGACTTAACTGAACAATCGAAGTCGCCGAAATGAGCTGACATTTGCTGTGGATCCAATTTCATTAAGACTGTTTTTGCCAGTCTCTTAATGGTGCCTCCATCTCCATAAATTACCTTATTGTTTACGATTCGTGGGCTACAAAAGGGGATATTTGATGTCAGGAGTGGTAATTTCTCCTTAAAGAACATCAAACTCAATTAAAGTAAAATATAAGATGGTAACAAATGACTGAACTACCTTCTACAACTTAGGGGGAATGTGTAAATAAAGTTCATGAACTCTAATCATATGCATAATGTGTCCTTTGGAATACTCTGAGTCAATGTTGAAACATAAATTTGTGCAATTTTCTTACTTATATGCACAAACAGCAGACTAGAATTTAAAATCGTATTCAAGTAATGCATATTCCCGCCGGAAATTTTAAAACTTTCCGTTCCCGTAATGCAATGTTTTGTTATTGTAATTAACTTCCGTCGTGCATTACCAATCAACGAATGTTGCACCATAGTGCAGTAAGATCGATAATTGGTTATTGTAGGAGAAAAACGAGAGCAGTGTACGGAGTGTCGCAAAGAATGGAACAACGTTTCTGGGACGTTCTTCTTACTACAGCTTCTTCTTGGAACTCTTGCAGCACGAATACTCGCAATCTGGACCTTGTTTCTATTGAGAAATGAAGAGCTCTGGTACTTTATAACATAACAAGATTTGGTTTTCATATTGAAATTTGTCAATTTTAAGATAAACATACTAGTACTGATGCAGTATGTCGTAAGTCTGCAAAATAAACTCTAATGTTCTAGGATTCTCTATGTCGTTGGTTTGAAGAAGGAACTCCGATGCAGTAGGATCATGTTTGTCGTAGGACTACAGAAGAAACATAGAAGTATGCAGTGCGATTTATACAGCTTTGTCTGAGGATGCAGCGACGGTCGATATTTATTTTGCATATACATATATACAAAAATACGTGTTTAAGGTATTTCCATGGTTCATCACTGGATCAGAATGACGACGACCAAGCCATTTTATATACATTTAGTCTGATTAGCTCATGCAGTGCAGGTAAACTAACATAAACTTGATTTTCGTCTGGGGGCAAACCGCGTCTGGTGAAGTTATCGCACTATTTAACGGGTAACGAAAGTCTTCTGATATCAAAGTACATAAAAAGAAAATATCTTAATTCCGTAGCTTGCTCATGAGATCGCATCAATCCTCACACGGACTCATCGTTAGGCCTCCGGTGAGGTTTACTTACTCGTATCAGAAACTGCGAAGTCAACAAAAATAAATTCTACACAAAAATGGTAGCCTACCATTTATTTGCGCCTGATAATCGAAAGTTTTTTTTTAAACGACATGAATTTCAAGAAGGACCGAATATTCCTATAATCAATTGGCTAAGTTGGCGTTGAAACGTGAGATTTTAATATTTAAATGAGCCTTGAAATACAGGTTTATACTTTTTATAGCAACAGGCACGCCAAAATAAAAAAAAATAACAACATTGGTTACGTTTGGTGAAGTCATGGGTCCATATTTCTTCAAACCATTTTTAATAAAAATTTTATATAATTATTTCATAATATTGGTAACGTTGTTATCAAAATCCAAGACAAAACGTTGATTTGTATTAGTTAGACAGTACAGCCCTTGGACTATAACGACTTCCTTCTGAAGAATGTGTTTGCCACGAAAGAGGAGGAGGGGGTTACATAATGTAGAAGCTCTAATTACCTTTGCGCTCCTATCTTTGCCTTCATTTTAAGGAGTAAAATAATGCAGAGGATAGATAATATGTTCAGTACCAATCCGAATTACTTTATTTCACCACTTTTCAATCTGGAATCTTTTTGGAGGGGGGGGGTAGATCGAACACTATATTACATTATAGCCTCAACGCTTAACCAATGGTCTTTCTGAACACATCAAGCACTTGATACGACTATTGGCAATACTTAAGTCCAATGTCTGATGTCTTAATTACTTGATTGCGGGCTTTGTATGGCGTAGCAGAGCATCATTTGTGCGTGCGTGGTGCATGCGTGTGTGTGCACGCATGTGTGTATGTGTTTTTTGTCCGTGTGTGTGTTTGTGTGTGGGGGTTTTTTTGGGGGTTTTTTTACATTATAGGTTTGATAAAAAATGATAATAAGAAATCTATTACCGGCGTCAAGTTCTGATTTAAGCTGTTAATATCAATAATAACTATTACTTTAAAGTGAATATTTCCTTGAATGGAACACTTAGATTTTTTGCTTGCTATTATAATGACTTCATAACATCTAAATTATTTTTCTAGAAGAATAATTTGTGGTATTTTGGACGTTTGCAATCAATGATGTCTTAACCATCGCTCAAATATTCAGATCATCAACTCTTTAAAATGGCACTTCCGTGAACCTTGTTTCTGTATGATTTCATTTTAGTTTTGTCTTTCAAGATGCAAGTGATTGGCTAATTTTTTAAACAAAATATTGAACTGGCAACAATTTGTATGCTTACGCACAAAATAGAAAATAAATCTAAAACTAGTTAAATATTTGCTTCGTTTTGCTTCACTACATTAAATTATTAGAAATGTTTTGTTTTTTTTTCTTTTGAATTAGCATTTGAACTTAAAAACCTAATCACACTTGTGTTTCAATCCGCTTTGCGTATTCATACAGTTTGGTTAAGTTCTTATTATCTTACCGTAATAAAAAAAAATAGATAAGCAAACCACAACAAAATGAATAAATGCAAATCATATAACAATAGTGTTTTCCATATCAGAAGAAAAACACCTATCCCAAGGAGCCGATGGTAAAATTTCTGCTATCGGTAAGGTGCACAGCTCGACATGTGATGGCGTTAGTAGGAAGGTGTTGGTCATGTTGAGAATAGAATATGCAGTGGTCAAAGAACCAAACTAAGACAAACTTTTTTGAATTCTTCAGGGTGACATTTAACTACTACGATCGAAACTTGGGGAAAAGCGTGGTCGATGGTGATAAATCGCGGACAAAACGTGGTGGAGTCTTTATAAGCGCCGTATTATCGGGTTGATCATGCCCCTCCCCCCAAAAAAATGGTAGCGGAAGTTTGGCCATCAGAATTCGGAGTAAGGTTGTAACAGGAGCGGAACAGAAATACCAAAATTCTCACAACGTTCTTTCTTCTGTAATTCCGCCCGTGCAACGATCTATCGCAACCTCTCGCCAACCACACTGCGACCTGTAAACGACGAAGTTTATTTCAGATCAATCTGCATCTGACAATTATGCTTAAGTGAGATAGAAAAGAATAGCATTGACTCATCCGTCAATATCGGAAAACTGACTAGAAATATATAAACAAATAAGAACTTTTGACATCAAAGAAATAAACTCAGATCTTCAGGAAGATTAAACTAGAAGCATATTACAAGCATGATATGATCGCCACTATCTTAGGAATATCGGCCTCTAGTCATTTAGGTCTGAGCTGCATCATAGTATGATCTTTGGTGTCTTAGCACCAGTGTTGTATTATAAACGCAGTTGGCGCGACCGTCGGTCAACGTTGGCTTTTGTGACATCATTGTAGAGATGTGCTTGTTACGGCCGTTTAAACCCCATGATTACTTATTTACGATGCTGAATTTACAAGAATGCGACGGCGACCAGTCCCTGTCCAACACTTTTTTCAAGTCTTTGCTTATTTAGCGTAAGGCGATAGCCATGTGTGAAAGGTTTGTAAATAATCAAGGGGGGGGGTTAAAAAGTCTTGTAACTACATTAGCATTAACACCACAATCTTAGCATTAATTGGTTTTAACCTAAGACCATTAAGATCTTTTCAAAAATTAAAGCCACTAATTACTATTTAACGGCTTGGATTTAACCCCCTCTAATGTTACAAAGCCTTTTCATATGTTAATGACTGGTTCTTTACTAACAATTATTCAGGTGGCTAAGATAACTTAATGTTTTCGACTTTCTGCTACAAGATGTTTGAGAATAACATTAATTTAATCCAAATGAAATCGTGTAATGAGTTCAACGATTAAGATGGCAAACGATAAAAACGTAAATTGAAAGTCTGCGTTTTAAAGTAAAAAAAAAAAATACAAAAAGTTACTATAACCTTCTTCTAAACTGCGATTTTCATATAGCGGATTTATATGCTCTTTCCACCAGTGCGGTTAAAACTGGGTTCGATCCTAGATTTTGTCTGGAAAGGTCATGGATAGCCTATATTTCTCTGTTGATAGTTCATTTTCTGTTTTGTAACCTATTCCCAGACGACGAAATTTCAGACTGGTCAGAATTCAAAGAAGTTATAGACACCAATTTTTAGTCACTGACTTCTTATAAGTTTGTTTATTCAATCTGTCTTAGGGTTTGAAAATATTGTGGGCAAAATCGAAATTGCTTGCACGAAGTAATTTCCTTTTTGTCCATGATGTTTTCGAAGTTTTTTGGTTTCTAAGGGGCGCTAAAAAGCGTTTTTGTGTTGCATTGAATAAATGTTACAGTAAAAAGTCGTAATATGCCTCGTGATCATTTAATTATTAATTGATTTAATTTTCATATGTCGACGAATGTCGCTATCATATTCTCTGTCCAGCCGTCTGTGCGCCCATTTCTTTGTATAACAACCACTCATTCTTTTATCTTTGAGATATTAGAAGGAAATTTCCGTGGAATATTTCTCATCAAGTGATCTGTCACATTTTGTCTAGGCTCTTTGATAGGAAAGGCGTTCAAGTAAAGTTTCTTGCTAGTACGACTCTCCCTACATTTATTTTTGATATATGAGCCTGTGCGTGACAGTTCCAACAATTTCGCATGTGCGTGACTTGCACACATTGCGCACCCTGGATAGCCATTTGGGGCAATTAGAATATTCGCTGATTGTTTAAAGAAGCTTTGGGTCTGTATCTTTCTACAGAGCGCAGAGTGAAGACTCTGATCAGACTGTGCGGATGCACAGACTGATCTGAGTCTTTACTTCGCGCACATGCGTATTGGTTGGAAATGTCACGCACGCGCTCATATTCAAATGTGATTCAAAAATTTTTACCCGAAATTTCACATCCAACTTATCTCAATTTGAACGAGTTTGGTAATATTCTACTGTATCGAAAGAATGAAGAATGGGGTTTATTGTAATTTCTTATTACAGTACCTACATTGGTACTTTTGTGATGAATTTTTATGATAATTCATGTCATCTTTGTTGATATTTGACCTATGCATATTCTGAGATTTTCGGTACATATCCTCTCTGACCTTTGCCTCTCACCAATGGGTGGATAATTGTTAACCTAAGTGGGATAGCAGATGGAGGCTAGGAAAGGACGCAGTAGTAGTACTGGTTTGAGAAATACCAGGAATCCATTGTTAGGTGCTCCAGCCGTCGCGATAGGACTTAAAAACTGTTAAAAAGGGCGTTAAACCCCAAACAATCAATCAATCAATTAGGAAACTTTGTCGGTGTCAAAGGAAAGCGGGCTTCATTTTAATTATTCTCGTTTATTCTATTTCTTTTACATTCAATATGAATATCAACGAATAAGTTGTAGATGAGTTTAAGTCATCAAACATGTACAGTCAAACTTGTATTAAGCGACCACCAAAAACGTGGTCGTTTAAGAGAATGGTCGCTTTATACACTTTTTGTGACATATATGAGGGATTGGCTCGACTGCATACATAAAATCATTGCAGGATTCTTACCTAATCTTATGTTGATGTATAGGTCTTCATTCAACTCCTGCCTAATTCGACAATGTATTTTTACCATATTATCTATCGAAACATGTATAAATATCATACAACATGTAACTTTTTGGGTCATAAGATCTCACCCGGGAGAAGTGCATTGCTTAAGAACCATTATCCTTGTGAGTCTAATTTCCGACTTATTTCCCTTTACATCCTCTCAACCCCCCCCCCCCAACTTCTGTTGTATATTTCAGAAACTCTTGTGGCTTCCATCATTAAACTAATTAATTGGTTTTAAGATCTCACCTAGAATAAGGGCGTTACTAGAGTAAACTAATTCTTCTTTGCTCATTGTTTGTCGTACGCATAACTTGCCAAAGAGAATCTAAAAAAAAAAATCAACGTGAAGCTGTCAGAGTAAGGCAGAGAATCACAACGAAAAAACGGAGAGAGAGAAACAAAACAGATTTAATTATTTTGTGTGCTCGATTTTTGTTGTTGTTGTTTTTCTATTTCGTTCTTAAATAGGTTTTATAGGTATTGAAACGACCTGATGTTTGATTTTTTACTAGAGTGCATATCAAACAGTAACACGCATTTAACGGGATAGTTTAGGTGTAGGAGTACATTTCTTTTTACATTTAGTGTCTGCTTAAATCTTATCATTTTGTTTTATTACTAAAGAAAGTTTTGCGCTATCAAACAACTTATGCAAAAGCATTGTTATTTGGTGTTTGTGCAATTCATAGGGAGAAATCTAAAACTTTGCATCAAGTGCAAAATTAGTTCTGTCAATAAAATCGATAACTCAAATATTATATTTTCATCGGAAATGAAGTATTGAGCTCCGAAATATATGTCTGATGTGTTCATTGTAGCAACGACGTTTAGATTGTCTAACGGTGATTTGATTCATGGTTTAATCCACTCACAATACCTAAGCAAGCTAGTACACTAGTGATGTTCGTTATCTCAGACAAATAGCCTTGTCGGAGTGTAAGGGGCGGGGCTAAAGACCCGTCATTCACCGTATGTAAATCCACAAAACAAGAATGACTTTTGAACTGCTTCCGTCGCTTAAAGAATAATTCGCACCATACAATTAATCCTTTCCTATTTAATGCAATTATAGACTGGTCCAATTTGAAAGAGGTTGCAGACGACAATGAAAACTGGATGCCATTTGAAATGAAACCATTATATGTGGTAGAAAATATTGTGGAAAAAGGAGAAATTGCTTGTTACAAGCAATTTCTCCTTTTCCCACAATGTTTTCTCAAGTATAAAATCACAGTGACGTAAAATCCCGGATTTGTCCAGGAAAGGGTAAAGAGATGAAGAGAATATATTTTGTTTTCATGGAGGTATGAACCGAAAAACATAATCACACTGTATGAATACGCGAAGCGGATTCATACATTGTGTGATTAGGTTTTTCGGTTCATACCTCCATGAAAACAAAAATATTCTCTTCATTTCTTATAATTTAATAGCATCGAGCGACAAACCAAAAGCTTTACAAATTTTGATACCTTTTTGTATGGGACTATTTCGTGCGGAAGCATACAAAATCGCTGCGAGCTCAAAATTTTGTTCATGGAGTTATGAATATTTTTTTTGGCCAATCAGAACGCTCATTTTTGATAGACGAAACTGAAAATTAAATTATTAAACTTTATTGCAGACAAATTTGCTACTGTCAATCATCCGATAAACTTTGTATTGTTTTCGTTCAATAAGACAATCTAACAACGCTGAGATGACCCCTTAATGGTGACAATTCTGTTGTAATTTACACGACTTTAAGACCGAACTGGTATGGATTTCACAACAATTGCGTGAATTTTGACAAGCGCACAGATGCTTGGTTCCATTTTTAATTTATTTACGTCGACGCATTGATTTATTGGGCGGAATTTTAATTTTGTGCTACACGGAATTTAACAGTAATTTATAATTTTGGTATCTAGGGAAACATTGCATGTTCCTTCATTCGAATTCTATGTTGAAACAATGAGGCGTCAAGGGTTTAAACTGTATTTATGTCTTCCTTCGTGGGCTATTAATTAAAGATTGTGGGTTTCTTTCTTCTACGCGTAAAATACTGCCTACCCGAACACATTTGAAAGACTTAGCGTTTCAGACTTAATGTCATAATTTCGAGAAATGGTGGATCTTGGTGTATATTGTTGGTGAATGCTGTTCTAATAATATATATTAATTGACGGATCGCCAATGTCATCAAATAATTGATAGACCAATCAAATCATTCATTTAGAACGAACACGAGCCTTAAACTCCTACATTTATGTTAGGCATTTTTGTTAGTTTGGTGATTTATAGCTAAAGAGATGTTTTACATAATGATTGTGTTTAGTACCTCAGTCGAAATTCCATTTTGGAGGGCAATGGGCGTTACTAGCGGTCTTTAAGTCTACATTACCTTAAAATAGTGCCTACTGTATATCAGTAAAACGGGAAAAATAACTCAGTATTTTCAATCTTAATGCAGCTTCGTATAGGTATATGAAAAACGTATTTTCTTCTTCTTCTTGGTGTCGTTTTTGCTATTATTTTGTTTGTTTGGTTGGTTTGGGTTTTATTATCATTAAAATCATTAAAGTAAATCCTTTCAAAATTCTGTGCTAGTTCACACAAAAGATTAATATTTGAAAAAAAAACACCTCGAAATAAAAATGTCTGTTTGATAAAGAATTACAAAAACATTTCATGTCTAGTATCTTTTAAATCCAAAACAAATATATCGAATGTCAATAGTGGCAATAAATGACGTTTTCTTACTTCTTTTAGTCTTTGTTTCGTTCATAGACTCTTAATTCTAATTCTAAAAGTAAATCTCACGTTGAGAATGTATTTAAGAATATGCGCTTTATCCCAAAACTTGTCCCTTTCTCTTTTGACTCGGCTATCAATTAACAAAAGAACTAATTCTGATATTTCACGAAGCGAATCGAGTACGCTCGATACACCTGCCCTCCTCCGGTCCTGTGGAACCGATTACTAAAATTTTCTTAATTCATCAAAGAAATTCGCCTTTCAGTAAAATCATCAGAGCAAGAAAGATATTATTAAGATGTTCATACGCTTTAAATAAGCACATTTAATGTCATTATCATTTGTAAGGGTCGTAAAGTTTGTAAGGAGGGCAAGATTTTACGGTTAGGATTTAACCCTGAAATGAGAGCTCAACGTCGCATTTAATATTTTCATTCTGTAATCATATACTATTTCTCTAGAGTACCTCAAATATACTTTATTAGATTGGCCAATCGCGGCTGTCAATCAAAGAATTAATCGACCAGTCTAGTAAATCATTAAGTCCAGAAATCAACTTTCAACTTCGACAACGGTCGACATTAATGTGAAACTTTTTTGTTAGTTTGACGACTTAAACGTCGTAAGTACAGCTCATTCAAACTGTAGTTAAGACGTTTATATCGCCTACCAACCATTTTACTTTTTTACTTCATGCCACTGACCGTAAACTTTACAAAATAACGCTGTGAAATATCCCAATGGAACTTCCTGTCGGAGTCAGCTGTCAGGGAAAGCGATCTGTCAGTTCTCCGAATAGTGGTTCGTTTGGTAGGTATTTATACGTACTTCTTTTACATCAATATTATATCTGTATGTATCATGTTAAATGTACGACAAATCTCCTTTTCCATGCAAAACTTAATAAAATACTCTGATCTTATAAAGGATTTTCTACCTTTATTATTCAATTTTAGTTCCGTCTATCACGATCCCAGCGTTGTCTTTTCATACTTCAATGAATAAAATTCCGAGCACGCACCTTTTTGTATGGTCGGGCAAAAAGTAGACCCTTTAGTCGTTACTAAAAACTAGTACAATATTTGCTTTGTTTTGCTTGCTGGTACTAAATTATAAGACATGAATATTTCGAGGGGTTAGAGCAAAAACATAGTATGGGTCTGTACATTGTATAGACCCATACTATGTTTTTTCTCTAACCCCTCGATTTGTTTTCTATTTCATTCAGATATAAACCGAGACGTTATTCACACTAATTGTGATTCAGTTTTCAGATTCATACCTCAATGTTTACAAAAGTATACTCTCTTTATCTGTTTATTGAAACTCCAGTTAAAATTGTACCGAATTTAAATTAAGTTACATCTTTGTTTGTCATACACGAGAACTTTGTACAACTTTGAATCACCAATGGAGATAGATCTTCTGGGAAAATCGGAAAGAATCAGTCCATTTCGAAATCTGCGGACTGTGCATACTACCGATTTGTCAAAATTTTTCGCTCTTAGTAATTTTTCTGAATCTTTATACTACCTTATAAAATGATCATTTTCAATAAGCTATCTCTGACCTCCGCTGATGGGTCGGATTTGAAACGTTTTTATATTTAATCACCATGGTTTTGGAAAGAATTTAATTCATATCCGGCAAGATTCCAGACAAGTAAAATCATTCTAAACGCGTGATTATGAAAGACAAAGATGTTTAGGATGGATAATCTTTGCTTTAGAAACTGCCGAATTGTCTTGGCGCAATTAAATAGCCCTTTCCCCAAAACCGTTGCCTTGACCCTTTCCTGTACAAATACAGGATTTTACATTGCTACAATTTTTTGCTTGAGAAAATATTGTGGAAAAACAAGAAATTGCTTGTAACAAGCAATTTCTCCTTTTTCCACACTATTTTCTACCACATATGATGGTTTCATTTCAAATTGCATCCATTTTTTTATTGTCGTCTGCAACTTCTTTCAATTTGGAGCAGTCTAAAATTTCTAAAAACAGGAAAGGGTTAATATCATTCTTCACGAGACCAAAACAATTGATTGTACAATAGTTGCCAAAATTCTCAACCCTGTTCTGCCATTTGACCAATCGCAGCTCACAATGAATTATCCCTTCAACCTATGAACTCGTTCAATTTGATCAGAAATTAATTTTGAACTCCAACATTTTCCGCCATTTTTGTTAACTTTTTATGTTGGTTTGGCGTCCTAAACGTCGTAACTACAGCTTAACGCCGTTTGAATTCGAATGTGACTTCCTGTTGGAGTCGGTGGGCATGACCAAAGTTCTAATTGGGTAGGGCCAACATTTTGCCTATTTGTATACAAATGCTTTGAATTTTTTATCAGGTTGTCCATGTGTACGTTCAAATAGATTAGATACATAAAAACAGTTTTTAAAAAATTGAAGAATAGAGGGAAAACGATTGAATCTTAAAGAAACACGGATACGCTTCCTACTCCTTAACCCAAATTTATTTCACACAAATTGGGAAAAATAATACCGACTCTCGGGTAAAATAATTGTGAAAACAGAAAAGACAATGGGTCAAAGGTCATCGAAGTTGATAGTTCCCCAATAAAATTTCATTTAGCTTTTATTTGATGCCGTAACATTTAATTAAGCGCGGCTTCTGAAGCAAATAATTGTAAACTGATTTCGAATTTCTGCTCCATGAAGCGAGAAATTCACATTTATTCATTATTTCCTTTATTGGACTATTATCACCATTTGCCTTAAACATGAAATATTTATCATCCCAGCTGCAACGAACTTTGAAAATACCCGTAGTAATTTTAATACTGAATAGCGTTTATGCAAGTGAAATATGATGTAATCATTGTGTTTTCATTTTGTAAAAATACAACTACAGTCGAAAATATACATTGTCGACTTGACATTGAAATGAAAATAATCAAAAAACTTTTCATAAACGAGTACTTTTTTTTAATTTTCTGAAAACTGTATATACAAGTATATATGATTTTTAAACACTTCCCGGCGATTAAAGGTGAATTTTCGGCGGTTCGTCTGTAGATAATTTCACTGGATACCGATAAATTATCAAAATGACAATTTGGTAGATTTGATCCTGTTACCGTTCATTTAGCGGTCTTGAACGTAATCTTATCCGGACCAAAGACACTTTATACATCGCGTGAAGAATTTAAACAACTTGAGAATAAATCAAAAATGATAAAAAAAAAATATTTTCATAAACGCGTACATTTTTATAATTTACTGAAGAGGTATTCATTATTTCTTTTATTTCATAATTTCATATTTTTTGATATTACACAGTTTAATATAAGCTCACTATAAATCGTCTGAAAGAAAATGTGTGATCACCGTGTGAGTTTTTGAACAAATATAGCGCATGTTTTCCATCATATAGCTGGCTTTGTCGAAAAACGTAATACATTAGCACATATTAAAAACCTATTGACCTCAGGTCATAAATAGACGAAAAACTTCATTTTGAATTATACTCAGAATAAGCCTTGTATCCTTGCGCCTATATTTTGATTTGATTTGATAAATCGCCAAGTAACTGAGTTTGTAAAAATAACAAATAATGTTTACATGTGTGAGGGGCGGTGACCATGCCTTTTTTATGTCGCAGAATTTAATAATATTAAACCCGTTCATTTTTTTGAATGCAATATTTCAAGAAGTAGATATTCAATGGTTTTTCAGAATGAAGTATGGTATTTCCTTAAATGACTATCCGTTAAGTTGATATATTTTAAGATTTCGCTCGAAAAGTCGCAATAAATTTTTGGATAGTCACATTGTGCGTCGAACGGTTGATCTCACTCTTTCAGTTTGAAAGGAGTTTATCTACTTGCTATTGCTTCACAGCCAACGTCATCGTGACGTCACTAAGTATAATTCGTAAGCCGATTTTTTGTTCTATAAAGCTCAGTTCAAATCGTTTTAGATAAAACAAAATGGCTATAATGAGTGATCGTAAAATTATGTTCTAGATATAAGTGTAACGTTCCGAGCTCGTAGACAAAGCCTATCCATTCAGAGAAAAGGATCCTTAACCCTAAATGGGTCGACCTTGTCTATATATAACTCCAAATAATCATTTGTTTGCAAAATACGTGTGGTAAGTTAGTCGAATGCTTGTAGTTTTAAATTTTGGTAGCCTAGTGTCGCCTAGAACTGCTGTTTGGAAATTTGAGCAAAAATTTTTCACAATGGAAAGAAACCAAATTTGTAGTCAGAAAACTCCAAAAACTATCCATTTTGAGGAGAATATCGTTATTCAAACTGAACCTATTAAAGAAGTTTTTCTGTATTGTCTTCCGAATGAAAAAAAATACCATGTTAAATAAAACCTGATCCGCTGTTCGTTGTGTCATACTATATCCGGTTTCGCTTCAATGACGTGTTCCAACATCCGCCAATTTTATTGCTAGCATTCGTTCCGCTTTATCGCATTACAATAGTTGAAACATATTTAAAAAGCTACCAGCATCTCATTTTATACAACTTGGGAAATAATGTTTGTGTTCCAAAGAATGACTATAAAAAAACAAAGCAATATGTTTTTGAATTTGTCGAAGTAATGTAACTAGATTGACACTTAAGGGTTTTGCAAGATTTGAATAAAGATAAAATGAATTAAAGTTTCATTTGAAGATTGAAAAATATCTAGAGTTACAAGACAAAATTTTTAAAAAAAAGAGAGACACACTCACGGGATTCAACACAACTGAGCACAATTTCTGTAACATTTTAACAATAAAACGTTTGTTACAATCCCTTTTACATCGTATCATCACCATTTTAAAGAAAACAGTTTTGTTTATACGAAAACAGATTAAACTAGACGATCACTGAATGTGGTTCCCCAAGAGCTCCGTGTCACCGAAAAAAGTGTCATTGAAATGTAGCAATTTTAAGAAACCTCCTCGAATCTCCAAATCTCCTCGAAAAGAAAAGAGATAGCAACCAAAATATAATATACACAGCATTTTTTTAAATTCAGTGATCATGTGAAATTTGAAAGAAATCTACTCGTTGTTGTTGAAGAGAAAATGATCGAAAAAGATTTTTAAGCAAAGGTTCGTAACTCGAGATTAATAAATGGATAGGCAAAGTAGCGTGTGCATGTTTGTACTGGCTGCTTGTGTGAATTTAAATCTTATCCAAATAATAGTTAAGGAGAAAATGGCCTGATAGGGATATCCTTCAGAGCCACCGATGGACCCACCGACAATCAAACAGACTAACCCCCTAACCGAACGATCATCAAACCAACCGACCATCAAACCAACCGACCATCAAACCAACCGACCATCAAACCGACCGACATACAATCTACCTCCTATACACATCTAAACATAAACTTTGGTTCATTGGAACACAGAACTTAAAGGATTTCTTTAGATTTGAAAGAATGGCTTGACTTGAAATCCTTTCATTTTCATAAAGTATTGCTTGGTTGATCTTCAATCTTTGACTTAATTTTGAGGTAGATGTATTTTTCGTATTACACTGCATTAACCCATTCCAACACAAGAAAATTTTAGACTGGTCCAAATTGAAAGAAGTTGCAGACGACAATTGCTTGTTACAAGCAATTTCTTCATTGTCCATAATGTTTTCCAAAGCTTTTTCTTGTGGGGCGTAAAAAGGAGGGCTTGAGTTGGAATTGGTTAAACATTGATGACGTTAACTACGATTCAACAAAAGTCGATTACTTCCAAGTATATGTTTGGTTTTTTGGTTATATTTAATTTCACTTCACACATTTAAATTGTTTAATGAAAAAAGAAGTATGATATAGCTCTTTAAAATCTCCACACCGACAATCTATTTTACCGCTAGTCTATTAGCCCTGTTCAATTAATTTATGTCTCAAACTGTATATACTAAGCAAAAATGCAAACTTGACACTGTTGTAGTTTCCATTATTTCGTTCTCCTCTGTAAAAACAATCTAAGCTTTGACACAGCAAAGAGGAATCTTGTGACTGCATAAAATCTTTAAAATTATAAAAGCACGTGCTTTCCTTTACCGAGTAGAACGTGAAAAACGAAAAGGGGGTTTAAACTATTTTTCAATGTTATTTCAGTTCTATCGAGGCGGCTATTGCACCTAACTATGACTTCCTGTCCTTTCTCACACTAGAATGGCCACAATATACGATCAGAGCTACCAGTTTATCACCCATCAAGTCGAACTATCCATCATTTGCCCAGTAGTGAGAGACTAATGACGCATGTCGTAATGACTTTTGTCAATGGCAAAGCCGAAGCTCGAACACACGACCCCAGGATTGAGAGCACAATGTATTACCGTATGACCTAATCAGATCTAGCTTTATTATCAGACAGATAGAAAGAGAGACAGAGAAAGGGTAAACAATTGTTAACCCATTATCAAATAACAAAAATTAAGACTTGTCCATCTTTTAGGAAGTTACAGGCGAAAACTTTTATTTGGTGGAATTTTACGATTCTTTGTCCTTTCGGATAGTAACATTGTAGGAATTTAAGAAATTGCCTGTAACAAGTAATTTCTTTATTTCTCGCAATATTTTCCTAGGCATTTTCCTTAAGGGGCGTAAAAAGCGGCATTGTGTGACAATAGGTTAAGTCTTATTCGTGTTTTTTCTTCAGAGGCAGGAAACTACGCGTTGATCGAATAGGCTGACTGAATTTTGTTCGACTGACAATTTATTCGACTGACAATTTATGAACAAATTAGATTCGTTCCAAATCGAGAGCTTGACAAATTCATACAATTTAATTGTTTGGTCTATAGAGAATACTTTCACAGATTGTGGTCTGTTATAAAATGCAGCCTTCGGGAAAATATGGTCGCCTGTCAAAGTTTACAAAGAATGGTCAAAAGAATATGAAACTTGACACGTACCACGAGAAAATGACCTGCAAACACATTCAGTTTTAAATAATGTCCCGACTGGTAGGGTGAGAAATAGAAACATTGTGGTATTCGTGCAAAATTTGATAAATAATCGGGCGTTGGATAGCCGATAAGGTTAGTTTACCCATCACAAAACCACTAAATTACAAATTCTAAAAAGATATAGGCGACAATTTGATGTTCAACATATCTGTAAAATCTTTTTCTGCTATGGAAGAAAACATAGTCGATTATAAGGAATTTGCTTGTAGCAGGGAATGTCTTCATTTTTTTTCACAATATTTTCCAAAGCTTTGTTCTTAAAGGGCGTCAAGGGCGGTATTGCTTCCTAATGTGTCAAATTTTTAACATTATATAAACATAGACATTAATACAATAAGCTTTTGATTGTGCTTGAGCGTGAACCTTTAAGTCTGCTTTTCATATCTACGAAAAGCGTAATATTATTGACCATACCGTAAAAGCATAAGAAAAAATCAGGTTGATCATTTTCAAGTGCCTCGTTTACACCATGTATTTTAACAAGAGGGTCAAACGATAATTTGGTTACTTTAAAGAAAACATCAATTTGGACCGGTATCGCCGCTGGGGGCGGTCAGTCGGACAGATGGACTCTTCTTGACCATGCAGAATTAATGTGTTCCTTAATTGTAATTTTCTGACCAATTATTTTTCATTTTTTAATGATTGAAAAATAAAAACACAAAAAAACCATCGTTTTGGAAGTTTTCAATTCTTTTGATTATATTTTTCGATTAATATTGCTACCTGTAAGGTCTGTAACTATATTATGCCATTAAAGGCAATTTGACATCAATATATAAGTCAATTGCGTAATAAAACCTTTTGTTATATCAATTAGATAAACCAAACATTCTTTATTTCGACTTAAAGCACGTACAATAATGCTAATAATACAAAATACACGATAAGAAAATGACAAACATGGTACAAGATTGAAGGCGGTTTATTCATAACATGTTTAAAGAAAATTATAGAATCAACAGCTGCTTGTGAGAATCTAAACATTGTATAATTCAAACAATTAACTTATATTTCTAAGTAATGCGCTTTTCTTATATGGAAAGCCTGCTTAAAAACGATGACAATCTGGTAAATAAAGATTTGTCTGTTGTATTTAAAAGTTCGACAAATTTATACATATTTGAAATTTCGGAGAGTATTTTGAAATAAACTTTTGCGAGTTTCATTTTAAAGTGGACAGTGGAGAGTTAAGTGAAATTCATCATCAATGTCACCTAATGTGCATAATTTACGATATCTTTCGTTTCTTTCAATGTTGTTATGGCAGAGGATACGTCGAATTTATCAATTTTAAATTGTTCTCTAAACATTTGTGAACTGTGATTGATATAATAAAGAAATTTGCTTTGGAAGTATTTCACTAAAGAGATGAAGAGAATAATAGACGAAACTAACAATTAAATTATATTTTTTTGAAGAAAGGTTCCACAAAAGAACTGCTTAAATAAGCAATCTTTAATTGCTTGACTTCTTTCTCTCAGTTAAAAGATTTCACGAGAATATTTTGCCTTAATGGTGTACATATCTTTATTTTCTCCAAATATTGAAGATTTACACGCATTAGAAACGTATTAACATTGTGTAGATAAGTAATTTTGATGAGTAATAAAATTAATGCTGAAATGTATTTACAACGTTTAGGTCGCCAAACCAACAAGAATACTACACTGAGTGTCGGTATTCAAAGTTCACTTCTGGTCAAAAGAAATGATTTGGTGGTCGACTGATTCTTTTATCGTAAATACGATCAGTTAATTTAATACCCAAATAAGATAATAGGGTGCGATGCCATTTATCCTTCAGTTCTCCTATAGATATGTTTTCTTGTAATCCAATCAAGTTTGTTCTATTCTTTTAATGTAGGGTCCTATTGGTGAAACAAGTTAGAATTAGAAAATTAGAAAACAAAATATTTGGTCCAAAATCAAATGTAGCACACTTTTAATGTCGGTATGAAATGAAACTTATCACTCTTATGCATTAAGACCGCTTTGATTTAATAAAAAGATATCTGAATATTTTTTTTTTCTCGTGTTTTTTACATTACCGCACAATTGTTATCCTTTCGTAATTTGGTCCTATTAAAGAAGGTCCAATTATCCCTCCATGGCGTGTATCTCATTGTACCACTGGGGGTTTAACTGCAGTTTAAAAATCAACTGATCTCACGAACGAGGCTAACATCAGGTACACCACACTTATAAGGGTACATTAATTTCAATTACTCAACATGAGGTTTCGGTTTGCATAAAAATACTCGGCCACCACCGCAGTACAAAATAACCCGGTATTTAAAAATTCCCTGCTCCTATTTCTTTAAATTAGTATTCAATCCTTTTCCCATCCATGTAATATTGCATAAGTAGTTCTCGCAAATAGTTTTTGATCCGTTTTATACTTCTGTCTAAGATTGGTATGAAAACGGTTCATCTTTTGTTGGTAATCATATATCAAAGAAAACAATAATATAAGTTTAAAAAAATAATGTTAAACTTTGTCATGAGAGAATTGCCTAAAAATTAAAGGGCTGACAGCACCGGAAGCACTGAGAAAGGGTTAATACTTGTTATGAAATTTATCTTATAAACACCTACTTCGTAAAAGAGACACCCATGTGGTGTTGACTAAGATCAGACTGCACATATATGCAGGCTGATCTTTGTCATGACTGCCTGTCATTCCGGGTTCAGCATGACAAGGGTTACAATTTTGAGAATGTGTCGGATTGAAATGTTATTTTTTATTAAACTTTTTTTCTTTACCTCTGTACCGATTAATCTGGCACTTGGCGCAATCGTTTATCTTTGATCATCGAATTTTCTTATGTGCGTCATATGGTCTGTAAAAGAAGTACATTTTTTGAGTCGTACACAAAACGTACAAAAGCTAAGTAAAGAAAGCACCTAATATTAATGGGATGAGCTCCGAAAATAGAGCCACCGGGTTTGAACTTGTATATTAAAAGATTTTGCCTCGAACTTTAAGTTTTCGTAGTCTTCAGATTTAATTTGCGCACTTCATGTACACGTGTTAAAATCGATCGAGTAAGTTCATTCCGTAAAAAAATGCAAAATAAATCAAACGACGTTTACTTTGTAAATCACCTTTGAAAATTAAGGAACCGCCAGCCACGCCCAGTAACAGGAGACACGGCTGTTAGACTGTGGTAAAGAACGTCATTGTTTTATGAAATATATGGCAAGGAACATGAAACACAAGGTAAATCGTTGGTTTGCGACTTAAACGTCGTAATTAGATCTTATTCAAGCTGTAGTTACAACGTTTGAGTCTCCACATAAACAACTTTCTTAACATGAGTGTTTGGGTTCAAAGTTCACTTCCGGTCTAAAAAGGTGATTTGATTGGTCAATCGATATTTGATTGACAGCTGCGATTAGTCAACTGCAGAACGTTAAACTGTTCATGAACACAACCGACCTTTTGATTGAACACGTTTCTTATGGAACTTATTGGATGGTGATCAACTTGGGGACGTAAGAAAGAACGAGTAGGAAGTATAGGAGAGAGAGAGCGCGAAAAAGAGGAGAGAAAAAATGGGGTGAGATAGATAGGTTAGAGAGAGGAGAAGAAAGAGAGAGAGAGACAGGAAGAGAGAGAGAAATAAAGAGAGAGAAGAGAGGGGAGAGAGAAGAGGACAGAGAGAAAGAAACGAAGAAAGAACGAACGAGAGGAAGAGAGAGTTAGAGAGAAAGAAGAGAGAGGTAGAGGGAAATAGAGAGGAAAGAGAGAGAGAAGGAGAAAGGGAGCGAGAGAGAGAGAGAGAGATAAGAAAAGAGAATGTAGACTTCATAAGGAACAGAAATGAGTTTGAATGCTGAAGATTTGATAAAGCCCGTTAAGAACTGAGGTCTTTATTCTGGTTTCGCCTTGCGAGAAGAATAATTCTTTATTTGTTTAATATTTGGAAGTATGTTTTGTCACGATTATTCTTGATAACATCTTACTAGGTTAAATACACAATAACCTGGGACGTTGAGCTCGCTGGCCACGCCCACTGAGTTCCGACAGGTAGTTATACTTAGATATCAAACGGCGTTATTTTTTCAAATCTTATGTCCAGTATCATAAAACAGAAAAGTTAAATGATTAGTTGGCGAGCTAAATGTCGTAGCTTCAGCTTCATTAAGCTGTAGTTACGACGTTTAAGTGACCAAACCAAATAAATGCTTCACATAAATCGGTCAATGTTAGAGTTCAAAGTTCACTTCCTGTCCATGAATGAATCGATTGGTCGATTGATTCTTTAATTTACAGCCGAGATCCTTCTCTCATAGATAAAGAATAAAACAAAACGTATTTTCTTTTTATCTTTTTTTCTCGCCATGAATATTACTTCAGTGCATGCCATCAAAAAAGTAAAAAAATATCCTTCATAAAATTTAACTAATCTTTTTAGTGATTTAGCAAATTCATAAAAGCTGTTGTCTAAGATCACTGAAACTTGTGTACCACTACGATCAACATACGACACACTGCAAACATTTTCGTTGCGACCATATGTTTAGATATGCTGAATAGCTAAATTAAGAGATTGAGAGAATATTTTTTGTTTTCATGTAGGTATGAACCGAAAAAACTAATCACAGTGTATGAATAACCGAATGTCTGTTGCCCATGAAATGGTTTAACAAATAAAGAAATGTGTTGAAAAGATTGCTTGAAAGACAGACGTAAAAAAGTGAGGACGAACTAATAAGCGTGTCAACATAGAGGGCACTTACCATCACATGTTGGTGCAGCCTTATTACAGGCTCGATTTCAAAACCCACTTGACTAAAAGGGCTAGTAGTTTAGTTTAGGTTCCAGTATGTGTTTGACAAACCCATTGTGAGGGTGAAATTCTGACACCGAGAAGTCAAGACAACCACTCAAGTCATTTAGAAAACTCGTCAATCGTCTCAAGAAGCCTCGGATCAGTATCTATCTATAGAGCGCACAGGCTGATCTACGACTTTACTCAGCGAACACGTGTAACTGTTAGAAATGTCATACGAATACGCATTTATTGTTTACGCAAAGCCTACCCTGGTTGACTTCTTCTTTCTGCAATATTTATTCATTAAATTCCGGATTGAACCTTCAAGATCACGTGATTGGTCACAGTAAAGACAAGTGTCCCACTTTTTTAAAATTCTTCTAATAGGAACTGTTTGTTTTCGCAACCGATGATTTGTTCATGGCTCGACCGAAATGTTTGAAAACATGCTGGGAAGAGACTGACTTTTAGTGTGTCAGTTAGAGAAAAAGAAAAAAAGTGGGGGCAATTTAAATCACGTGTCGAATGATCGCGGGTATCTTAAACACGTGCTTGACTAATAAGAAAATCACATTTTTGAAATATTTAAGTATTTTTGAATCAAGTGCACGAATCACAGTCATAAAAATCCGACTTTAAAGTTCCTGGAACTCTTAAACAAATAAACACAAAATAATCCTAGCCTAAAAATGATGCTTTAATTGAGTGAATTGTCTCTTTCCGTTTAAAGCTCAGTTTTATCAATCTTTCTAAGTAAGTGTTCGCTTCATGCCTATTTGACATTTCGGCATAGATAACATGATATTTTCATGTTTCCAAATTAAAAAAAAAACATTTGGAGTCGTTATAATTAAATCTTGTGGATAAAACATGAAATGTGACGTTTTATCGCCTGGTATCTTTCGAGTCATTCTAAGGGGATAAAGCAATGGTCATAGCGTTACTTCTACGGCTTCGTTTCACATTCACTCACTTTAAGCGTCGTCTGCATTTTCTTTCAAATTTGACCAGTCACAAATTTGGAAAAACGGAACATGGTTGATCTTATAATATTCAACCCTTTCCTGTTTTTTTTTTTTTTTTTTTTTTTGAAATTTTAGACTGGTCAAAATGAAGGAGGTTGCAGATGACAATGAAAATTGTCATTGTCTTCTTTTTCCATAAGTATAGAATCACAGCAACGTAAATTCCCTGGTTTGAACAGGAAAGGGTTACATATATAAACGGGATAACAATGGTAGTGGATGCTCTTAATATTGTCTTTAGTTCGATCGTATAATAATTATCAGATCATTACAGATTAACTACTGTTAATATGTTAATATATATATCATTTCTTCCTACATGTGGTCAAGGTGAACATTCGTCATTTGATCTCCAGTAAGCAGGAAGTAGAAGCCGAGTTATTGCTTCATGTTTATCCTTCACGGTTAAACATGATAGAATCTATCCTGTAATACATGAAGCCGTGACTGTCTATGTTACCGATAAAGGGACAGAAACTGAGTCAATCTAGTAACTAGACAAAGGTCCAAGTCTACAGAAGAGGGTGAATTATTCGAAGTGGCAATGTCAAAATTTGAAATAATAGGAAAAGGTAAGTTTTGAGCAGATATTTGATGGCAAAGAATGAAAATGTTGCACTAAATGAATATAAAACTTTTTTTTTTATCATGTCCGGATGCGAAACTAAAAGGTCATGAGCTTTACACTGTTTGCCTGCATCCGGTGACGCCAGAGACAGAAAATGGGGGGATTGCGGATTTTGGCTGTCTGCAAGCCGTTCAATTGACTGGCATGAAAAACGAAAAATTGTAGAAAAAACACACACACAAAAAAAGTAGATGGTAACCATATACTTTTTGGTGTATCTGCAGACTTTGAAGTGTTTCTACTTGACAGAAAGCAAGCCTTTTATGGGCTATCATTTCCCATGTGGCTACTACTTGGATTTCAATTTTGCGTAAACGGGTCATTTTTTTTTTCAGTGAATTTTACGGCCATGTCAAATATCTTTGATTAGTAAATTTCACACTGAATTCATATTTGTATACAAATCATAGCACTTTCTTTCATGTTTTATACTTCATTCGTGCTAGAAAATTGTTTCTTTCATTGCAGGTTGTCTTAATTTTTGTGGAAAAGTGATAAGTGTGTTGCCAACAGGGATTTTGACTATTTTACTACAGTCTGGGTCCTAAGAAGAGCTCCTCTCGTGTATACTGGTCCTCTACCGACTTGTAAATAAAGCCGCTTTCGTCAAAGCCGGCTCGATACAAATCTAGGTCTTATATCTAGGACCCTATGTTCACTTGAATTGACTACCAAATCATAAACACAAATTAAATAACTATTTACTTTAACGAACATTGATCTTTCTTCCAATCTTGATCTTTGTTGTTATTGTTTGTTGTTGTTGTATTTCGACTACGTCCATAAGGCGACCATAAGAGAAATCCCTTTTTAAAAAGCAAAGACTCTTAAGAAGTGAAGGTACTTTGCTAAAACTAAATCTTGTTGGTCAAACCCAAAATGATGATTTAAATGAGGCCCAGCAATAAAGTGCTAAGCGTGAATTCTATAATGATTTATGTATTAGATCGATTCAACCCTTCATATTTTCCGTAAAAAAAATGGATTAAGAGACCATTTTCTTAAGCGAACAACTTTTTGGTCGTCCTTCGAGTGTTTGCTTAAATGAAAATTTACTGTACTTTCTATCTTGATCGGTTGCCTGTACAACATTACCGATCTGTCTGTTTGTGTGTTATTATGTCTGTTCAGATACCTGGTCGGTAATAACGCAGCTTTTAACAATGTTTACGTCATATGGCGGCGGCAGTAGCACATAACAATGGTTTCCTGGTATATCTCGCACTAGTATGTACTATTACATCCTTTCCTAGCCTCAGCTGCTACCCTACTTAGCTTAACGATTAACCACACATTGATGAAAGACAAATGTCAGAAAGGATATGTGCTGATGCCGGGGATCGAACCATTGACACCCCATGATTGAGGGTTGAGAGTCTGATGCGCTATCAACAGCCCTATGACGACGGAGAAATTTTCCTAGAAGGTACTCGTGGAAAGAAATGTGGCAGTGAAATACAGTATCTCCACACTATATAATTAATGTTTTTTTTTCGTGAACTTTTTAATGGCCCTCATTTTTTGAGAACTGGGTAATTAATGAATACCGAAAAACAGATGACTTTCAAATAGTCTTTTGAAAAACCGCTAAGCCTTTGTCAGCGATATTTTATTTGGAATAAAAACTTTCAAAGGCCTAGCTGTAATGACACTAATCACCGCTTCCTTCTTATGACTTTTTAACCCATTCCTACACAATCCCGCCTTTTAACGCCCCTCGAGAAAAGAACTTTTCTTCTATATCCAGATAGGGTTTTTTTTTTTTCACTATCATACAATCCATTCAAACCACTCCAACATAATAACGTTTTCTAAGACGCCTTCCCCAATAAAAAAAGGAAAAGCAATTCATCATTATCCACAAAGTTTTCGTCACTAAAAGACAAAAATATTGAAATTTAAGCAAATGAAAATAGTCGTCCTCAGCTTCTTTGTTTCTGGACCGGTGTAAAAATGTGTCGTCTCGAAGTGGGATAAGTGTTGATGCTATTCAGATAGATTCTTTACATAGATATGGTATATTAGGGGTTAGTCATTTTAACCCTTTCCGGTACAAACCCGGGATATTACATTGCTGCGATTTTATACTTGAGAAAACATTGTGGGAAAAGAAGAAATTGCTTGTAACAAGCAATTTCTCCTTTTTCCACAATATTTTCTATCACATAGGATGGTTTCATTTCAAATCACATCCAAATTTTATTGTTGTCTGCAACTTCTTTCAATTTGGACCAGTCTAAAATATCAAGAAACAGGCAAGGGTTAAAATCTATTTAAGCTCTAACTGGCTTTGTGTCGTTTAAGTACTGTCGGATTGCAGTTGTCAACCAAATAATCTATTGATAAATCAAATTTCATTTAGACCTGAAGTGAACTTTGAACTCCAACATCAGCCGACATTTATGTGAAGCAGTTTTATTGGTTTGGCGACTTAAACGTCGTAACTACAGCTTATTCAAGCTGTAGTTACTTCGTTGGGGTCGCAAACAAACCTTTTTTTCTATATTTTGTTTTATGATAATTATTGGCCATAAATGTTGAAAGTAACGCCTTTCAGTGTCACAAAGGGACTTTCTTTGAAAGTCAGTCGGAGTCAAAACTAGTGAAGAAAGTGGGCGTGTCCAGCCATCCATCAAATACGAATGTGCACCAAGTAAAGAATGAGATAAGTACGCTCATCTGCACAGTCTGATCAGGGTCTTCACTGTGCTCTCTACAGGTAGCGAACAATTTTACCTATGACCACAAAATCACGCTTTTGGGACGCCCTGGAAGAAAACCTTGGAAAACATTTTGGACAATGAATAAATTGCTTGTAACAAGCAATTTATTCATCATCCACAATGTATTCCAACATAAAAGGCTTAGATTTTCTAAATTCTGTCAACTTGAGATTGTCGTCTGCAACTCCTTTTAATTTGGACCAGTCTAATATTATGTCGTCTGGTAATTGGTTAAACGTACTTTGTTCAGATTGTTTGATTTGTCACGTGCAGGATCCCAAATAACATCATCGTGAAATTAAAAACAACTAAATCAGATCTAAATTGAAGATAAGCGTTTGAGACTTGTAACTCTACAGACCGACGAATAAAAGCTTTTTTAATCTTCCAAACTCTACAAAATTGTGTCCTGCCATCTTTCTCTGTCTGTCTGTCTGTCTCTCTCTCCCTCTCTCCCTCTCACTCACTCTCTCTCTCTCTCTCTCTCTCTCTCTCTCTCTCTCTCTCTCTCTCTCTCTCTCTCTCTCTCTCTCTCTCTCTCTCTCTCTCTCTCTCTCTCTCATGAAGAATTAATGTAACGCTTTCAGTAGAGAAATATATATATAGGGACCATCCGAGAATTTTATTAACCTCAACTCAATCCATAATCTAGCCGTCAGATGATTTTGTGAGCTTCCGTTAATTATCTTGCCGTCAGATAACTTTGTGAACTAAAATACATGATCTGGCCGTAATATAATTGTGAGTAAGTAAGTAAGTAAGTAAATATTTTATTGAAGTGACATGTGTAAACATACAGTAAACTACAATTATTAACAAATGAAAGATGAATAACACCCGGTCAAATGGGCCTAGATGTCACTGATTCTTACAAGTTATAAGATGGTCAAAAATGGTTTAAAGTATACTTTTTGCAGACGGTACATTGAATGTTGTAGATTAGTATTTTGTGCCACATCTCTATTTATCCCTTGCAACAGTAAGGGTTGATTACTTTTAGCATCAATGCAGCAGTAATACTTGATTTAATTGTGTTAGCCTCGATACATGATCTGGCCGTTAGATAATTGTTTTAGTCTCCATACATAATTCGTAGGTCAGATAATTTGTTAGTCCCCATACATTATCTGATCGTTATATAATTTTATGAGTCATACATGATATTGCGCCGTCAGATTATTTCAATTTCTAAAGAGATCGGACCCAGTACAGGCAAACCAGAGCTAGCTCTACGAACAGTTAAGTAGAATGGCCGTTCTTTACTTTTACGTATTTAAGAAGCTTCGGCTCCGTTCGGGTTTCGTAGACCTTATAGTCTGATCACGGTCGATATTTGTCGTCCAACAAGATAACCCTATCTTTTCGTCATGGATCACAAGTGACGGATCGCTGCCAGACTTAGATAATTTTAAAACTGTTATTTAACAAAAATCTTTTGGTTGGTTTACGGCGACGATTCGTCATTTGATTAGGAATCAACGAGAATTTGATTTATCTTAAAGGAATAGAAAAAACTGCCATTGCGCTTTCTACATTTAACCCTTTCCTGGTTAATCCCTGGATTTTACGTCCCTGAGTTAAGAAAATATTGTGGGATAAGAAGAAATTGTTCGTGACAAGCAATTTCTTCTTATCCCACAATATTTTCTACCATATAGGTTGGTTACTTTTCAAATTGCGCTCATTTTCAATTGTCGTCTGCAACTTCTTTGAAATTGGACAGGTCTAAAATTTTGAAAAAACAGGAAAGGGTTAAGGGTTACATGATAAATTAGTTTTTTATGTCATGTACACATAATAATTAATGTCCCATTTGATAAATGACCATTATAGCACGATGCAATTATGATGACACCCGTCATCCAGTCTTTTAGTTAGTCAATACTCTTACAGAAATAGTTCATGTAAAATGATGTCAATTTTCCGTAATGTCAACAAGTAGAGTTTGGGGTATAAGAGAAGGCACCAATCAGGTTTAACCCATCACCACAGAAATCCGAATTTTATCACACACGTAAAACATGGCTCTGAAAACAATTTTGGTATAATGGTAAACATCTTTACAGCTTTTCCTAACAATCTTTATACCCTAAATCACTCCTAAATTTTATGTTAAATGATATAAAGTGCTGTGTGTGTAACCTATCGAAATTCATGTCAGTCAAAAAGAGTACGTCTGGTAATAAGTTCAGACGAAACTATCACCATTAAGAATTTTCTTTAACCCTTTCCTTTTTTACAAAATATTAGACCTGTCCAAATTCAAAGGTTTTGCAGACCAAAATTTTAAGTGGATTAAATTTGGAAAATAACCAATTTGGTTACAAGCAATTTCTTCTTTTTCCACAGTATTTTCTCAATTAAAAAATCAGAGGGACGAAAAAATCAGGAATTGCACAGGAAAGGATTAAAGGAAATACCTGTATATTTAACCCATTCCAACTCAACAAAATTTTAGACCGATCCAAATTGAAAGGAGCTGCAGACGATATTTTCAAGTTGGTGGAATTTAAATTTTCGTTGACTTTTTGGATAGAAAACATTGTGGATAATGAAGAAATTGCTTGACTTTTTGGATAGAAAACATTGTGAATAATGAAGAAATTGCTTGATCCAAGCAATTTCTTCATTTTCCACAATGTTTTCCAAAGCTTTTTCCTTAAGGGGCGTAAAAAGGAGGGATTGAGTGGGAATTGGTTAATGGAAAAGTTCTATATTATACTATCATAACCAAGACATTTCAGAAGCCTATGGTTTCGGCCGCTACCATAGCGTAATTCGTATCGCGTCGACCTCCTAATCATGGAGTGCCGAGTTCGATCCCCGGCCGCGGCAAATATCCTTTCCGACATTTGTCCCCCAAACTTAAAAGGGATAAGCATCTGGAGGCTCGGAAAGGATGTAGTGGTAGTACTGGTGTGAGAATACCAGCCACCGAGATATGACTGAAATACTGTCAAAAGTGGCGCTAAACCTGTTCATTAATTCATTTTTTCATTTCTACTTTGGTTTCGAGCGAATTCCGCGGTGAGATGGAATTTCTGAGAATTGGCATACTATCAAAATGGCTTCGAAAACTCTCGCTGTAAAATTATGACAACAATGTAGTACCTTCGTCATGAACATTTTATTGTTTAAGTGGCTATTAAATTATAGAAATATCAAATTAAGTGTAAGTTTTACCGATTGGTCGGAATTGTTTGGTAATGCGCTGGGTCACGATAAAGGAAGAAACCATTATGCACGGACATTAAAACTATTTCCTTTTAACTTCATCACTTGCCGCGTGAAGTTATTTAGACCAGTAACCCTATTCGTGTCTTTTTATTTTTGTTGTTGGTGTTTTTGTTGTTGTTGTTTTAAGAGGTATATTTCACTTTTTAAGTTGGAATGCGGAGCAATTCCAACTTAGATTAAACAAAACCGCAAAATGAACGCAAGACAATTTCATTTCGGGTTTTCTGATAACAAATATCACGTGATCTCTTAGATATGAATACACCTCGGGTTACTTTTCATCTCAACTTGCCACGAACAATCAGTAAGTTCATAAGACAATAATATGGCACATAAAAAGGATGAAATAAAATACGTTTAGAGACTTCTAAACATGCTTTAGTTTGCTTTAAATTATTAAAAATAAGGTAATAATCAGCGCAGTAATTTTTTTGTGTGTGTGTGATTCGCCGTCTCGTGTTTGGTAATCACGTGATCTCAATTGACATGTGGTAGTCATGTGACCATAGATAGGCAATGTTTACAGATATGGCTCAGGTCGCAAATGCATTTTTATAATAATCACGCCGCCCAGTGCTTTAAAACATCCGAGAGCGATTAAGGGGGATCGTAGACATCAAGCAACCGCGATTATTGTGGGATCTACAGCTTTTACTCAATAAAAGTCAAATAGATGCAAAACGAAAGTAGATAATTTTGAAAATTAATGTGTAAACATATCAACTTCCCGTTTCGACTTATTTACTAAATAATTACGATTTATTATAAATCAATAATAACACATCAAAACAAGTGTTATCTAGCTTTCAGCATGGTCCTTTTTACTTAAAGTTTTTTACGGTTCTAAAACCAAATAACAAATAAGGAAATCGCGCGACTACAGAGCGAAGATAATTTGATACTATTTTCATCATATTATAGGACTTTTTAGGAAAAGGGCAAAAGTACCATGTGCAAACAATAACGTTACAATAACGTTAATGATTTTTTTTCTTTTGAATTTTTCTCACAACGCTTTAAATATTCTTTTGCCGCCGTCATAGCGCAGTTGGTAGCGCGTCGGACTGTCAATCTAAAGGTCCCGGGTTCGATCCCCGACGGCGTCACTCATCCTTCCCGACTATTTGTCTCTCACCAATGGGTCGATAATCGTAGACCTATGTGGGATAGCAGCTGGAGGCCAGGAAAGGATGTAATGGTAGTACTGGTGTGAGAAATACCAGGATTCCATTGTTAGGTGCTCCAGCCGCCGCGATATACCTGAAAGATTGTTGAAAGCGGCGTAAAACCCCATTCAAACAAACAAACAAATTAAATATTCTTTTTTCCTAAGTCTAAACCGGTATTTCAAATCGATCACCCCGAAACAAGTTTTCGCGCATTTCCGCAAATTTCCACGTATACTCGAAGTCAAAATCTACGTGAGTTTAGTATGAATAGGCCGAGTTGAGGCTTCAAGATTCTAAAAGGAGTTCATGTATTACAGTTGATCAAAAGGACAATGTTATGCTTGAAAATTCTAATTTTGCTGATAATCCATTCCAACACGATAAAAAATTTAGACCAGTCCAACTTCAAAGAAGTAGCAGACGACAATTGTAAGTAAATCTTTAAAATCCTGGTCTTTTTGGACAGAAAACATTGTGGATAATGAAGAAATTGCTTGTAACAAGCAATTTTTTCATTTTCCACATTGTTTCCAAAGCTTTCAAAATGAGGGTCATTTAAAAGCGTCACTGTCTTGGAATGGGTTAAGACAATGCTAGTTTTTTTACTTCCACATGTATGTGGGTGTATGTTTTTGTGCATTATTCACGAACATATGTACACGAATGGGAATGCTGGTTTAAGTTTAAAGGAGGGATGCTTACTCGGAAAGTAATAAATGAATTTGAACCGAATTCCACAGTTATAACCCTTTCAGCTCATTCCAACTTCTCAGTACATTCAGTCCTTTGATTAGAAGTAATCTATCAACTTTTTAAAGAAAAGCTACGAAGCGGCCCTGAGAGTTCGGGTTTCTAACCACGTGACAATTCCATCATTTTGTTTAGGTAGGTTAGTTAGGACGTACTTTTGAACTACAGTTAATCTATAGATTCGCTTAAACCTTTCCTATTTAATCCCCGGTTTTACGTCCCTGTGTTTTTTTACTTGAGAAAACATTGTGGAAAAAGAAGAAATTGCTTGGAGCAAGCAATTTCTTCTTTTACCACAATGTTTTATACCCTATTGAATGCTTATTTTTCAAATGAGTTCAACTTAAAATTGTCGTCTGCAAGACCTTTGAATTTGGACAAGTTTAAAATTTCAAAAGCAGGAATTATTTCGATTGATGCCAAAGTAGCATCAGCTCAAAGAAAACAACAAACATGAAAATTACATGCCAGTGAAACGCCTTTACATAAAAAAATCACGTCTTACTGAAAATGTAAGTTTTCAAAATACCCCTGGTAAAATGAGAACAAAGATGGTTAGCTAAGACCAAAGCAGGGTTAAACATCTGGTGAGTTTAATATTTTCCATTTTACTGCTAAAGGATATGTAATTGGTTAATGATTTTATCTTTTAAAACAAGATTCACTTGAATACAACTCAGAAAATACTTCTAAAGTGTTTTCGAATAAATTTTATATGTCGCACTCATATATCTATCCAATTAACCAATTCCCACACAATGACGCTTTTAGACGCACTTAAGCAAAAGGGCTTAGGGAAAATGAAGAAATTGCTTGTTACAAGCACTTTCTTCATTTTCCACAGGGTTTTCTACCCAGAAAGTTGAAATAATTTAAATTTTCTTAGCTTTAGTTGTCGTCTGTTACTCCATTCTATTTGGACCAGTCAAAAACTGTGCCGTCTGGTAAGTGGTTAAGAAAGGAAGATTGTTTAATAGAGGCATGAACATATAAACCCAATTACACTGTATAAATGTGCAAAGCGGATTCAAATATTGTTGTGGTTAAGTGGTTAAGATTCATACCTCAATGAAAACAAAAAAAAAATTCTTTATTTCTCATGATTTAATGTAATCAAGCAAAACAAAGCAAACAAAGCAAACATCTTACTGATACGATGAGAATTTTATGGGACTACTTTGTGTGTTTTCATACAAGGAGTTCTGTGGTCAAAATTCTGTTCTTGGACGTATGAAAAAAAAATTACCCGAACAAAAATCTTGAATCTTGATAGATAAAATTACATTTAATTTCTATTTATATGCCGTTGAATCAATTTTGAATCATCGGTCGTTTTGGCGTAGAAAACGTGAAGAAATTTGTTGTATCAAACATTTTCTTCATTTTCCACTTTTTTTTATGAATAAGTTAATTCTTCCAGACGACATTACAGATAACAAACAATGGACTATTTCAATACCGTTGAACGGGTTTCGATTACTAAGGGGAAACTATTTTAGCGCATACATTTTTAATCCGGAAGAGGTTAGCTCCCTTTGAATCTCCCTTGGGCGATCGACGGCCTAGAATTGACCAATCGCTGGCCCCGCCTACTTACTCCGCTGGTCCCGCCAACTGTACGTTCAAGTTCCGTTCCATATTAACCCTTTCCTGTACAAACCCGGGATTTTACGTGGCTGTGACTTTTTACTTGAGAAAATATTATGTTAAAAGAAGAAATTGCTTGTGACCAGCAATTTCTTCTTTTTCCACAATATTTACTACCATATAGGATGGTTATTTCAAATTGCATCCAATTTTAATTGTCGTCTGCAGCTTCTTTCAATTTGGATCAGTCTCAAATTACCCGAAATGGGAAAGGGTTAAACGGCGTAATTTTGAAAAAATTGTAGTCAGCAACAATTTAGTAAAAAGTAAAATGGTTGATTGGTGAATTAAAACGTCGTTACTACAACTCCAATAAATCGTAGTTATGATTTTTAATTCGCTAAACCAACAAAAAGCTTAATAAAATAATGGCTCCCAATGCGTGAGTTTAAACTTTCTTTTGATCCAAATGAATGATTTCATTGGCCAAATGATTAAAAAAGACAGTCAAATTTACCGACAAGAATTATTTCAATCACATCTTTTCAAGTAGAAGGTACTCATACCCCCTTGAATTTCGGTATGGCTTGAGAAATTCATAATATTAGCTAACATTAGTTATTTCTATTTCTTATATTGACTAAATAATCCTTCGAAGTTGAAAAATATTGTGTAATTTTCAAACCAATAGTCAACCGCCCATATCCTCATTAACTATTTATCAACTGTTATTCCTTAAATGGATCCGCTATTTTACATGTTAAACATGATGAGACTTAAAGAAGGCAGTACAGCGATATATTGTCACAAAAATGCTGGTAGAATCATAAGTTGACACCCGAGGATCTTATGATAATGTCTCAAAATTAATTTCGTAACAAAGGAACTCCTTTTCTTGTTGTTCTTGTGTACAAGATACATTTGCATCAAGTTCGAACTTTCACTTGTGTAAAAAGCTGAATTCCATGTATTTTTTCTTTTGAAAGTATTATAAATGTAATTAATTTGATATTTGTACAAGTCATCTTATCCTTGTTTTCCTTCACAGGAATTGAGTAAAAAAATATATAGAATTGAAAAGAAGGCCAATGGTCACCTGCAAATATCAGGAGGTTAAACATTTCGGAAGCGTGATTTCGATAATAAACACATAATGAATAAATATGATTAAATAAAATCGAATAATTTATAGTGCTCATCGGATGCTCGTCAGCTATCAAAGATATTGATTAAATGAATGCTTGATTGAATGGGGTTTAACGCCACTTTCGAAAGTATTTCAGTCATAGTCCGATGGCTAAATTAACTAACCATTGCTTCTTTGTATTTCACACACCAGTACTACCACTACATCATTTCCGAGCCTCAAGCCGCTCATCCCACTTATGTTTACGATTATCCACCTATCGGTGGGAGACAAATGTCGGTATGGATATTCGCCGCGACCGTGGATCGAACCCTGGACTACACGGCTAAGAGTCCTACGCGCTACCACTGCGCTATAGACGCGACAACTAACAAAGATTAAACCGCAACTGATTTTTGAGCTTTTCTTTCAACTTATTTAAAACTACTTATGTATTGAAATTAGTTTGCGTGCTCAGGATCGCGTCGAATTTTTTATGACCCCCCCTCCCCCCCCCTCCTCGCATCCCTCTTCCCACCCCATTCCCTCCTCGTGTTCCGATCTAGGTTATTTATAGATTCTAATGTCTGTGTGAATCTCTAATAACTGTTGAGCTAGTTTTTTTTATAGGATCATTCATAAATATTGAAACGTCTTGTAATTATTTAGTGTTATTTTCGTCTATCAAGATATAAGCGTTTTGGCTGACATTTTTCCATAATTCCACGAATAGTGTTACTACTTGATAGTACTAAATAAGAAGAATTGAATTTGTTTCCATTGAATTTGGTTCAACTAAAACCCTGAGCATAATCCTTTAATGACGGATCTCTGCTGTCAATCAAATAATTGATAGGCCAATCAAAACATAGATTTAGACGGCAAGTGAACCTTGAACTCCAACATTGGCCGACATTTATGTGAAGCATGTTTGTTGGTTTGTCGACTTAAACGTAGTAACAACAGCTTATTCAAGCTTTCGTTACTACGTTTAAGTCGCAAACCAACAATATACTTGCCCTTTATTGTTAAATATGACCATAAATTTTGCAAAATGATATTATTTAATAACTAAGTTGAACTTCCCGTCGAAGTCAGTGGGCGTTGTCAGCGAGCCCCGAAATATATTTTTGTTTATATGTTTATTTATTATCATTATTATTACTATATTTTCGTGCATCGATAAAAACAAAAAACATTCTCTTGATCTCTTAACCCATTTCCACTCAATGACGCTTTTTGACGCCCCTCGAGTAAAACAATCAGGGGGAAAATAAGGAAAATGAGGAAATTGCTTGTTATAAGCAATTTCTTCATTTTCCACAATGTTTTCTACCCAGAATGTTCAAAAAAACTTAAAATTTCACAAACATTAAATTGTAGTCTGCATCTCCTTTCAATTTGGACCAGTCTAAAGTTTTGCCGTCTGTTATTTTGTTAAAAAGAACAATTATCAAGCATTAAATTACATGTAGTATATTTGTTTAGAGTGTTCGTTTAATCAGGAGGGGGGTCGTCCAAATCCCCTGGAAATTAATCTCACTCACTTGAAAACGCCGGTACGACGGAAAGATTTACGTTGAGTGTTGAAGGCATAAATAAACGTTGGGTGACAAGAAATTTCGTTGCATTCACGGTTTATTTACTTGCTCTTGAGTTAACCAAAACCGTTGGTCGGTAAATCAGTGAAATGAATAGAACATTTGTCACTTGGAAAAGCTGGGACTAGAAAATCACATTTATACAACTGTTTTAGACGGTCGTAAATTTTTCGAGAGATTTAGAAAATATTTAATCATTTTATATGAACTTGATATGTAAAAAGTTTGCAACTTTTCTGTATGAATACAGATGTCACACTTTCGAAAATGGCCCCTCTTTCATATCGTATATAGCACTTAACCCTTTCCTTTTTTAGCAAAATTTTAGACCTGTCTAAATTCAAAAGTTTTGGAGATATAATTTTATTTAAGAGACGAAGAGAATGTTTTGTGTTTTCATGGAGATATGAAGCGAAAACCTAATCACACTTATGTATGAATCCGCGATGAAGAGAATGTTTTTTGTTTTCATGGAGGTATGAACCGAAAAAACTAATCACAATGTATGAATACGAGAAGCGGATTCATACATAAGTGTGATTAAGTTTCTCGGTTTATACCTCCATGAAAACAATAATTATTCTCTTCATTTCTTATAATTTCTTATAAAATTCAACAACTGTACAAAATTTGATACCTTTTTGAATGGAACTATTTTGTGCGGAAGCATACAAAATGGCTGCGTGCTCAAAATTTTGTTCATGGAGGTATGAATTAAATTTTTCGACCAATCAGATCGCTCGTTTTTGATAGACGAAACTAACAATTAAATTATTTTAGATTGAAATTGAAAAATATCAATTCAGTAGGGTAGAAAATATTGTGGAAAAATAAGAAATTGCTTGACACAAGCAAATTCTTCTTTTCCTACAATATTATCTCAAATTATACATTCACAAGGACGAAAAAACAGCGGATTGAATAGCAAAGTATTAATCGAGCGATCCGTCAGTTGTAAATAAATAAATAAAAATAGACCTCGTAGCTACGTTTGGTTTTTTCAATGTGTGCAACAATCCCCTTTTTTCATTTAATTTATTTTTTGATGTTTCATTGCCCGTTTGTAGGTTGATATTAGTAGATAGGACGAGATTTCGAACAACCTACCAATTATCATAACGCCAAAAAATAAGGTAACATTATGTCAAATGTATGGTTTTACTTATTCTTTTATATAATTACCACCCCTTCATTCTTTTTTTTTTCAGTTTCATGCTACCCATGAGCAAAGAAAAAAAATGTTATTTTTCTGTCCTTTCATTTTAAGGAGGAAAATATCATTGTTTGCTATGACATGATGTAAAACAGAATGGTAGGAGGAAATGAAACTTTGCAAAAGTTTAAGTGTATTATTTCTCTTGATACGCACATAATAACGCATAACCGGAGGGCAATTTTAGAAAAATGTTGAAGATGATATTTGATTAAAAAAGGGGGCCATACTAGAAAAATTGAAAATTCGAAACTGTGTATGCAAGTGAATTATTCATTTATATATATATTTTTTTTTTCGTCTTTCAATCGTGCTTTATCCAAGTTATATTTCTTCGTTGTGATAAAATATGGGATTGTTTGGTAACGGGTTAAATAGTTGATTAATTAAAGTGAAAAGCGGGAATATATTGTAATCTACAGACAATACTTTCACATTTCTCGCGTTTTCAATAACCTGACCCCATTTTTCAGACTCGATCCCCGCCATTTAATAACCTTGCGTTAAATTTCCATATGAATTGTAAGTAAAGTCTGTGAAAAAAACAACAAACAAATACTGTTATTCAGATTCACCAAAATAAGTTTACGAATGATTACAAACTAAATCGAATTGTGTTTTTTCTTGTTTATCTGTTTTAATTCATAAATGTTCTTTCAATTTGAGTAGATTAGAAAACGTTAGATTGTTGTGTGCTTGAATGTATCTGAGTGTGTGTACGTGTGTGTGCGCGACTGTGTGTGTGTGATTAGTAAACACGTATTGAATGATTTTTATTAGAAGGCCGTGTTGGAATAAGCCTTATTGTCTTAACATGTTACCTTTTATAAATGAAGTTATCATTATTACTGTTATATGATATTGGGTAAAACGAAAGGGACTTTTTTTTATTCAAAGTGGGATGCACTAAATATGACGTGAGAAGAATAGAAAACCGTAAACGGGCAATTTCAATTTGCGAAAGAAATTCTCTTTTCTATAAAAAATGTTCACTTTATAAAAGAAAATGAACGACAAGCTCAAAACTATCGTACATATCAACAAATTAAAAAGGCAATTGGTATAGTGTAAGTGTACGCACTCCACAAACAATAAAGAATTATATATATTAGACGATTAGAGAATCTTGTTTTCATATGAAAATAAAAGTAAATCACACTATGAATCCACCAACCCCCAATGAAAACACACAATAATAGCTTAATTTCTTACAATTTTATGTTGGCGAAGTGTTCACCATAGAATTATGTCAGTATAATAAAGGTTTTACTATTTTTTTTTCAAAATTACCTTCTCTTTTGTTGGTTGCAAAAATATAAAATACATGTACTGGTATTGCCGGGCTACATTTTGCTTTTTAAGACATGAAGAGAATATCTATTGTTTTCCTGGAGGTATGAAACTAAAACTCAATCATTCTGTAAGACTAAGATAGTGGATTCCTACATTAGTATGATTAAGTTTATACGTTCATACCTCAATGTAAACGAAAATTGTTCCTCTTATTCTTAGGATATAAATGCCATCAAGCAAGCTAAATTCAACATTCTACTAGTTTTGAGTAAAATTTTATGGATCTATTTCTCGCACAAACACAAAAAAATAATTGCCGACTCAAACTTTAGGTCATCAGCCATTCTTAAAGCTTGAATTTTCATACACGAAACTATAATTAAATTTTACTGATATGAAAAGAACAATCAGATTGCACTATATTTTACCAACTAAACTTGGATCAAATAATTCCATCTTCACCCAGTATTAATGATTGATACGTTCATACCAAATATGGACATTGTATGTCGAAAACTGTAAAGAAAAAAAATTGTAATGTTTAAATGTTATGGTATGTAATATGGGTAAAATTTAGATACATGTGAAGTTAGATTAATTCCATGAGTAGCAATACAAACAATTTATTGGCGATTTAAGAACCTGGCCAACAGTTCCTTAACAAATTCACCTACATAATGTTGTCCATGTCAAATATTTTCTGTCAATTTTCTCGCAAATAGATTTTTTTTTTCTGAAAACATTTCAGGATTTTAATTTTGAAAAATTTCAACCTGGTTTAAAAGATTCCAAATCATAGCATAACTTCTAGTTTAACAACTTTTAAAAAGTTGATATATTTTCTGTTTTCTTATATTTTCTCACAAGTAAATAAAGAGTATGGAATACGTCTTCCGAGACGAAATGGTTTTTTTTTTTGTTGTTGTTGTTGTTGTTGTTGTTTTCGGTTTTAATTGTTTGTTTTTGAAAAAAAGCAATAAATGCAAATTCCATCTTCCCTAATGACATGTTAACCCGATCCCGGACGACAAAATTTAAGACTGGCCAAAATTGAAAGAAGTTGCAGAGGACAATTTTTGGTTGCTATGATTTTCAAATCTTTGTCTTTGGGGAAAAAATAATGTGGATAATGAAGAAATTGCTTGTAACAAGCAATTCCTTTACTTTCCAAAATGTATTCAAAAGCTTTCTATTTTGAGCTTTTGATTCGAGCAGCAAATAATTCATATTCTTTGGAATATACTTGGTAACCGAAAACTACTAATTTGTTTATTAAATTCTGGGTCGTCAGGCGGACGAAAAATACCCCGACTCTCATTTTATTTATTTCATTTTATTTTCTAAGAATTTGATTTCTAAATATTTTTATTCGTGGTACACTCACATGAAAGAAAACAACAGAAATCAAATCAATGCCAAACGGGTTAAATTGGTATATTAATTATTTGATATTTGTGATTCAATCCTTTCCTGCAAAAAAAAAACAGGATTTTACGTCCCTGTGATTTTATACTTGAGAAAACATTGCAGAAAAATAAGAAATTGCTTGTACCAAAGCAATTTCTCCTTTTCCAACATTAATTTCTACCCAATAGGATGTTTTCTTGTCAAATTGCTCCAACTTTGATTGTCGCCTGTAACCTCTTTCATTTTGGACCAGTCTAAGACCACGGGACAGGATTAACTGGATCTGTTATCTAGTTCTAGCACTTCAATATTGGTACTCGAGTTTTATTCCTCTCTAACAGGCAATAAATCCGAATGGTGGGGGTAAAATGATTGACAGTTACAACAAACTACTGGACATTTCTGGTCACATGACAACATCGGGGTCACGTGTGCTCGATAAATGGTTGTGCTGGTTTGCATCTTGAACAATTCTGTCAACATCTGCCTTCAACCCAAAACCAGTCCTTATCGCTAGAGTTCTTGGTAAGATTTTTTCTAAACACGATGTTATTGAATATATATATATATATATATATATATATATATACTCAATGGAATTGACCAATCGCTGGCCCCGCCCACTTACTCCGTTTGCCACGCCCACTGTCCCCTACAGGAAGTCCCGCTTCGATTTTAAACGGTGTTATTTTGCAATTGTTATGGCAAGTAGCATGTAACGCAACGGTAGAATGGTTAGCTGCTTAGCGACCTTAACGTCGTAACTACAGCTTGAATAAGCTGAAGTTACGACGTTTAAGTCGCCAAACCAACAAAAAGAGTTGATAAAACATGGCAATCAATTTCGGAGTTCAAAACTCATTTCTTGTCAGAATGAATAATCTCATTGGTCGACTGGTTATTTGATTGACAGCCGCGATTAGTCAGTTTTTCACACATACATGACATACTTTCTTGTTTTAATGTAAAACAAATCAATTCTTACGTCTAAGAAAATTATTCCCTTTTTTTTTTTTTTTAGGAAATAATTGTAAATATACGCAATAAAAGAAATGTCCGACTCGGGCTGACTTAATTGCCTGCTTAAAGATTAGGTCACTGCATATAAAAACATCTTGCGGTGATCTTGTATATCATCTTGAAAAAAATAAGCTTTCGTCTTTAGATTTTTTTTCACATTTATTCTATTAACTCATATAAAATGGCCGTTAGATTTAATGATTGTAGGTTAGAAATAATCCACGTTAAGATAGCCCCTCATTAATCAAAGTAAACAGTGTGACCCGGGTATTGGCACTCTCGTTATGTAGACAACATAAGCGCTAGTCCAGTTATTTCGCTATTTTAACACATTATCCCCTCAAAATACCACTAAATTATATGTAAACTTCAAACTAGGATTTCGGCCCCGAAATAAATTGATTTTTCATCGCACGCCATTTTGTCCAAATAAAGGGAGATTACCGAGGAATGCCAGAGTCAATCTCTTTAACCGGAGAGCTTTGGTTTTGGCGCTGTTCTGTACGGTCTCTGTAGAGAATAGATTCAAGGGGATCAAAACATTGCATTTCCTTATATCAATACCTTGGAAACTTGAACCGAACTAAAACACGCGGTATCTTTTATATTGTATCGATAGGTTTATCAAAATTTCGTCGTTTTAACCGTATCGCTCGTATTCACGAATATAGGATGGTATACACCGGGAAAAATACACTTAGATATTAAACGCCTTTATTGTGTAAAATCTGTGGCCAGCAATTTGTGCAAAAAAAGTAAAACTGTCTGTTAGGGACCTAAATGTCGTAACTACAGCTTGAAAAAAGGAGGGCGTTTAAGTCTCCAATATACGAACAAATTTACGCGTACCAAATACAAAGAGAAATAAAAACATGGTAGAACAAATTACTCATTTACACATGTCAGGCGACCGCCTTGCACGTTTAACTCTTAATATTTTAATCCTTTCCTGTTTTGCAAAATTTTAGACCCGTCTAAATTCAAAGGTTTTGCAGGCGAAATTTCAAAGTCGATTTTATTTGAAAAATAACCATTTACGGGGGTTCTCGGTTATAAAATCAAAAGGGTCGTAAAAACAGGGATTAACCAGGAAAGTGTTAAGACAAACGTATACGGAATCTGATCATGGATTCTATTCTACTCAATAAGAACAATTTCAATTTAAAGAGCCGAGTTGAGTGTTTAACCGAAAGAAATGAATTTTCTCGGAGAAAATTATTTGACATTGATGTTATTTTAATTAAATTTCACCTTTCAAAAATGGGGATTAATATTTCTCACATTGAGGGACGTTTGTTTTTACCAGATTAAAGAAATATGCAAAATTGTTCTTCTGTTTCCACAAAGACATAACCACGTGACCAAAACATTTTGTCCAATGACGCAACATGCCCTCGAGCATGGAATTTGAAAATACCCTTTCAACTTTATTTTGCGGTTTAAGAAATATAATTTACATCAAAAGATCGGCGCAAGAAGGGACTACTAGTTTTTACCGACGATGTCAAGCGTTTAGTCACTTTCTATGGCAATAAAAAGCATAAATGGCCACAAGTTCATTGGTATAGATATTTATTAGTAATTGTTCTACGATTGTCAGGCAATGTCAACTGAGGTAAGAATTAAAAATTATAAAGCCACCTATTTCACAGACGTTGAATTAATAGCAATGGGAATGAATTTTTTCTTTTATAAATCGTACCACGTGTTTGGTATAAACATGATCTCGGGGTCAGACGATAAAATTATACCGTTTGATATTGGGTTTGTTGTTCATGTTCTATAATATAAACAGCGAATTGTTTGAGGACCGAGGGATAAACAGCCACTAACTTACAAAGGGAGTTGAACTATCAGAAGATTAAAGAAGATTATCCCAACCTTTCTGATCTAGCAATGGAACTAAGATGCCACTTAAGAAATATTAAAAAAAATCTATGAAGAGCTACAATTTTTCACAATGATATTCGACAATGAATGAATTTGCCTCGCCTCATAAAAGGGAGACACATTTGATTTTAATTTCGATTAAAATAATAGTATTCATCCTTTTCACAAATCGATTCGGATAATTATTATCCCTGCCAATGACATAATATTGTTGGTATTATTATAATGTTCTTTATTTCCTCCAAATTTGAAGATCGAATACAAGGTACCAAACAAAACAGAATAATTATATTACAATTCATAGAAATGGTACGGGACATAATGCACGTATACATACACATATACACACATAAACATACATGCATATATACAAACATAAGCATACATGTAATACATACATACACAAACATAGATACATGTATATGAACAAAATATGCAAACATAGATACTACACACAAATATTGCAGATGCAAATTTTCCCGAATATACAGCCTTCCCACATCTTAAAAGAAGTTAGATGAGTGAGCATCGCCAGTCTCCAATGAACGCAGTCAATGGCAAAGGTTCTATCATCCGCTCGCCCGGGATGTCGATGAATGAGGTTCCATCTCAAGATAACCCCGATCCCAGCTTTTTGAAGCGACTTATAACCTGATCGGGTTATCGTCTTTATACGATTCATACATATGTTATAATGCGTGTAAGTATGCCTTGTAGCCCCGGTAACACTTTGACAATATGAAAAATGCATAAATCGGTGACTTACAACAAAAAATAGCATAAGTAAACATTGTACAGACACTTGCGCTGTTTTTGCACGGAGCCATTGAACTGATTATTCGAGACATAGTATCATTTAATCCATTCCCACACAGTGACGCTTTTAAATGCCCCTCAATATGAAAGCTTTGAAAAACATTGTGGAGAATGAAGAAATTGCTTGTTACAAGCAATTTCTTCATTCTCCACAATGTTTTCTACCCTAAAAGACAAAGATTTTGAAGATTTCACCAAATTAAAATTGTCGTTTGCAACTTCTTTGAATTTGGACTGGTCTAAAATTCAATTGTGTTGGAATGTGTTAAATGATTCTGTTAGAGAAAAAGCCTTATTTGGACTTTAAATGTTTTTGTCAATGTCATATGAGCATTTGTGGTTATAGTTATAAATACCTTGACACTAAGTTTAATGAAAAAATGTATGGAATTCCTCGGTCCTTTTAATGAGTTTGATGTTGAAAAGTACAAGGATTTACATCTTTGTCACCAAGCGGAGCTCTACGTTTGTCACTTGATGTCGTTTTTTTTTTATTTCCTTATAATCAATGTGAAACTAATTCACTGCATTTGCTCTCCCAAAAGTTCTCGGTATAGTACGACAAAACTTAGATAAAATCAGGAACATTAGACCCTGTCACATTATTTGACTTAGTGCTGATATAAAATACAATGTTATGTTTATAAATTTTGCATATAAAATATGCACTGTCTTTGATGATCAGTCAAAACCCCAAACCCGCACACATATATAAGTTAAAACATTATCAGACATTGCGGAAGACGAAGCATTTTCATCTTTTTCCACCACGTTTTCCAAAGCTTTTAGTATTTAGGGGCGTCAAAAAGCGTGATTTGGTAGGAATGGATAAAGTGCTAGATGCCGGCTTTGAATCGATTTATTTTTCTTTCTTCTTTCCTTGTCTCTGAAATATGTCATATAAAATTGTGAAATTTATTTACATAGAATACCATCATCAATAATAATGAGAGTTAAATCATGCAAGCTTTGCTATTCTTGTAGATACAGAAATGCAACAAAAAATCTACAATATTGATATATACAATCAACAAGTCGACATGCTTCTTAGGACATTTTTATGTTACACGGCCTGTGAGCATTTATCTTATTACAGAGAAGTATATGTTTGTTATGTCTTAATCCGTATATTTGTAATAAAGTGAAAAATAATGACGAATTGAATGGGAATTATATTTCTTTTAAACAAGCAGATTGCAGATTATCTTCGGGTACATGTTCTAGTCATCAATTCTAGCATGTAACTTTTTGATCTGATGTTTGATAAAATTTACAGATCAAATGTACCTAATAAATAGCCTATCCACCTAGAAACGTAAGATAAATATTGATATTCAAGGTCTGTACCATTATATCCGTGCACGAACATAAACATGTCCGACTTGAAAATGGCATATTCCACTTGAACAAAGAAACAACCGCCAACGCGTTGTTATTGTTGTTGTTTTTGGTTTGGGTTTTTTGTTGTTGCTGTTGTTTGCTTGTTTGTTTGTTTTTCGTGTTGTTGTTTTTTGGGTGGGGATTGGGGATATGGGGTAATTATAATTTATTATATTTTTAGGGGGTATTTTCCTTGCGGTTTCGACGTAACATAACTGCTAAGATCTAAGAACCCGGCTCTTAACTTACACTGGTAGTGCGTTCAGGATAGGAAATCACTTTCAAACGTAAGCACAAAAGGCTTTCCTATTAATAGCGGTGTGCCTCCTTGGGCTCTCTCGACACCCGACGAACGACGCGATTTAGTGACCTGCGAGTAAATAAAGATGGTTGACAACTGGACCTTTATAATGTGAAAGCAATGTAATTGATTCGACATTGAATGATTGACGGTTCGCGATTGTCATTCAGTAATCGACAGACCAATAAACAACTGGAAAAGGACTGTGAACTCGATGTTTAGGTCAACAACCATCAATTTACTTTTTTGTAGCACGTTACTAGACTTTACTTAAAGTAGAAATACGCCGTTTAATATCGAAGTCGAACATTCAGTTTGGGGTCAGTGGGCGGGGCTAGCGACCCGTCAATAAATAAATTAACATTTATTGGTCATCACTTTTTACAAGCAGTTTCCTATTTACTCACAAAAACTATGTTTCTTAAACGCGTAAAATGCGGGGTTGTATGTTAATGGGTTAAAGTCAAGTGTTCCTCGATGGGTCCCTCCCTATTTGGTCTATTCGTTCCTGGACACTTAAACTTCACATGACTTAAAATGTTCACATGTCGTATTGCGAGAATTTGAATTAATTTTAACGTAACGATTTCTTTTCCCTAAGGAAGCTACGGACCCCCGATCTCCGACCCCCGCCCCTGTTTTTACCCGTGCTCGAGCAATCAGTAACAGAACAAACTTAATTAAAGTCATGCTCACGAACGTCTAGCAGGTATTGTCATGATTTTTATCAATATGGCCATTCGATGGTGGTAGATTTGCAAGTTTATTTGCAATGCGACACAAGGTTTTGCTTTGATTTTAGTTATTCATTCATTTATTTATATATTTTCTTTATACTAAGTTTTAGATCATGTTAACCCGTTCTCATATGACCCTGCTTTTTGACGACTCCAAAATGAAAGCTTTAGACAGCATTGCTGATAATGAAGAAAATGCTTGTTACGAACGATTTCTTCATTATCCACATTGCTTTCTACCCAAACAGGCAAACATTTTTAAGATTTTATCAAGTAAAATCTGCCGTCTGCAACGTCTTTGAATTGGGACCAGTCTAATTTTGTCGTGTGGTAGTGTGTTAAAAAAGTTAAATACTACAGCCCAGTTTTCACGATTAGTGTCATGCGTGTACTAAAGTCTCTTAAGGTAGTACCTTAGTATCACATTAAGTCCTAAACATAGCTGTAAGTATCAAAGATTAACGAATTCATGCCCTGAAATAAATGTATAAATGATTAAATGATTAATTAATTGGTCGATTGATTGACTGATTAATAGATTAAAAAGATTAATTAATTGCTTGAATGCACGGATAAGTTTATGAGTTGATTGATTGATTGGTCGATTGATTTATTGATTGATCCATCGATCGGTCGATCGATTGGTTGATTGCGTGAATGATTAAATAAATGAATTAATGAATTTATCGTCTTTTGCGATATACCGCCGCTTATGTTATTTACAGGTAAAAAAATCGTAGGCATTTGAAGATAAAACCTATATAGAAAAAAAAACTTATAACTAAAAATGAGGAATTAAATCAGGCGATTGGTCAAAGAGATAGCCGGTGCCAACCTGTAAACGTCCCCTTCATGTTTTAACACTAGTCATGTCATAATAATTCAATTTGAGTTTCGCCCACCAAGATCCATGCGTTTAATAAACTGTTGTGTGTGGTTTTTTTTGTTGTTGGTGTGGTTTGTTTTTCGTTGTTGTTTTTTTTTTTTTTTTTTTTTTTTTTTTTTTGTTTTGTTTTGTTTTTGTTTTTTTTGTTTTTTTTTGTTTTTTATTTATTTATTTATTTATTATTATTATTATTATTGTTATTTTCCATACTTCCATGAACAAAATTGTTGGCGCGAAACTATTTTGAATGCTGGCACATAAAAGAGATCCATAAATTTTCACTCATAACTAATTCAATATTTGCTTTGTTTTGCTTGATGGCATTAAAAAATAAATAATAATGAGAATATTTAATTTGTTTATGTTTTCATTGAGGTAAAAAGACAAAAATATTCTCTTCATTTCTCCAATGTTTCATGTTTTGTTACATTTGCGTGGAATATAGAATCTCCCAAAACATTTAACGAAGATATGGCAACATCCTTCATTGACTACTAACGATATTTGCTAATAATTTAATATTAGATTAGTCCTTCAAAATTTATGACATCTGATTAGCTTTAAAGTTCGTTTTATACCACCACGAACGAAAAAGTTATCATAGACTATTTTCTCAAAATATTGTAATCTTTGACGTAAATAACTTTTCCTTTTTCTTTAGAAGGTAACAAGTTAAAACAACAAGGCTTATTTCGACACGGCCTAATAGTAATAATAAATCATTCTACACGTGTTTACTAATCACGCACACACACACGTGCATACACGTACAAACACTCGCATACATTCGAACACACTACAATCTAACATTTTCTCATGTACTTAAATCGAATTAGCATATTTTAATTGAAACTGATACATAAGTAACACACCCTAATGAATCGCGTTACTGACAAATACCAAAAGTATAAATAAGATAAGAAAAGAAACCATAAGTTTTATTGTTTAAGAGAAAGGAAAAATGTTTTAATATTTCCTTTGAATTTAACAAGGCGTGGTTCATATCTGGATCGCCATTCCAGACGCAAACGCCGTAATAGCTCAAACTGTCAAAAAATATTTTCATTTTGGGTATTTTGGCTAAACTGCGTCATATTAACAGGATCGCTTGTAGAGGCCAATCAGTTCAGACAGGAGTTTCCATTTAGATATTAGGTGCCGTGACTTCACGAAAAAAGTAAAAATGCAAGTTTGCTACATACGGAGTAACTGAAGCTTACATGATAGAATAACTGAGACGTTAAGTCGCCAAACCAACAGAAATGCTTCACAACTATGTCGGCAAATGTCGAAGTTCACTTTTTACTTCTGGTCTAAATAAATGATTTGATTGGTAGTTTGATTCTTTACTTGACATCGGCGATCAAACAATTCTAAGGAATGGGGTGAATACAGGAAAAAATCGTTTCAAAAGAAATCTGATTTTTTTTTATTTTTCTATGAATCATATAATTAGGGTATTCCAAGTATTTTCTCGTGTTCTCGGGAACAAACAGTTTGATAAGTGTAATAGTGCGACATACTTAAATAAGAAATAACTATACACGTTGTACAATCGCTATTTTGTAATAAAATCTTTTAAGATGATTCATTAAGTGTAAATTTTTAATTCGGAATTAATTGCAAAGCTGTCATAGCGGTGACCGTCAACCGTTTGTCTACCATTATCTGAAGTAACAGCGCTCCTTGGATATAATAAAATTTGGCAGAGTCAAAACACTTTCCCTTCCCATTATTAATGTATATATTTTCAGCGAATATGATTTTAAAAACCGAATTATAAAATATTATACATGTAAATGTAAAATACGATTTGATAATTATATTTTGCTCCTTTTCGTGCATTCATTGGAAATCTTCACTCACTGACATTTGGTACAAATTCGTTTAGTTCAAATTTATAACTCTTTTTCAGCCACGATATAACGGTGAATAAATATCAGCTATTTAAACTCTTTTGTTTTTTTAAAGCAATTTAATTCGATATTTTTTTTTTCGTTTTTCTTTTCTGTGCTTTTGTCGATCATCTAATTTAAAACTATTTTCTGCAATGGTTTAATTTCCAGAATACTAGGGCACTTTTAAGGTATTTTAGTTTTGTATTATATATAAAACTATATAAATATGTATATAAATTTTATCTAACTTTTACCATTAAAAGATGAGGGCGTTAGCATTCGCAGATATTCTATTTAATCGCGTTTTCTATTAATGGCAAAGTCTTTTCCGCGAACGAGAAGGGTTTTTGAAAATAACATTTCGGTATCGGACTAATACCTGCGTAACTGTGATGCTTTAAAGAACTGAAAAGAAAAATTTGATAAGCGGAGATAGGTTGACGTGTGGTTTTATGTGGCTATTATACCAGTGTTTGCTTCTGATATTCGCTGACATGAGAGCCGATAGTTGTAATTTGTCTGCCCCAAACATATGGTATGTTTCAGACTTTCCCTTTCAGCTTCCCGTTAGGGATAAATATTTCAATAAAGTAACCACTCGTTTTTGACTACTGATTTGGCTTTACCCCTTACCAGACGACAAAGTTTTAGACTGCTCCAAACTTAAAGAAGTTTCAGACGACAATTACTAGTTGATGAAATTGCAAAAACTTTTGGAAAGAAATCATTTTGGATAATGAAGAAAATGTTTTTACCTGTATATGTTGTTGGCCTTAGCTGTTTGAGATGCGTAATAATATGGAATTCTATAGGAACAGATCAACTAAAAATATCTACATAAATACGTTCAAAAAGCTATCCAACTAGACTGTTGCATCCGTCTCATTAGAAATAAATATGTTTTTAAATGAAGACATAGAAAATTACAAAGTTATTGATTTTCATTGAAAAAAAAAATACCTAAAATCACCACTGAACAAGAAATAAACCCAGCAGAGCATCCAAGCTGACAGGGTGTTTTTATTGTTTTAGTTTAATTCTTTTAAATCTTTTCCACAAATATAGATAAAAGAGAAAACCTAGTCTGATGAAAAAAATGAGAAATAACCTATATAGAGTATAAAACATGCTCTTGCATCATTTCTGACAGGACCACTAGAACTTTAACATATTTTGTATATCGATGGATCAGTCAAAAACAGTTGTAACTGCATGCTTATATGTTTATAGGCAGTAACAACTGTTTCGCGCTGTCCTATCGATATAAAAGCAAAATAAACAAGTTATGTTATAACTAACCCAATCTCAAGAAAAAATGGGTTCTACAACATGTATTTAATCAACGTATCGCTGATCACGCCCACTGAGGTCCGACAGGAAGTTCCACTTACATATCAAATTGCATTAATACGCACAATCTATGACCAGTAATATTTAACAAAAGAGTAAAATGATTGGTTGAAGCTTAACAAGAATGTCGGCCATTATTGGAGTTCAAAGTTCATATCCGGTTTAAATGAATCATTTGATTATTTTCTCATTTGAAATCGAGATCTATTAATTTTTTCCTAGCATGTAACTATCTAAAATATGGCACGTAAGATCTTACAAGTTTACCAGATGATTTATTCTGTTTTCAGAAAACTTGTAGTGGTGTAACTAATAACCACCCATTCAGTTAAGGATCAACCACTGATGAAGTTTTAAATTTAAGTTTTAAAGTAAACAGAAACAGGAAGTGTCTAACACAGGGTATGATATTAATCAATGTCTATAAAAGTAACTTACAAATAGGAATTTTGAGTAATATGATAGTCGTAACTTCTTACGAATTTGAAAGAATATTATTTTGAGCAGAAAAAATACTATTTTTGAAAAAATCATGGTATGTAAATACCAAGTCCTAATTATTGCATGTACTATCAAAAGGCCTTAACAAATTTGACGCTACTGTCCATTTCATAAATTTGATAACAAATCAGATTGCCTCTTTTGGTTGTATGTTTTTTTTTTACGAAATAGCCGTTGTTAAACAGTATTTTTCTCTTCTCCAATTATCTTAGTGTCTCTTGAATAAGTAATTATATTCTTTGTTATATACAATATTGGAAGACGTATTTTAAGGGCTATATCTTATACGATGTGTACATAATCTTAAACTCAAATTGAAGTTTTATTAATCAAGGTGTCTTATCTACCTAGTTTTGCTTTATTATATACAGAATATCGTAATCATTTCTTAGTTTTTTTTTGTTTTTTTTTTCTCTCTCCCTGTTCATTCTTACACTATACCCTTTCCCTAACAAGCCCAATTTCTTCCTGGTCCACAACCTTTTTTCCTTCCTAAAAGATAAAGAATTCAATAACTTTGCCGATTTAAAACTGTCATCTGAACCATCTTTCAATTTGGACAAGTCTAAGATTTTATCATTTGGTAACGGGTTGATAATACCACAAAATTGGCGCTCATCTAACTCGATTCATTTCAAATCGCTCGTCCATCGTTTCACTCATGCCATTCAAAACACTTACTGAAATCATTCAAATTACACATGTAGTCTACAATTTCATTCAAAATCGCTAAAAGATTCCGTAATATCTTTTGCTAACCTCGATTTAAAAGTATATGATTGGTCCAATTAAACGGACCATATCGTCGTTGTGCGAGCACTTGAGCTTTATTAAGTTGTAGTTACGACAATTTGCTCTTGCAATGACGATATCTATTTGTAGTTAAAATGCATTTTCTAAGAGGAAGTAATACCATATTGTTGATTCAATTCAAAATGTTCATTTCTTTCAACACTCGCTCATTCCGCTCATTCTAGTCCATTTTAAAATATTTCCGTAATTATTCACTTTCTCAATTTCACCATGTTTTGCCGTTACTTCAGTGCTTCTTTTTTTTGTCCCGGACAAACGATTTTTTTTTCTCAATTCATGAAAAATGTTTTTGTATTTTTGCAAAACACTGAACTTATTAGATGGAGAAATGATCAGTCTTCTGCCACCTTTACTCTTTACCATGCGCCATGTCTTGATCTAATATAATATTAGAGCAATTCATTACTGGAGTATTTGTTAGTGCATACCTCCTCCAAATAAACATAATATTATTATTTAATAGCAATCATATTTACTTAAGACATTGTTCTTGGTGTTAATATCATTCTTCTGAAGACAAAAGGACCTTTACCGTTTTAGCCACTTACCGGGGTAAAATCTCAACATTGACTTATCGGCCCAAAATATATAAATACAATATTCCTATACGGCGTTATTATAGTACCCCGGGAGCATTTTTTTCAAAATCCCTTTCTTTATGTCTATGTAAATATGGTGTCTCTGAGCCGAGCTCACCTGGGACCAATGGAGCGTTATTTATATCATAATATACAACTCCTTCACATGGCTACTAGGTGATGCCACATGCAAAATATTGAAAATCTCTAGGTCTTATGGTTTTGCCAGAAGTATATGTTGAAGGATTTAAGGATTTCACTGTATGTATTAAAAAAACGAAAAAAAGGTGTGTCCGGGTAGATCTGAAATGAACTTGAAGGGAAATTGTTGACAAATTGTACAAGGTCATGAGATTATGACACAGAGGATAAAATACTCATTATCCACAATGTTTCCTATCCAAAAAGACGAAAAGATTTAAAATTCCATCAACTTGAAATTGTCGTCTGGAGCGTTTTTCAATTTGGTCTAAGATATTGTGTGGGGATGGGATAACATCGATATTTCTTGACATCTTTACTCTAAGAATCATAGCATATACAATTTTATGCAATAAAATGTCACTTGTCAAGGGAAAATGACACCCATGTTGGTTCTTTTAAAACACATTTTAATTACAGGAATCTAGTCCTGAAATTGTAATAAAATGAAGTATATTTCATTTCAAACGACAACATTAGAAAGACAAACACCCATCAATAACCAATATTTGCTATTTAGTATAATAATGAGCCCAACTCAGCGCGGGGCAGATGCCCGCATGGATGAATGCTAATTTAACACTTATCAGTAATCTGTCAAACAAAGTCGAAACTTCCCATCATAGGCTCGCAGTGGCCCAGAGATAAACCCAGGGGGATCGCCCTACTGCCAAATCAGGACATATCTTCAACAAATAAACTCCGTTTTCGCTCGTTAACACTATATGGATATCTACAGGTAGCTGTGTGCGTACTCAAATATTCAAATGACTCAGATAAAATGCTTCGGATAATTTTTTTGAAATATGGGATAACAAGACACTAAACGAGATATTGATATTTTGAGAAATACAGAATAGTTCGTCGATTGTTTAGAAATAATTGTTTTCAATCGTTTTCTATTGTAGAAGTAATTGGCAGACGGTTCTTTGCATCTGTACAAGAAAAAAGTCTCCTATCTCCAATCCCTTCTCCTGTCTAATATCAAAAATAAATATCAAACTCGCATAATAGTAATTACCAAGAATTGTCGAAAAAAGTTCGCTGTGTCCAAATACTTAAAACCATTTATAACCGAGTGTATGAAATGTTATCTTGTTAGTTAAATGTTTCTTATCTGGAACCTAGTGAAACAAACATAGGGGTTAAAGGTGAAATCTGGGGGACGGTACAATATAGAAAATGTCGTGTTTTCTGGATAAGTTAAACATACTGTCAACCAAGTGGAATTTAATATCTTACCACCAGCTCGTATTTGATTGGTGAACAGACAGGCGGGTTATATAACGTTTAAGAAATCATTTTGTTTTAAAAATCGATAAAAAGAAGACAACCGAAGATTAAATAAGTGTTAAAGAATTGAAAAATTCAAGTAAAGTATCAGTCTGGCGAATGCTTTCTTGTTTACCAGACATCGTTTGTCTTTGGGGTGTTAATTCGACGTAGAACTTACAAAACACAAGAAGGATTTAAAAATTGACACGTTGTTGAATATGACTTTATATCTATAAAGAAGTGCGAAAGTTTAATGTGAATAAATGCTGATATTAATGTGGATTTATCTAAAATCAAATTAGTCCGTTGACATCATTAGAAAGTGATTATCAATGTTGCAGATGGAAGGACCGAGCGCATATTATAATCAGTCGATGCAATACGCACATGATACGTATAACCTATCTAGTGTTGGATATCAAACAAACCAGAGAAGTGCTTGTGTGTATGCCAGAAATGACACGAACAATGGTTATGGCGGGCAGCCTATGTCAGTAGTGGACCAGGGTCTAGCAGGTTTAGGTCATGGACAATTAACGCACAATCATGGATTACAACAAAGTATGCCTCTTGGTGGGGGTACTCACTCACAGAACTCAATGGCGAATACTACGCCGGCACATATGCAGAATGGACCTAGTCAACACCATCAAATGTCACAAATACAGATGAGCCAGCCACCTCCGGCACATCAACCACAAAACACACAGCCTTTATCTCCGGACTCGGACTCTTCTAGCTTGCATGGAAGTCAAAAGAGCCAACAGACGGCACTTCAGTTTCCGTGGATGAAAACAACAAAATCACACGCAGCACAGTGGAAGGCTCAATGGCCAGGTAATTTCATAGCGTTTCTCCGTATCTTTACACCATTACCAGATGACAACATTTTGGATAGTTTCGAAATCAAAGAAGTTTCAGAAGGCAGATTTTACCTCATAAAATTTTTAAAACTGTTTGTCTTTCTGGGAAGAAAACATTACGGATAATGAAGAAATTGATTCTAACAAACATTTCTTTATTTTGAACATTGATGTCCCAAACTCAATTCTTTGGGCGTTAAAGGCGACATTGTTAGGGAATCGGTTAAGACATTATTGGCAGATCAAAAGAACATAATATTCAAAGACAGTAATTATTTATTTACTATTATTTAAGAATTATTACACACACACACACACACACACACAAACACACAAAAAACAACACATGGGTTATTCTGCCCCATTTCTATCTTCAAAATAATCCTAGTGGAAATTCTTCAAAACGTCTGACAAATTATTTGTTACAAAAATCATAGTCAAATTGTCATAGTCAAATTGGAATTTATGGCCAAGCATTTTAAAACTTACGACTGTCGTGGCTGTCTATGAATTTATTAGTTGAACACGGACTTGAATTGACCAATCGCTGGCCACGCCCACTGACTTCCTAGGCCCCGCCCATTTACTTCGACAGAAAGTTCCGATTCGATTTTTAACGGCGTTACTTTGCAAAATCTATGGCCTGTAACATGTAACAAAAAATTATTATGGTTGGTTGAAGACCTGAACGTCGTAACTACAGCTTAAATAAGTTTTTGATTTTAAGTCGCAAAATCAAAAAAAAGTTTAACAAAAATGGCGACCAATGTTTGAGTTTAAAGCTCAGGCGCGGGCTGAATAAATGTTTTGATTGGTGGGTTTATTACTTGACTGACAGCCGCGATTGGTCATTTATCTTTGAAGTGTGTGCGTAAAGTTTTATCATAAGTATTATCTTCTAGCGTAATTGAAAATGGGATGATTCGTTAAAGAAAAGGAAAAGAAAATACTTAATGTCTTCTATAGAGAAACTATGCAATCAATCAAATATGATTTTTAAAAGATTGACCAGAACCACGAGGGTTATGGATGGGTTGTATCAGCAAGTTCCTGCTTGGACACTCGATTGGTAATGATCACTTGTAACTAAACAAACATGCTCGTCTTAATCAAATACAAACAGACTAACGATTGGTTGAAGAAACATTATGATAGCAATAAGTCAAAGTCAAATAGTAAACTGGGTGAGACTAGAATATTCAAAAGGTATCAAAATGGCTAAATTGAAACGTCAAACAGTTTGATAAGGTTAACCCTGTGAGCGGTGTAAACATTAATCCCTGTCCAATTGATACTGGTCACTATATTGAATAGGTTTTGTGTATAAAACTTAATCCGTTACCACACTAATGCGCTTTCTGCCGCCCTACAGGAAAAATGATCAGGAAAACATAGTGGGGAATGTAGAAATTTCTAGTAACAAGTAGCTTCTGCATTTGCCAACATGTTTTCTACGCAGGAAGACAGAAATATTGAAATTCTCTTAATTGGAAATTTTCGTCAACAAGTTTTTTGGTTTTCGACCAGATTAATTTTTTACCTCTTGGTTATGGGTGAAAGTTAGATAAACACGAATATATAAATATATAGTGTTTTTATTGATACGGTGAAGAATTGAAAAACTGATACTAAACAATTTGTGGATCGCAGCTGTCAATCAAAAAATCAATCGATCAATTGAATCATTCATGTAAACCGGGAATATCTCCGGCATTGGTCGGCTTTTAAGACTAGCATTGATTCAAGCTGTAGTTACAACGTTTATGTCGTCAACCAACCATTTTACATTTTTTTAAAATGATAATGGCCATAACTTTTGCCGTTTAATATCGTAGTCTAACTTCCTGTCGGAGGACGTTGGGCTTGGCAAGCGATCTGCCAATTGTTTGGAGTTTAACTTGATTTGCGTTTGAGTTAATTAATATTTAAAAACAAAATAGTAAAGAATCTCAGGCAAAATTTGAGTATTTGAGGAATTTTACTTCCGCTCTAAACAAATAGTTTGAACTTATAACGGCGATCCGTCAATTAAAACAGAAAATTAAAATTAACAAATTTTCGAATGAAACAAAAGTAATTGCCTTCAAAAACGAGAAACGAGAAAGAAGCAGTCCTATTAAAAGTTCATATATCCATGTCTTCCCCTTGCAAAATCGCCCTCCTTTATCCTTGTCTATCACAATTCTAGAACCTACTTAACTCACGGTGTGAATGGCTTTTTCATTATCGTTTTTACAGGTCAGCAACAATATGAGTTCTGTTGTTATCATTTTTTGAAAAGCATTTGATAAATAAAGAAAGTATTTTATTTTGTTTTCATTGGAGTATGAACCAAATAATTTAACCACACTGTATGAATACGCAAAGCGGATTCATACATTAGTGTGATTAACATTGTGTGTATTTCAATTACAACAATAACTGGTCGTTTAATTTCTTATAATTTATTGACACTGAGCGAAAAAAGCAAATATCGATCAAATTTGGATACAGTTTATTTAAATATTTTGTGCGCAAGCATACCGAAATAGCTGCGTGCTGGCTTTTTTCGCGGAGGTATGAATATTTTTTCGGCTAATCAGAACTCCTGTGTTTGATAGACGAAACTAAAAACCAATTATTGTATCTACTGGTGTACGCAATTATTGATTAAGGTACTTTTTTCGTTTATTTTCATTTTGTTATTTCACTTTTATTTGTTTCTCTTTATTTCGAAATTATCTGAGATGAAAAATACCCACTAAATATAATGTATCAACTTATTTATAATAACTTTTACCTTATTTCGTCGTCAGGGACGAAGGCAGATTTTGCTATCCTTGATTAAGGTATGAAGCAGATATTTATGGTCTAGTATAAAGAATATTTTCACCACCTAGATAACATAAAATTAAAAGAAAAGGAAAGGTGGCATGCTTAAAATAAGGAAGTTGGAAACACTTGGGGCAAAATGAACAGAAATAAAGTTTCATACGGACAACGCTTATTAATTTAATTGATGAAAAAGAATGACCTTCTTTATAATACCAAGTGTAATTAAATTTTACGTTTTATACATCAATATGGTTCTTATGAATGAATATTACCACGGTATATTTTCAATATCAAAAATGTTAAATTAACAATAATCTCAATACTTATGACAGTTGGTTTTAACGTACTTTCTGTGCAATGGTATGCGTCATGTTATTATCAGCCAATAATTCTGAATTTCGAATGTGCATGAGTATAAAAAAGTGCCGTTCTCATTTTTTGAAATGATTTAATGACAAAAAAGTTTCGAACTTATTTTCTTTCTTTTTTTCTTTCTTTCTTGGAGGTACGAAACAAATATCAGCCAATGAGAATTCGCTAATTTTGATTTTTATAAAAATTATATAACATTAAACACTTTTATCCTACCAAATATATAAACTGTCACAAATCCCCCTTTTGTCGAGAGGGTAATAAAAGTGTAAAACAGTGAATTTCTTTTAATATTACAGGAATTTCAAAGGAAATAAGTTGTCATTTGCCCCTATTTTGTAAGTGGAAATGATATTTTTGACCGACTAAGGTAGAAATTAAAGGCAGATTATAGATAAATGAAAAAGATTTTTTTTTCTATTTCTTTCTCTGTTTTTTTTTTTTTTTGGGGGGGGGGGGGTAGGGGTATCTTTCTTTTATTTTCTTTAGATCAATTGACCAAATTGGTCCAATTTCACAGAAGTATCCCGACTGCAATATTTTGTTGGTGATATTTCAAAAGTCTCTATCTTCTGGGGTAGAAAACATTGTGGATAATGAAGAAATTGCTTGTCACAAGCTATTCTTTCATTTTCCTCAACGTTTACCAACAGCTTTTTATTTAGGAGCGTAAAAAAGCGTGGTTGTGGACTGGGTTAAATCATTGACTTGGTTGGCGTTTAGGGAAGCAAAGCACTCGCCCTGATGGTTCTTCTTGCAACCTGTTTATACATAACGATCTGCGAGCGCATTCCAAAATGACGGATTGTTTGGCAACACAAATTGAACCAAAACCGAACAGTAAGCAAAGAAAGCGCCGTTTGATTGATTAAAAAAAGTAAATATTTTCTTTGTTATTACTTCGATATTTAAACAATGAATAATAATAATAATAAATATATTTGTCCAATAAATTTTACAAAAGGCTTAACTGTCCGCCACCATTGTTTATTCTTCTAGCCACCTCGTTGAATTGTTAACCGGGTGTCGCGAGCACCCCTGTAAGTAACGTGCTCAACTGAGGAAAGCTTAAAGCCCTCACTAAAGTTCTCAAGCGCTTTCCTATCCTGTACGCATCGCTTGAAAAATCGTTTTTCATATTCATTTTTTGTTTAACGTCAGAAAATAAACCGAAATCTTATTCATACTTAACCCATTCCCACACACTTCCTCTTTTCTTTTACACCTCAAGAAGAATGTATCGGAAAAGATTGTGGACAACGAAGAAATTTTTTATAACAAGCAATTTATTTAATGTCAACAATATTTTCTTCCCTAAACGTCAATTACTATTTCAAATTTCGACCCTTGAAATTGTCTCCTGCGAATTCTTTAAAATTTGACAAGTCTAAATTTAGGCCATGTGTTAATAGGTTAAATACCAATTTAACCCATTCCCACACAATGACGCTTTTTATCCCCCCCCCCAAAGAAAATTGGGAAAACATTGTGTTAAATAAAGAAATTGGTTACAACAAGCAATTTCTTCATTTCTCATAAAGATTTCAAGCCAGAAAGTTGATAAAACCTAAAACTTCACGAAGTTAAAATTGTCGTTAGAAGCTTGTTTGAATTTGGACCCGTCTAAATTTGTCAAGAGATCTAATGTGATTGAATTGAAGTATTTTACAATGTACACATGTAGTCAATACATGAACCTAGTTTTCATGGTAACAATGGAATCTGTGGTTAGGTTAATCAGTTTATATACATGTATTGTTTATGTTGGGTTGTTTACAACACTATGACAAGTTTGAATAGTTTCAAAGAATGTCTTCTTTCTTTAAAAATACACTAAAACAAGCACGAGAATGTATAACCAGCAAGATACCCTGTGAACTGTGATATATCATGTTTTATAGTTAAAGTAGAAGAATTAAATGAGATGAGTATTAACACACTTTCTCTACCAGTATAATAAACTTTTATGGTGACCCTACCTTATTGGGCAACAATTTACAACAAATACGGGGTATTTCAAAATTACTGACCTTAACCCTATGTTGTGGGCACCCTTTAAATTCGTCCCAAAAGAGTACCAACACCGTTGGGTTTCGTACAGAAACAATGACTTAAGAATGGCATATCACCCTCTTATTTAGACCTCTGCAATTGACGTATCAATCGACCAATCAAATTATTCATTTGGCCCGGAAGCAAACTTTGAACTCCGACATTGGCCGACATTTATGCTGAATATTTTTGTTGGTTTGGCGACTTCAAAGTCTTAATTTCAGTCGTTTTGGTCGCCAACTTACTGATTTACTCTTTTGTTACAAGTTACTTGCCATTAATTTTGGAAAATAGCACACTTTAATATCAAGGCGAAACTATCTGTTGTAGTCAGAGGGTGTGGCAAGCGAAGTCAGTGGGTGTGGCAAGCGAAGTCAGTGGTTGTGCCAAGCGAAGTCAGTGGGTGGGGCAAGCGAAGTCAGTGGGTGGGGCAAGCGAAGTAAGTGGGTGGGGCAAGCGAAGTCAGTGGGTGGGGCAAGCTAAGTCAGTGGATGTGGCAAGCGAAGTAAGTGGGTGGGGCAAGCGAAGTCAGTGGGTGTGGCAAGCGAAGTCAGAGGGTGTGGATAGCGAAGTCAGTGGGTGGGGCAAGCGAAGTCAGTGGGTGGGGTAAGCGAAGTTAGTGGGTGGGGCAAGCGAAGTCAGAGGGTGTGGCAAGCGAAGTCAGTGCCTGGAGCAAGTGAAGTCAGTGGGTGGGGCAAGCGAAGTTAGTGGGTTGGGCAAGCGAAGTCAGTGCCTGGAGCAAGTGAAGTCAGTGGGTGGGGCAAGCGAAGTTAGTGGGTGGGGCAAGCGAAGTCAGAGGGCGTGGCAAGCGATGTCAGTGGGTGGGGCAAGCGAAGTCAGTGGGTGGGGCAAGCGAAGTTAGTGGGTGGGGAAAGCGAAGTCAGTAGGTGGGGCAAGCGAAGTCAGTGGGTGGAGCTAACGATCCGTCGCTTTTCGAGTCAGTCCACTAAACAACTGGATTTGGATTCTAGATGTGATTAGAATATTGAAATGAACATAATTCAAAATTTTAACACATATATTTTAGCATATAAAATCGCGTAGCTACAGCTTGGAGAATCTGGGTATATTACAAGGTTTTGGTCACCTAGCGATGATTTGGTTTAATACAAACATTATATATTGCGGTCACGAGTATGGAAAAATGCTGAAACGAATAATGTAAATAAGAGAGTAAAATCATGTGTGGTCAACCGACTTATTCTGTTGCTGAAGAAACGCCTTTACAAATCGAATCAAAGCATATATGTACCTTGAATCACCATGTTATAAATAAATAAAATGACGATCAGAAGCAGTAACCCTGGTATAAATATGGTATGTCAGAAATTTTAAATGTAAACAATGATCGGTATTCTTTTGTTCTGTATACTCATCTTTGTTCATTTTTCTTAGCCGTGTGAAATTAAACCATTTGAAAATAACCTGATAATATCTCTATATTCTTTATCGGTACCTGTGCAGTAACAATTAAATCGAGATTAACATCATTCTTTACCATATCAACAATCAAAATTCAAATTTCACATAAAAATACATAGATCATTTCAAATTTTAGATACTTTTATTAGAGATAGTTTGATGAAGCTGAGAAATCTGTCGGATTTTGCACTAAAATAACCTAAGTAACACAACTTAATCATGGCTTCGAATATAACAAAATTATCCCCGGAAAATTACTTATCGATATGTTATGACTCTACTTAAGATGGAACGAATACATAATGAAATAAATTCAAATAAATTTTCTGGATAGACTGAAAAACTTTTATTAGATAATAACAGATCTCATAAAAGAATACGAATTCAAACATTTTAAAACAAATGCTTGTGATACTTAGACAAAATTCAACAAAATACGCTTTATCATAAATGGATTATTAATAATAACATTTAATGATCTTTTCTGGCTGAAATCATTTTGTCTACATCAGCATCTAAAAGCGTATGATGAGGGAAATGGATCGTTGTTTGTTTTGAACGAATAATAACGTGCAAATACAGAGTGAATTTAAACGCCAATTAAATTATAGTCAAATATTGACGAAAACTTCAAGATCGAATTCGTTCACCGAGAGTGGACGATTTAAAGCATTGCGATACATGTCATATTATGTTTATAAACATAGCAATGATATTCAATGGCGGCCAATCGGAATGAAATCCAAAAATATTGAGCATTCGGCTAGAGTCTGTCCAACTAAACAGTTTTCCATCTGAACAAATATTTTTTACAAAACAAATTAACGATGACCATCGGATGAAAACTTTTAATAAATATAAATGAATTCCGAAGCAGTGTTTTGAAAAAAATACTAGCTATTGAAAAATGTTAATAACGGTCTTCGAGGGGCTCAACATTCTTTACAAGATGCCTAAACCGGTATCTATCGCCCTACTGGCTCTTTTAGCCAATGATAAATATGATCTACTTCACATTCAATTCATTCATAAGATAAGATATCAACATATATCAGACAGTAATGATTATAAGCCTTACAAACTAAATGATTGTATTTCTCTGATAAAAGCGTCAATGAATGAGAGAGAGAATTCCAAACGGAATATTCCCACAAAATAAGATGAATTGGCTAAGCTTGGATGAATAAGAGTTCAGAATTATTTATAATAAGGTATGGGAAAGACTTAGCTTACTAGAGTTCGTGCACAAAAATGAGCAACAGGAATCAGATAAACAGAAGGCAGATGGCTCCCAGGTTTCGTCTTATCAGAACATAGTAACTGGCCAAATAGACAATCTGCAAACCTTTCTTTTTAAAGTCTAAGAGTCCCACACAATGACTAGAAGGTCAAATTTGAGATTTCTTTGGATGCTCACTACCAAGATGACTCACAAAATAGCAGTCATTTTCCAAGATGGCCAACAAAATGGCTTTTGTTTGACAATACTCTGACACGCAATGATTTCTTTTTTTCTAAATATATTTTACTCAGAGTTGGTTACATATATCTTCCATTATAATTCTGAACAAGTTTAATGTTCACGTTTTACAGCTCACTTTTTCCAAGATGTCTTACAACAACATGGTCACTACATGAAAAATCATTGACACGTAATGTATCAGACTAGCTCAAAGTCGAGATTTATATTATTAGTGATTTGAGAGAAAGAGCGTTCACAATGTGGCCACATTTTTAGCTCCCACTGTTATTTTCTTTTGCATAATGGTTCTGTTCGACCCTGTTCACAAAAGACTAAAATTTCTGACAAGCAATTTCAGACGTGCGCGCTAATAAAGCTCATGTCAAAGTCAAGGAGTATTTCCAATTTCTTTTTCATCATTATCTAATTATCTTACAAAAAAGAGTATAATGAATAAAATGATAAGCCCAGTTTATCGAAATCGTATTTATCCCAGAACTATACGTCTAGAAAAGTTGTTAGAGAATTCCATCCAGAGAATCTTCCCTGCCGAAATTCATTCAAATCTACTTAAGTGTATCAGATGGTTTGTGTTTTATAAGGTATCAGTACTTTAGTACAGAACTATTTTTTCATATTTGCTCAGTCCTATATTAACTAAAAAATGGATTTCTTAACAAGGGGACAAACAATAGTGAATTGTAAAGGAATAACAGATATGCAAATATAGATATCACGAGGTAAAAAAGGACGAAGAATCAGAAATCTTGTTGTACTTTTCTCAGTATTACTTTTTTCGCCAACATTTACGATGAAAGGTATATATTAGTAAACATAAAATTCCACAGCCATAGGCAGATGTAACGAGATTAGCCGGTAGGTCAAAATTGACCTTCGTTATGTAAAGCTGGAAAGGGCTACCAGATGATGTAAATTTGACAACTGAACATTTATGCTAATTCACAATTTCCATATTACCATTATAATAGATTACAATTTATTTATACCAAAAATAGATGCTTTTGTTATGAATTATTAATCATAGACTTCCTTTTTGTGCAGTATAGACTTGATGTATTAAAAGAGAAAGGGAATTGAGAGGGAATTATAACTTTCTTATTTTATTTTATTTATTTTTGTAATTTTAAAAGGTAATGATTAGACCATTTTGAAAGACACAAAATGGCTGCTTGGTAGTCTAAAATAAAGTGGGTTTTTTATGTCTTTAGTTCGTCAACTATTACATAAACGTGAAATAATATGATCATTTGTAGAGTACTCAGACGCGAACATTTCTTGAATCTCTACTAAAAGATATCTCTCTTCTAAAGAAATTAATATTCTAACGGTCAGCGTTACATTAAATGTTGTGTAACCTCTTTGTAACTTGTGAGTTCTGCAGTATTATACTTGGGTTAGGCAGCGGACGTTGGACTAAACACCGTAGTTTTGTCAACACCATAGTTAAGTTAAACAAGTGTGGCTTTCTTTTGGGAGAAATATCATGGAAAGTAATGAAAAAACATAAACTAACATATGGAACTTGAAGGTCGTATGATTTGAATTGAGAAATAGAATATTAGGAGATATAAATATAGATCACCGTTCTTAATCTGTAATCAACTGTCATCAATCTACTGACCTCTCGCATATTTTGTAAAATGTTTCAGCAGTGAAAAACATATCCTTGCGTGACAACATTTCCAAAAACACTATCTATGTTAAAGACAAAAGCTTTTTGAAGTTGATTGCTTCGGTAGCGTTGGGATCAGTTGAGTAATAAAACAATCTTTGCATTAATCAAGAAGTCGTTGAGTCTTTATTTTGTAAAATGGTTTACTGGTTCCAGTTAATGATTCCAAGTAACTGCGACGCAAGTAAAACAACTTTTAAGCGAACAGTAAATATTTTTGCAAAATAAATTAGGACCAAAGTTTGTGCTTTTAAGGTATTCATTTAGAATTAAAGCTTGTGATGATGGAGAATTACCATTACAAGTTTTCTAATCAATTTCTCAATTTCATTTCCCCTAGCATCTTGGATTAAGGAGTCATGCCAAAGTCTTTGGATAATGGTGCATTAAAAGCACACTCTTTTCTGACTTCCCGTTTCTGTTGTTCCTTTTACTTATTTAAGGATTTCAAATATTTCTTTGGAGTAGATTTTTGCATGCCGCTTTGGTAGCATATCATTCAGATTTCCCATTAAAGTTATTAAAGGAAATTCACTTACGTGCTATACCTTTGTTTGTATACATTACTATAATAATCTCGTGTACAATATAAGAGATAATTTTAGTTAAGTGAGGTAACAAAATACATTCGTCATGAAAGACCGCATTCTATGCTGACCAAAGGTCACTCTCTAGATTCATTTCAGGTGTCCTAAAGGTTGGTAATCTTAACTTGGTATATAATATTACGTCTAGACGCTTTTGGGGCAGCAAAATCAGGATGATCGTGCAAGAGTTAACTAGGTTCCTATTTATACATGCACTCTATTTTTGCCGCCTTTTTTTCCGGTGTTTTATCAGTGATCGGACCAAAAGGCGCTGGGTCGTAATCAGGGGTGTTATTGTATTCTTACGGAAATTGTTTCGAAGTGTTTTGGTTGAGAGATTTGGTTTGAAACCCATTTCAGTACTTACCTGCAAGTTCGAATTTCTTGAGCCACGCATTACCTCAGGCTAACCTTGAAATGAATCGCGCATTTCCTCGCTACTTCTAACAAAAGTAGCCGGCCTTACATGGCGCGATCCTAATTAAGTCATGCATCTTTACAGGCGGACAATGATTCCTTTCTGGCTTTCCCGAATTCTCATGGGATATACTAAAATGGTCTGTTAATATCAAAGCCTTCTCAACGAATATATCGGCTTGATTATCGTCATGAATCGTTGCGAGAAATGATTTTTGTCTTCTCGTAGGAGACTATCATGTTTCCTGTAAGGTACGCATTAACGTCTCTTTTGATCGTTGCTCTTTTTAGTTCGTTTATGTTCTCGACAGTGTGGTACAGTGTTCATCGTTTGCTTTATGGAGGCCTGATGAGGTTATACTTCAACTCACGAGGCTTCATTGAAGTAATTTATTATTAAGTTGTTTCGAGGCCGATTATCTAATGCCTTTGAAAGACAGAGTCTATGTTTTATACAGTAAAATTTTAATGAAATGGGACCACGCGCTGAAATGAAACTGTGTCCTGACAAACTTGTAGTCTCTTTTGTAACTATACACATACATGTTTTATATTTCGCCGGTGTACAAACAAAATGTCGTAACTACAACTTCAATAAAGCTGTAGTTACGACATTTTGCTCGCGCACCAACGATTTGGGTTTTTTTTTATTTTAAAGGCTTTGATAAAAGTGACAAGAAACTATTTAAATGTACAAGTTTTGAAAATAACTTAGTTGAACCATGTGTTATCAGGCCGTACCGAAGGCGTGAAAGTTACTGTTCAAAACATAAACACCAAAACCTTCTCCCATCCATTTCACAATGTAACGTTCCCCAGAAACTAGCTGACATGTCACATAATGCAACAGAATTATGTTTATAGCAACTCTAATTTGTTAAGATTTTTGTTACTTATAACCAGAGTTGCTATTAAAAGAAACTATATGTTCTATATATTTAATGTGTGTGCATATATCCAGCTGCATTAACCCTTTCCCGTTCAAATACGGGATTTTATGTTCCTGTGATTTTATACTCCAGAAAACTTTGTGGAAAAAGAAGAAATTGCTTGTAACAAGCAATTTCTCCTTTTTCCACAATATTTTCTACCACATAGGATGGTTTCATCTCAAATGGCATCCAGTTTTCATTGTCGTCTGCAACCTCTTTCGATTTGGACCAGTCTTAAATTTCCAAAAACGGGAAAGGGTTAAAGCAGTAAATTACAGTTGATCTTGCTCGAACGACCACTTCCAATGAGCGTCTACCTCTATTAAGTGACCAATATCGAAATCTTTTTTTGTTAATAGCAACAGCTCCTAAGAAGTGTGGGCCTTTTGCTAAAAGTTGAATTCTGACTAAATCCTATGTCGTTGGAATCCATTAGAATCGTCTAAGTGTGACGATTCTAATGAGCCACAGTCATATAGGATTTAGCGGGAATTTCGTTTGTTTGTTTGTTTGAATGGAGTTTACGCCGCTTTCAACAATCTTTCAGTTATATCGCGGCGGCTGGAGCACCTAACAATGGATTCCTGGTATTTCTCACACCAGTACCGCCATCACATCCTTTCCTAGCCTCCAGCTGCTATCCCACATAGGTCTACGATTATCGACCCATTGGTGGGAGACAAAGGGAATTTCGTATATGAGTATGCAATTGAATCAATCATTAACATTTTCCGTAAAAAAAGTTTATATAGCGAGCATTCTCTTAAGCAACCAATTTTTGTCGTCCCTGGAGTGGTCCCTTTAAAAAACCTCAATCACACTGTATGAATACAAGAAGCGGATTCATACCTTAATCACACTGTATAAATACAAGAAGCGGATTCATGTGTTTTTAGATTCATACCTCAATGACAACAAAAAATATTCTCTTCACTTCCTTTTAATTAATGCAATCAAATAAAACAAAGGCAAATATTTATCTGATGTTGAGTAAAATTCTACGGATCTACTTTGTGCAAAACCATACAAAATAGTTGCGTGCTTGAAATTGTGTTCATGGAAGTTTGAAAGAAAATTCAGCCAATCAAAACGCTCTTGAAACACGAGACGAAAACTCAATTACTTAAGAGATGAAGAGAATATTTTTTGTTTTCATGGAGGTATGAACCGAAAACCCTAATCACACAATGTATGAATCCGCTTCGCGTATTCATACAGTGTGATTAGGTTTTTCGGTTCATACCTCTTTGAAAACTAAAAATATGCTCTTCATTTCTTATAATTTAATAGCATTGGGCGAAAAAAACAAAATATTTACAAATTTTGATACCTTTTTGTATGGGACTATTTTCTGCGGAAGCATACAAAATGGCTGCATGCTCACAAATTTTGTTCATCGAGGAATGAATTAAATTTTTCGACCCATCAGATCGCTCGTTTTTGATAGACGAAACTAAAAATAAAATCATTAACGAATAATCTAATTGTTAGTTTCGTCTATCAAAAACGAGCGATCTGATTGGTCGAAAAATTTAATTCATTCCTCCATGAACAAAATTTTGAGTACGCAGCCATTTTGAATGCTTCCGCACAAAATAGTTCACTACAAAAAAGTATCAAAATTTGTTAAGTTGTTGCATTTTTTGCTCGATGCTATTAAATTATAAGAAATGAAGATAATATTTTTTTGTTTTCATGGAGGTATGAACCGAAAAACCTAATCACACAATGTATGAATCCGCTTCGCGTATTCATACAGTGTGATTAGGTTTTTCGGTTCATACCTCCATGAAAACAAAAAATATTCTCTTAATCTCTTAAATGAACACATTGAAATGAAAAACTGTTATAAAGGGATTTCGAAGAGAAAGGTCCGATTCAAAGGTATCAAGCATTGGTTTGTAAACGGAAACACAACGACTAAAATAAATCTTTTCGAAACTCAGTAAATTTCAATTGCTTTATTCAACAAACCCGACTTGATGTTGAGCCAAGTTGATAAGCTTAATTACACGGAATTTATTACTGTTTACTTTGCTATTTACTTTTGGCTATTACCTAATTTACCCTTGTTAAACTTGAAAATGTCATGTCTGAATGTACATTTTACAAACACACTTCGAAGTTGATAATGACCCGGTTTTAACTCATTTTTTAAGAAAAAAAGCTGTTACTTTGTTTCAATTTTGCCGGATCGGCAAATGAAATCATTCGTCTAGACCGAAAAAAGCAATTTCTTCATTTTACACTTTGTTTTCTACCAAGGAAGTTGAAAAAATCTAAAATGACATAAACTTTAAATTGTCGTCTGCAACTCCTTTGAATTGGACTAGTCTAAAATTTTGCCGTTTGGTCGGGTTAAGTCGACCTTACTGTTTGAGTTCGGAAGGCGTGATTAGCGGTCCGTCAATTCTAACTGATGTGTGCCTTGTACATGTAGTTATACGTTTTGATAAAATATGTTTTTACAAGGCACGTGTAATTCTCGGAGACGTCCCTTCATCTACTAGCAAACAGCCTGTATCGTTACATTAGCAATCCATAGACAAACTAAAACTTGTCGTTTTAGATGAAATTGTTATGAACTGTAAACTGAGAAGAACGCTTGATACTTATTTCGTACACATATATTACCCCCGGTACTTATAGAGACGACAAGCTTTGCGGCCAATAAATACAAATCAGTGATCAAAGGACGAGTTTCCCTGATGAAATATTAAAACAGATCAGATATATAATTATCCACATTATTTTCTACACCAAAAAGATTTCAAGAATCCAATCAGCTGAAATTGTCGTCTGCAACTTTTTTGAATTTTGAGCGGTCTGAAATGTTATCATCTCGTAATAAATAAATGCACAAAAATAATTCTAACTTTTTAAGACATAGACATTTACCGGGGGGGGGATGTGCATTTTTTGTTATTTAAGCAGGTATTCTTGGATAACGAGTCATATTTTGTTCAATATGTCCTTTAAAATAATTATTAGCAATTCTGTGATAACATCGAATTGTAAAGAAAGAGAAATTCTCGAAATGTATCTAAGGAGAAACACAGAAGGGTAGTTTCTGAAGCAATTTGCGAAGAAATAATATATTTAATTACAAAAACATACAAATCATCGTTGGGCGTACAAAATGTGGTGACTACAGCTATATTCAAGCTGTAGCTACGACATTTTGCATGCCCAAAGACGAAATGTTCATAGATTTCAGAGATTATTTGAAAACGTTACATACAGTACATCAATTTAGCCATTATTTCATTAAATCAGATAACCTTAAAAAGTTATCGGTTTGGTTTTATTTCACACATTTATTTCTAACCATAAAAACATTTTTCCTTTGAATCTATATATCAAATCTATGCGCTAGATGAGCTCCAATAGCTCATCACAAAACCACTTATAGTCATAAAACCGTTTAGCCTAAACATTATTGAAAAATATCATTTTTTTAAGAACGTGAAAATGGTATGATATAATACGGCCGTGTTTCGTTTTGCTGAACTGTATATGTGTTACATCAAAGATAGTAAAGGATTGATTCAGAAAATTAAACTATGCCGTAAAATAAACTTGCGTTTGACACTTTGACTTACTCTCAAGATTATATGTTTTGTCGTTGTTATTGCTGCTGTTGTTGTTGTTGCTAAAATTGTTTTCATAAGAACCAGAAAGACATAAGGATAAGAAAGATAATCCCTACACTCACTCATCTTTCAATATGTGAACCTCCTCAATTATCTAAAGATCACTTTTCATCAAACTATAGTTGAATTCACGAAAACAAGTTACTTTCTAGTTCTATAAGCAATTATATCTATATATATGTGTACACTAATTAAGCCATCAGCAAAGAAAAGAACTCTATAAGTTCAGCTTTTCTTCGAATCCTTTTTGCATGTTGATATTGAGATTTGTCAATTTATTATGTACAATTGGAATAGTATGCAAATGAAGTATGTTTAAACTAACTGTATATTTGTGTATATATTTATATACATAAATATATATGACAAAAAACTGTAAATTTTCGTCAAACAGAACTATCTATCTATCTTCACAATATTTGTCCAACGAACGAATTTTTTCTTTACTTTTTTACATCATATATAAATATAAGAACGGTTAAAAACCAAGATTTGTAGTTTCATTTAATATCTTCATTTTGTTTCTAAACATTAATTTATTGAACCTTTTTTCCAGGGTACAAATGACATGTATTTGCAATACAATAATAGCCATCTTGTTAGCCTTGAACCTCATCAACTGTTTATAATGATCCTATTAGATCGCTGGTGCAAACAATTTGAAGCTTTGCTTCACCTTTATAATCAGGCAACTCTTTACCTAGTATTTAGCCCCTCCACATGCTGTAATTTTAACCCTTGTCATGCTGAATATAATCTTGTTCAGAAATGCATAAAAAAAGGCTGAAAGCAATAGAAATCCCATATATTGGTAAAACAGTTTGATCGGATCAAACGAATCGAAAAACAAGACTGTTCGTCGAATTCAGATATCAAACTCTAAAAGAAAGGCCAAGACCATCATGCAGTGGTAGCGCATCGGACTGTCAATCCCCGGTCGCGGCAAATATCCCGTCTGGCATTTGTCTCCCACAAATGGGTAGATTATCGTAAAACTACATGAGATGAGCAGCTCGAGGCTCGGAAAGGATGTGGTGATAGTACTGGTGTGAACAATACTAGGAATTTACGTTTGGGTGATGCAGCCGCCGTAATATAAGTGAAATATTGTTAAAATTGGCGTTGAACCCCATTCAATCAATCCTAAAGAAGGTTGAAAACGGTAGAGAGAACATACATGTGATATACATAACAACAAATTTGAAAAAGACGAATGTTTATGTTTGAAGAATATAATAAGACGTTCTGGTCAATCTGAGGAATCCCTGACAACATATACTATTATCATTTACTCTAATCATCAAATTTCATAGTATATTCAATTTTCAATATATTTAATATTTGATTAATAAATATTTGACATATTTATCCTAACACAAAGATTCTATGAGTCATAGGCGTTAAGGCTTGCCATCTGTCTTGGACGATTTTAACCAGTTTCCACACCATGAGGCTTAAACGTCCCTGAATATGAAATCTTTGGAAAACATCGTGGAAAACAAAGAAATTGCTTGATCCACAATGTCTTTTTACCCACAAAAATCAATATTTTTAAAGATTCTATCAAATTAAAAGTGTCTTCTGCGACCTTTTTTGACTTTGGATTAGTCTAAAATTCTATTTCGTGGAAATGGGTTAAGACAGCCTAGTCTGTGTTTTCGTCAAAGAGAGACACGTCAGAGATCGGGTCAGTTGAAAATGAATCTAAACTGTAATCAAACGTATTTCTGAACAATAAAGTGGAAATACGAATAAACTGATGTAACCGCAATCTAGGACAAGACTAATTTTGTTTCTTTCTCTAAAGCCAGCCAAAGTTTTATGGTTTGTAAAATTTCATTCATTTGTTACTTTAATTATACAGTTACTAAGTACAAATTGAAGTTAAAGTCAAACCTTTGTCACATTGTCAAAAATCCTTTTTATATGAAGAATAAGTTTTATCCAAGGAGGAATTTAGAAGACTGGAGAAAATACAGGGAATATGTCGCTATATACGACTATACGAGTAAATGAATTGTAGATTGAACAATGTGAACAAAATAAATTTTGTGGTTGAAAGATGAATACGGGTAATAATAATTTATCTCGTGCTAAATCCATATCTGGCTTTGATTGCAGAATGATTAAAGTCATTTACCAGCGGAAGTATTGTAACCTACTGCGTTCTTGTATTGTGTGGCTTTGCAATATTGAAGGCTCGGGGTATACTTCAAGGAGATAAATGCGTCCTAATGTCTTTGTAATACATAAAACTAGGGATTAATTTGACTCATTAATGTTTATTCAATATGAATAATTACTTGACAGCAAAAGTCTTGACCACTCGTGGAATAACAATAGTTTCCACTCCGATGAAGTCTGCTTAGATACACGCTGAAGCGACTGACGGTCTGCGACTGAAATATTGGACAGCAATTTATCAGTGCGGTTTTAATTAATTGCAGGGAATTTATTTTACACGCGCCAAATATCGACAGTTCCATGGTGGTTAGGCCTAACTCTACTCTTTCTTTCCCTGAATCGACATCACTTTCCCTTTTATGAGTACTTTGTCGGGTTTTCTTTATTGTGTAAAAACTAGCTTGTTTCACTTTTATAACAAAACTAACTTTTTTAAACTATTTCGGGCAAATACCTTATCCACCAATCGCAATAGAAGAAATGTAAATTAATGCGATATGCATGTATATCACCCGAGTGTTTTAGCTTTATCAATTGTGCGAAATCAAATATGATTTGTAAAGGTGTAAAATTGAATTTAGAAACAACAAGAAAAGATTGCGATTGTTACATGTTTTATCCTTTCCTGTTTAACCCCTTGTTTTTACGTCCCTGTGATTTTTATTATTGAGAAAACATTGTAGAAACAAGCAAATTCTTTTTCTGCAATGTTTTCTACTCTACTTAACTTAAATCCACTTTAAATTTTCTTGTGCAAGACTTTTGAATTTGGACAATTTTGTCGTCTGGTAATGGGTTGAATTGATTTTGGTTTGTATCTTTTTGTACAAGTTCTAAATTAAACGGTATGCCTTTAAACGTTTCACATAACTATTTACCTTTTAACTGCATACTAAACAACAGCTTCAGTTGACCCCACCAAAAAAAAAGAGAAATATCAAAATGACGAAAAAAGATGGAATTCAATTCTACCAGGACATATGGCGACGGAGGTTTTGACTGCATCTAAAGATATGCATTTGTTACATTAGAAATGATGAGACTGCAAAGAGATGGAGACATGGATGCATAAATAAGTATGCACTAGGCATTCTTTGTACAAAACATATCTCTGTAACGTAATTACTAATGTTGTTTGTCAGCTGCATCGTCCAGTTTACTGCGTAAATTCCAAACAATGCGAGATATAAGCGTGTTTCTTGGGTATTGGTTTCTATAATCTTGAAAATGACACGAATTCTTGTATCAATAAAAACAGTGTCATCATATCCTTATGACTACAACGACGGTAACATGGAAACTTCTACTCGCCCTTGTTTTCCGCTTGGCTTATAGATTTCCTTTATAAATTTTAGCAATAAGGTATAAATAAACCTAAGACTGATTCAGATTAAGATATGATATGACTTATACACAAAAATTGGAAAGAAGAAATGAATTTCGCCGATGTTTAAGTTTAGTGCATCAATGAATAGGATTGTTTGGACTAACAGCAATGTTAATACATTATTTGTTTATCTGTAGCTAATAAAAGTCGAATTAAATTTTCAAATATGAATCACACAAGTTGATTAAAAATGAAACGACCCTCAAATATATCATCATACATGTATATTTTTTTACGGTTTCCTTGCTTTATTTCTTAATTCAAGCGTTTTGATTGGCTGGAAAAACAAACTTCCACGAACAAATTTTGAGCACACAGCTATTTTGTATGCTTGTGCAGAAAAGTAGATCCATAAAACTGCTTGAAACTAGTAAAATATTTGCTTTGTTTCGCTCGGTGGCTTTTTTTTTTCTTTTTTTTTTATTCTATTTCTTTCTTTTTTCATCGTGGTATGAACCTAAAAACTTAATCAGACTATTATATCCATTCGCCCATACAGTGTGATTGAGTTCTTAGATCCATACATCAATGAATACCTAAAAAATGTCTTCATTTCTTAATGGTTTTACAGGTAACAGTAAAACTTGAAGGCTGGATCATTTTTAATCGTTGCTTTTACAAGTTTTGTCTGTATGTTTATGATAAATAATTCCCCCGTAAATGTAAAAACTTAACTAAACTTTGAGGTTTTTGCAAACATATTTTTAATGAAACGAAGAGGATAGCCGATTTTATTTTTACACGTATATTTAGTCATAATGTAAAATGATAAAGAATAATTTACGCCGTGTACAAAACAGTAAGTAAACTAATGTCGTTCTTAAATCATGATTATAGTTAATCACAAATTAAACAAATATACAGATTCATTTTTCGCTTATATACGAGTTGCTTTACTATCATATCTATATATCATGTTATGCTTTAACCCTTTTTCTGTTTTGTGATATTTTAGACCTGTCTAAATTCAAAGGTTTTGCAGATAAAAATTTAAAACGGGTTTAAACTGGGGAAAACTCATTCAGTAGGGTAGAAAATATTGTGGAAAAAGAAGAAATTACTTGTTACAAGCAATTTCTTCGATTTTTACAATGTTTTCTCAATCATAAAATCACAGGGACGTAAAAACCAGGTATTGAACAGGAAAGGATTAAAACGTCGATTCTAATCGACTACTGATTTTCATTAAATTTTTCAAACAGTAAAGGGTCAGGAAATAAAAACGTTAGAAAAAGGAAATATTAACATTTCTACGTTTCAAATTCTTTTTGTGACAGGAGCTCAATTTATGTCGCCCAAGCCCCAAACGCCCTGTGCCTTTCATAATTCCGTGTTCTTTGAATATAACATGGTTACGGAAAATATATAGGGAATGCAATAACAAATCTTGCAATATTACGGTCACGTCCGTATTTAATCGAAACGTTCATATTTACTCAACTCGTGGGGGTTGCTTTTTGATGTGAGTTATTTGGTTTCAGAACTTCAGATTCTATTTAAATACATATAGTTTATACTATTCAAAGACATTGGTTCGATCTTGATGGAAGATTTATTTTTACAAAAGCATTTCGCGGCATTTTTGTGACTGTCCTTTGCCTTAATAAAAAGAGGATAATCATCTGTTACAATCTGAACATCTTAAGGTGTTTCGTTAGTTTAAATTTCGAATGTGGTCTGCGACGTCTTTAAGAATAGCTAAAGAAACAAAAAAGAGGTTGCCCTGTTACATTCAAGCTAGGTAACTGATTTGGCGGAAATCAGACGAACAATCGGCCAATCTAACAATTTATTTAGACAGGAAGTGGACTTTCATCTCAGATAAAAGCCGACATGTTTGCACATAATTTTTGTTGGTTTGGCGACATAAACGTCGTAACAACAGCTTATTCAAGCTGTAGTTACGACATTTAGTTCGCAAGACCAACAATTTTTCTTTTTGTTACCTGTTAACATATATTTTTTAGAAAATAACGCTGTTTAACCTCGAAGTGGAATTATCTGTAAAGGAGCTCAATTGGCTCGACTGGTGATCTGTTAGTACTAAGTGTGTGAACAATGGGCACGTACAGATCTAAATACGGTTTGTTAAGGTCTTCCTTATAACGGTAATAAAATGAAATATGGAATCAGAGTAAACGAGCCCAGTACATATATATCCAAACTTATATCAAAATTACCACAAAACATGTGGACAAGTCCAAATTGTAAGAACTTACAAACGATATTTCAAAATGCAATCCAAACGAAAAAGAAATTGCATGTTGCAAGTAATTCCTACTTTTCTTCACGACGTATTCCCGAATATAACGCTTGGACGGTATAAAAATCTGGGATTGTTGAAAATGGGTCAAGATATTATGAAGAATAAATTATTATTTCAATACTATTTGAATCTAGATTGAAGTATTGTATACATACGACAAACATCTTCAAACGAATTTAAAAAAATGTTGTTTTTGTTGTTGTTTTATGGTGGTTGATTTTGTTTGTTTGTTTGTTTGTTTTTCTTTCTGTATTTTTTGTTGTTGTTGTTGTTTTTGTGTGTGTGTGTTTTTTTAAATTATTGGTTTTGTTTTTGTTGTTTTTGCTGGGGTTTTAGGGGGATGTTTGTTTGTATTTCTTATTTTTATACAAAAGAAAAAGAAATCTTTCTCTTGTCATTTTTCTATTGCTTCGTTGCTTATGTTAGAGTACTTTTTTATCCAATTATCAAGCGCCAAAGTTTACACTGGTCTATTTTAAAAAAAAGACGTTATGGGAGATAATTTCTCGCTGGTGTTGAATATGGTAAATCTTTGTGTTTTCGGATAAAATGAATGAAGAAATGGCGGATTGAAATAGATCTATTCTTTTAAATTATTTTTTTCTAAATCCAAACTGAGGGAGGCAGAAAGCGGAATTGTGGGAATGGACTATTCTTATTAAAGTCCGATGTATAAATGAACGGTTACAAAAGTGTATTAAATTCTATTTTTGAACCCGAGGCAGCAGATCGGATAATAAGAAGGCACGACCCGAAGTTTTGGTCAAAAATTATTTTCTTCGACTATTTCAATACGGTGACACAATTCAAATTTGTAAATAGTAAGAACGATAGAATGATTTATAGATTCACAAGTTATAGTGATATAAAGATTAATTTTGTCTATACATGTATAGATAAAATTGACCTTTAACCAATCACTATAACCTGTTCATCAATGTTTCCTTTTAAATCGAGTTTATAAGGATTTCTATTGTCTTATCGACAATATTTATTATTTAATATGAACTATAATAACGTGTTATATATTTGCTCCAAATCTGTCAAGTGCACTCGAATTATGCTCTTGAAAAACATATCCAACACGTCCCATGAAAACATATCAAAATGGTTGACATGAAGTATTGATTTGAGTTTGAAACGATATTACAAAAACCTAACTTCGTAGGTATTTACACGAAAGTTTTCGCTTTTAAAACCGGGTTATAACTTTCATAGACGACACCTGTGGGCCAAATTATATGAACTTTTATTGACAGGCGGGTTAAGCATCGCGTCTTGGTCTAAATAAAGGAGAATTTGTGATAAATGAGGGTTCCTCAATTCATCTTCGTTTCACTTTCGATATGGCAGGACAATAAATATTTTTGGTGTTCCTTGTGCTTGTCAATTTGATTCAGAGATAAAGATTATTAGAGTTGTACATTTTATGAAAAGGAAATAACTCAAAGTAAATTTTAAATATAAAAAACGTTCGATTGTGACCCGCTGCAACGTTTGATGCTATGTCTTTAAGAATAATTTCCATCTTATTTCAACCCTTGCTTGTTAAATCCCTGGTTTTTACGGACCTGTGATTTTATATGTAGGCAAACATTGTGGAAAAAAAATGTCTGTCACAATCAATTTCTTCTTTTCCGGCAAAATTTTCTACCCTGGTTACTTTTCAAATTGTACCGAATTTTAATTTTTGTCTGCAACTACTTTCAAGTCCAAAATATTGAACAAGGTGGCAAATTGTCACAAATTACGCCCGTAACACTTCTGGTTGTTGTCTGGGGAAGGGGATTAAAATTTCAGTCTAATTTCAAGAAAGAGTAACAATTCACAATGATAACTTATGGTTCTGGTGTTTTTCTTGATACCATGAGGTTTTGAAAACAATAGACTGTCACACTATAAGAGATTTGAAACAACAAAAAAAGTAAGAAAGGGGAATAATTTTAAAAAAAGCCAGGTAGAGTTATGGCTCTTGTGACCTGCACTTCCCGTTGGTGATATCTACCCACTCATGAAGTTTCATGATCATAGCTATTACACTTTCATGATATAATCCAGACAAAATCCAAGTATGAACAAAGTCTGAAAAACAACAAAGGGCAATAACTCTCAAAATATGCTAGGAAGATATATAGTTCTTGTACACTACACTTTTCCTTGATGAGATCTATCTACCTATCAAGTTTCAATATCATAGCTAATATACTTTCAGAGATATGCTCTGGACAAGATCAAGGATGAAAAACAACAAAGGGAAATAATTATAAAAATAAGCCAGGTAGAGTTATGGTTCTTATGCACTACACTTCCCCTTGATGAGATCTATATACCCATGAAGTTTTATGATCATAGCTTATACACTTTAAGAGATATGCTCCAGACAAGATCCATGTATGTAAAACAACAAAGACCAATAACTAAAAAAGCAGGTAGAGTTACGGTTCTTGTGCACTGCACTTCCCCTTCTGATATCTATCTACCCATGAAGTTTCAAGATCATAGCTTATATACTTTTAGAGATATGCTCCGGACAAGATCCTAGTAGAAAAACAACAAAGAGCAATAACTAAAAAAATAAGCTAGGTAGAGTTATGGTTCTTGTGCACTGCACTTCCCCTTGATTAGATCTACCTACCCATGAAGATTCATAATCATTGCTTGATTACTTTTTAAGATTTGTTCCAGACAAGTATTAAAAAAAACAAAGGGCAATAACTCAAAAAATAAGTCAGGTAGAGTTATGGTTCTTGTGCACTGCACTTCCCCTTGACGAGACCTATCTAACCACGAAGTTTCATGATCATAGCTTATACACTGTTAGAGATTTGCTCCGGACAAGATCCAAGTATAAAAAAACAAAGGGCAATAACTAAAAAAATAAACAAGTTAGAGTTATCGTTCTTGTGCACTGCACTTTCCCTTGATAAGATCTATCTACCCGTGAAGTTTCATGATCATAGCTTATATACTTTTAGAGATCTGCTTCGGACAAAATACAACTATGAAAAAACAACAAAGGGCAATAACCCAAAAATCCGCCAGGTAGATATATGGTTCTTGCGCACTGCATTTCCCCTTGACGAGACCTACCTATCCATGAAGTTTAATGATCATAGCTTATATACTTTTCAAAATATGCTCCAGACAAGATCCAAGTATGAAAAACAACAAAGGGCAATAACTCAAAAAATAAGCCAGGTAGAGTTATGGTTCTTATGCACTGCACTTCCCCTTGATGAGATCTATCTACCCATGAAGTTTCATGATCATAGCTTTTATACTTTAAGAGATATGCTCCGGACAAGATCCAGGTATAAAAAACAAAGGGCAATAACTCAAAAAATAAACCAGGTAGAGTTATGGTTCTTATGCACTGCACTTTCCCTTAATGAGATCTATCTACCCATGAAGTTTCATGATCATAGCTTATATACTTTTAAAGATATGCTCCGGACAATATACAAGTACGAAAAACAACAAAGGACAATAACTCAAAAAAAAGCCAGGTAGAGTTAAGGTTCTTGTGCACTGCACTTCCCCTTGATGAGATCTATCTACCCATGATGTTTCATGATCATAGCTTATATATTTGTAGAGATATGCTCCGGACAAAAAGTGCACGCCGCCCTGACGCCCGGACACCACGGGTGATCCCATAGTACGTCCCGTTTTTCAACGGGCGTATAAAAATGAGAAAGGGTTAATACAATCACGCTTTTTGACGCCCTTAGGTTATATAGTTGATTAGGGATTTTTTTTTTAAAAAGGGAGAAAATCTTTGTTTAAGCAATTTCTCCTTTTATTACAATGTCTTTTACCTTATTTGGCAGTTATTTTCCAATTTAAGTACACAGTGAAATTTCGTCAGTTATTTTCCAATTTAAGTACACAGTGAAATTTCGTCTGCAACTTCTTTCGGATCAGTCTAAATTTTGTCATGTAGTATTGGATTAAAATTATTTGAATAATGTAAAACTATGTATAATTAAAAAAAATCCTTAATTCCGGGAATCAGTTGCATTAATAATTGTTTTTTATGACCATGAATAAATACAATCGCATAAATACAACCGATATATTGAGTATCGACGTCAGAAAAAATCTATTTGAAAGGTAACCATGTGGTACTCTTAACAGCGTTAGACAATGTTGCAACATATAAGAAAGCTACTTTTTATAACACCAGCCGATTTCACAGGTTAAAGTTCTGAGTGGTTTGACGTGTTTTGAATACTATTTCGGATTTCAATAAATACAGATATCATTTTTATACACGATTTTACGCCAAAGTTTCGTCAGCAAATTATGAGAATTTCCCTAAGCCTTCAATTCCGTTGACAAGCTAGATGAAACGCATCGCTCAGTTCTACCCGACTCTATTTTCATTTTCGAAATATTGTTTCTTACTGACCTCTGCTTGACCTGATCTCTTTTTTCAGATATTTGTGCCAAGGAAGGGGATCCTTTTCATCTGACTAATTATATTTAAATGTATATTCTATATCGTCATTGGGTGACCAAAATGCCGTAAATACAGCTAAAAAGTAGTTTTTACAACATTTTGTACGCCCAAAGATGATATGCAATCCCCATGTAATGAAAGCTTCCGAAATGTGAAGTGTTATGGGTATATCACCAGTGATGTGTGCCAAAGATTGAAAAGTTCGAATTGTTTGTTTGGGGTTTTGTTGTTGTTTTATAATTTAATTGGTATTTTCTTCCATCAAAATCGAGCATTCTGATTGGTCAAAAAAATATTCATATTTTCATGAACAAAATTTGAGCATGCAGCTATTTTGTATGCATCCGCACAAAAAAAGTTCCATTCAAAAAGGTATCAAAATTAGTAATATACTAACTTTCTTTTCTCGATGGCATTAAATTATAAAGAAATGAAGAAAATATTTTTTGTTTTCATGGCGTATGAAACGCAAAACCTAATCACACTTCGCGTATTCATACAGTGTGATTAGTGTTTTCGTTTCATACCTCTATGAAAATCATAAAATATTCTCTTAATCTTTTAATAGGTTTTGTTGTTGTTGTTGTTGTTTTCTTTAATTTGTTTGTTTGCTATTTGTGAGGGGGTTGTTGTTGTCTTACTTTTCCGATCATTATTTAATCAACAGAATCACAAATTGTTAAAACATAACAGTTCTTAAAAATATCGTTTGTCTCTCACCAATGGGTGGATAATCGAAAACCTAAGTGGGATAGGCTAGGAAAGGGTGTAGTGGTCCTACTGGTGCGAGAAATACCAGGAATCCATTGTTCATGATCAAGCCGCCGAGACATGACTGAAACACTGTTAAAAGTGGTGTTTAACCCCATTCAATCAATCTATCAATCTTAAAATATCAATAACACTGTAGAACTTATTGGGATTTACAATCTAGATTCAGATAATATAAACATAACTGATTATAAACTATCAAAATTATAACCGCTGATGGAAGCATAACAAAACTGCCTGTGAGTGTTTTTGATATAAGTTCTGTCCGTTAATCCATTAGCAGATGGCAAGATTTTAGACTGGTCCAAATTGAAAAAAGTATCAGACGACAATTTAAAGTTTGTGAAATTTTAGATCTTTAAACTTACTTGATAGAAACATTATGTAAAATGAAGAAATTGCTTGTCACAAGCAATTTCTTCATTTTTACACAATGTTTCCCAGCTGTTTTTCTTGAGGGTTGTCCAAAGTGTCATTGTTGTGGAAGGGTAAAAGGGTTGATTTCGAGAACTCATTGTAATGTGTATCATGAAATAACAACTGGGTAATAATCATCATACTTCCGTTTTTTTTTTTGTTTTGTTTTTTTTTTTTATAAGAGACATGGTCTCTTATGATTTAGATATCATCGTCTTGCTATTAAAAAAGAAACCTTATCGTACTTCAATTTACGGTTTCATGTGGTATTCTTAAGACTTAAATGTTTATATTCAGACAACAATAAAAACAAAATTATACATCTTAAACACAGAGGCTTTTATCAAATGCGTGTAACTGATTAATTTATGTTTACATATGAAAAATGTTCTGGTAACAAAAACATAATCATTTTGGAAATGTAAATGCCATATACAAAATAGATTCAATTGTTCGATTTCACACCGTTTGTTAACCTCCACGATTACACGATTTTCAACAAAAAAAATGGTCAAACAAGAGACGCTGTAGAACTGACTATTTAGTTTCCTAAATTTCCAAACCCTCTTTCTTTTCAATTTAAAAAAAAAAGATATTTAAAGGCTATGAAGTTTAATTTACGGCTTCTCCACAATCCAAGGAAACAATTTATTTCGTGGTTAATTCTTTACTGTTTTTCAAAATTTTTGACCTATCCACATTCAAAGGTTTTTCAGACGACAATTAAAAGTTGGTTTTATCTGAAAAATAATTCTGTAGGGTAGGAAAAAATGTCGAAAGAGAAGAAAGTTCTTGTTACCATCAATTTATTCTTTTCCACAATGTTTTCTTAGGTTTAAAAACAAAGGGATGTAAAACAACAGATTGAACAGGAATAGGTTATTTCAATCAAGGACATGAAGAGAATATGTTTCGTTATCACTGAGGTATGAACCTTAACATTTAAACACTGTATCATTACTTAAAGTTGATTCATACACTAGTGTGATACAGTTTTAGGTTCATATTAAAACAAAAATATTCTCTTCGTTTCTTATATCTTAGTGCCTTCAAGGAAAACAAAGCAATTACTTTACTAGTTGTGGGTAAAATTTATTGAATCTACTCTGTGCGCAAGCATACAAAACATCTCAAAATTTTGTCATGAAAATAGTTCAGCCAATTAAACACGTGAATCTTGATAAACTAAAGTAACATTGAATTATCTCCATGTGAACTATTTTTATGATTTATCAGCCATTACTGATAATTTTCAATAGAATATAATAATACAGTAGATGTCTTGATGCTAAAACAAGAATACAAAATAAAGTACCATGGGCCCGTTTTCATACGCTCCCAAACAAAATATCGACCAATTTCAAAAAGAACATCTAGGGACCTCACAAGCCCTTCCGCAAGTTTCAAGAGATTTCAATAATTATTGTAGTTTTAATTATGTAAACAACAATGTTGGAGGTGACTTTCACCTAGCCCCTTTTCCATGCAAGGGGTCCTTATGACCCTACAAGCATGGTTTATAAGTTTCAAGAGAAAATGAGGTCTTAACCCGTGAACTTCACTAATTCCCTTTTCTGCCTTTCCAAGGGATCCTCCCCAATTCCAAAAAAACATCAAAATTATGACCCTTCAAAAAGCCCGCGAAGGTTGCAAAATAATAGCTATTACCTTGTATTTTGACTTGTTAATCGAGTTAATGATTTATTGAAGCTCCGTATGTTCTCTACTTATGTGTCTTCCTATAGATCACCCACCATTTCTAAACGTTCTCTCCCTTTGCCACTACAAACTTCTTCTGAACGTTTCAAGGTAATCTACCATGAGGTATTGTCAGATCGACGCACAGACAAACAGACGGCAACAACTTCATTGTTACGGGTTTTCAATTATTCGAAAAGTACAGATTAAGATACAGTCAATAAAGAATACTTTCCTGTGATAGAGCTTGTACAGAGAAAAAGATCTAGGGTTTGTGTTTGTTAAAAGTAGGGTGTCGCTGAAATTATACCAGTGGATTCAAAAATAATTTGGTAATTTATCCTACTTAAATAGATGTGAAAGGTGAACACATTGTTTGATAGTATTAGCTAGGAATCGCGCTTTAAGCAAACTCTTTATTTCTGCAATGTTTTCAAAAGTTTTTTCTTGGTGAGGGTCGTCAAAGTGAGGGATTCTGATGTAATGGGTTATCAGAGCAAAGCACATTGATATACCACCCTCACAGGTACCCTTGGTGGATAGGAGCAACATGGTGTCAACTTTTGCTTCCCAAAATTCTCATGGTCTGGACAGGATTCGAACCCGTAGCCCACGTCCGTGGTCTAAGGTTCAGAATAACTAAGTACAACCATTTTCAATCTTAATAGATGAGAAACTAATGGGAAAAATCGATGATCGGCCTAGGAGGATCCTGTTCATTTGGGAGCTTTGCACCACTCTCGACAATTAGATAAACATCCTGATAAAATCGATATGTTCATTTCTTGTAAAATGATTTTTTTTTTTTTTTTGTATTATTTGAGAATTCTCGATTTTCAAAGAATAAAGCTGATATTAGGCCTTCGCCATTTTGACAGGTGGACCCACCCACCCAGTATGTTTGGTGGATAGGACCAATTTTTATGGGTTAGGTCTAAATAGCGTCTTGTAAGAAAATGGTGAATTATTAAAATATTCTTCCTGTTCAGATTCGAAACATTGTTAAAAAAAAGAAAGTATTTAGGATGGACCTCATAGATAATTCTAAAAATTGTGTTTTAACAATGCCACGCGAAACATGGTTGATAGGTTTGTCGCTTTTAAAGTCTAGCTTTATTTTTTAACAAGAAATGCAAATTAATGTTGAGAAAGACTGTTTTCTAGTGAACCAGAAAGGTCTAAAGAAAATGCCAAACACGTGATTTCTTTATCTTTTTTCACTTTTCAAAAATTACGTAATTCATCCCACACGGTGACCTCTTCTGATATAACAATCGGCTTTAAAATTCCTACACAATGGCGCTTTTTGTCACCCAATAGAAAGGGATCTTTAAAGGAAATTGTGGAAAATGAAACAGTTGCTTGTCACAAGCAATTTCTTCAATATTCACAACATTATCTACACCAAAAGTGAAGAAAATCCAGAATTTATTGGAAAAAATATGTTATCTGCAACATGTTTGAATTTGGGAAGTTTAAAATCTTGTCATCTAAGAATTGAATAGGAGACGTAGAGAATCATTTTGTTTTTTAACGTACGAATCGGGCTCACACAGAAGTGTTATTAAACTTTCGTTTCTTACTTCAATGAAAACAAAATAATATCTTAGTCTCTAATTTATTAATCAAAACTCAAAAAAGCAAAGGGAAAAAACGGCTTGGGCAGTTTTCTAAACTTTCTTTGGGAACAGGCATCCAAGATAGACCCGTATCATTTTTCTCCATCTCTTTTTCATGGAGCTATGAAAGGATTTTTAGAGCCGATTAGAAAGCAGGAATTTTGATAGACGAAGCTAAGTCATATCATTAAGCTATTTTCAATACTTTTGCCTCGTTGAAAACAAACACATAATACATATTTAATCCAAAAAAAGTACACTGAAATTGCTACATTGCAATCTGACAGTTCTCCATAAAGAATTATTCTCCGTAAGGTTTTTTTTAAGTTAGAAGGATATTTTCAAAAAGTACGGAATGCTTGAATGCTCTTTACAGACTGTCAAACTATGTTCATGTGCAAACCCCAATGTTTGTGCTCAGTTTACGTACTCTAAGGTCAAGTACGATTTTCTTCCCAATGAATGTATTTCCATATGTGCTCACAAACGAATTAATGCATACTTCGTATTACGTCTACGAAACATTTTTTTCATGAATTCTCTCTTTTTTCAGATGTGTCAACGGTGTTCCGATATAATCGGCCACTCGTTGAAATCTTTATGAAATTAATACAACATTCAAAGCATGCGAATGAGATAAAATTCTTAAAAGATCAGGATGACTGCAGCTTTTCTAAATACGACTTTCGTGTAAAATTGGTAAAAAATGAACCATACATGTGATATAATCGGCCACTTGTTGAAATCTTTATGAAAGTAATACAATATTCAGAACATGCAAATGAGATAAAATTCTTAAAAGACCAGGATGACCGCAGCTTTTTTAAAAACGACTTTCGTGTAAAATTGGTATAAAATGAACCATACATGTAAAGTTATGAGTATAATTTACTGAATGTATGTATAAACATTCTATACAGTAAGAGAACAGAAAAATAATTCATACTTCTTATTTACATGATAAAAAGCCATAGAAACAGATCTTATAAATCATTTTTCTTGCAAAGAAGCCTTATCTTAATTTGCATGATATATGTTAGAAAATTAGTTCGACAAAAGAAGAAGTAGGAACTAGATGATTTAGTGAATGCACCCAGGCAAATTTTGCCATTTTGGAGTAACGGAAGCAACCTATCCTCCTTATTCAAGGATGCCACACTTACTTTTTTTTGTTTGTTTGTTTGTTTGTTTGTTTCGTGAAGAGAAAGAAGCTAACAATATTTGCTATCCTAATTTTTAGGTACTGAACTGACATTTTATATTCCTTGATTCCTTGTATTTTGGCTTCAATGACCGATAATCAAGATACGTAGACAGCGGTTTAATTGGGAAAGGGACTAAGTAGGAGACATGGACATATTTTCCTCCTAAACATTTAAGATCGAAAGGTTTCCATTAGTATTATCGACCAAAATTACTTATTATAATTTTAAAATTCTTTTCAATAGTCAGAATACTGGAATCTCATGACCACTCCTGCCCAAATAACAAATCAAGTACTTTTGAAAATGAACGAAACTTATTCATCACCATTTTCTCCCAAAAGAATTGCATTGGTTTACCGGAGAGGTGTAGTCGACGGCTTGCTTGAAGGTTAAAAGCTTTAGAATAGCAACAGTGCACGTTTAAGTCCTTTCCGTGCTGAAGGAGTCTTGAAATCATTTTTAAACGACCAATATAAGCTCTACTTTTTGAGTTGCCACGGTCATCCGATTCCCATTTTGCCAAAAGCTTGATGCAAAACGTTCGCAATGATTTGAACGATGCTGTACCCAGCTGTACCCTTGCACTTTTGTAAAAGGCGAATTTCAAGAGTGAAGCTTTTGTAATCTTGAAGGCAGTCCTGATATTGTGTCCGGTGGATATTACAATGTCTATCTCAGTCCAAATTATTAACTCTTTCAGGATTAGATAGAGGTGTATTCATCTTTTAAGCTTAAATAACAAATCTTATATTTTCGACAGAAATAGTCATCAGGTTTAGTGTTACGACTGTCTTCTGTAATCTGTGGAAGTTTCAAGAGATGTAGGCGACACTTTAAGGTCTATAGTGGATAATCAATGGAGGATCGTGTATGAATGCATCATTCAACGGATGGATTGGATCCAAGCACTTCTCTTGTAGTTACAATTACTTATGAAGAAAGAAGGAGTACTCAACAGCAGATATTTTTACTTTCTTGTCAATAGCTAATAAAACTTACGAAAACCGCAATTATATCAAGCCTAAATGAGGGTGGTTGATTGTTTCAAACACACCGAAACGGATAAAATTGCCTCGATCGATTCATTCTGCTGATGCCGTATTTTCTACTTCTTCTATCGACCAGTTAATTATCTCTAATATTATTTCGACTTTAATCATCGCAGATGTATCATTTTTAATCTCTAAAAATGAAGATAATTTATCTTTGTATGAATGTCTTATAAACAAAATTTTCATTATTTAAGTGAAATGATTAAAGAAGTCCGTTATGGTGTCGTTGCTCTTAATTTTAATTTATCCCTGAAAATATTTTACATAGAATGCTTATGATCCTATATGGCCAATTTTGGGGTCATTTTCTTTTTCAGAAAAAGTTGTATTTTCCCCCTATTAAACATAAGAAAGCGCCTTGCTGGTTCTTTTGCGAATTGTGTTACGCTCTAAATACTGTAATAATTTCTTAAAGATTGCAAGAACAGTCGAGTTGTATCGGACTAACAAAATATTTCAATGCGTTTAAAATTTCTATTTCAAGTAGTATTTACGCATTTTCTCTGGGTACCTATTTATTTAGCTAAATGTGTTGGGCATTAACATAAGACTTTTATCATAGTTGTTAGGATTGATTCCTAACCCTCATCCGATCCCCTACGGCTTTTATTTGCAAGTCAAAAAATAAGTTTTTATGCAAGCTTTAAGGCTTTTTTCGGGGATGCTTATTCCCTTTGCTGTAACACCTGTTTAACCCAAACCAGCATATGTCTATATCTGGACGCACTATAAGAACAGAAAATACGTATAACAAGTTCTTTATTTCCTACACAAACTTTCAAATTTAAATATTTTTCTTAAACTTTATCGCACGCTAATTTCAAATTGGACCGATCTGAACTTTAGTCGTCTGGTAAAGGGTGAGGGGTATCTGTCTCAGATCGTATACACATATCAAGGACAGAACTAGGCCGGGTTTGAAGGGTTTATCGGGGAGGTTTTGTGGACTATTTAGACAGAATTAAGTCTGATTCGGGCGGGGATTACGCAACTTTTATCACTTACACCCGTCATACCAAGATTAGCTGTAAAACTGAAAGGATTTCCCGTCTAAGTCTCTCTCCCTTCTATATTTACATATTTTGGTAGATAATATCTCTCTTTTGACACAAATTATGTTCTACCTTTTTCGGTATATAAAGAGTCTACTTATGATACATGCATTTTGTGAACTCATTCTCACATAATGACGCTTTTTGGCTCCCTTAAGAAATAAAGCCTTTGGAAACACTGTTGTAAATGAAGAAATTGCTTATTACAACCAATTTCTCCATTATCAACAATTAACTTAAAATTACCGTCTGCAACATCTTTCCATTTGGATTAGTCAAAATTGTGTCGTCTGGTAATGGGTTAAAGGCTTAATAATTTTTGCATGTATGGGGTTTTACTTTTTTTCCGGTCTTAACATAAGTGATTCATTCAAACCCTTTTTTTCCTCCAATTACATGAAGATAACGTTCGCTTTATTTCAATACATACACACATTGATTGATTGGTAGATTATTTGATTGATTTTAATCAATCAACTGATTGATTGGGCTTGAACACCACTTTTAACAGTACTTCAGATACACACATATATTTACATGTAACTCATCTCGAGATAATATAAAAGAAGAAAAAACTGTTTGTGTTTCACCAGTACTAAGGCTTAAAAAATTATCTTACCCTATTACCATTCGACAAGATTCTTTATTGGTTTAAATTGAAAGAAGTAATAGGTGATTCATCAAGTTGTGCTACATTGGAAAACAATTGCGAAAAATGATGTATAAAATATTTTGATGAAAGGCGAAATTAATTGTTACAAAACTTTTCTCCCTTACCCACAAAGTCTCCCATCTTACTTTTATCTACAGGGCGTCAAAAAGCGGCATTGGGTTATGATTGTAATGGGTTAAAGGTCATATCCACATGATCATTGGTCACTGAAACCCATTTAACCGTTTACGATCATTATAAATAATACAGACATGTATTAGTTATACATATCAAATTTAGCATTTTATTCTTTAACCCATAAACAGACAAAAACATTTAGACTGGATTGAATTAAAATAGGTTACAAATATATTTCAAAGTGTGTTTAAATCAAAAAAATATTTTACATAATGTAGAAAAAGTTGTGTGAAAATCAGAAATTTCTTCTTCTGATATTATTTTCAAAAGTTTTAACTTCTTTGATCCATAAAAATGAGGGAATTAGTGATAATATTATACCTACTTTACCCTTTTCTTCACAATCCTTTGTTTTTACGTACCTATGATCTTATACTTGAGAAAAACATTTTGGGAAAAGAGGAAATTGCTAGTAACAAGAAATTTCTTCTTTTCCCACAACATTTTCGTCGCTAATGAATAAATGGAATGAATTAATTAATGAATTTATCAATGAATGAAAGAATGAATGACATACTGATCACAATAAAGAATGCATTTGTACCAATGAGTTATTTTGTTAACGTAGAGTTGTTCCAGCGAAAGTGAAATGTTACATCTCTGGTAGGCAAACTATTACTGGTTATAGACAGTTTATTCAGAAGACGAGCGTTCCGTATCTATCCTTCTACGTCACAATAGCTTTCAATCCTATCGCCGGAGACTTGGAGCTCCGAGGTCTAGTGGTAGGACGCGGAACTCGGGATCGGAGGGTCCCGTGTTCGAATCCAGCCAGGATCGTGGGAATTTTTCTGGGCAAAAAACTTACTCCACATTGCAAAAAATAATACCATCACCTAATTGTAAGGTTTATCAAAATAAATACATCTCCCTTTAGATTCAAAGAAAAAAACTTCTGAAGCCACAGAAACTCCAATGTATATACTACAAAAGGCATAGGAAAGCATGGTTAATGTATTTTCCTAAAATTGATTAGTTTGTTTGAAAACTTTCTAAATTGCCATGTTTTGGAAGGAAGGATATTGACTTATATCAACCAAATAGTCATTATAAAGTTCTTATATATCTGATTAACACTTAAAAACGAGTGAAACAATAAATGTGGAAATATTTTAATTAATTCTGTATGGTTTAGCATTCTTTTTTTATATGCGGAATTGACCATTTCTATTGTATTTGTTATTGATTTACTAATGTTGTACCCGGAAATACAATATTTTGTTATCAATATATTTATTTAAAAATCACAATTAAACTTGAAGTTGATCTCTATTTTTTATTAGCTAGCAAAGTGTCAGCTTTGATAGCTGAAGTTAACGGAAAAAATGCTGAGATCGTCTCAGAGTTCAACGAGTGCAAATTGCCAGTGGAGGCTTAACCACTAAATCCGTTAAATGCTAAAAGTAGTTCTTACGTATTTCAGGATTACTGCAAACTCTGCATGCGAGTTCGTCTACTCACTTGAGCACATCGATCGTCAAATAAATTAGACGACAATTTCAAATTGTTGAAAATTCTAAAATATCTATCTCTATAGGCAGAAAATAATGAGGAAAAAGAAGAAATTGCTTGGAACAAGCAACTTCTTCATTTTCCACATTGTTTTCGACAACTATTTTCCTGAGGGGCGTATAAAGGAGGGATTGTGTGATAATGGGTTAACTACTGGTTACTTTAATCTCGTTTCTTTTATCACGATAACGTTTGACAAAGAAGATTATTGAACAGAACAATGCTTTGCTTTCAGTATTTTGATTATCATTGATATATTAAAAATGTAACACACACCAATTAAGTTAGTGGTAGAAAAAAACCAATAAGCCTTTTAGTTTAGAATCGTCTTGGTAGTAAAATATACTTCTAATTTGTAATCTCTTACAATGTTTTGTTGGGTTTTTTTTTTTTTTGGTTTGTTTTTTGTTTGTCTGTTGTTGGTGGTTTTTTTTTTTTTTTTTTTTTTTTTTTTGTTGTTGTTATTGTTGGGATTTTTTTTTCATAAATTTTCATATTAAATAAACCCGTAAGATTCGCGAGATATTAATCTCGAAAAGTTACTCCGTGATTCACAGAAATTCATTGGCTAGAGCTGGATTACAGAGAGAACAATGTTTGCGAAACCGAAGGTATCCAATTTGGTATTTTATAGGACCGTACTCCTTTTAAAAGAAAAATACAAAAACATGTAATTGCAAATTATTGACTGATTTAATTTCATGTATGTTATGTGGGCGACCTTTAATAACCAGTTTACACACAAGCCACACAATAATAAGCAATTTCTTCATTTCAAAGATTTTTTCTCTACCCGAAAAGACAATAAAGTCGTATTTCATAAACATAAAAATTTTCGCTTACGACTTATTTCAAATTGGACCAGCCTACTTTTATGTCATCTAGTAATGGTATGAGCCGGAGTTACGACGGTTCGGTCATGTATCGGTGATATGTTTTATCAATGCGATTTAATGAAATGAAGGCATTTTTTCAATTTCTAGAAATCTAATGATTTGAGGGTGATTTGTTTGAACACAAACAATATCATATCGGACCAACGCTATGGGTGGCGATAACATTATAATACATTGGAAAATGGAATACGTGATTTATGCCAGGTGTTACACTGTATACAAATGTATTATGTAATAATGGAAAACATTTTTTATAATTCAACATGTCGCCAACAAGTAGATAAAAGGTCTGGGTGTTTACACTATCTAATAAATACAAAATCTGTTAAACACTAGATGCGCTTTGCTTTACCATCTGAATAATTTCGTCGTTGAATTAACAAACACTTTCAGGAAAAAAGAATACAGATAATCTGACATATTCAGGCTTAAGGGGAAAACTATATTTACGAAACTTCGATCACCCAATTACCACTCAATCACTCGTTTTTACGCCCAGTATAATGATATTTTAAGGAAATCTTGATACAAAAAATCCATCTCACCTCAATATTTTCTACCCATTTATTATTTATGTCTAGATTTAAAGTAACCCAAATTTGAGGCTTGTAAATTTATTTAAAGGCTCTATTACTCTCACAAGGACAAACTTTCTGATAAAAAGGAATCCGGAAATCTTCGTTAAAATTGTTTACAGACCCCTCTATCAAAGATTTTAGAATAGGTAGCAAGCGCGCAATGGAAAACGTTGCCAACACAAAGAAATTTGAAAGATGCTTTCGGTTTCTCTTCGGCAAAACTTTTCATAGCAGGCTTGTGACATATTCTGAAACCATTGGGGGTCTGTACACAATTTTAACAAATAAATACATGTATTGGGCTTCCTCTCGTTGAGAAGGTTTGTCCCTACCAGAGCCAAAGAGCCTTTAGATTGCAGTATTTATAATATATGGTTATTAGCTCTTTCCCGATTTTTTTTTTTTTTTTTTTTTAATTTTAGACTTGTCCAAATAAAACGGTTTTGCAGACGACAGTTTAAAGTAAAAAATTATTTGAAAAATACTTATTCAGTAGGATAGAAAATATTGTGGAAAAAGTAAAAATAGCTTGTTTTCTCAAGTAAAAAAGCACAGGGGCGTAAAAACCAAGTATTAAACAGGAAAAGGGTTAAATTAGATTTTGTCGTTTAATAATTTTTAGGCAAGTTCTAAGTCGTATATGAGCATAAATATCTTATATACAATACAATACGATAAGTTTATTGCATTACACATGTTTACAGCAAATAAATATACAAAAAACAGAGGAGATTACATGGATTAACAGAAGAACATGATATTACGTGAACTATTTCATTTTCTAAGTTGAGATGCATAATATATATATATATAGACAAATTTTGACAGTTGTTTTCGACTTTTTGACAACAGATTTGTAAACGTTTGTATAGTTGGCCAGGTAAAATAGTATTTTTTTATTATTATTATTTCATTTTAGATATTTAGTTCTTATTTCGGTATACCTAGGGCAAGTTAGTAGAAAGTGAAATTCGTTTTCGATATTTTTTGTATTGCAATATTTACATATTTTTCCTTTCTTTCAATGTTTAAATTTCGACTGCATGCGATGTCTAAATCATGCGAAAAGAGTCTAAATCTGGTAAAAGCACGTCGAAATCTCTTATCCTTTACAAAATCAAGGTAATTTTCAAAATGAAGTTCGTGTTTATATAATGAGTATGTGTGAAGTCGATCTAAATTACTTATACTAGAATACCTGTTTTGGTAATATATATCTAATAACCGTTGTTTGATAATTTCGTAGTTTATTGGACCAGTGAATTGATTTTGCCAAGTGAAATGCAATCCACATTTATCAATAATACATTTCACACGATAAGCCCATTTACAGTTGTTATAATAATTTCCAGTTTCGAGATCATTTAAAAAAATTAGATTTTTCCCTCATAACTTTCGATCCATTTGATAAAGTTGGTAAATAAGGTATTTGCAATCAAGTATTCAAATTACGTCAAAATGAGAAGAAGGCATACAATATTACTTACTTGTTAAATTCCTGATTTAAATGTGTTCACTTTCTTTTCTAGAGTGATTATCCAATTATTGAAACGACAACAAAACTTCCTCGTAAAGGGTTTTAGAATAAGGAAAATATATATTAATGTTATATACAGTCTTTTTTCCGAACTTCATATTTCGTTTCGGCGAAGTTGGGTGCATTAGGACTTGTGTGACAAATCTCTCTCTCTCTCTCTCTCTCTCTCTCTCACTCTCTCTCTCTCTCTCTCTCTCTCTCTCTCTCTCTCTCTCTCTCTCTCTCTCTCTCTCTCTCTCTCTCTCTCTCTGCATCACTTTTTTTTCTTAATTATTATTATTATGATATTGATGTAAATTGATTCATGTATATTGCTTGTTTTCATTCATGCTGTATGTTTCTTTTGTAAATCTTCAATGATGGAGGAAATAAAGATATATATGTTATATAGGAGCGAATTTACATCAGAATTAAGTAGTTAAGGCTCGGTAACACAACACTATCATAGACTTTCAATTTACTTGAAGTTGGTAAATCGATCTGGTTAAAAGTAACAAATAATTTGTATATCGAAAATGACGAACGTTGCTCTATGTCGGACTGTGTCCTTTTCCAATTACCATTTTTATACAAGTTAACTCCTAATTATTTAAAGCAATTGACGATTTCAAGTTGAGAATTTTTCAAATAGAAATTATAATTTGTATGTCACGAAACAAAAATCATGTTTTTTGTTTCGTCAACATTTAGTCCTATTTTCTAGTTGTCACAATGTTTTTCGATTGCATTTAAAATAGACTTCAGGGAAGTGGGACTTTGAGTATAAGTTAAAGCATTCAAAGAATTCGAAAAGCAATCTTATTTGTCAAATTTTAAACGTATTTGTTCAAAAAGTGGGTTTTATTCTGGTTAGATTGGTCACGTAATATGCAATGTATATAGAGTAACAAAAATAATTTTTCCCGCAAAAAATAAGATGATAGATACTAGCTTCAATTACTGATTTCGAATTTTGTGTCGTTCAATTTCAAGAAGAAGAAAAAACGAGAAAGTTTTCAACAATTTTTGAATGTGTCTATCATCTGTTAGTGTGCATTTGATATAATTTTTTTGACTCTCCATTATATGAAATTGAATTGAATTGAATAGAATTTGGTATGTTTTCTATAGTATCAGCAGCTGTCAACAATCACAAACATACAACCATAGATTAACGTCCCAGTAACACTCTAGCTCCAACAGAATCATTTGAAAAATACCAAGTCTTACTCACATCAGTTAATCCAAATGTATAAGAGAGGGGTTGGTGGTGGTGGTGCTGTTGTTGTTGTTATGTTTGTTTGTTCGTTTGTTTGTTTGTTTGTTGTTGTTTTTATTAAAAACATGGAAATATCAACTGATTTTCACCTTACTGAGATATAGACTTTATGTCAGGACCCAACTCTTAAAAATTAAAAAGTTCATATAATTGAATTTGAAACTGAGAGGCATGTCATTCAAATGAATCATTATTTCGAGATTGTGGTTACTTTATATGTCAAATTGTTCAAGTATGATTTGGATCTTAACCCTTTACCAGACGCCAACATTCTAGACTGGTCCAAATTCAAAGTGTTGCATGGGGCAGGTTTTAGCTGATGGCATATGTATTTTGAGATCGAAAAAAATAAGGATATTGCAGAAATTGCTTGTAACAAATTATTTCCCCATTTTCCACAATTGTTTTTAAAAGTTATCGTCTTCAGGTCGCCAAAAATCGTTATTGTGTGGGATTCGGTTGGACAGGTCAAGAGCACGTCCAACCACTGCCTAGTAAAGAAAGGTGTTCTTATTGTTACTCGACCATTAATTTACAATCTTTTATTTCAGGTGCCCAGTTCTCGATAGAAGACGAAAACAAAAGGACCCGTACAGCTTACACTAGGGGACAATTATTGGAACTAGAAAAGGAATTTCACTTCAATAAATATATCTCTCGTCCCCGTAGGATAGAACTGGCTGCCATGTTAAATTTAACCGAAAGACACATAAAAATATGGTTCCAAAACAGACGAATGAAATGGAAAAAAGACGAGGCGAAACGGAGACCAAGACCGCTACCTTCTGGTTCTGGTTCTCCAGGTTCCCCACCTAGTCCGAGTTTGACGTCACTTCCGGATTCCCCCGATGATAGAGTGTTAGAGAACAATAATTCTATACAAATAAAAGATACGAAAGACAGGAATGATCTCTCCCACACCAATTCTGACGTTAAACACAAATATAGTGAGCCTACTAAAACGAAAATTGAACCTGATATTTTACAGAACAGCGCATCTTGTCGGCCATGAAAATTAGATCATCACGTCGGTTCGTTACAAAATGTCGTAACTACAGCTTTAATAAAGCTGTAGTTACTTTAGGTACGATATTTTCCTGGTGTACTGACCATGAAATTTAGTATGCTTCGTCACGGTGCAGTTTTCATCAAAGCGAATACACCCATCACAGGAGATCGCAATTCGTTTACTGTGGTTTACTTCTTACTTTATTTTGCTCATGCATCTGGTTTCCTCGCTCCCAAAAAGAATTTCTGGGAAGCATGAATTGCCACGCTATGCGTCTGTCCGTCGCCAGTTCTTCTGATCGTTGTTTCCGCCGTGTTTTCTCCATATGCATAGGACCGAATAGGATGAAGCTTCAAGTATGATATATCACAAAAGTATTTTTTTCTTATTGTTTCAGCAGTGTCATATGGAGGGGTTTCTAGAATACTTTGAATTTTCATAGCCTACTCAAATTTCTTGAAACTTTTTGGTAGTTAAAAAATGTGCTCTTCAATATAAACCATGGGAAACCGTTTCATGTCAAAAGCAGTTTTTTTTCCCTGTTACATTACATTTTGTGTATTTTGGATTTTGAAATTAAATTCGTCGTGGTTTCTTCTTGACGTTCAAGACAATATACTGAATATGGTTCGTGTCTGTCTTTCATTGGTGCCCTTCTGATAAGGGTTTAAATTCAAGGTTATTAAACCAGTGAACTCAGTAGTTGTCGAATGATACTGCGGGAGTTGTAAGATCCAATTAAGTAGAAAGTGCAGAGTAGCAGAATATTAAGTGTGGCGAGCTTAATCAATAGATCGCTGGCTATTCCCACTGTCGAGGATAGGATGGTGAATTTTGCAAAACAAACGCGATATAATGAAAAAAAATATTGTCAGTAAAAAAAGTAAAATTGTCGATCGAAACGATTGAAACGATTTGTCTATCTACCTTTTGATCGACATCGCGATCTGTCATTTTTATGTGAATAATAATTCTGTCGCCATCTGTACATCAATTTAACCAACTCTCGGTTATTTCGATATGCATTTGTTCCGAGAGCATGTACCGCCTAACATCGACTCTTGTTCAGGAATGGATTTCCGCAAATGAAACTATTTATATAGAAATCTACGTCGATATGACTCGATGAAGTCTGATGTCATTTTAAAGACAATAACCATAGAAAATGGCAAAAAGTCTCAAACTTTTAAAAAGTCGCATCCTTTTATTCTTTCTTGTCCATATTTAAATGACCTACTGCTGGTCCCGCCAAGCCACTCCTTTAGTCATGCCCACTGACTCCAACACTTCGATTTTAAACGACGTCATTTTGCAAATTTTATGACTAGTAGCATGAATAAAGAAAAAGTAAAATGGTTGGTTGGCGACTTACACTTCGTAACTACAGCTTGAATAAGCTGTAGCTACGACGTTTATGTCACCAAATCAACAAAATGGTAACAAAAAGACGACCAATGTTGGAGCTAAAAACTCATTTAAGATCTAAATGAATAAATTCATTGGTCGAAAGTTATTTGTTTGACAATGCGATTAATCAATTACTGCTCGATATTGTAGGCTACCTTGTAAAATGTCACATCCACTGCTTTGCTAAATCTGATATACAAGGATTTTTTATTTGAGACAAGGTCGTGGAATTGTCTTGATTCTCTAATCTTATCTTTTAAATAACAGATGAACGTACGGATGACTGGCAGAAGCAAAAATCATAAATCACAACAATTGAAATGAACAGCTGTCAATTACAAAATCAATTTACCACCCAAACCATGCATTTAGACCGAAAGCGAACTTTGAACTCCAACATCGGCCGACATAGATGTGAAGCATGTTTGTTCGTTCGGTGACATAAACGTCGTACCTGCAGTTTATTCAAACAATATTTACGACGTTAAGGTCGCCAACTAACCATTTTACTTTGTTACATATTACTGGCCATAAATTTAAAAAGAAAAATAATTGCGTTTCATATCTTAGTTGAACGCCCTTTGTTTGTTCATTTGTTTGTTTGTTGATTTGTAAAACTTATAGCTTCATCTAACAGGGATATAAGTCAAAAAAGCTTTGCTAGTCAATAAAGAAGGATTCTACTATTTTTCTTATTATAATTGTCAAATTGTAAATAAATCGGAGACAAAATCAGTTTCATTTTGTTATTTATGCTTTCAATCATCGATTATTCGTTCAATATTTGATTGGTAATTTTCTTCATTCGTTACAATATATTCATCAATTCATTTCGCTTTCTACAGAAAAGAAATACATGATTTAAATACATCTCTTTAAGGCTGCTTTGCCTAAGAAAAAAATATCGCTGTGTCATACTAACGTTGTTTTAACTCATTACATTACGACAAAAATCTAGACTGGTCCAAATTGAAAGACGTTGCAGGCGACAATTTAAAGTTTATGAAATTTTGGATTTTTTTCAACTTTCGTGGTAGAAATCATTGTGGAAAATAAGAAAATTGCTTTTTACAGGCAATTTCTTCATTTTCCACTACCTTTTTCCCCTATTGTTTTTAATTGAAAGGCGTCAAAAAAGCGTCATTGTGTTAGAATTGGTTATTCTGTGGCTGACATGAACGCGAAGAGTTCAAGGTAAACTTTCATGGTTGCACAATGTCCGTCGTCTATCCGTCATGATACGCCTACAATTTCTGTAAATCAAAAACCCTGTAGCTCTGATAGTTTGCATCTGAAAGTATCGCGGGTCTTATTTGGAGTTTAACCCGTGCTCATCGCATTTACACAAAAACAAAAAAAGGTGTTTTTTCCCTCCTGAAACTAAAAGACTAAAACTTTGTATTTGGTATGTGACAGCACCGAGTGGCAATTTATAAATTTTGTTCATTTGATGACTCAAGGGTTATTTAATGGACTTCACCTAAAGTCTCCTTTATTTAATCAGAAACAAAGAAGGAAATCTTTATAAGTCTTCTTCTAAAAAAATAAAAGGTCTAAAGCGTTGGTATTTGATATCAAATATCCACTAGTGAGCTTCTAACAAGTTTATGTATATGAAGATCAGGGGTTCATGTTCGGTCTCCAGCAAGGCTTGCACCTTAACATAGAAACAAAGACTGAAATCTGTACTATTTTCTCTTCTGCAACCAAAATATCCACAGCTTTGGTATGAAACATTGGCTAGTGAGCTACTACTAAATTTTTTCATATGAAAACCCTTTGGTCGTAATTTGGTTCCACCCAGGCTCACACCTTAACATGGAAACATAGAAGGATATCTTCAAATATTATCTTCCCAGAAGCAAAAATTATTAGAGTTTTAGTATTTCATATGCAGCGCTTTCAAGTAGGCCTATACCAAGGTTGTATACATGATGACACAATGGTCTTAGTATGGCTCTGTTCGCGCTCGTCCTAAAAACAGGAATTTGTTTTCTAGAACCAAAATGCCTATTGGAGTTACATTTTGTGTGGGACAGTCTGTTATGTACCCCTTCAAAATGTGTCCATTTGATGCCCGTGGAATCGTTGCATGCTTCGCTTTGGCGAATTATATCAAACTAAGTTATGATATTCGTTTGACCGCCCCGCTCTTGAATTTTATATATTCTAGAATGTGAACAATGACTTCACTATCTCATACAGACTGAGCCTCTTTAGTAATTATTAATGAACACACGTACTAATAGACACAAAAGGCCCGCGTTAATCCTTTCCCTCCCGATCTCGTCAATTTACGCCCCCAAAAAGCTTTTGAAAGCATTGTGGAAAATTAAGAAATTTCTTCAATATCCATTATATCCCCCCCCCCCCCCAAGTGTTTTTTTTTTTAATTCAATAACTAAAACTTGTTGTCTGCAACTTCTTTCGATTTCAACTAGTCTAAAATGATGTTGTTTGGGAATTGGCTAAATTATAGTTCTAGAATACACATGGACGTCCATAGGTCATTCATACATATATCGACGGTTACATGGGATCTTCCTTATAACAATTTATATAAATATATATAATAATGAAAAACACTTAGGGCACCGGTACTTCATTTCCAAATAAGAGTGGATGATTGCTTGTTTTAGAGCAAGATCGATTTATCTTTCATTTAGGGAACAACAAAATCTGTATGTTCACGAGCGGCGAAAGTGAAAATATGCCTTGCTTTCTCATGAAGTGAAAGATAAATCGATCGTACACAAAAAAAACCAAACAATTATCCTATTTCTTTATTGTAAATGTAAAAAATATTACCTGGGGAGGGGGGTGAAAAACGCGTCACTTCGAAATGATCGCGTTATTATTTATCGCGAAATCTCGATAATCTATCGGAAAGTATTTTAGAAGAACAAACTATCGTTTTCCAAAATAATTTATATTACATTTAAGTCAACTGACGGGTCGCCTCCGACAGGAAGCGACGTTATTGTGTAAAATTTATGGCCAGTAACATAGATAAGTTGGTTGGCGACCTAAACGCCGATGTGATAACCACCAGACCAACACTTATGCTTCACACAAATGTCGACTAACAGCGGGATTCAAAGGTCACTTTCGATCAAAATGAATGATATGATTGGTCTATCGAGAGTTTGACTGACAGCTGCAGTCCGTCAATTGTTCAGTTTAAAAATATCACAAATGTCAGTTTTGGTTCCATCTACATTAAAGACGTGACAAGCTTCAAACAACAAAGGATAAATACATTTTTGAGTGTTAGAGGCACTTTCTTTCGTACATATACGAAAGAAAGTGCCTCTAACACTCAAAAGTGTATTTATCATCTGCTGGCCCTGTTTGGATGTTGTCTTCTTGGTGCCAGAACTAGCGGGCAATTATAGATATAAACACCTTATTACGGTTTTGCCTTTACCCTTGCTCCTACAAAAAAATACAATCTAGCGATCTTGCTTATCGAAGATCATCCCCGCTCAAACAATATAAGACCAACATCGGTCAATGTTGCCGTATCAAAATCTTTTAGATCCAGCATAAGAGAAACTAGTCCATTTCCGAATTTAATCCATACTAACCCGCTGTTCAAAATGTACTGTTAGCGTAGTTGGGCTATACAAACGTCGTAGCTACATGAATAAGGTAAAGATATCAGGTTGTAGTAGTCATCCTATAGCCATATAGTTCCCGTCTTTTATATAAGTACACTGTTCCCGCCCAGTGAGCTCTAACTTCGATATTACACGGCCTCATTTTGTAAACATGTAACAAAAATGTAAAGAGGTTAGTTGGCGATCTAAACGTCGTTACTACAGCTTGAAAAAGCTATAGTTACTACGTTGAAGTCGCCGAACCAACCAAAATGCTCCACACAAATCTCGACCAATGTTGGAGTTCAAATTTCACTGTCGGTCTTAATAAATGGTTTGATTTGTTGGTTGAATGTTTGATTCACACCGCGATCCGTAAAATCGGCGTTTTTTCCAGCGGGGCTTTTACAAATGCTTCCGGAGAACTACGTTTCGACATTTGTCATGCTACAGAGAGGAAGACATTTTGTAGGATAACTTACGTAGCTGCGATTAGGTTATTTACCGGTGAGATCCGAATCAGATTCTGTGTAAAACAGTTTGGGGAAATAAACAAGGGTGCAGCTAAGTAGAAACGAAATCGTGTATAAATCGTTATATGTCGCGATATAATCTTCAATAACGGGGTGTCAAGGGTTCGATCGCTGGTGGCGGCACATGTCCTCTCCGACATTTGTCTCTCTTCAATGGGTTGATAATCGTAAACCTAAGTGGAATAGCAGCTGGAGGCTAGGAAAGGATGTGGTGGTACTAGTGCGAGATATACCAGCAATCCATTGTTAGGTGCTCCAGTCGCCCCGATATGATTAAAAATTTCTTAAAAGCGGCCTTAAACCCCATTTAAACAAATCAAAAATATACCAGGGTATCGTCGTTTGGCGTGTAAAATGTTGTAACTACAACTTTATTCAAGCTTCAGTTACGACATTTTCACACCCATTCTTGATATGTGAATTAAAAACAATGAACCCATGATTTGTTTACCAGAAGATGGGTAAAAAAGCCTTGTGTATAACAAGTCACAAATGCAATGTTGTCCAGCTTTTCCTACACAAAAATTCTTTATTGTATTATTCTACATAATTAACGAAAATGTCCTAGTCTACACTATATAAATAAATTAAACTCGAACTCCTGAAATACGCATGAACATAATAGATTCGAGTTTTTTATTAAACAAGCGAAATAATTGCAAAGATGAACCATTTTTCCCTATATCGAGTTCCATTTATAAAACATTGTACGCTATATGTCAATACTGTATTATGCCGACACAAAAATACCTATAAAAACAGGTTCTGAAAGACAACGATCGACCATTGTGCTAAAAGAAATGGCTCAGAAAAAAACAGAACAGGTTTAACCAATTCCAAAACGACCCAAACTGGTAAAATTAAAAGAGGCTTAAGAAGACAATATCATTTAACAAATGAAGAGATTATTTTTGTTTTCGTGGCGATATAAACCGAAAAATCTAATCACACTGTATGAATACGCGAAGCAGATTCATACATAAGTGTTATTAGGTTTTTCGGTTCATAACTCCATGAAAACAAAAAAATGTTTTCTTCATTTCTTATAATTTAATAGCATCGAGCGAAAAAAACAAAAACTTTACACATGTTGATACCTTTTTTGTATGGGACTATTTGTGGGGAAGCATACAAAATTGCTGCGTGCTCAAAATTTTGTTCATGGAGTTGTTACTTTTTTTTTTTTTTTTTTTTTCGACCAATCAAACGCTTTTTGTGATAGACGAAACTAAAAAATAGATTATTCTTTGATGCGTAAAAATGCAGGATCATGTGGTAATGGGTTAACAAATGACGGGGGTTGGGCACTGAATATTTTTTGTTGGGCACATACGTGGGCAGTAGAATCATTCTCCTCCATGTTACATAATATACGATTAGAATTAACTATCGTGTACTAAATTGGACATGTTCATGCACAATAAATGTCACTAAAAAGCCTTTCAAATGTGATACCTATAGGAAGATGGTAGCTCTTCCAACGAAACTTATTTACCGACTGTTTGTATGCAATGTTGTTATGCCGTTGTTCTCGTCTTAGAAATGATCTCCTGTTAAAAAAATCTGTTCCTCTAATTATTTCGGTTGTATCTCTGATGAATGAGATTTCTTATGATCATAGAGGTGAAATCCGCGTGTTTCCAGTAGTTATAAATCTTGATATAACGACTAGTGATAATACCAACTTTCATTCCAAAAATCACCATCAATGATTACTACACAAACCAAGCACAAGGCTAAAGATATATTCGCAAATGTACGATTTTCTTTACGGAAACATTGGTAAAAGGGACCTATGACAGCGAGAAAAAGAACGGTGACGTAACTGTAATATTCATCTTCAAGGTATCAACCCATCACGATTAAAATCTTATGACAACCATCTGAACCAACAAGTTTCAATCAATAACGAGCCGGGCCGTTCTTTAACATCTGACTGACTTTATATGATGCATTATACTATACCAGAGCACGAAATCTGGTGATATTGCCATTGAAGTGACACACACAGCTAATCTGCATGAGCTGGGTAATCACAGACTACCTTTTCATCTCGTTCTATTGAGTGGCTAGTTGCCCCTATGTCTTTAGACCCAGTAAAAGGTCGTTTTCCTTAAATATTGTATTCGTTTAGCGCCAATTATCCAAGGTATCTCAGAATAAAGTTTTTTCCTGATTTTTCTCTTCCCCCCCCCCCCCTACATTTCGCCTACGTTGGAAAAGCAAAACAAAGATGACTGCAAAAAAAATAATTGAACGCAAAATTGATATAAATGCGCACAATACCCAATTTTTTACTTAGGTTCTCGATGTACGTGGGAAGTACGCCGTTGTACAAATAGTTGCACAAATAATTTTTTGCGCACTTCGATACTATAGTCATTATATAGTTGTCATTCACAAAATGTCATTTTCGTCAAAAGGATGCCAAAACATCGAAGTCACAGCACAAATAAGGTGTGGTTACGATGTTTTTGTTGCCGAACGACAAAATTTAACGCAATTGGTAAATATTATAAAAGAAGCTTCACAGGAGAATATATTAACATTAAGTACCGCAGAGTACGCTGTTCAAAAATCATTAATACATAAGATAAAAAAGAAAGATGAAGCTGTGAAATCTTAGTAAATAGAGCTGTAGTATCCATTCTCTAGGACGCCCACACGAACTCGCCAACCGTGACGTTTGTAAATGTGCCCATTCCTGTCCATTTCATCTTTACGCAAAACACTTTTTAGTAAGTCTTGTACTTTAAGTATAGCTTCCAATAAGGTCGAATGAAATCGTTTACGGAAAGTCGGAGGCCATATCATTTAAAAATTAACTCCGGATTTTTGCAAGCTCAGTCCTTGCTTAAATTAAAGCCAGATATACGCGTAATCATAATTTTATGGAAACGGCAGAACACAAAATCTCTTTAATATGAAAGATTCTTCACACGAATACATTGTCTTTTTACAACGCCTAACAATGGATCCTCGTTACAGATGTTCCGTTTAAAGGTAGGCAGTTGATTATCCTCTCTATAAATGTATATTAATGTAATTCGAAATCAATATTAGCTCATTTGCCATCGAAAAATTTGAAAAATATGTGTATACAATGTGCGAAAACGAGGTAACAGTAAATATATGATGCATTAAGTATCACGTACCAATAATAGCTTTTCGTTTGTATCTCGGAGTCAATCAAGGAACCAATAGACCAATCAAATCATTATTTAGACTTGAAGTCAGCCTTGAACTCCTAAACTAACCAACAATTATGTGAAGATTTGTTGTTGGTTTTTCAACTTTCTTTTGTTATGTATTGATAGCGATAAATTTTAAATAATAACGCCATTTACTACCGAAATGATACTTTCTGCGAGAGTGACTGGGCGAGGCAAGCGATCTTCCAATTGATCTTGGGCTTTTGACAAAATAAAGATATGGTTCACAAGGTCTTCATTTAGGATGACACACTTTCCATTTATAAACGATAAAAAATTATTACAAAACTTTTTTGACTTGACACGCATGTTCCTTTTGATTTGTTTGTTTGAATGGGGTTTTACGCCGCTTTCAACAATCTTTCAGTTATATCGCGGCGGCTGGAGCACCTAACAATGGAATCCTGGTATTTCTCACACCAGTACTACCACTACATCCTTTCCTAGCCCCCAGCTGCTATCCCACATAGGTCTACGATTATCGACCCATTGGTGAGAGACAAATAGTCGGAAAGGATGAGTGCCGCCCTTACTAGAATTCAGAAGAAATGTCTTTATTTAGACGTAAAGATTGGAAACATTAGGTTAAATAACACTTTTTACTCGACGTCGATAGGAAAGTCGATATTTACTACTTTAACCCTTTCCTGGTTAATCCCTGTTTTTTACGTCCCTGTGGTTTTGTAATTGAGAAAACATTGTGGAAAAAGAAGAAATTGCTTGTCACAAGCAATTTCTTCTTTTTCCACAATATTTTCTACTCTACTAAATGGTTATTTTTCAAATAAAATCAACTTTAAATTTTCGTCTGCAAAACCTTTGAATTTGGACAGGTCTAAAATTTGCAAACCAGGAAAGGGTTAAATTCAAAAACTCTGAATCCAGAAGTCTTGAGTTCGAACCGAATGCAATCCGACTTTTCCGGTTTATATATTTATTTCTGTATATTTTTTTTGTAATCTAAAAGTTGGATTTTACATATTTTCAACAAGACACATACAGATCACAAAATGTCAATACTAAAGCTCTAATTTTAAGTAACTAAATATAAATTTTACCCCATCATCTGAGAGTATGGAGTGGAATCGACTCATCAAATAAATTTCAATGGGTACATCCAGTGTAGGGTTTATAGAATAAATAAAAAATAGATTTTAATCACAGCCTCGTGTCTAGAGCTCTGATTCTAGGCTTATTCTGCAATTATACCGCTATGAATGACAGTAAACTGACGTTAAACTTTAATTTCAAATACAGTCATATGAACTATATAGTACAAAAGTGCTCATAGATAAAGTAAATGACATGAAAAAATATGTATCTGGACTCGAATCACTGCCATTAACAAAATGAAGGTACATAGTGATAACCGCTCTTACCACTGCTCTACTGACAAAATAAATCATTACAGGGTCAAAAATAAGGCTTTAACCATTAAAGTTCAAAAAGTGACATCGTGGAATCAATCGAGTAATGACAAAAGTTAATAAAGTCACAGACCAGTCATGTTTTGCAATGTAGGCAATCATTTTGTACGCGACAAATATTTTCCGTCGGTCGTCTCCGTTAATTCGACGTATCGTCGAAGAAGTGTCATTGCAGAATTCTTGATGTACTATATTTGGTTTAGGTCTTTTGAGCAAAAAAGAAATTTTAGAAATTGGGGTTAAGTTTTTGGAGATAAAAGAGTAAATATATTTTACATGAGATCCTATTTTGTCCTGATACAGCCTCTACTTCATGTCCCAAAAAGTTCAAGCAGCATGTATCGTTCTTTCGACTCGAATTTACTAATCGATGCGCATTTTCACTGTCCTCGAGAAAAATACTAACAACAACATGGGGGGAAATGTAGAAAGGCTTGAAATAAGGATTTTTTATTGTTCTAAAACCAAGTATATTTCCCAGAGTGAAGGCTGTCTTACACAATTTTGTCAATTTGGACCAGTTTAAAATTGCGTTGTCTGTTAATGGAGTAAGAAGAAGAGAAAAAAAGGTTAAAAACACACAGACACATACGTTCATACGCATATTAAAGAAGCTAATGCGGGAAAAATTCTTTGATTAAAAAATTGCAATGGAGGCGACTTAATTGCATGACACTAAACCAATCACAAGTATCTATTAAAGGAACATCCGTGTAAAATTTAGTTGATGTCAACTGGATACTTCTGAGAAAAATAAAATATATCTTATTACTTTATACCATAGTAGTACCCCCTTCTAAAATAGCCATGTTTTTCCACAAATCAAAATTCTAACGCCAGATCAGTATTTTTTGGGAGTCTGATCACCCAAGGACCATTTTCAAAGTTTCAAAGTTTCCAAGATATACCATGCATGGAATTAAGCCATACTAAAATAGAAACAATAGTTTTCACTCGATCAAAAAATCTTAAAGAAATCTGTTGAATGATCGCTAAAGAAGCATTCTACCGGGGCTACTCTTCCTGAGATGAGGAACAACCAGAAAAGTGCATGAAGTAACCACTGATAAGATGAGGAAGCCTATTAAACCTCCCGCGGATAGTGCAGGGGAGACAACTGGCAGATCTGTTTTGTAAAGCCTTTCATAGTAATCTTTCTTTGTATGTTTCATTTGTTTCCCCAAGATAAAACAAATAGATTTACTCTTTTCTTTTCAAACACTGCTTTTTATATTCCCCGTGTTTTTAAAGGATTTTTGTACTGACAGCCGCAATCTTTCAGTTGGTTTGGTAGTGTTTCAAATCACAGTCCAGCCAACCAAGGCTGTAAGTCATATTCGAGCCTTCTACACGTGTTGTGCGTGCATTGCTAAACCAAATATTGTGTGACGTATATACGTTGGTATATTGAAACTGAAAGAAGTTGCGGTCGAAATTGCTAACAAAAAATGTATAATAGTGTTAAAAAAACATCATTGACAAAAGCGTTCTTGCTTGTTGCAGACAATTCTCTTGTTTTCAGGATATTGTCGCCAATAAAATACATGAAGAATAGGAAATGATACTAATTTTAAAATAAAATATTAATGAAACTGTAAAGATTAAGTAACTAACTTAATAACTTTAAAAAGACGAGAATTTTTTTTAGTCCGAACCAACTATAAATAAGGGCATTTCGTTCAGGCGACTTTTTTCCTGCATTCGATAGCATTTCAATAAAGGACAAACGAATGAAAAAAACGGTATCCAAAACATGCTTTGGAAAACATTATGGAAAATGAAGAAATAGCTTGTTTTCCATAGAAAAAGTCCGAAGAACTGAATATTCTATCAACTTGAAATTATCGTCTGCAATTTCTTTCAATTTGGACCAGTCTAAAATTTTCTTGTTTGGTAATGGGTTAAGTTAAGACATCGTTCTTACCATTTGAAAACAAAACACGTGTTTTCTTGTTTGCGTTCTTACGCCCGGCGGCGGCACATATCCTTTGAGACATTTATGTCTAATCAATGGGCGGATAATCGTAAACCTTAGTGGGACAGCAGCCATGGAGGCTAGGAAAGGATGTAGTGGTAGTATTTTTGCGAGAAATACCAGGAATCCATTGTTAGGTGCTCCAGCCGCCGTGATATGACTGAAATATTGTTAAAAGCGGCGTTAAATCCCATTCAATCAATCAATCCTTTCTTTCGACCAGTCATACAAACTGTCGTTCATAGTAGAAAGACGGTGACATATTGACTAGTGTCAGTTTACTCTCGGTAATCAGATAACGGTTTAATTCATTATGTGGAACAATAGCGGGTACTCATCTATAACTTTCAAATAGAAAACAACTACAGTTAAGAATTTCATGAAGTAGGCTTCCATTCCACTCAGTTTCAATTTATTCATACAAAATTAGTTGAACTTTATTAATGACCTCTAATTGTCATATTCATTCCATCGATTTATTTCATTCTAACCATTCTTTCGTTCTAACCAATAGACATCGTCGTGTCATAAAGTTATGTAATACAATCATTATTTAAATTATTCTTATACTAAATCTGGTTGGAGAAAATAATTTGCTTTAATTCTTTTGTTTTTAACGTTAATTTCAGGGGAAACAATCATTTAGAATTAGTTCAAAACTGAATCCCCTTTCCGTACATAGATGTTTCTGAACTTACTGTAACTTCCTTACTTAATTACTTAATACTGAAGCAATCCTGGAATTTTTCCCAAAGTTGATGGGTAGTTCATATTACATTTCTAGTGAGTTGAAAACCCGAGAGAATGTGAGGTTAAAAAGTCGCCGAGCAAAATAGTTTAAGGGGGCGTAACGCCATTTTTACTTAAGTAACCATTTAAGAAATAAGAGGCTGTTTTGTTTGTTTGTTTGGTTGTTTTTTTATGTTTTTTTTTTTTTTTTTTGTTTTATTTTTTTTTTTTTTTTTTTTTTTTTTTTTTTTTGTTTTGTTTTTGTTTGGTGTTTATAGCTCACAACACCGTATCTTTGATTTGTGGTGACCATGTTTGCCTACTGAACTCGATTCATATCTCAAATTGCCTTTTTTTCTATAGATTGTACCTTTATTTTGCCCGAGTGAAATATGTTGCACGAGAGATAAGGAAGGGAAGTGGAAAATTAAAAAAGTTAAAAAGAAAATTTATGCGGACAAATTTTCTTGTTCCCAGATTTGAGTATTTTTTATCTTTACAAATGTAAGTACTGTGTAGCTTAAATCTAGCATTTAAAAGTATTGTATTACATATAGAATTACATGAAGAATGTTTAATATTTGGTCAAGGAGTGAGTACTTTCTATGAGCATGTAGAAATAAAAAATACAGTTATAAAAACCATTCTGCAACGTTTTCGTAAAGGAAAATGAGATTTTGAAGATAAAAAGTCATGATCAAAAATTATTGTGTGAGACGGACATTAAAATTTGGAATACATGTCTATTTCCTGTTTGCAAGTAAGTACAACCGTGTTGAGACATTAAGATCTATTGGTCATTTTGCTTTTCTGGCACATATAGATTATCACTTCAAGCCTAAGCCTTTTAAGTGTAGTATCATGAAACGCTAAGGACCAGCTAAAATCCACATATTCTGAAAAATTTACTTGTAAATCATAAAAGATGTTTACTATTGGTATGATTGATTGATTGAATGGGATTAACGCTGTATTTCAGTCATATCGCGGCGGCTGGAGCACCTAACAATGGATTCCTGGTATTTCTTACACCAGTACTACCACTACATACTTTCCTAGCCTCAAGCTGCTATCCCACTTAGTTTTAAGATTATCCAATCATTGGTGAGAGACAATTGTCGGAAAGAATATGTGCCGCCGCCGGGGATCGAACCCATGATAACCCATGATTTGGGTTCGACCCCTGGCGGCGGCACATATTCTTTCCAACATTTGTCTCTCACCCATGGGTGGATAATCGTAAACCAAAGTGGGGAGCAAATGGGATTATACGATAAACTATCGATCAAATGTATATTGAAATTGAAATTACCTGTAAAAGGGTAATACATGTATTTTGTGTTGGAGTATCATTAACTTCGGAGATTGAACAATCATAGGCGAATCAAATGCTGTAGGGGGGTGTTTGGTGACTTAATTCATGACGATTCCAATTGGGGATAAAGAGAAATGAACAGTTTCTTATTTGTCGTTTAGTGCTAGCCTGGTATCGTAAAAGTTAGTACTATTTGGTAAAAGGTTAAGATGGTGTGTGTGCTTTAGACCTCATTTGATGCAAAGAATCTTGGTTAAGGAATCAAAGCAAATATTCCATCTAACTACCCCTTTCACTCTGAAATAATTCTTGATCGCCCAATGAAACTGTTCATGATCCGCCATTAAATTACCACTATTATTATTATTTGTGCACAGCCTGTCACGGGTCAATACCATTGACAGATGGAACCTGGCTGAGCTCAGATCGTGGAACATGGACCGTCAACAGCTCTACCATCACAGGATTTAGTTCGAGTCTCAGTGTAGCCTCACCAACATCGACCCTTACTTATATGAGTCATACAGGAACATTGTATCTTTTCAAGTATGTTTACGAGTGTTTGTTCAAGCACGTCTAACAGTCGTTTTGACGAACATGTCCGTAATCTTAAAATCTTAAAACTTTAACTTAATTAGGTTGCCCACATCAATGTAGATAGAATTAAAGAGATAAAGTAATGTGACTATTATTTTTCAAATTTAAAAGTTAAATTTATTCCCTAACAATGAAGAACCATAGTTGATCATTTCAGTGCTGTTTTAGACGGTACAAAAGCTAGTTCTTATAAAGTATTAATCCTTAAAAAAAAGGGGGGGTTGTAATGAGAATTGCTTTTATTGTGAGTGATTATATGTAAGAAGTGAAAACATTCTGTCATCCCACATTTGTATCATTTTATTCCAGTTGCTTTTCGGAAAAATGGACGCACTATTATACCGTCATTTAAAAAAGGCTGTCGTGACAGCGATAATAATAGAGACATTACAATCTTTATGTGTTTCTAAAAACTATTAACCCTTTCCGTTTTTTTTTTTTTTTGTTTGTTTGTTTGTTTCAAAATCTTAGACCTGTCCAAATTCAAAGGTTTTGCTGACGACAATTCAAATTCGATTTTATTTTAAAAACATTTAATCTGTGGGGTAGAAAAAATTGTGGAAAAGAAGAAATTGCTTGTTACTAGCAATATCTTCTTTTCTACAATGTTTTCTCAATTATAGAATTCCAGGGACGTCTTAACAAACATCTTAAGTGATAAAATATTTTTTTTTGTGAATGAATACTATTATCTCCGATGATCAATTAGTATTTCAACAACTGATGCTACTTCTCTTTTAATGAGTATAATTCAAATATTCCTAATGAGAAATACTTAGTAATTACTGCTATAGACTAAAGTTGTATGAAAGGTTTTAAAGAAAAATTCAACATACGTAGTTCTTTGAGATGCAATATATTTAATATTCTTACGTGGTAATAATTGAATAATTTCCTTGTTTTCCAGCACCACCACGTCCTTTTTAGGGTTGACTATTCCCTTCTATACATGTATAGACTTCCAAATATCAACTACTTCTGTGTCCATCTTTTATATAGTGACAGGTAAAAGGCTTTTCTACTTAGTACCTTTTTTTGTTTGTTTGTTTTGACTCATTCATTTATTTTTCTGTAATTTATATATTTTCATATTATTTGTACCTCTTTTTAAAAATCAAGAATCATGTTGTCAAAAGTACTCCAGACTACGACGACTTTTCCAAATATGTGTAGCTTTGATTTTTAACGCTGTTAAAGGGTTTAACGCCACTTTTAACAGTATTTCAGTCATATCGCGACGGCTTGAGCACCTAACAATGGATTCCTGGTATTTCTCACACCAGTACTACCACTACATCCTTTCCTAGCCTCCAGCTGGTATCCCACTTAGGTTTACGATTATCCACCAATTGGTGAGAGACAAATGTCGGAATGGATATGTGCCGCCGCCGGGGATCGAACCCATGACATCCAATGATTGAAGATTAGGAAATTGACGCGCTACCGACTGCGCTATGATGGCGGCTCCAAACATGTGTTGCGCGACACATACCCGTCCATTCCAGTTCCAGTTGGTCGAAATTAGAAAAGCTTTGCCTTTGAAAAAAATACTTGTAACAAGCAATTCCTTGATTGACCCCTATGTTTTCCAAAGTTTTTTTTTTCAAGAAATACGTTAAAACCATGTTTGAATGGGAATGGGTTAAAACCAGGTACGTATCAAGCCACTTGAATTTGGCGGGTTTGGTATATTTTACGGATAGATTTGTTAAAACGGGGTATTTGACTTTTTGTGTTTAGAATGTTTGATACTAAGAACAGATAACCCAAGTTAGACTAGTGACTTAGTTGAAAATGGCGTCACCAAGTTGTTATCACAGGGGACAAATGACCATTCGCGGTCCTCAATCAAGGAATATATCGATCAATCAAATAATTCATTTAGCCCGGAATTGAGATTTAAACTCTGACATTTGCCGCCATTTGTGTGAAACAGTTTAGTTATTTTGCGATGTAAACGTTTTAACTACAGCTTATTCAAGCTGTAGTTACAGCGTTTAGGTCGCTGACGAACCATTCCACTTACAGTTAGACGCTTCTGGCTACAAATTTTGCAAAATGACGCCGTTTAAAGTCGAAGCGGGACTTTTTGTTTTGGTTTAAACCTATTAATTTTACATCGATTGGGAAAGAAGTTCTTCCAACTTAGAGTAATCCCTCTTGATTCTGCTTCCTGGAAAATGCACCAGTACTCGCGCCGAAAGTGTGGGCCAATGTCAGAACCAAGATCGATAGCCGCTCCAGGGAATCGAACTCAGGACCTCTTGATCGGGAAGCCGACGCTCTACCTCTCGGAGTCACTTGGCATGGCCAAACGAGTGAATGAGCGGGTCTAGCGATTGGTCCGTTGTTTGACACCGTGTATTCTATGGCATATTTGGAAAAACATTGCAATAATCTGTATGATATATCAATACATTACGTTGTGTCAACAACTCTAAGGCATCTTGATCTATATGATCCCTTCTACCCTTTATGACCCAGAATTTTAACAGTCCCCTCTCTCCCCTCTCTCTCTCCCTCTCTCTCTCTCTCTCTCTCTTTCTCTCTCTCTATCTTTCTCTCTCCTTCTCTCTCTCTCTCTCTCTCTCTCTCTCTGTTTATAAAACCTTCAACGTGATACAATAAATACATGTAGTGATGTCTTGGATCAAGTCAGCAAGGGACGTTCGATGACAGCAGATACTCTCACACACTGTCTTACAGTAAGTTTAATACATCGACCTTTGTATTAACATAACACTTGTTTTAGCATGAAATATTCACCTTTTATTTTTAGCATTTGATTCCAGTGTCAGTGATCGATTTACGGGTGACAGCTCGTCAGCATGCTCTAATACAGGGTACCAGACTACTGATAATAGACATGTCCTAGTTCCACAAGGTAAGAAAGAGAATACGTTTTGACTGCTATCTTCTTCAACAGGCAGATAAGATGTTCTGGTCTTCTTGTTGCAATTACTGCTGCCTATACAAAGAAAAACTTCAATTAGTCGAACGTATTGTGTGTTAATAGCCTCCTTAGTATTATATGGAAGACTAAAGTTCATTCATAAAAATATCTTCGCACTAACTCGTAAAAGAAGTTGTTATTTCTAAAATTGGATAGATACGTTGGATGTTCATTTGTTAAAAACTTCGAACAAGACAGATATGATTTGACAGACTTTTGATGTGGAACAGGTCGAAACTTGGTAGGTCAATATTTCGGGAATAGTAGACAAATGGGGGTTTCCGGAGAAAATGGTCCCTTCATTTCGCTGTTATATCGTGTATGGATTACTTCTCGAGATGGCCTTATCAGATGAGTAACAAGCACTGGCCAAACGGACTTAAGGTTTACGTGTCCATTTTTACCTAGTGAAGCGTATTTTGCTAGACTATGTCGTCAGATTTTGCACTCTGCATCAGTGGAATGTTCAGCTCCGATATGTCAACATCCCTTAATCCATTCCCACACAATCTCTCCTTGTTACGCCCCTCAAGAAAAAAAACTATGGAAAACAATGTGGAAAATAGAGAAAGTGCTTGTATCAAGCAATTGCTTCATTATCAACAATGTTTTCTATCCATGAAGATGAAAAAAGCCATCCACTTGAAATTGTCATCTGCAACTTCTTTCAATTTTGACCGGTCTAAAATTTTCTTGTGTGGGAATGGACTAATTCGGTTCAACATATTTTGGACTAGTTGCATACTATAATATAGGTCAAGGTAACCATCACTTCAAAACTACATTGGATCAGTAGCCTTCAACTCTACATTAGCCGTATAAAAAGACGATCCGGACATAAAATTATAATGTAACTAGAGTGACCATCATACACTATATGCCAAAAGAAAAAACACCTTACTTGATAATTCTTTGAAAGCCGAATTTATCTACCATTTCTGTTATCCCTAATAATTGCCCCTTCAAAGTTTCAGCCGTTGCTCCCACTCAACACTATCTTTGCTCATTGTGTATTTGACACAATAGCCGCGCAATCGGTAGCGCGTCAGACTCCTAATCTTCAATTATGGTATGTCATGAGTTCGATCCCCGGCGGCGGCACATATTCTTTCCGACATTTGTCTCTCACCAATGGGTGGATAATCATAAACCTAAGTGGGATAAGAGCTTGAGGCTAGGAAAGGATGTAGTGGTAGTACTGGTGTGAGAAATACCAGGAATCCATTGTTTGGTGCTCCAGGCGCCGCGATATGACTGAAATACTGTAAAAAGCGGCGTTAAACCCCATTCAATCAATCATTTGACACACAGCTTTTGTCAAATGAACACATTTTAAAATCCATGGCAAATACTCTAACGCTTTAATGACTTGGCAGAAATAATCACAATTATAACAATCTCATATCTTTATTACTATTTGTACTGTCGCATTGAAGGATGCGATTGACAAATATGTAAGATTGAATGAAAAAAATGCACCCGACCAATTACGAATTAAACATTACCGTAGCCCATTCCAACACGAGCCCTTCTTTTTACGCACCATAGAGAAAAACAGCTTCGGAAAAAATCTAAAATTCCATAAACTTGAAATTGTCGTATGCAGCTTCTTTGAATTCGGATCAGTCTTAAATTTTGTTGTGATGGAATGGATTAAGGCTAAATTAGGAAAAACGTTTATAAACTGTCAACTCTATTAAACTTATTCTAAAGGGGTCGAATCTTCTTATTCAACACCATTGCCAAACGTTATAAGGGGAGAGTATTCTGTAAACTTTACTTCCGTATCCGGTATGACAACAGACGGAATCACATTGGACACCTGTAACAATACAAGTCTTATGCGGTTTAACAGTGCTGGGAGCTCTGGACAGAATGTTGGATTTTCAGGTAATGCGAAATGACATGTGTCTCATTGAAGATTCATTTTAATGAAACATAAAAGGTGTTTGTGTCTTGGTATATGTATAATTCGACTTCAAACCTCAATATCACGGGTTCGAGCCCTGGGCTGACCATATCAACTAATTCAACTAATTGTCTTTCGGACGAGACGTTAAACCGAGGCCCCGTGTGACGATGTTATCCATCGAGCACGTTAAGGAACCAGGCGGAGCTCTCGGCAGTTTCGTCCTGTATCCTTGCACTATCCCCCGTAACAACTAACCGTCTTCTGGGGGCGTCGCTCATATGGGCATGTGCTACGGTAGCGACGATAAATAAATGGAAATGTACACATCTAAGTATAACCAGTAGAATTCTGAAGAACCTTGAAATTCTACTGTAAACGTCACAATCGATAGGATTATTACTTTTACATAATATGAACTGTTTGGTCACTTGCCATGCACACTGTACTCCGTTGGTACGGGGGTGGTTATGTTTTTTGTTTATTGGTAATTATTTTTGTTTTATTTTTATTCGGGGTTGGAGTTACGAGAGCGAAAAGATTTCACATATGTGTTAGAGGTAAATATGTGCCTTCTAGTCAATCAAAAATTCATACTTTTGTTTTTAGACATAGTCTATCGGCTAACTTATTTTCTTTAAAAATCATCATCATCATTGACATTATTGATTAATCATTTTTGTCTTTTCTAGGTGCCGGGTATCTGATCAGTTTATACAGTATACAAAGCGGTACCGTTACATACCTCTACACCTTTAATAATGATAGCTCTGTGGATGGTTCCAGTACACACCGCCTAGTCTGCTGGGTATGGAGCAATGTACTATACATGGAAATTACCTACTATGATTTTTGTAAATCGAATCAGTGTTTTTATAATAAATATGATAATAAGTACATACTGCCTAATAATAAATATTTTCTTTTTAAAATTAATTGTTGTAAACACTTTCAAGCGTCATTTTGTATTTTGATTAGGGTAACACCATACTGTGTATATGAGAACAATTACCTTTACATCGGAACAAATTATGTCAATGGGGATACACTATATTTTGTGTTCGGTTGACCAATTGTATGTTAACAGTGTTCAACTGGATGTTCTTGTTGTCCAATATCTGTCTGTTTTTCTTTGATTTCTACAGGTGATCTCGCATTCTTCGTTTGGTGTGTACGCCTCCGTCTTCCCAGGAACATGCCAGTCTACCCAAAACTCCACATATACGCCGTCTGGGGGACAACTGTTATCGCTTACAGCTTCATGTAGGTTATTGACATATTGACTATCTGGCAATTATAAGATACTAATGTGAACGCTAGTTTTTCCACACTGAATTAATTTAGTCTGTATAAATTCCAATCCCACATTAATGCAAATATATCGCTTAGGAATCTAAATAGACAAAGTTTGACAGTGAAATGTTTCTATTTTGCTTTGTTTCTGCTGCTTTTTTCCCCTTTTTTCCTTTTTTAAGTATTTTACTTTATTTCTGTTCCTGTGTATATTACTTTATTTATGATCCAATGTATATTACTTTATTTCTGATCATGTGTATATTAATTCATTTCAGATCCTATGTATATATCTTTATTTCCGTTTATATGTAAATTACTTTATTTCTGTTCCTGTGTATATTACTTTATGTCTGTTCATGTGTATATAAGTTGGATCTGTTCCTGTTTATATTGCTTTATTCAGTTCATTTGTACAATACTTTTAACCGCTTCTGTGTATATGACTTTTTTCTGTTCATGTGTATATTACTTTATTTCTGATCCTGTGTATATGACTTAATTTCTGTTACTGTTTACATTAATTTATTTCTGTTCCTGTGTAAATGTTTTTTTTTTTTTTTTTTTTTTTTTTTCTGTTCCTGGTTATTCAAATTTATTTCTGTTCCTGTGTATTTCACTTTATTTCTGATACTGTGTACATTACTTTATTTCTGGTCTTTGTCTATTTCTTATTTCTGTTCCTGTTCTGGTCCCGTGTTTACAGCAAATTACTTGAATATGAACTTAATAAATGACACAATACCAAGAAACCGACACAAAAGACAACTCAACCTTAAAGTATCTTTTGTCTAATCTGCATATCTTTTGTTTAAGATGTCGGTACACAAAAAAGGATTGTTATATGAGCTATACTTAACGTTTTTAGGATGTAATGGTTGTGCTGGTGTGAGAAATACCAGGATTCCATTGTTAGGTGCTACAGCCGCCGCAATATAACTGAAAGATTGTTGAAAGCGGCGTAAAACCCCATTTAAACAAACAAACAAATAGTGTTTTAGAAATTAAATTCGCAAAACTATCAAACAGAGCTCTGACTTAGACTTGGATCCATGGCAATGTTATCTCTTAATATTTCTCTTTCATAATCTGTGTTGTTGGTATTCATTTTTTAACAAGTCGAAAGGAAGGAAGCTCGAACTTACGAGTTTTTTGTTGTTGTTTTGATGTGTTTTGTTTAGGGGGAGGGGGTGGGTAATTACTAAAATGAAAATCTTAAATAAGGGTTTAATGTACTAAATTTCAGTACATCACTATCAACAATACTTCATTGGCATATTTAGAAAGGAGCTTTGTGCATATCGTTTGTTCAGCGCGAAATAGTTATATTTTTTGTAAAAGAAGCACAAAAAATTAAAACTACCCCGGATATGAATTGCTGTTTTCTCCGAGACTATAGTCAGAAATCTGAGACTCGTCTCAAAGGTATCAATATTAGGGCCAATCGATAAACAAACATGACCCAAACAAGGGAATGTGAATCAACTAACAACAGCCCGAACAAGAAATGTTTAGTTGATTCCTCCTTGTCACAATTAGAATATTCTGGACGAGAACATTGCAATGGGTGTTTACAACATGGGTTTTGGTGCAGGGTTAATGGTATTTTACATTTGAAATCAAGATCACTTTCTTTTTCTTGAGCTCTGATCATAAATGGTAGGTTTTCAATTCAGACTTGCTCAATCATGTCCACTCATATTTTTCAGTAACCTGTGGTAAGTTAAATTTTATCGATACAATGGTATTTAATATATTCCGTCACTGGCTAATTTTCACGGAAAAACCAAAAAGTCAACTTGTAAAAGTTAATGCTAGTACAGTTAATTTCGAACAACAAATTACAACATGTCGTTAGTTTGTTTTTATGTGACTGTGTTGTTTTTGCTGCAGCTGTTTTTGTCGTTGCTTCAGCTTATACAGAGCACGAGATTTTTCAAGTATAACCGATTTTGTAACATCTAAGGTCATAGTATCCGTCGCACATGACGAGCTATTCCTTGTAAGCCCTTCACAGTATGGTATGTATTGTCACCGATTTTTTTCAAAATTGGTGGAAGTGCCTCAACTGCTTTGAAATGTGTCTACATTTCCTCATTTGCATGCTCCCCAAAACTGAAACATTGATTTATTGTTTTTGATATATTATGGGAATACAACTCCAATGCTAGAAAAATGCATTGTCGAAAAGAGTTGTGTGGCCAAAATGGTCTTTCAAGCTTTTTATAATGGCAACAATCATAAAGAAAAATTGGCTTGTTTTAAGACGAAACGTATGTTGAAAAAATTAAAGAAATTAAACCAAATCGGTGATTAATGCATACCATACCTTTTTTAAGAAAGCTTGCGTGCTTACACAGAATGGATATTAAAAATCAATATACCGTGATGTAGTGGTCAAAACATCTTGGCCTAGCAACAATAACAAAACTATCTCGGACAGGTCTTCGATGTAAGCTACAAGACAGGTTCAAATGAACTAAGTACTTGTTACCAAAAGATCGATTCAGAGATCTATTATAACCATTGAAGAACTCAGTTACATATCAAGCGAAGACAGACTATTTCTTAATATAAGGTATACGAACAGTACTGTGAAACGTTTACATGAAATAAAATTAAATGATTATTCAAATAAATCAATAAAAGCAAAATATTTCAAGATCTGTAAAACATTACATTTGTCTAAAAACATTTTTATGACGGACCTGAAGGACACATGTTTTCTACACATTTGAATTAATTTCTATTACAGCAGCTACCGAGGATAGCGCAGACCCAAATATAACCTTAATCATCATCGTCGTGGTTTGTGTTGTTGTTGTAATTGTAGTTATCATTGTGATTGTTATCGTCGTTGTGATTAAAAAGAAAACCAAGAAGAAGGTAATACGAGTATTTGTTAAGGGCTTTTTCTGCAAATATACTCCTATAAGCCAATATATTAGTGGTGTTTGCAAGAATGCAAGAATTCCTATTGATTATGTTACCTACAAAGTCATATAGTTTTTTGCATTTGGTAGATGCAACGACGGATGTAAATGTGTTTTTTGGAAAGCACATACTATTTTATGAAACTCTTCAAACTAGTTTCAACAAATTTAATTACTTTTTTTGCTGACCTGATTCCTAAATATTCTACAGATGTCAGTTTAACGCTTTCCCACAAAACCCGCGTTTTATGCTCCTCCAGAGAAAAAGTTTTTTGAAAACATTCTAAACAATGAAGAAATTGCTTATATCAAGCAATTTCTTCATTATCCACAATGTTTTCTACCCCTAAAAAACAAAGATTTTCAAAATTTCCCCAACTTAAAATTGTCGTCTGCAAAATCTTTCACTTAGGACCATTCTAAATTTTTGTTATGCGGTAACGAGTTGAGGGTGTAGCTCGTATTAGTCTGGTCTCTGTTACTCATTCCCGGTTTACGGTGTGACTTAGAGTGTTCGGGTGATCAAAATTCCTGTATATTATCTACTTAAGAAACGAATAATATGATTTTGTTCTCAAGAAGGTATGAATCGAAAAACCTAATCACACTATATTAGTAAGCGAAGCGGATTCATTCATAAGTATGGTTAGGTTTTCGTTTCATACCTAAATGAAAACAAAAAAATATTTTATTCATTTCTTATAATTTATTGACATCAAGTGGAAAAAACAAGTATTTTACAAATTTTGATATTTTTTTATTGAACTATTTTGAGTGAAAGCAAACTTTTGTTCACTGAGGTATGAATCTTTTTTTACCGGCAAATCAAAAGACTCGTTTTTGATAGACGAAACTGAAAATTGAATTATCATATATTAACTTTGTAGGACGATGCAGATGGTCTAAAGGAAGGTAAAACTCGTGATGTTTCTGTCTCCACGTCCGTATACTCCGGCGACTCTTCGTGTATCCCTTGGTTAGGAAGAGGTGAGCCAAGCTGCATTAACTGTTATGTTAAAGGGAGGGGGGGTCAGTTGATCGAGTTATACAGATACTCATAGAATATTTCGAATAAGTCAAGACTTGATGGGTCGATGGCCAAGCCGACTGATTTCGACTTCTATATAAGTGACATTACGTTGCAAAATTTATTCTAAGTAGCATGTTTAAAAGGGTAAAATGTTTGACTGGCTGCCTATAAGCTGTAGTTACGACGTTTGAGTCGCCAATCCAACAAAAACACGTATAATAAATGTTTGAATGAATTTATTACATTGGTCAAACGATTTTTGATTTTTGAAAATCTGCGATCTGCATTCTGTTAATGTGTTTCCATATGTTAAAATACCAAGATACCGCTACAACCCAAGTTAAAGCTTGCACACCTCGGAATTTCTTGGTGATGATTCATCTCACACGGCTCTAAACGGCTAGAACCTTAAAATTCAATCTGGTCTCAAAAGCCACTTATCTATTTCAAATTCTAGTTACGGAATAGCATAGAAACTTCGTAAACGTTACCTATGGTAGTATCATTTACCATTACAGGAGCCAAAACTGTGTCTACCTCAACATCGGATTTGAATTCTGTTACATTTTATTTGCCATTGAAGTATACCAAACGTCCTGGAGATACAGAAAATTCCACAACAAAAAACACTCGACCAGCAACAGGATCTTTACACAGATCTAAGTCGGAAGTGAGTAACATCAGTGAACACGTGGAAAAAGATAAACCGACGAAACAACCATTCCGTTTTGTACAGTACGTTGGGGTTGTTAAAAAGGACACTAAAACAAAGGCAATTGTTGACACGCATTGGCAAAATGGAACACCAAATGGTCTACGGAATGGTAAAACCACTAAACATAAACAAGTTACTGTGCAAGAAGAAATGAGTAGAGCTAAAACATTCCATGATTTTGAACGCGAGTTTGACGAAACGCATAAATTCCCTGTTACGTTTAATAACTATGACAAATGGGCAAATACACAGAAAGAAGAAAAACTCAATATCGAAAATAAAACCACACAAAATTTGAGTATCGGTGACTCGGGTAAAGCTTCTAGCACTAGTGATAAAAAACGTGGTATAGTAAGGGTAAGATCCCAGGAAGAGTTAGATCAAGTGACTTGTCATGATAATGTCAGCGGTACAGAAAATCAAACAAACGATAATAGAGTGTATTTTAAACGGTCTAGAACTATACCAGGTATCAATTACACATCCCCATACGCTATGACGAAAGAACAGAAAGACTATATCGCCAAAAGAAAAGCGTGGGTAAGTATGCAACATAATCACGAGCGGTCGAAACAGAAATGGCTGAAAGAGCTGAAAAAGAAAGAGAGTGAGAAAGCATATCAAGACTGGATGAAGTACAAGGCGACAATGGCGGATAAAATGCGGAGCTCTTTAAGACGAACGCAATCACAGCCACCTCAAGCATTGGAGAACTCTCTACCAACAAAAGTTACAACTTCCTAATTACACGCATATCATAATTTCATCATCGAAGACTAAGGGTATATAGCTTGATTAGGTCTGTCTTTAATGTCCAGGTAGTGATGATAATAACAATATTATCATTTTAATAAATTTGTATATAATCATGGCTAACCGCTGATCAATATTCCTATCTTAAAGGTTTTTTTATGAACGTATCATTCCCTTGTTCCTAATCATACATTCTCTAATACCTTGTTATACCATGGGCGGCGAACGAACAGCTTTTCTACTTTATTCGAAAGGAAGAATATCTCAAATACTCTTATCAGGTATTAATTAATCTCTTTTTGACTCGTAGAGATATTATACTTCTCAGCTTTATCTCTAGTAAAAAAGTAATTTTGGTAGTGTTTTCAGAGGAAAATTTTACATGAACTCGTGTACATTAGAATAAAACACACACACACAAACAAGGTCATTAACAAATCTCCATATTTTCTTTTTCTTATTCCGAAACAACACTTAGCAATAAGGTTGTATTAGATGTAGAGAAAAATTATTGGACAACCGAAAGTGATATTTGTATTATTTCATAGGCAAATCATAATTAAGGAACATGTATATTTATCAGAAATAATATCTAATGTTGTAATTATAGTTTATGTGTTTACTTTTGATAATCATGTCATACGGTTCGAACTATTTTGTATCCTTATGATTTGAAACAACAATGAACTCTTATCTAAAGCTTCTAGTTTTTGTACGTGTATTTCATAATGTTTATCGCTCACCCATACCGACTTCTTGGACTTTATTATTCATTATTCACTGCCCATTGGCTTAAGAAGGACTTTGATTTCGTTCATAGCTTACTCCCGTTCTCCCCCATTCGATCACTACGTGAACTCTTATTTCCACCCTGGGCCTAACACATACTATGTGTTTTCATTAATAAAAGAGAGGGTGACGAGGAAAGGGGGGAAATGGAGAGATCGAGAGAAAGAGACAGACAGACGGACTAAGAGCAATGTATTCTAACCAAGGCTGCTACAGACCACTGTTTCATAACCGGATATATTAAATATACCGTGAGCAGTTACGTTAGAATACATTGTATGCAACAATAACTATTGCCAAACACTAGCAAATGACATTTTATGTTATGTATCCATTAAATACCATCGCATTTCTTCATCCCCCATTATATTTTCTCAACGCCAGTACTTAAGTGCTTTAGGTGAAACAATCAAATTCTGTAGAATTATGTAAATTCAGTCACAAATTTCCCACTCGGAGGTGCTATCGCGATATTTTGGTTTCTATAATCTTTCTGTTTACTCATTCTAGTATCAATAGATAAAAAAATAAACCAATGAAATAGGAGAGACAAAATATCAACCCAACAACAACAAATGGACAATAGTGATGTTCAACTTCGGATTTAGTTGGTTATCTTGTCTTATTGTGTAATCAAAGAATATATGATTGTCTTCATAGCAATAGATTTTTTAAATGTATGAAGTAGCTTGCTACCCATTCTTACAGCCGTGTGGAAATGGCTTCTATCTGTAAAATATTCTGCCCAAATTCACAACTCACTTCACATGTATCCGCGACCATCATATACCGAGTCGAGCACGCTAACTACTAGGCCAATCGACCAATCGCTGACCCGCACTCTTACTCAGTTTGCAACGCCCACTGGCTCCAATAGGAAGCCCCGCTTCGATTTTTAAAGCCGTTATTATGCAAAATTTATGGTAAGTAGCATGCAACAAAAATTGTGAACAGTCAATCAAACAAAAAAGCTTAACAAGAATGTCGACAAATATTGGAGATCAAGACTAATTTCTGGTCTAAATGAATAATTCCATCGGTCGACTTCATATTCTATTGTCAGCCGCGATTGGTCAATTGTCGGTTCGTAGCTGTTTATCAAACATTGACTGACCAATCTATTCGTTCAATTAGGCCGGAAATGAGATTTGACCTCTATATTCTGTTCAAACGTTTTTCAATAGTAGGCTATTTAAATGTGACTACATCTTATTCAAACTGTCGCTACGACATTTACATAGTCTGTAAACAATTGCATTTTGGTTTTGCGTTAAGGACAACAGATTATACAAATAAAAATTGTTTGAAATCAGTTGAACCGCCCTGTGGAGGTTAGTTAGCGTTGATAGCGATCCGTCAATTACCCTGCTGTGGTTACAGCGATCCGTCAATCACCCTGTTGTGGTTACAGCGATCCGTCAATTACCCTGCTGTGGTTACAGTCGATTGCTAAAGTTGTGCCTGTGTGAGTATTCTCGTCCATATCCGGATATTAGATATGTGTGATATTTGTATATATGATTGTTAAATAGATACCTTGTCGAGTGGTCTAGTACGCCATGATCTCAAGCAGCCGCCAAAATACCCAGACCGCTAGGTGTTGTATTTTATTCACCCTGTACTCGTACAGTGCTAAAGAAAACAAAATGTATATAGATGTACACGTAAGAGTGAGTGATCAATGGTCAATTTTGTCTATACCTGTATAGACAAAATTGACCTTTGATCACTCACATTAATTTAAACATGTATATGTTCTGTTGGAAACTGCACATAAGCATATGCAATGTTTTCTACATATACTCCCGGATTACAAGACCACGGTCTAAGCAATGTTACAGTGATAGGGTGCACATGCCCGATTTCTTGTTACAGTGATGTAACACAACTAGGGGGTAAACAGTTACGGTGGTATCGCTCGGAAACACGCCTCGTTGTGAAACATTTCCGACGGAGACTCCTCTCTTGCTTGTAATGTAACTCCCTTTAGTACTGTCCGATGTGCGATTTCCGTGACCTACACAAACTATATACTTCAAATAGACAACATAGAAACTACAACCATAAATGACTGCATAGTTTGAGATTTGGGTGACCTTTGTCATATCTTCAAATAATAACTGAAGCGAAATGGGAGAACGACCGGGCAATGCCAAAAGTAAATAGAGAAACAAAGAAAATGCACAGCTGTTTTCTGCATAGTGCCAGCACAAGTGCATTCCGTAGAGCCTGTTATTCTGAAACAAGAGCTTCACAGAATGGCAAAGATACGCCCGAAGGGCTTGTCAATCAAATATGAATATATATATATTCAATATTCTGTTTTGAACTGTCTCATACAAACTTAGTAAACAAAGAAATTAATTGTGGCAAGTATTATTTCATTCGAATTGAAATTGTAGGAGAAATTGCGCATACAAAAACACTGTAATCTTACGCTGTTTTGCTCAATCAAGGGCAGATTACTCGAAACGACCAGAGGCTTTGAAAAATTTTCTCATTCACAATAAAACAGCGAGATTCATTGTGGCCAGTTTCATTCCATTCCAATTGGAACTGTAAAAGAAGTTGCACAACCAAACAATCAAAGTACTGAAAGTACTGTAAGCTAAAAAAGCAAAGTTTTCTTTTGTAATCTTCTTTGCTAAAGATTATCATGTTAAAAAAAAGAGGTTAAAGTAACCCAGGAGTTAACCCATTACAGCATGACGAAATCTTACACTGATTCAATTTAAAAGAAGTTGCAGACGACAATTTCAAGATAGTTGAATTCAGAAACTCTTTCCCTTGTTTGGTAGAAAATATTTTGGACAATGAAGAACTTGCTTGTAACAAGCAATTTCTTCATTGTCCACAATGTTTTACAATGTTTTTTTATTGAGATGCCTAAAAAGCGGACTTTAGGAGGAAGGGTTAAATAGCAAGCTTTTGAAATAGTTCTCTACAATTTGAATAGAATTTGCAATATTCATTAAATACATAGGAACTACTTTTTATGGTGTATGCATTCAATGGGTTTAGTAGGTAAGCCTCCGGTGACAGTTTGCACTCGTTGAACTTTGAGAAGATCTCAAAGTTTTGTCTGTTAGCTTAAGCTATCAAAGCTGACGCTTTGCTAGTTAAAAATGCTGACGGAAAGACGGGCGGACGACCATATCCGTAACATAACCCTTTTGGAGTATAGAAACCATAGACAAATTTAAAATAACACAACAAGATGGATTACCCTCGCCTCGAACTCCTGACATTGTGACTGTTTCAGGGGAGGTTATTATAAGTTGAATGCAAATTAGGAAACCTCCAGAGAGACAAGTAACTATTTGTAGCTACTTATAGTCAACGTCCACTCTTTTAGGATTGAGGATCATTTTCCCTGAATGGATAGACTCTGTCTATTAGCTCTGTACGTTACATTAGGTGACAGCGGTGGGAAGATGACAACTGCCAGATTGGAGTTACCTTACCCACGGATATCCAAGTCAAGACTCGGGACGAGTCTTTTGGGAGGAGAGAGTAATGTGACGTTTTCAGGGGAGGTAATTTGTAGTTGCATACAAACTAGGAAACCGACCCATTTAGAGTAGAGGATCCTTTTCTCTGAATGGCTTTGTCTACTAGCTCTACACGCTACCACATAAAGGACAATCGGACTCGGCTCCATGACATCGTACATCTATCGGCTTGTGAATCAAGCAGAATATGTGAAAAAGCCGAAGACAATCAGTCATGTGTATAGTTACCCGCAGAGGTTACGGTCCGTCAAGTCAATAAATTTTTACCTTTTCTGGATATCTCTTTAACTCGTTACCAGACGACAAAATGTTGTACTGGTCCAAATTGAAAGGGTATGCAGACGCTATTAAAAAAAAAGTGAAATTTTAGATTTTTCAACTTTTTGTGTAGAAACCATTCTGCTAAAATGAAGAATTTGCTTGTTGCCACCAATTTCTTTATTTTTACACAATGTTTTCCCAGTTATTCTTCTTCAGGGGGACGCCAAAAAGCGTCATTGTGTGATAATGGGTTAAATATTTTTTATTTAGAAAATTTATCACAGAGGTTGTTTGTGGCCTCTTTTGCGTGATAGGTTGATAGGTTGAGGGTTCAAATAAACTAACAAGCCAATACCCGTCAGATTTGTCAGGAAAGAAAGTTTATCATATGGAATGGGCCACTTGCTAAGATATAAGAAGAAAGTACTTGAAATTTCCCGGAACCACAATTGACGGTTCATCATAATAACGTGGAATTCCATTTGTAACATAACGACACATCATTAATCCTTGTCATGCTGAATCCGGAGGTATGGACAAAGATCAGCCTGCACATAAGTGAAGTCTGATCTTGGTCAACACCTCCTGCTTGTCCCCTTTCAACCAATGTCGTTTTAATAAGCAATTTTCAAAAGAAATATTGGCCCTTATTAAGACCTTCCAGTGCTGTCAGTCAATTGTCTTCAAGTTATTCTATATGAATAGGATTTTAATTCAGCATGACAAGGGTTAATTATATACCAACACATTTTGACGATTTTAAACTGGAAAATGCCTCTGAAATACTTTTTACTTTCTCAATGTGACGTCATTTAGAAAGAAAATGACGTAGCTATACTGCTATTTATTGAACCGTAAAGGACAACCGTATAAAGGCATACACCAGAAAATCTTTAGGTATGTACTAAGATGAATGACGAGGCAAACTGGAAACAGTTCACGTCATTTTTAGCTCGCTCGGGATGAATGTCTCTGAAGAACTTTTGTCGCACCTTTGGCGACCTGCGTCAATGTCAGCGTCTCACTCTGTTAATGTTTTAAATCTCTTATATAACTAGTGCTAGTGATCATGTTCTCTTTTTGAAAGGAGATTTCATTTGAGACAATGGTAACTATATGGTCTTAACCAATTATTAATCAAAGTACTGAAAGAACTGTAAGCTAGCAAAGCTTGGTTTTGTTAAGTAATCTTCTTTGTCAAAAGGTTATCATGATAAATAAACGAGGTTAATGTTACCCAGGAGTTAACCCACCACAACATGCCAAAATTCTCAAATTGAAAGAGGCTGCAGACGATAATTTCAAGTTCGTGGAATTTAGAAAATATTTACTTTGCAGGGTAAAAAGCATGTTGACATAGAAGAAATTGCTTGAACAAGCATTTTCTTTTTTGTTCACATTGTTTTCCAAATGCTCAAGTGAGCTAAAAAATGGGAGATGAACTTGCGGACAGAGTTTGCAATATTCCTGAAATACATAAGAACTACTTTTATGGCGTAGGCATTCAATGAATTTATTGGTTTAGCATTCAGTGGCAGTTTGCACTCGTTGAACTCGGAGAAGACCTCAAATTTTGTCTGTTAACTTAAGTTATCAAAGCTGACGTTTTGCAAGCTAATAAAAACTTTAACCAGAAACTGTATCTTTTTCCTTTTTGGTCATTTTTCATATTAAGGCGTTCATATTTCACTAAATGCATTCATCAGAAGGTTGGCTTTCCTTGAAACAATGACCTTGAACTCTGATAGTGTGACCTTGACTTTTAGCATGTTCAGAAAAACTTTAACCAAAAACTTAAACTTTTTCCTTTTCAGTCATTTTTCATCATAGGGTGCTCATATTTTATTCAAGATTTGTATTCATAATGTGTCCTTGATTTTTAACCCTGTTGTAAAAATAAGGCCAGAATTGTCCGCTTTTGTTGTGAATTGATCCCCTCCCACTCTGAAACAATATGTTAAGTCGACGTAGGGTTTTATACCTGACCATATTAAAATGTTACAGTTGACATTTTCACTAGGTGTACTTTAAAATAGAAAATATTATATAAAAAGGGATAATTGTTTGTAACAAATTAACAACGAAACACTCCTTTTCCCAAACTTTTTCGGTTAAATCTTTCTGTGCCTGAAATATCTTTACCGGACCAGTGTATATCTGTTGCCGAGTGCTTTCCAATTTATTTCCATAATCTTGCAGGAAATCATTTACTCTCGGACCTTCTTATCTAGTTCGCCCTTACATAACGTATGAAATCATTTGAAATTCCGTGGGAAGATATAAATCTAAACCAGAAGCCGTTCTGTAGCAATTTTACTCGTGTTTTTTTCCTGATACGTGTTCCGCATCCCTTCCTACAAGTGGTTCTGTTATCACACTCTTGGTTTTACCCTTGCCCGTACAATCCCTTTATTTTACCTCCTTATGTCAATATACTTGAGAAAACATTGTGGAAAAGAAGAAAATGCTTGTAACAAGCAATTTCTCCTTTTTCAACAATAAAATGTATCAAACAGGATGCTACTTCTTAGGTTGTCCTTACTTTATAATGTCGTCTGCTAGCCTTTTCAATTAGGACGAAGTCTAAAATTTTGAAAAAAAAATAGTAAAAAGAGGTTGTAACAAGCAATTTCTCCTTTTTCAACAATAAAATGTATCAAACAGGATGTTACTTCTTAGGTTGTCCTTACTTTATAATGACGTCTTCTAACCTATTCAATTTGGACGAAGTCTAAAATTTTGAAAAAAAGAAACAGTAAAAAGAGGTTGTAACAAGCAATTTCTCCTTTTTCAACAATAAAATGTATCAAACAGGATGCTACTTCTTAGGTTGTCCTTACTTTATAATGTCGTCTGCTAGCCTTTTCAATTTGGACGAAGTCTAAAATTTTGAAAAAAAAAAAACAGTAAAAAGAGGTAAAACTTAATATCAAAATACTGCTCTTGTTGGCATATTTCGTAAAACACACAACCACATGGGTGCAGGGAAAAAAAGCATGAAAAAAGGCGTAGATTTAAGTAAAAAAGAGTCACAATAAAACTGTCACACAAAATGAGGGATTTTCATTTAGAAGAATGTAGTAAGTGAAAGCAAACATTGTTCGAAAAGGTTGTATCACTTGTCATGGGGATTTCTCATTTATCAGCGATGTTTCCCTATGAAGACTGGGAATATAACTTGTATTTGGCTAGGTCATAGTTCACAAAGATTTTTTTTCATAAAAGGTATTTTTCATGTGATTAGTAACCGTCTGCGAAATGTTACTATCCTATGCCTACCCCTAATTTTGTGACCTGTTTTTCTGAGACGTTAAAGATAATGTACATTAGTAGACAAGGATAACCACGAGAATAGTTTTCCAGTTTGACACCACAAAGTTTTCTTCGACCCGATAACTTAAGAGCGTGTGTGTGTACGCGCGTACGTACGTCCATGCGCGTGCGTTTTTAAGTGTGTTTACTAGCAGCTTACTAGTTTGTAAAACATAGGCATAAGTGAGGTTGTCAAGTGTGAGTTACGTACCTTATTTATCTTCAGTCACACACTCATGTTAGTCAGAAAGCCTCTCTATGTGAGCTTTTCCTGTATAAGCTATATAGGGTCTATAGGCTGTAAAAGGTCTATAGGCTGTATAAGTTCTTTAAGCTGAATAGGGTCTATAAGGTGTATAAGGTCTATAAGCTGTATTAGGTCTTTAAGCTGTATATTGTCTTTAAGCTATAAAAGGTCTATAAGCTGTATAAGGTCTATAAAATGTCTAGGGTCTATAAGCTGTATTCGGTAGAATCGAACTTGCTGTTGTTCGCAATTAGGGGTAAGATGTGTGATCTAGAAACTCGAGAAATTCTGAAAATTAGGTAGGTTTATTTTTGAACTTGATAAAATAGAGTTTGTACCTCTTCTAAAATGGACCTCTTCTTTCCAAAGATTGATTGGGGTCCTTCCGCGCACGTCGTCCCGGGACACAGTTGTTGTAGGTCCTCTTCTATGTATAAAATTTGTGTTTTAACAAGCGAACTAAAATACGTCGGAAAAAGACTCTTTCTAGAGTAAATTAGTGCCAATTCTTTGACATGGTTTTTCTGCAAGGGATAGTTATACTGGCGTCGAATTAAACCCGAGCTTAATGACGTTTACCTATTCAGGGTTAGCATATCGATATTTCAGCGAAAAACAGTTGTATGTTTGTAGGCAGTTTTTGCGCTGAACCATCGATATGCATTAAAAAACGATTGAAGATACTACTAGCTAAAGAAAAAATCAGAAAGATTTCAAAATTAATATATCTTGAACATTTTGGCTGAAATTCAAATTCAAATGAATTTTATGACACTTTTTTTTGTCTATAAAGTCGCCCGCTATTACTCGAATGAGTGTGTCTATTGTGACGTCATAATTGTGACCTGACGTTACGGTTACAATTGTTTACAAAATAATGAGTGAAAGTTATTCTCTAATTCATAGTCTAGCAAGCATGATAACAAAAAAAAAACCAAAACATGATTGGCACTTGGTTCGAAATACGAAATAGACTAGAAAGCCTGTTTTTATTGATATTCATCCAATCATAATTGACCAATCGCTGGCCCCGCCCAAATACACTCCCTTTCCCCTCCCATTGATTCCAAGTTGAAAGCTCAGGTCCGGGCTGAATAAATGATTTGATTGATCGGATGATATCTTCATTGACATCCACGTTGGGTCAGTACAATGTATCATATGAGGTTTATTATACATAATTGGGTACAATACTTAAATCTATTGGATGAGTACCTCGTAAAGTGATCTATTTTAGTCGAGACGACAGCTAAGTCCAAAAACAGATTAGTCTTGCAGGGATTCCAATCTGATGAATTTGGTATCATTCACAACCATGGTAAATAACCTCTTGTCATGATATCGCTGTAACCAATTAGATGTTATTTAAGTGTGCCGAAACTTTTATCGTAATAATATTTGTGACATTTCGGTACTTGGTTCGAGATCTTATTCAACTGTAGGATCGACGTTACGATCGCCAGCAAACCATTTTCCTATTGTACATGTTACTGACCATGATTTTTACAAATAACGTTGTTTAATATCTCAGTCGAACTTCCTGTCGGAGTTCAGTGAGCGGAGTCAGCGATCTGTCAACAGCCTAACTGATCAACTACAAACACACAGTCAATGTAAGAAGCGTTCCTCCTTGAAGTATGTTGAATAATGTTCGGCGGTGGCGATCAAATTAAATATCGCATCTACTGCCTGCGGAGGCTGTGCTTATGATATTTTGGCATCCAATCTACGTTATGCTGTTTCAGTGATCTGAAATAATACGGTGGAGAGCATATGCCTCCAAATTTCGCAACTAATAAAAACAACAGTAATAAAATTTGTGAATCCAATTCACCGGCATTTTTGATGCCATGTAAATTAACCGTTCTATTCGAGATAAAACTTTGTAAAGCATTGTAGAAAAATGAAGAAGATGATTATAGCAAGCAATTCCTTCAATATCTTCAATGATTTCTACCTAAAAATAGGAAAATCGTCCGTATCTCATTTGGTCCAGTCTAAGGTTCGGTCGTCACTTAATCAACTGACCAATAAAATAGTTCGTTTAGACCGGAAGTGAAATTTGAACTCTGACATCTGAAGCATTTTTGTTGGTTCTGCGCTATAAACGTCGTAACTTCACCTTATTCAAAACATTATGACAAATAAAGTAAATCAAAGTTAAAATAGACGTAAATTGTTAGTTGGTAACCTAAACGCCGTAACTATAACCTAAAAAAGCTGTTGCTACGTCGTTTCGGTCACTAACCAATCATTTTAGTTCTTAGTTTACTAGTTACTGGTCACAAATTGTTCTGAAAAACACGGTTTAACCCATTACCACACGACAACATTTTAGACTGGTCCGAGTTTAAAGGAGTTTCAGTCACTATTTAACGTTGATGAAATCTGAGGTGGTTTTTCGACTTTATGGGTAGAAAACATTGTGGAAAATGAAGAAATTGTTTATTACAAGAAATTTCTTCATTTTATACAATATTTTTCCAAATGTCTTTCTTGAGGGATGTCCAAAGCTTGACTCTGTGTGAATGGGTGAAGGAATAGCCTCATATTTATCTGTTCATAGATGACTTATTCAACCCCTTCCAACACAATGACGCTTATTGATGCCCTCCAAGAAAAATAATTAGGAAAACATTGTGGAAAATGAATGAATTGCTCGTTACATGCAATGGGTTGATGTCGAAGTAGAACTCCTAAAGGATATCGGTAGTCGTGGCGAAATTTCCGTTAATAATCAGGACGTCGAATTGATGGATCACTGGCCCCGCCCACTGACTCCGCAAGCCCCGCCCACTGACTCCGCAAGCCTCGCCTACTGACTCCGCTGGCCTCGCCCACTGACTCCACTGGCCACGCCCACTGACTCCACTGGCAATGCCCATTGACTCCGCAAGCCTTGCCAACTGACTCCACTGGCCCCGCCCACTAACTCCGCGAGCCCCGCCAAAGGACTCTGTTAGCCCTGCCCCCTGACTCGACTGGCCCCGCCCACTGACTCCGCAAGCCTCGCTCACTGACTCAACTAGCCCCGCCCATTGACTCCGTGAGCCCAGCCAACTGACTCTGTTAGCGCCGCCCACTGACTCCGCTGGCCCCGCCCACCGACTCCACTTACCTCGCCCACTGACTCTACTGGTCCAGCCCACTGACTCCGTAAGCCCACTGACTCTGTTAACCCCGCCCACTGACTCCACTTGCCTCGCCCACTGACTCAACTGGCCCTTCCCACTGACTCGGCAAGCCCAGCCCACTGACTCTGTTAGCCCCGCCAACTGACTCCGCTGGTCCCGCCCACTGACCCTTCTGGTAATACCCACTCACTCCAACAGATTGTTCCACTCCGATATTTAACAGCGTAACTGTGCAAAATTGTGATCAGTTACTTTTACATTGTGTAACAAAAAATAAGACTCGTTGGTTGACGACCTAAACTTAGTAACTTCAGCTTGGTTAAGCTGTAGTTACGACGATTATGTCGCCAAATCAACAAAAATGCTTCCGATAAATGTCGGCCTCTGTAGGTTCACTTCTTGTCTAAATGATTGATCGATTGATTCTTTGATAGGCAGTCGCGAACAGACAATTTCACTCATCGTTTCCGGCGCTTCAGAGAGGTCTACTTATCAACCCTTGTCATGCTGACCCGGAATATCCCGGTTTTGGCAGGAGGTGTAGACTAAGATCAGCCTGCACCTAAGTGCAGTCCGATCTTGATCTACACTCCCTGCTTGTACTTGTTCTGCCAGAGTTGTTTACGAAATTGTTTTCTATATGAAATATTGATTTTCGAACAACAAGTTCTATCAGTGCTTTCAGCCCTTTGATTTTACAGCAATTCAATAAGGTAAATAATACAGCATAACAAGGGTTAATATTTGACAATTTACTGATCTTTCCATCTCCTTGGGAGAGATAAGTGTCGCGATAGATAATTTAAGAAGTAAATCTATTACAAATAAACGCTTATCTTGTTCGCGTGATTTCACGCTCTAACACTTCCATAATCTTATGAATCTAAGTTCATAAGTACTCGGCAAATATTGTGGTAAAAAGATAAAAAAAAATAAGAACATCAGAAATAATACTTGAAAGCATTGTCACAGTCTTACTCCATCTAGCGAGTCCTATTGTCGTCTGCAATAGGAAAATGACGTCTGTAGTAGGAAAGAAAGAAATCTTCAATTTATATCCTTGTTAAAGCCTGCGGGGTTCTATATACGGGACAAATATCATATTTCGATATACCTGTGCATTTTTTGTATCCGGAAAGTCTACATTTAGCTACGTATGCCCTTGAGGAGCCTTCCCGAGGCCAGTTTTGCGTTCCGCTCGGAAAACTCCGGTATATACGGAAGTGTGTGAATAAATCAGTCTCGGATCGTGTCTGTACAGCGAGACGTGTACAAGTTTATTTAGCGCACCAGGAAACTTGTCGGGAAGAATTAGAACAGACACCTGTTGGAGTTTAACGTCCATTTAAAGGTAAATTTCATTTACTTCACTTGTCATAATGTTTAAATACTTCCTGGGAAAGAGTTAAATTTGGAAAAGTTAAGGTTTACGCTGATCTAAACGACTTAAAAAGTTTGTAGACTTTGGTCCTTTTTATCTCTTTATCCGGTATATTGTGTATTGTTTCGTGTTCTCAACAGGCGTCCGATCTTTATCGATTTCAAGTTTCGTTTTGTATTGAATTTGTTCCTACAAATCAACAAATCGTTTAACTATGTGTAGAGTTTTGACTAGATCTATATGAATGTACAATAAACTTGTTTAACATGTTAAACTAGCTTGTCACAAAATGTCACCGTATCCGGACGGAGATTTTCCCACGTCATGGAAATATCAAGTCCGTGTTACTATAAATAGCGCAGACATGACTTGATATGAAATACTTATCAATTACTTTACGCTGCGAGACTAAGTTTTTTCCCTTTCCTTTTGAGTTCCTAGTTTAGTCATCCCCATGTTTTTTTTTTGTGCGTGTGCGTTTTCTTTTTTCTTGAGAAAACATTGTGAAAAAAGAAGGAATTGCTTGGTACAAGCAACTTTCTCTTTCCACAACCATTTCTACTGTACTGAACGATTAATTTCAAATACAATTGACATTAATGTGTTGTCTGCAATACCGTTTGAATTTAGACAGGTCAGGAAAATTGCAAAACTGCAAAACTCAGGGCTTAATGCATATATATTTTTTATGATCAAATATATTCGGCAAACCGTTTAGTGCACGTTATTTTTCATACCACGCTAAGTTTACTTACCTATCATATCACAATCAGTTGAGCTTAAGTAATAAAAAATGTAATAAAATTAATAAAAGTATTAATAACTCGATCTTCTTTAAACAGCAACAAACTCTAGCTAATAGGAAAACGACCCATTGTTTCGGCAGTAGGCCTATGGCCGTCACGCGATAGGGAGTGATTTGGAAATAGGGTAAGACAAAAAAAATTAATAAGGGTTGGTTTTCAGCATAGGCCATTTTGAGGCAAGGCACTTCATCTTTAAATAATTTTACGGTAAGGGTCATTCTACCTTACCTTGATGATATTTGACCAATCGCGGCTGTCAGTCAAATAACTAGACGACCAATGAATTCATTCATTGGGACTAGAAATGAGTTTTGATCTCCAACATTCGCCGCCATTTTGTTAGTTTTTATAGTTGGTTTGGCGACTTAAACGTCGTAACTACATCTTATTCGGGGTGTAGCTTCGACGTTGAAGTCGCCTAACAGCTATACTTATTTTTTTTACATGCTACTGGCCATAAATTTTCGAAATAACGCCGTTTAAAATCGAAGCGGGACTTCCTGTCGGAGTCAATAGGTGGGACTATGTTAGCAAGTGGAGTAAGTTGGCGGGGTCAGCGATTGATTGTTGACTGAGTCTATTTGTGGCCCTTTCATTACTTGTGACCCATCTAAACGGTCTGACTTACGATTTCTTTATTACTTTTTTCCCTTTCTTCGATCCTGTTATAATGATGAGATAATGCTCGTTAGAAGCAGTTTCATCTAATCCAACATGCTAATATGATCCGGTTAGATTCCGAGACCTAACTTTCATTACTTCCTCGAGTTTTCACATAGAAGTTCTATGAATTTGACTCGAGAAAATATTCAAAATTGCTGTACAATTCGCAGCTGAAATGAAATCACCAATGACAACTTGAATTCGTATTGTTTTTCTCACAAAAATTCAAACGAATCCGGCACACCTGGCGAATGGGACTTTTCATCTGATTGAATAAATGAGTCTATAAATGGCTTGAATTTTGAATTATTTGAAATGCTCCTTGAATACCCTTCAATTACCAATTTTGAAGATCATTTTGTTATACCTGAATCCGCTTCCACATTTTCCCGCCCTTTTACGCCCTAAGGAAAATAGTCTAGGAATACAGTGTGGAATGCTTGTTACGAGCCGTTTCTGTATTAACCGAGAAAATGCTTGTTACGAGCCGTTTCTGTATTAACCGAGAAAATGCTTGTTACGAGCCGTTTCTGTATTAACCGAGAAAATGCTTGTTACGAGCCGTTTCTGTATTAACCGAGAAAATGCTTGTTACGAGCCGTTTCTGTATTAACCGAGAAAATGCTTGTTACGAGCCGTTTCTGTATTAACCGAGAAAATGCTTGTTTCGAGCCGTTTCTGTTTTAACCGAGAAAATGCTTGTAACGAGCCGTTTCTGTATTAACCGAGAAAATGCTTGTTACGAGCCGTTTCTGTATTAACCGAGAAAATGCTTGTTACGAGCCGTTTCTGTATTAACCTAGAAAATGCTTGTTACGAGCCGTTTCTGTATTAACCGAGAAAATGCTTGTTACGAGCCGTTTCTGTATTAACCGAGAAAATGCTTGTTACGAGCCGTTTCTGTATTAACCGAGAAAATGCTTGTTACGAGCCGTTTCTGTATTAACCGAGAAAACGCTTGTTACGGGCCGTTTCTGTATTAACCGAGAAAATGCTTGTAAAGGGCCGTTTCTGTATTAGCCGAGAAAATGCTTGTTACGAGCCGTTTCTGTATTAGCCGAGAAAATGCTTGTTACGAGCCGTTTCTGTATTTGCCGAGGAAATGCTTGTTAAGAGCCGTTTCTGTATCACAGATAGATGGATATCAACCGAAAATCACAAAACTGATACTTGGGTGACACAGTATCTTGTTCACCAGGTGAATATCATTGTCTATATTGACGAGGACATTTCCATATATGGCATTGTTACCGTTGTTGTTTTCCCACAGAAACTGTTGGATGGTTTCCAACCAAATTTCACATGAATGCTCTTAGATGATCCATTATTAGATAATTAATAAAAAAAGAGCTGATGATATACATAGCCTTACAGTGAGGGGTCAATTTCGATACACATATATCTGGTATATTGTCAAATCTGAATTTCTTCTCAGAATCTTGTGGACAGATATCAGCCATATTTCATGAGAGTTATACTAGGGTTCATTTTCATTAGATTCTACAGAAAATTTCAACCAGATACAAGTCATGGCATTTATGGACAGGATATATTTTCATATATTTTAGGGGGAGTATGGGAAGCGACGTTAAATGTATTCTATCCCATGGCTCCCATTATTTCGATTGGTGGAGTAATCCCATGATCAAAGCTTGATCGAATCCTTGAATGTGCATTTCTTCCAAATTCAGTTTCAAGAACCAATAACCGATCAATTGGCCCTGTGGTTAATGCTGACGAGGTTGTCATGGTTATTTTCTTTTTTTATACAAATACTTGAAGTGTGGAATATAGAATGTGAGCTACAGTTCGAAAACCCATTTCGTCGGTGTATGATAAAACCTGGTATCTAAAGCATGAATCAAGCTGTAGTAACGAGGTTTTACAATTCGACCGTCGATTAATAGTTTTGATTTGAAACAAAGTTTAAGTTATAATGGGTTTTTAGTCTGATTCATCGTTTGCATTTTAATCGACTTCACACTTAATCCATTACCAGACGAAAAAAATCTTAGACTGGTCCAAACTGATAGAAGTTGCAGACTTGTGTTGAAGTTTGCAGACGCTTGTAGGAGCTACATCTCTTACAGACGACATTTAAAATTGCGCTAAAATTGGAAAATAAACTCCAAATATTATAGAAATCAATGTAAGAAATGGAGAAATTGCTTGTTAGAAGCAGTTTCTTCTTTCTCAGCGTAGTTTTTCATGATCGTGTATCTTCAGGTCGCCAAAAAGCGTCATTGTGTGGTAATGAGTTATCCGTCAATTATTGAATTACAAGTCGGCTGTTGTCATACGGCGCACCTGGTTAATAACCCCGACAGGTACTCATTTACACACCTGGTTGAATATTACTAACGTGGTGTTAGTTTTTTGCTTACAAAAAAAAATCCCGCCGTTCAGATGGAATTCGAACCCGGGACCCCCCGGCTTCCTCCGAGACCTTACAGTAGACTAAGGACTTCACATGTACACACGAAAATATATGTGAAACACGTAAGAGGACGGATTTTTCCCGAAACCCGAGTCCTAGGTTGAAATAAAACTTCCGTTTTCGAAACAATTTGAAACTGTCATAAATTCGATTACAATATTGTGGTATTTAATTCAGTAATGCACTAAACTTATAAGCACCTATGAATAAAATTGTGTAATCTTTAATAATACATGGACAAAGAAAGTCTTAATAGTGGAACTAGGCCCAATTGAGGACCATCTGGGGAATACATTTTTTTAATTTCGTCGTTGGGGGAGCAAAATGTCGTAATTACAGCTTTATTCAAGCTTTAGCTACGACATTTTGCTCGCTCAAAGACGACTTGATTTTAACAGAGTTTTACCTGGCTTTCAGCACTTTTATCTATTTCATAATGAAGTCCAGATATTAATGTGCTCGATGGGTAATATCGGTTATGCACTTGGTTGACTTATTTAGCTTAACCCATTCCCACACGACCATCGTTTTTATGCCCCCCCAAAAAATCTCTGGGAAACATAGTGAAGAATGGAAAAATTGCTTGTTACAAGCAATTTCTCCATTCTTCACTATGTTTTCCACCCAAAAGACAAATATTTTTTTTAATTCGATCATTTTTAAATTGTCGTTTGTAAATTCCTTCAATTTGGACCACTCTAAAATTTTGTCGTTCAGGAAAGGGTGAAATTACAAATGAACATGACAAGCAATGTAATACAGCACAAAGACTCACAATTTACATTAACCCCCATGAAAAAATATGTAGCCAAGGGACTAAATGACCGGCGGGGCCATAATCTAATACTCTTTAAGGCCTATAGAAATTACCCTGGGCGTCGAATTGATTAATCGCAGCTGTCAATCAAAGAATGAATCGACCGATCAAATCATTTAGATCGGAATTGAACTTAGAAATCCAAAATTGGCTGACACTTATATGAAACAGTTTTGTTGGATTGGCGACTTAAACGTCGTAACTACAGCTTTTCAAGGTTTTGTTAGAGCGTGTAGGTCGCAAACGAGTGGAATAATTACCAACCCATAGCATTTGCTTGTCATAACCCCCGTCCCCGATAATCATCGGTAAATTAAAAGATCTCTATCCATCGCCTTGACCAATGAGCCACACAGAACGCCCTAAGTGTGAAAAATAAGAACCACAAAATATGATGGAAGGGGAATAATGTTTTTGTGAAATACAATACATACATGGTTACAACGATAAATAAATCAGTATCACCCTTTAAACGAATTCATGTAATTTTAAAATTCATAAAAAAAAATTGCAGCATTTCCTTTCTCAACAACGCTTTTTTTATTCTCTCTAAAAAAAACACCCAAACATCCAAACTGTTTGTTTGAGCAACATTGGTCAATGTTACATGACATAAAATAGCTAATCGGGCACCAACAGCCATATCTTGAATTTAGCTGACCTCCGCACAGAGTGCTCAATATTTCGTGCTCGAGATGAGCTATTTTGATCGCCTTATGTCCATGCGCCATCCATTTTTACGTTGAACAGCCTCTTCTAAACCAGAAGGCTAATACTAGTTAAACTGTAGGGGTAATCTTTGCTTACACCTCTACCAAGGTTATTTGAATGAATGTAATGTATCCTCTGGTTGTAACATGTAGTATTTAAAATACTACTCCTCTAGGAACAAAAAGCCTCTAGATTTTATATATTGCATTTAGCATGTCCTGGTAGACCTCTACCCAATTTTGTCATGTGAAAGCTGTGGGCCATATCTAGGGTAAAACTGTGTGCACTCTTTAGAACTGAAACACCCTTCAAAAGTAAAGACGAACATGATTAAAAACTTCTTTAAAACCAGAACGCCTAGAACTTGCTGTTTGGTGTGTATCATTTTGTAGACATTTGTTTATATGCTATCCACGGGGTCATTTGGGGGTTCCATGATACATACAAATCCTATTTTGCATAGAAACGAAAAGAGAATCTTTAAAACTTGCTTTTAAACCATGCTGTCATTTTTGGAGCATCTTCTAGTCGACTCTTGGGCCATATTCATGTTCCGCTCTAGAGAAACTCTCCTACATGGAAACGAAGATGTTAAACTTCTATAGGCATACATCAGGCAAAGACGTTTTATATTTTGAAGAGGACCCGAGTATTACAATGTCAACTTGCTGTCAATTTGGTGTAATTTAGGCTTTGCCGAAACTCATTCTATTTTACATAGAAAGAAATAAGGAAACCATCAATAAAATATACGTTCGACTGTTAAACAGGTCTTTCTGCATAAGGGATTCATATTTTACAATTGACATTACATAATGACCCTCAAAAAGGTGCTAAAAGATATGTCTTTTGGTTACATTTGTTCCAACGAGACACACTGGATGCTTGCTGAATTTAAAACCAAATAAAGAGCATTTTAAATACACTTGTATATCTTTTGTCAAACCACAGGTTCGTTTAAAGCGTAGAGTACGAGCTCAAACGATCCTCCACGAAACGTGAAACAAATGTTCCTGGCGACCCACTTGGTAGAGGCTAGTGCTTTACAAGGAGTCTCGAAGGAGCGATATATAGGATAAACTTGATCCTCTTGTCATATTGACTCCTCTTTCGATTTAGATTTGCCATTTGCACCTGAAGCCTAGCGTATCGAGCACATTTGGTAATAAAAATACTGTTTGTAGTAATGAAACAATAAATAAACTTTGTAGTTAGCCATAAGGAAGAAAAGTCAAGAAAATCGCGAATAGGAATTTTACGGGGAAAATATGTTGTCATCTTTATCAAAGATGGACATCAAGATCAAAGAAACCAATGAACTTGAATAGAAATAATTTCGTTTTAGTATGGTGCAAGACCAACTTGAATTGCCTGAGGGTAAAAACACGCTAAAGGAACAATATCATAACTGTCTAAATTGTCGACCCGTTTCAATCTGCGAATGATTTTTCTTACTGTAGTCTGGTCGTTTAATCCGCTATTTTTTAAAGCTTAACCCTACTGATCCGGAGTGGAACCCACTGCTCTTTTCATGGATCTGCCGTATGCCCCAATTTTACGCGGCAGTTACATATATATCAGGCTCGATCACAAGTTTTCAAACTCCTTATTTGGTTTGTCCTAATAAATGTTTGATGAACAGAGCTATAGGAGATGAGCAGTTCGTCGGTGTAATTCTAAAACTTTGTAACTACAGTTTAATTAAAGCTGTAGTTACGAGGTTTTAGTATTATACTGACGAATTATACGTTTTATTTTCCCAAGTAGGATAATCGTTTTCTTGGATAGCAATAATACAAAATCATTAATATTGTCAGTTTACTGTGTTTTCTTACCAGAATTGATGTGTTTAACTTCTCTCTAATTGACCAGTCGCGGTTGGCAATAAAATAATCAATCGACCAGTGAAATCATTCATTTAGACTGGAAGTTCAGTTTAAACTCCGACATTTGCCGCCATTTTGGGAATCATTTTTGTTGGTTTGGGGACTTAAACGTCGTAACTACAGCTTATTCAAGCTGCAGTTACGATGTTTAAGTCGCCAACCAACCGTTCTACTCATTTGTAACATTAGATTGGCCTTAAATTTTGCAAAATAATATCGTTAATAATCAGGCGCAAATTCTTGTAGAAGTCAAAAGGCGTGGCCAAAGGAGTCAGTGGGCGTGGCCAGCGAATGGACAGTTCTTGTTTGGGTACAGTATCACATGAATCTGGTGTGAAACGTTTAGACGGGTTGGGCCGGTACGAGTTAGTATTAGCCTTGTCCAGAATTTAAAGGGAAAAAAACGTTCGATTTCCTGGAATTTGAAGATAAAAAGTTCTCTGAAGAAATACCTTCACGTATCAGGCCTGGTTTGCCAGTAGCCCTGATAACAGGATAAATGTTCGTCACGGAAACTTATTTTCCACATGGCGGGTCACGTGCGTGTCATTTCCTGTCTGATATATCCCGGGGGCTTCCGGCGGGGAAACGTTAGCAAAATCTATATAGGGAAACCGCATTTAAACCTTTAATAATGATCCTTATCATAAACTGGTATCATAACTCATGACTTATATCTACGTTTCTTAACGCCTATCATGGTCAACTTTACAAGGAAAGTTATCTTTCAGGAAGCACGAGAAGAAACTGCAATGCTTTAGATTTATTTAACTTATTTGCAGACTCATTATAAGAAATGTCCAAATTGACGATAATCCAAGGTGCGATTACTTTGGAAAAAATAAGCATCCTAAATGATAGAAGACCTTGTGATAACAGGGGAAATTGCTAGATACAATCATTTCTTTTCTTTTGTCACAACGATGTTTTCGACGAATATAGATACTTTTGGAGTAAAAGGCCGGGTTTGTTGAGAAAGGGGTTAAGCTTTGCACATTCGTTAGTCATTAACATTTAAATACGAAAACGAAGGAATTCTAGCCACCATTATTTACTTCTTAAATTCACACTTCGTACATTTTCATGAATTTTTGTATGAATGAGGCTATTTCGAATAGTTTGTGTTTTAACGATAGGAAGTAAGGTTTGCCGAACAGAAAACGAAAATGTATTTCAAAAGAAAAAAAAATGAAACATGAAATAATTTTTAGATGTATTTATTCTTTCCCCAAAATCTTTTCATAACAGGCTTCTGTAACTATTGAAAGAGGGGTCTGTACACAATTCTAATAATGATTTCAGGATTCCTTTTGTCAAAATGTTTGTCCCCTTGAGAGCTATAGGGCCTTTAACAAAAGATATTTCACGACCGTTATGAAATGTCTAGGACCACTCTGATATTATCTTAAATCAAATACGAGTAAAAAGTCCCAAATAGCACTTAGTTTGTTACCTGTATCATTGTTCTACAAACTTTAAGGATTTTTGCAATCAAATTATTGTGTAATGCACTAGTGTGATTTTCTGAAATATTGCTTATGCTCGATTTTAGGAAAAAAAACCTTCCGATTTACATGCTGTTCAAATTCGACATTCGAATTTCAATTTACAGTCAAAATTAGACACATTCGAGTATTCATAAGTTCGTTTCACACATACAATGTAATAATTATTCTCAAACAACTGACATTTCGTTGCTGACAATTGTAAACTCATTTATTTATACCAGAAGTGATTGTTGAACTCCGAAATTTTCAATGAGTGTGTTTATTTTGTTTGTTTGTTGTTTGTTTGTTTGTTGTTGTTTTTTTTGTCGAGCTGCCTTGTCGGAGGTCTAAGGTCAGTGGAAATGTTAAGATTTCTATCAATCGCGTTGGTCACAAGCACGTGTCCGTCCCTCAGAAATGATCCTTAACTTGGATAACTCGAAGAATTTATTTTCCATTTACTCTGGTCTTATATTCAAGAAAGAGTATAACAATGATCAGATTTTTTTACAAAAAATGTCTTTAACTCGGACATTTTTTAATACCATAACCCATTACCAGTCGAAAAAAATAGACTGGTCAGAATCGGAAGGAGTTGTAGACGACAATTTAAAGTTTATGAAATTTAAGATTTTTCAAATTTGTAGTTGGAAAAAAGTGTGGAAAGTAAAGAAATTACTTATTACAAGTAATTTCTTCATTTTCAACAATTCTTAACCAATTGCTTTATTTGAGGGGGTCAAAGACGACATTTTGTTGGAATTAGTTAATTTTCAATGCTCACATGCAACGAAAACTTTTTTGGCAACAAATGAAAGTGAGAGAAACCAAAAAGGTAGAACCCTAAAGACAAGGCTAAACTTCACCCAATTTATATGATTTAATGCCATTACTCATTTACAAAAACAAAACAAAACAAAACACATTGCAATGAAACAGTATATACTCAACACCAAAAGAAACGTTCACAAAATAATATTCAGTGAATCTTTGAGTAATGTTGAATTCGATTGCGTTTTATAAAGCTGGACTATGTTTGGGTCGAAAACGTATGAACGAAGAGAGCTTGTATCCTGAATACAATTATGTCAAAATATCACTTAGTATTAACTGACATCTTAGGTAATATAAAAAAAACTACTTAATAATTACATTTTTTCCAACGCAGTCATATTTCACGTTTGATCGTTAAAATGTTTCCGAAAATCTAATCTTGAAGGCGGTGCACCTGAGTATGTTTCGGTGATTTCTTTATGCACAAACAGATATCAAACTCGATCCTCAAGCATGCTTAACACATTTAATACCCATCCATATTCTGGTCTAATGACAAAAAATAAATGTGATGACTTGAAATTCCTTGGTGATACAGGGGGAATCGCGGCACTTTGACAATTAATATATGGGTGATTTATCCATTTGTTTCGTTGGGGAAAAAATCATAAGACAAAAATCACTTTTACCCTTTCCGTCAGTGGTCTGTGTCAAATACCCTGGACAGCGCGCAATACTTCACTATGGAAGCAATTATTTGGTCAATATAGAGCGATAATATGTTTCCTGTTTTAGAGCCTGAAATGCTTAAATTCGCTATAAAACGTTCATGCAAAAATATTATTTGATTTTAAACTTGGAAAAATGACCTTGAATAGTAATATTTTATTACCATCATCATTTGGTCAAATAGTAGTTCTACCAAAAAGCCAAAGAAGTGATATAAAGATATTACTTGGTGAAAATAGTTTGTAGCAATTTGTGGACGTTTCTTTTTGCGTTATGTATATATTACCATTACAAATTGATAAGTAACTGTAAAGCAAAAATCCTTGATTTGGAACGCTGCTATGAAGTCTGTGGTAATTTTCTTATTTTTAGACAATAAAATGTAAATTAAATTTTTGATTGATATTAGACCATGCAGGGAATGTATTTCTGTCGAAGATCAATTGATTCAGAGAAAATGATACCTAGACTCAATTAAACCGTTTACAGACGACAAAAATATAGACCCTGGACCAAAATAAAATAAGATGCAGGAGATATTTTAAAGTGTTGTTTAATTTGAAAATAAGTACCAAATAAGATGTTACATGCAATTTCTCCTTTTTCAGCAAGTTTTCAAGTTTTCAGCGGGATATTGTAGAAATGGGTTAGAGAATAATTGCATAGTCTCTAATTCCGAGGTTGCTTCCTTCGTAAATTCTAAACATTTTAAGGGGGTGCTAGTGTAAAATGTGTGAATTTTATTCTTAATCTTTTTTTTTTTTAGCTCACCTGAGCACAACGTGCTCAAGGTGAGCTTTTGGTATCACCTTTTGTCCGTCGTGCGTCGTGCGTCGTGCGTCGTGCGTCGGAAGTCGTCAACAATTCTTTAAACATCTTCTCCTCAGTAACCACTGGGCGGAATTCAACCAAACTTGGTAGGAATGTTCCTTGGGTGACCCTTCTCAAAAGTTGTTCGCGGATTTTTGATTGACCCCCAAATATGGGCGTGGCAGGGCGTGGCAGTTTTTAACTTAGAAATCTTTAAACATCTTCTCCTCAGTAACCATTGGGCCAATTTCAACCAAATTTGGTATGAATCTTCCTTGGGTCACCCTTTTCAAAAGTTGTTCGCGGATTTTTGATTTATGCCCAAATATGGGCGTGGCAGGGCGTGGCAGTTTTTGACTTAGGAATCTTTAAACATCTTCTCCTCAGTAACCATTGGGCCAATTTCAACCAAATTTGGCATGAATGTTCCTTTGGTGACCCTTTTCAAAAGTTGTTCGTGGAATTTTGATTTACGCCCAAATATGGGCGTGGCAGGGCGTGGCAGTTTTTGACTTAGAAATCTTTAAACATCTTCTCCTCAGTAACCATTGGGCCAATTTCAACCAAACTTTGCATGAATATTCCTTGGGTCACCCTTTTCAAAAGTTGTTCATGGAATTTTGATTTATGACCAAATATGGGCGTGGCAGGGCGTGGCAGTTTTTGACTTAGAAATCTTTAAACATCTTCTCCTCAGTAACCATTGGGCCAATTTCATCCAAACTTGGCATGAATGTTCCTTGGATGACCCTTTTTAAAAGTTGTTCGCAGAATTTTGATTTATGCCCAAATATGGGCGTGGCCGGGCGTGGCAGTTTTCGACTTTGAAATCTTTAAACATCTACACCTCAGGAACCATTGGGCCAATTTCAACCAAACTTGGTATGAATGTTCCTTGGGTGACCCTTTTCAAAAGTTGTTTGGCAGAATTTCGTTTCACGCCCAAATATGGGCGTGGCAGTTTTTGACTTTGAAATCTTTAAACATCTACACCTCAGGAACTATTGGGCCAATTACAACCAAATTTGGTATGAATGTTCCTTGGGTGACCCTTTTCAAAAGTTGTTCGCAGAATTTTGATTTATGCCCAAATATGGGCGTGGCAGTTTTTTTAACTTTGAAATCTTTAAACATCTTATCCTCAGTAACAGTTGGGTCAATTTCAACCAAACTTTGCATGAATGTTCCTTTGGTGACCCTTTTCAAAAGTTGTTCCTGGAATTTTGATTTATGCCCAAATATGGGCGTGGCAGGGTCAGGCACTTTTTTGACTTTGAAATCTTTAAACATCTTCTCCTCAGTAACCATTGGGCCAATTTCAACCAAATTTGGTATGAATGTTCCTTGAGTGACCCTTTTCAAAAGTTGTTCTAGAATTTTGATTGATGACCAAATAAGGGCTTGGAAGGGTAGGGCAGTTTTTGACTTTGAAATCTTTAAACATCTTCTCCTCAGTAACCATTGGGCCAATTTCAATTTTGAATCATCTTACATTAGTCAGGTGAGCGATTTTAGGGCCATTCTGGCCCTCTTGTCATTATCATTATTTAATCATGATTCGCACCCAAACATTCTTTTAGCCTGCAATTCCAACTTCTTATAATATTAGCTATTCAATTTTTGCGTAAAATCATCCCCTTTGCCTGAATTCCTTGTCATTCAAATTAATGTTTCTATTGGCTTAATTTTATTTCTTGTGTGTTCTCGGAATGGGCTATGGTAAAAGTGATAAACCAACGTCAAATAATTCAAATTTTAAGCAGTCTTTTATTTTATACTTGGTTAAAATTTATGATGTATTTTTATGTTTCTTTCTATTGTAATTGCAGATGTGAAACTGTAACTACAGATGGATGATCGGAACTTTGTAACCCGGCTTTTAAAACAATCCATCCTGACCCTTTGTCGAGAAGCAGTCACGTACAGCGCACAGCTTGAGGTAGATGGTATAGTTAGTGTCACAATAGATGGACGTGACGTCCATATTGTCAAAATACACGAGCTGTTCCTGAAACAAGGCCAAACCAATCATGACACCGACGGGACAGCTGCACACAGTCGATATACCAACACGTCTATACGGCAGATCCCCCAAGCAGCGGCTGTACATTATGATGAAAATTCCATAAAAAGAGAGCCCGAGGGGACCAATTACGATGCTCAAAATAAAGAAAAGCGTCCGAATACAACGAATGATAAAACAATTGAGAAGTGTGAAGCTGACGATATTGAAGTGAGACCTCCGAGTCTACACAGGGATTCACCATTAACGACAAATGAAACTATCGAAGCACAGTTACAAAAGCTGCCAGTAAGTAAGGATAAAAACATTCCATGTAAACGTTGTTCAGAAATTCTCCCCGATGTTGATGCGTATGACGCACACTGTCTAAAGGTACACAGTCAATATGCCTGCCGTGTGTGTCTGTCCACGTTTACGTCACGAAACAATATGAAGCGTCACGTCCGTATACATACCGGAATAAAGCCATATTGTTGTGTGCACTGCAAGGAGAGTTTCTCTAGGAATGACGACTATAAACGCCATCTTCTTCGTCATACATTTAATAAACCCTTCCGATGCTCTGTCTGCTATATTGGGTATGCTGATAAGCCCAGTCTGCGTACACATATGATAAAAGAGCACAATGCATACGTGTTTCATACGTGCACACAATGTGGGGAAACGTTTCTTGACGCTTTTCTATACGAAAAACACAAAAAAGTTCATCAAGGGATGAGCAGTTATAACTGCACCATTTGCTCATTTACTGGATCAAGTGCCTTAATTTACAACAAACACATGCTCACACATGGTCCACCGAAGCAGTACACGTGTGATCACTGTGAAAAGAGCTTCACGGACCCATTTAACTATACCAATCACCTGACATTGCACCAGGACGACGAGCTCGTACAAAGTTACGCATGCTGTTTCTGTGACCTTCGTCTTCCAACATACGAACAATTTCACAATCACGAGCTCTCTCACGTGCATACACAGATGCGATTACACAGCTGTAATGTTTGTTACAAGCAGTTTAAGAACCCATCCAATCTTAAAGAGCATCTGATGACACATATACCAACAGGGACAAGAAAAGGCATCAAGAAGGAGATAGATGACAACGAGACAAGAATAGATACTAATAATATCGGTATAGGTATGGATACAGATGAAAATAAAGAAGGGGACCAAGAACCCAACCAGCTCAATGATAACACAGCACTCAATGGTGTGAATAATGCCATAGAACAAAAGAGTTCTAGTGATGGACATTCAAATGATTATTGGTGTACAGAATGTAATCAAGGTTTTGAGACTGAGGAACGTTTACAGGACCATATAGCAATTATTCACGAAAAGGGGCCAATTGGAAATGATGCAAATAACAATGAAAACAGTAGTAATTCAGAGTACTTATACAAAACACCGTCGCCAAGCCCGAGAACATCTCCCTATGAGCTTGCTACACAGGTTGACGAGGAAAATAACGACCCATATGACGAAAATACGCAGAAAGATTACCCCACCACTGTTTTTGACGAAGATACCGTAGTGGATGGCGAAGACAGATATCCAAAAGATCTGACCACATTTCGAAACAAAACAAATATCCATCTTTCTCCATCAGAGATGGCTATCACGGCGAATGCTATCAAACAAGTCATGGATCTACAGCGACAATTTGGGATCAAACATCCATCCAGTACCTCTAGTGCTAGAAAGAATCCTTGGGCTAGACCTGTACACTTATCTGATGGAGGTCAGCCTTTATTCCCTAGTTCCGCTGGCATTTCCGGTGTAGGATTGAGTAGATTCCTTACATCTGATCGTCGCCCATACGGTCCGAGCAGAAATCCGTTGAACCTTAGTAAGAGAGAATCTGATATACTGACAGAGTTAAAACCTAGAATGCACCATAGAAAGACAAATATTCCCAGACATATTGATGACAACGCAATGGATTTAGATGATCATACAAATGACAATTCTCTCACATCAACCAGTAATCTTTCTAACGTATTTACCAGCCTGTCAAGTTCGAGTACGGACGTCACTGGTTCCACTAAGGGTACCAACCTTACAAAAACATCTAGTCCAACAACTCTCAATTTAAAAGTAAGAAACCCAGGGTTCGAAAAAGTGATCACACCCGAGATCTTATTTAAAACCAAGGCTCCGTTTACCTGCGAAGTTTGTGAGGAAACCTTTCTAGATTTCGACGGTTTTGACCGACACGGTATAACAGTCCACCGTCGGTTTATCTGCTCGTATTGCGGGAAGGTGTTCACGTCGAGACCAAACCGCGAACGTCACGTGCGTTACCATACTGGAGACAAACCGTATAAATGTGATCTGTGTAGCATGGCCTTCTTCAGGGGAGACGACTTGAAGTATCATCGGACAACACGGCATCCGGACATAAAACCTTACGTCTGCACGGTTTGTACTTCACAGTTTACTCAAGCTAAGGAACTTGATAAACATTTACGTATGTATCCAGATCACAAGACAGAAATAGCCAACTAACTAATCGCGCAAGTTTCATTGTTGTGGTGACAGAACGGCGAAGCTGCCTTTTGTAACTCGTACAATATAGGTCTTTTGGTATAAAAACCAGAACTTAAAGAACATGTTTTGATATATTTTTTACAGCATTGGAGTATTGAAGGTCCGTCATCGAAAGATTTCGTGCTATGGATAAATTCATAGACAAAATATGGCAGTGAAATAAAATTTAATATTATTGAAAGAAGGAGATCTACATCTAAATTGAAACTCTCAATAAGTTTAAAAATAACCGGAACTGGAAAATAACGATGTTGTTCTATCAACCGCTACTATTTATTATATCTCCCCGAACAAATTGATTGTTCAAATTCAAATAAAAAGTTACGAAGGATTCAAAACATTGCTAACATTGTTAGAGAATGTTAAGATTCTAAGACTCTGTGGAAGATTATGAAACTTGTGGCTAATAATGCATCCCTTTTTAGCTAGCAAAGCGACAGCTTTGATAGCTTAAGATAACAGACGAAATTTTGAGGTCGTCTCAAAGTTCAATGAGTGCAAACTGCCATTGGAGGCTTAACCACTAAATCCATTAAATGCCTACGCCATCAAAAGTAGTTCTCATGTATTTCAGGAATATTGCAAACTCTATTCAAATTGTATTGAACTCTCTCAAAAGCACGCTATCTAACCCATTCCCTATCAATTCCGCTTTGGGGAAAAGGTTATAGAAAACATTGTGGTCAATGAAGAAATTGCTTGTTTTCTACCCAACAAGGAAACGTTTTCTAAATTCAACCATGTACTTTGATATGTTACAGTTGATAGATGGTCCTAGGCAAAAACCACTGACCTCATACATTGTGATTTAACCCTTTCCTGTTCAATCCCTGTTTTTTACGCGGCTTTGTTTTTAAACTAGAATAAACATTATGAAAAAAGAAGAAATTGCTTGCGACAAGCAATTTCTTCTTTTTCCACAATGTTTTCTATTGAATGATTATTGTAATAAAATCGACTTAAATTGCCGTCTGCAAAACCTTTGAAATAAGCCAAGTCTAAAAGTTTGCAATACAGTAACTGGTTAACTAAGGATGTAGAACATAACGTCGGTGCACGTGCAAAATGTCGTAAATACGGCTTTTATAAAGCTGTAGTTACGTCATCTTGCTCGCGAACCGACGTTATGTTATTTTTCTCACATATCGACGTTAAATTGTAAAACATATCGACATCGTCTATGATTTGAGGCTTTAACGTCTGTGCATTTGTATAATTGAGAAAACATTGTGGAAAAGGGGAAACTACTAGTGACTTTTTATACAATATCTTCTGTACAACTGAATGATATTTTTTTTCAAATAAATCAACTTTAATTGTAGCCTGTAAAACCTCTGAAGCTCTTACTTTTTTCACACCGTTTAAAGGGATGTGTAGGGTTGAAGTAAACCAAGTCTGGCGTGTATTTACATGCATGTAAGCTCTTACAAGTACTTTGTGCTATTCAGTTTATTTTGTTGTTGTTGTTTCCTTCTTTGACCAGTTCTCGTCTTCCTAAATATAGGAGTAGGTGAAACATGATTGACTTCTAATTGACGGATCGCTTGGCCGGCCCACTGGCCCCGCCCAGTGACTCCGCCCACTGAATTTCCGGTAGGAACTTTCTCTTCGATATAAACGGCGTTATTTTGCTCAATTTATGACCAGTAGTATATTACAAAAAAGTAATATGGTTGGTTTGCGACCTAAACGCCGTACCTATAGCTAGAATAAACTATAGTTACGACGTTTAAGTCGACAAACCGAGAAAAATGCTTTACATAATTGTCGACTAATGTCGAAGTTAAAGGCTCACTTCCTGTATTAATGAATGTTTTTTATTGGTGAATTGATTCTTTGATTGACACAGAGATCTGTCAATTAAGAGGATTTCACTGTGTAAACACTTTTAAGAACTTTGTGGGTGTCAGTATTAATTTGTTCATGGACACCATTTTCGTCTTCCTTAAGACTTTTTCTTCCAGTACTTGAAATACGTTTGCCTTCTAACTCCATCGATAACATGTCTTGTTATTATAACCAGTGCCTTCAATCATACTTAATAAGCTCAGTATTAATGTCTAACATGTTTATATACTCCGGAAATTTATCTTTTTGTTTTGTAAATTGAAGAATTTTATATGCATTTATTATTATATGCGACAAAGCAAAAAGCTTTATATATTTACAACTCTTGTTCTTGTTTTCGTTATTAACCATTTAACCAAAGTACCGAGAGAATTATCTTGAACACATTGGGTGAAAGAGAATGTGATTACGAGAGATCATGTTGTGTGTTTTGTTGTTGTTGTTTAGCTCACCGTATAAAGGTGTTTGGGGGCCTCAAACATAGAAATGATTTTGAATATCTCAAAAAGGTTCCGTGCCAGGTTGGGGAATCCTTGATGGTGTATCCCCCCTTGTCTACGTGTGGTGTTATTTCGAAGTCTTTCTTTTTTCTGCATTGTTTCAACTCATAATATCATGAAAATCTAAACAATTAATGGTAATGAAAAATGTTCGCTTGTAGGATAGATCCCCAATAAATTAATTTGTGAGGGAGAAATTGACAAATCGGGGTTGTAAATCAAATAACATGTCGACCAATGAAGTTATTAATTAAGACTTGAAATTAGTTTTGATCTCCAAAATTGTTCGCCATTTTGTTAAGTTTTTTAGCTCACCTCTAAACAATCGGGGTTGTAAATCAAATAACATGTCGACCAATGAAGTTATTAACTTAAACTTGAAAATAGTTTTGATCCCCAAAATTGTTCGCCATTTTTTAAGTTTTTAGCTCACCTCTAAACAATCGGGGTTGTAAATCAAATAACATGTCGACCAATGAAGTTATTAATTAAGACTTGAAATTAGTTTTGATCTCCAAAATTGTTCGCCATTTTGTTAAGTTTTTTAGCTCACCTCTATACAATCGGAGTTGTTAATCAAATAACATGTCGACCAATGAAGTTATTGATTAAGACTTGAAATTAGTTTTGATCTCCAAAATTGTTCGCCATTTTGTTAAGTTTTTTTAGCTCACCTCTAAACAATCGGGGTTGTAAATCAAATAACATGTCGACCAATGAAGTTATTAACTAAAACTTGAAATTAGTTTTGATCTCCAAAATTGTTCGCCATTTTGTTAAGTTTTTTAGCTCACCTCTAAACAATCGGGGTTGTAAATCAAATAACATGTCGACCAATGAAGTTATTAACTAAAACTTGAAATTAGTTTTGATCCCCAAAATGTTCGCCATTTTGTTAAGTTTTTTAGCTCACCTCTAAATATAGCTAATAGAATTGAAATATGTTAAAACTCTGGTTGCCATGGCAACAAAAGTGAAATTTTAAAATAATCTTTAAAAATCTTCTCCTCCTGACCTAGAAGGCGTAGAGCCTTGATATTTTGCATGAAGCATCAGTATATTGACCTAAAATCATGATTCTCGGGTCCCCAGGGGCAGGGGGTTGGGGTTTACATAGAAATAAAGAACGATTTTTAAACGACATCTCCTCCCAAACCACTCGGTCAATTTAAACCAAGTTGGGCAGTATTGTTCTTTAGGTGGTCCCCTTTGAAAATGGCTGAAATAATTAAAATTATTTTAAAACTCTGGTTGCCATGGCAACAAAAGTGAAATTTTAAAACAAACTTTAAAAATCTTCTCCTCCTGACCCAGAAGGCGTAGAGCTTTGATGTTTTGCATGAAACATCAGTATATTGACCTCGTTCGAACTAGCTAAAATCATGATCCTATGGTCCCGAGGGGCGAATCCCCACGTGGATGATATGCATGATACATCAGTTCACCGACTTCTTTTTCTCCAGGGAGAGGAAAAAAGTTCTCCTTTCAAATTTGCCCTTAAGCCTTGGAATTTGTAATTTAGACTTTTGCAGCTCGTTTCATTTTGGAACAGTCTAAAATTTTGATGTCTGGTAATGGGTTAAAAGACTATCCTAGGTGAGTAAGCGGACTCAAGTATACAGTCTTATAAATACCACTAAACAGTGACTAAGTCTGCAACATTTCAATTTGGACCAATTAATGGATTTGTCGTCTTGTTATGGTTTAATCTATTTCTTATTACAAAGTTAGAACCGTTTGAGTGTAAAACTGACCCCGATTTAATGCATGCAATGTATATCTTTCCAAATAATTAAGTTTGGTTAGATAAGACCGTCTACTTTCAGCGGGCTCAGACTTAAGGGTCGTCGATATTGTAGTAAATGCGGGTTCATGTTTAGTTTCCCTGATTTAAATCAAACGGACGAAAAATCTAAATTTAACAAACGAAAACAAGTTTCATAGGTCAGATGCGAGCTCATGATGTTCTGACTTAAGGCCAGTAACCGAAAAAAAAGTTGCAGAAATTTTTTTGTTGATGAAATTTCAAAAATCTGTCTTTCTTGCTAGAAAACATTGCTGATAATGAAGAAATCACTTGTAACAAGCAATATTTTCATTTTAAACAATGTTTTCCAACGGTTTGTTTTCCCTGAAAGCTTTAAAGAGCGGCATTGGGTGGGAATGGGTTAACTTTTGGTTTTTTGAGTGAAATAAGTTAAAAATTCACAAATCCAAGAGTGAAATCTGTAAAAGTCTGATGCAAGGAATCTTAATAAACAAGAGCTGGTAGAGGGCAGCATGGCTCGACTATTCTTAGTGCTGGATAGTAAAAAATAATGAAAGTCAACATATGGCAAAAACTATCATGAAATCCTATGATATGACAGCAAACAGACAGACAGCAACAACATTAGAACAGAATTATTGCAGATATATGATAGTTGTACGCAAAGTGTACCCACTAATTTCTAAGTCCAAAAAGGGTTGAAATTTCACTAAAATGTATGTCAGAGTATTGAATCTTTTTGTAAAGGATGGTATAATCGTGACAAAGGTACGTGCAAAGATTAAAGCAATAGCTAAATTAAAAAGAGGGTTACCTAAGATGGATGACAGTTGTACGCAAGTTTTAACTAAGATTTTTGAAGTCTGACAAAGGTTTTAATTCCACTGAATATTTGAGTCATGAATCTTTGCCTAGAAGATGATATGCTGGTCACAAGGAATTGTTCAGTTTCAAAGCAATAGCGTTAGAAGAGAGTTACTAAAGATATATGACAGTCGTACGCAAGGTTTAATCAAGAATTTCTAAGCCCAAAAAAATGTTAAACCTCCATTACAATAAATGTAATCTTTGCCTAGAAGATGATATAATGCTCACAAAAGCACGTGTAAAGTTTCAAAGCAACAAGATTGGTAGAAAAGGTTATTAAAGATATATTACAGTTGCACGTAAGGTTCAACCAAGAATTTGCAAGTCCGAAAAGGGTTTGAATTCAACTAAAATGAATGTCAGAATATTGAATCTGTGTCTAGAGGCGAATATTATTGCCACAAAAACATGTGCAAAATTTCAGAGCAATAGCATTAGTAGAAACTGAGATATGACACTTGAACATACGGTTTAACCAAAGCATTAGGATGGGGACCAGCTGACCGGAATAGCCCCCCCATTCTTCGAATGCTCGGGTTAAAATCATTGATGTATTTGTAGCATTCTGAAAGTAAAATGCTTGGCTGGCGGTCCAAACTTTGTAACTACAGTTTGAATAATCTGTAGCCCCGACGTTTAAGTCGCCAATACAAGAAAATACTACACATAAATATGGGCCAATGTCGGAGTACAAAATTCTTTTCGATTGGTTAATTGGTGTTTAGAACCGTGACATCATAGTTTGGTGAAGTTATGTTTGCAAATGAACGTCGTTTCCTTCATTACTCCCTGTCATCTATCACGATAACCCATTCCAACTCAATCCCTCCTTTTACGCCCCTCAACAAAAATGCTTTGTAAAACATTGTGAAATATGAAGAAATTGCTTGGATCAAGCAATTTCTTCATTATCCACAATGTTTTCTATCGCAAAAGACGAAAAAACTCAAAATTCCATCAACTTGTCGTCTGCAGCTCCTTTCAACTTGAACTGGTCTAAAATTCCATTGTGTGGGAATGGGTTAAGACAAACTCCGGGGATCCATCTCATAATTTTTCTTGAACGAACAGCTTTAAATTCTCAAAATGGCATTTAGAATAAATGGTTTGTTCAAAAGCTGTAGCTAGAAATATCGAAGAGAGCACAGTGCCCGTTGACAATGGGAGGCAACTCTTACAATTTCTCCTGGATTATATATCTAATTATTTCCCTTTAACGCATTCCTTTACAATGACGCTTTTTGACGCCCCTCAAGAAACATAATTGGGAAAACATTGTATAAAATGAAAAAATTACTTGTAACAAGCAATTTCTTCATTTTCAACAATGCTTTCTACCAAGAAGATTGAAAAAGTCCAAGATTTCATAACTTTTAAAATGTCGTCTGCAACTCTTTTCAATTCGGACCAGTCTAAAATTTTGCCATCTGGTAATGGGTTGAAGACCTACCCAGTACTAAAATCTAGAGTGGCGATGAACCAAAACATATTTCATGTTGCCAAATTACCTTACTGGCAAATCAACAACTGACTTTCGTTGTTGATCACATGTATCATACAGGCGATATAAAGATGCATGCAACTCCATGAATTTAATCACGTGTCGGAAATGATTGTTTCAACCCATTACAACATAATCCTAGTTCTTTTAAATAGAGTTTGAGAAACAATGACGATACAACCAATTTCTTCTCTTACAACATTATTTTCTTCCAAAATATGAGAGGGATGTGAAATTATATCAAGTTGAAATTGTTGTCTGCATCTTTTTTACCCTTGATCCGACTATTTTTGTTGTCTGGTGGTGGGTCAACCATGGTATATACGCATTTACCCATTTCCAGAGACACACCAAGAAAAAAGCTATGGAAACCATTGTGGATAATTAAAAAAGTGCTTGTTACAAACAATTTCTTCATTATCCACAATATTTTCTATACAAAAAAGACAAAGGTGGTAAAACGTTGAGCATGACAAAGATGATAAATACCATATTTTAATAGATTATACAGTTTATTGTATTATACACTTCATGTTTGCCATTTACATGATCTTTTAACACGACCAAATTCGTACAGAGACGTTTTTCAAAAACTTAACAACACAAACGGAGCTGTTTTCTACTGTTGAAAGAATTTATTGTGATACATCACAACTACCTGAACATTACTATGACAAATATCAGTGACCTCTCACAACAACAAGAGGGCCGTTGGCCCTGGGGCGCTCACCTGAGATAAAGGCTCTTTTTCTTTCAACAGTCTAGTTTCATGTTAAGGTTAGGATTATGAAACAAGTGGGCCACAATTACATATAAAGACTATGAACCTGGGAATCCAAAAGTCCGAATTAAAAATTCCAAGGCTTTAGTGCCGATTTGAAAGAAGGAAAAAACTTTTTCCATGGGTTATAATTTCAGAAATAAGAAAGAAGTCTGTGAACTGATGCTTCATGCCTATACACCCCCCCCCCCACTGGGTCTGCCCAAATAGACCCGAGGATCATGATTTTAGCTATTTTGTAAGAGGTCAATATACTTATGCTTCATGCAAAATATCAAGACTGTACGCCTTCTGGGTCAGGAGGAGAAGTTTCTTAAGGATTATTTTAAAAATTCACTTTTGTTACCATGGCAACCAGAGTTTTTAACGGATTTCAATTCTTTTAGCTATTTTTGAAGGGGACCACCTAAGCAACATCTCTGCCAAATTTGGTTCAAATCGGCCCAGTGGTTTGAGAGGAGATGTCATTTAAAAAATCGTTCTTTATTTCTATATAAACCCCACCCCCCTGGGGCTACACCCCTGGGGACCCGAGGATCATGATTTAAGCTATTTTGAAAGAGGTCAATATACTGATGCTTCATGCAAAATATCAAGGCTCTACGCCTTCTGGGTCAGGAGGAGAAGATTTTTAAAGATTATTTTAAAATTTCACTTTTGTTGCCATGGCAACCAGAGTTTTTAACGGATTTCAATTCTTTTAGCTATTTTTGAAGGGGACCACCTAAGCAACATCTCTGCCAAATTTGGTTCAAATCGGCCCAGTGGTTTGAGAGGAGATGTCATTTAAAAAATCGTTCTTTATTTCTTTATAAACCCCACCCCCCTGGGGCTCCGCCCCTGGGGACCCGAGGATCATGATTTTAGCTATTTTGAAAGAGGTCAATATACTGATGCTTCATGCAAAATATCAAGGCTCTACGCCTTCTGGGTCAGGAGGAGAAGATTTTTAAAGATTATTTTAAAATTTCACTTTTGTTGCCATGGCAACCAGAGTTTTTAACGGATTTCAATTCTTTTAGCTATTTTTTAAGGGGACCTCCTAAGCAACATCTCTGCCAAATTTGGTTCAAATCGGCCCAGTGGTTTGAGAGGAGATGTCATTTAAAAAATCGTTCTTTATTTCTATATAAACCCCACCCCCCTGGGGCTCCGCCCCTGGGGACCCGAGGATCATGATTTTAGCTATTTTGAAAGAGGTCAATATACTGATGCTTCATGCAAAATATCAAGGCTCTACGCCTTCTGGGTCAGGAGGAGAAGATTTTTAAAGATTATTTTAAAATTTCACTTTTGTTGCCATGGCAACCAGAGTTTTTAACGGATTTCAATTCTTTTAGCTATTTTTGAAGGGGACCACCTAAGGAACATTTCTGCCAAATTTGGTTCAAATTGGCCCAGTAGTTTAGGAGGAGATGTTGTTTAAAGAAATTGTTGACGGACGACGCACGACGCACGACGCACGACGGACGGACGCCGGACAAAAGGCGATCACAATAGCTCACTTGAGCACTACGTGCTCAGGTGAGCTAAAAAGGAACTGTATTCGATGTAACCCTTGTCATTGAGAACCCTGAATATCCCTGCTTTGGCAGGAGGTATAGACAAAGATCAGCCTGCGCATATGTGCAGTCTGATCTAAGTCTACACATCTGCTTGCCCATTTAAAGCAGAATTGTTTATCAGATAACTTTTCAAAAGAAATATTCACCTACAGTTGGTACTTCTATATCAGATAACTTTTCAAAAGAAATATTAACATACAGTTGGTGCTTCTAGTGCTTTCAGCCCTTTGAATTCATTGAAAATCTGAAGAGGATTTATAATTAAGCATGACATGGGATAACCCTTTTCCTGTTTTTGGAAATTTTAGACTAGTCCAAATTGAAAGAGGTTGCAGACGACAATGAAAAATGGATTCAATTTGAAATGAAACCATCCTATGTATTAGAAAATATTGTGGAAAAAGGAGAAATTGCTTGTTACAAGCAATTTTTTCTTTTTCCGCAATGTTTTCTCAAGTATAAAATCACACAAATGTAAAATCCCATATTTGAACGGGAAAGGGTTAAAAGAACTATAGATCTTGTTCAGAATGCCTAGGCTAAGCATGGTCAAAATATTTTGCTTTTAAAAAGTCATCTAAACGAAGAATGGCCATGTTGTGTTAAGCTTATTTTTGATATTGAAAGCAACTATCATTGATCTGTGCTGGGTATGATAATAATTATTAAATAATTAAGTGAAGTTCTTGAATATCCCTTCTGTAAAGGGTCCCAAGTACATCTATACAAGAAAGTGTAAACAGGAGAACTGCATGCAAATACTAAGTCTTAGCTATTCAAGTGCTTGATAATGTGTAAAACTTCTAAGTTGATAAAGGCCTTCAAATTGCAATTAGAATTAACCCCCTTAATGGTATAGATTGATCTCTTGATAGTGAAAATATATTTCGAGTTTCAAGGGAATGTGTTCAATAATACCAGAGATATAACAAAATGTCGAAGCTTTTGAACGATGTAGGTGCAGACACAGACAAACTGGCCATAACATATTTTGTTTTTATCTGAAAAGGCAATCTTAACCCTTGTCATGCTAAACCCGGAATATTCCGGTTTTTGGCAGGAGGTGTAGACTAAGATCAGACTGCACTTATGTGCAGGCTGATCTTAGTCTATACCTCCTGCTTGTACATTTCCTGCCAGAGTTGCTTATGAAGTTGATTTCTAAAAAACATATTGAGTTTTGAACAACAAGTTCCATCAGTGCTTTCAGCCCTTTGATTTGACAGCAATTCAGTAAAGTAATTTATACAGCATGACAAGGGTTAAGTGATAATACAGTTCAGATGAAAGCTTTATTCTCGAGGGGTTACGTGGGAATGGGTTAATGTTAAATTAATAAGGGATTTCTCCTTTATCACAACATTTTCTCCACTCAATGATACATGTAATTATTTTTCAATTCAAACATAATAAATCTTCGTGTACAGCTCCTTTCAATTTTGACCAGTCTAAAATTGTGTTATCTGGTAACTGGGTGAAATCAAAGTTACTGACATCATTACAAACCAGCAATTTATTGTTACTGATTTTTACTAACCCATTCCCACACAGTAAAATTTTAGACTGGTCAAATTGAAAGAAGCTGCAGACGAAAATTTCAGGTTGATGGAATTTTAAAGTTTTTCGTCTTGTTTGATAGAAAACATTGTGGATAATGACAAAATTGCTTGATACAAGCAATTTCTTCATTTTCCACAATGTTTTCCCAATTGATTTTCTTGGGGGGGGGGGGGCTCCAAAAGCATTATTGTGTGGTGATAGGTTAAACATACTTAGCAACATTACAGTCTGTAACTAAGTTAACACTTTTCCACATAAAACCTTTTTCAAACAGCCATTTAAGTGGAAAATTGTGAAATGTTATAATGAATATTTGAAAAATGATATGAAAGAATTATAACTTGTCTATTGTTTACAGAATAAAGATATCTACGTGTTGTTTTTCATTATCAAATATGCATTTATACCTGTTTACATATTCTCAATATGTTAAATGAATTTATAATCATTACAAATCTGTCCATTAATAAATCTTTTCAGATATATACAATTTTTATTTCTATATTTGTCTTTTTAAAAATTGTTGAGAAGTCTATAATCCACTGATATCAAATGAACTTAAACAAAAGTAAATAATATGTATAAGAATTGCAATAATCAAAATTTGCTTTATAGAGTAATATAAATATAAAAAAAGCTATTTTTGTGCTAAATAAAGGACCTCAACCAAAATATAAGAAAAAATGTTATAACCCATTACTAGACGACAAGAAAGAAGTTGCAGACGACATTTCAAAGTGCACTAAAATGTTGTATAAAGTGGCTTCAAGCAGTTTATCTTCCCCCCCCCCAAAAAGCTTTCCATAAAATCACTTCCCATCAGGCATCAAAGAGTGGCACTGTGTGGTGATGGGTTAGCTGCCATCTTATGCTGATTTTTTTTGTGTTTCATTTATCAATTATCAAGCTATGATAATTTTCCATGGTTTATTTATTAACATAATTACATTTTTTCTGAAATAATAATTTTGTGCTAGTGTGCAGTCAGTAAGTAGTGATGTTCTTGGTATTTAAGGGGATTTTTAAATTTTTGGGGGATGGGGGGATAACTATCATAAACTATCAAACTATTGAAGTCAATGAGTCTATTAGTAGTATGTTGAAAACACCTTATACAATTAACCCATTTCCAAACAATCCCACCTTTTGAAGCCCCTCAAGAGATAAGGTTCCGGGCAAAAAATGTAGAAAATGTACATATTGCTTGTTGCAAACAATTCCTACTTTTTCCACATTGTTTTCTACAAAGAAACCCATTTATACTTATTGGATCAGTCTAAATTTTTGTTGTCTGGTATTGAGTTGAATGCACATTTCAATCATCAGTACCAATAGATTTTTTGTTACCTATTGTATGTCGCCTTATCTGTGTGTTAACATTTTCATTCAACAAGGTGAAATTTTACCCTTTTCTGTTCAATCCATGGTTTTTACGTCCCTGTGATTTTATACTTAATAAAATATTGTGGGAAAAGAGATAATAATTAAAAAGAGATTAATAATAAGTAATTTCTTCTTTTCCCACAATATTTTCTACCCTGTAGGTTGGTTACTTTTTAAATAACACTCACTTTTAGTTGTTGTCTGCATCTTCTTTCAAATTCGACAGGTCTCAAAATTTTCAAAACGGGAAAGGGTTAAGACTGGTTCAAATTGAAAAAAGTTGTAGAAAACAATTTCCATTTTTTTAAAGCATTTGTCTCTCTGGGTAGAAACCAATATGGAAATTGTAGGTATTGCTTGTAACAAGCAATTTCTTCATTTTCCACATTGTTTTCTAGAACTAATTTCTTGAAGGGCATAAAAAGGTGGCATTGAGTTGGTCACATTTTTTAAAAGTAATTTAATCCTTTTTTTTTTTTTATTGTTATTTTTTATATAAGTCAGTTCATTCAGGCCAACCTGTTTCTTATATATTGCTTAGAAAAGAAACAATACTGGATTATAATAAAACTTATTCAAAAAAGCGTAAGATTGGCTACTTTAGAAAATGTCTTCACAAATTCTGACAATTAAACAAAACATTGCTTTAAGCTTTAAAATAAAAGCAATCATTTAAAGGTTGGTTAAATCATGTTTGTAAAGTTTTAATAGGAATTTTCAAATTAATTGAGCAAATCTTATTCTCTTGGAATGATAGTTAAGTTGTTGGAATGTAACAAAAAGGTAGATAAAAATTATAAAATATAAGAAAGTTAAGCGATCTTTATCAATGGATCATATAAGAATAAGCCCATTCCCACACAACAGAATTTTAGACTGGTCTAAATTGAAAGGAGTTGCAGACGACAATTAGAAGTTTATGAAATTTTATATTTCTTCATCTTTCTTGTAACAAGCAATTTCTTCATTTCACACTATGTTTTCCCAATAGTTTTCCCTGAGAGGCATCAAAAGGTGTCACTATGTGGGAATGAGTTAAACGACAAAATTACTATTTCATTTTGCCTGTTTATCAAACAATAAGATTTAAGACCTCAGTTTATATTTGATGTTTACTGGAAAAGAAAAGGTTATACATATCCTGTAGAAAACATTGTTGGAAAAGCAGAATACACTTGTAACAAGTAACTTTTCCCTTCCCAAACAAATGTTATTACCGGTAAATACAGTAGAAAATCATATATTCTTTTACAGGAAAAAGACTTAATAAAGTTTTACTTGACAATTTTTTTCAACCCAACATTTTGATGATGAATTTCCCATTACCAGAGATGACTCTTTCTGACACCCTGAAGAAATACTTTCACAGAAAACCTTGTGGTAAAAGGAGAAATTTATTGTAACTAGCAATTTCTTCTTTTCTGACAAAGTTTTCTATCCTGTATAGCATTTTTTTTCCAAATTTCAGCTCAGTTCGAAATGCCATCAGCAGATTCTTCAATTTGGACTAGTCCGATATTTTATCGTGCGGTAATGGGTTAAATGTAATCATTTTCGACAATTTTTGTCATTCAAACAATCAATTGACTAATCTATTTATTCATTTAGACCTGACTTGAACTTTGAACTCCGACATTCATGTTCAGCATTTTGTAGGTTTGATGACTTATTCAAGCTGTAGTTATAACGTTAAGGTCACCAACCAACAATTTGCTTTTTACTTTATATCCCTGATCAAATTTCTTCACAAATTTATGTTGTTTATTACTTCACTCATGTAAGAGGTCAAAGGTCATGGCCAGCCATAAAATCAATTAGTTTCACACAGAACAAATACTGACTAAATAGAAACAATCATTTATAACCCATTACCACTAGATAATGCCTTTTGACGCCTCTTTAAGATAATACTACAGAAAACATTGTGGGAAAAGGACAAATGGTTTGTAACAAAACATTTCTCCTTTTCCCACAATGTTTTCTACTATATTCAGTCATTATCTCTCAAATTAGACACACTTGGAAATGTCGTCTGCAACTTTATTCAATTAGGACCAGTCCAAAATTTTGTCGTTTGGTAATGAGTTTACAAAAACATGCACATTGGAATGTATTGTCAATAAAGTATAAATAAGGAAATCTAATATTTCTCCTGATATTCATGGTGCCATTTGTTGAAATCAATGTTAAACACTAACAAACAACCAGTCGCCAAACCTGCCAGTAAAAATCTGAAATATAAAAAATATATACAAATAATTCAATCATAGTTTTGTCAATACCAATTCCTGCTATCTTGTAGGCTGAAAAAATTGTTTCATAGCTCTATGAAAAAAAGGTTTGGAAGTATTATGCATGGTTGTTTCAAGCTGGTCAAAGTTTTACATACAGTCCGCCTTGCTAAAGCAAACCACCTCTATTAAGAGACAACTTCCATTAACTGACCACAATCGAATCCCCCTGTTCAAAATCACAAGCTCTCATTAGAAGTGGTAGATTTTGCTAAATTCATATCATACCCAAATCCAATATTGCTGGAAATTGGAACTCATTAGAATCATCTAAGTGAGACTATTCTAACAAGTCCCAACAACATAGGATTTTTTGAAAATCTGTATCAATCTATGTATGTAATCAAATCAATTCTCTATATATTTGACTTAAGAAATGAACCATCCTCGTTAACAACCACCTTTTGGTTGTTCCATGAGTGATCCATTTAACCCTTTCCTGTTTTGTTTAATTTTAGACTGATCAATATTGAAAGAGGTTGCAGATGGCAATAATAGTTTGATGCAATTTGAAATGAAACCATTCTATGTGGTAGAAAACATTGTGGAAATAGGAGAAATTGCATGATACAAGCAATTTCTCCTTTTTCCACAATGTTTTCTAAAGTATAAAATCACAACCATGTAAAATCCTGCATTTATACAGGAAAGGATTAATACAAGATGTACTGTTTGATATCATTCTATGACATTTGTCTAAACAAGTTAGGTTAATAAGAAATGAAGGAATATTCTTATTTGTTTTCATAGGGGTATGAAACTAAAAACCTAATTATGTTTCTGTATGAATCAACTTTGCCTAACTTAGTATGAATATTTGATTTTTAGTTAAGAAATGGAGAAAATGTTGTTGTTTTTAATCAAGCAAATTCTTCATTTCCCACAATGTTTTCAACATAAGAATGAAAATTATTACAATTCTATCTGCTTTGAAATTGTCATCTGCACCTTCTTTCAATTTTGACCACTCTAAAATTAAGCTGTCTATAATAAGTTTAATTGAATACCTCAGTGAAAACAAGAATCATTCTCTCTGTCTCCTAAATCGAATCCTTAAGTAAAAATCTGATAAAATGTACCTTCCGGTTCTAATTTTCAAATTTATTTTTTTGTAATTTTTTGTAATGGTGAAGATTAATGAAATTCTATTTCAAAGGCATTTTTGAGAAAACTGGTGTTTTTTACAACTATATTTCCATGAATATTAATCCTCAAATTCACAAAGCATTCCCTGTAGCTGTAAACAAATTCAAAGCAAGGCTAACAAAGATAAGGTCGCAGACTGATCTAAGTCTACACTACCTGCTAGTCTTATATTAACCTAATACCAGATGTCAATTTTTAAACAAGTCAGTGTTGAATAAAATTGAAGATGACAATTCTAAGAGTAAAATAATTATAAAGAGAGAGTGCCAAACCGGAAAGGAAATATTGTGGGAAGATGAGAAACTGCTTATAACAAACAATTTCTCCTTTTCTTTGAATGTTATCAACAGCTTCTTTTCTTCGGCACATAAAAATGCAGTAGAAGGTAGTAATTAGTTAACCCTTGCCTGTTTTTTGAAATATTAGACTGGCCCAATTTGAAAGAGGTTTCAGATGGCATTGAAAAATTGGATTCATTTTGAAATGAAACTATACGATGTGGTGGAAAATATTGTGGGAAAAGGAGAAATTGCTTGTAACAAGCAATTTCTTCTTTTTCCACAATGTTTTCTCAAGTATAAAATCATAGCAACGTAAAATCCAGTGTTTGTACAGGAAAGGGTTAAGCAGAAAATGGTTTAAGAAATATAGTTTATAAAAGTGATAAGGTGGCTAACTTTGACTTACTTATGATCATGTGAGAGTGCAAGAGAACATATAGCACTATCACATTGTGGATATGTATATAACAGAGTAAGGTCATGTGACCTCCACACCTCTACAACACCGGACTCTCCACCCACCATCAGATACTGTCCATCTCGACTCAATGTCATAGCCTACAATACAAGATGTGTCATGCATGTACAAACTTTCTTCCAACTTAGCCCATTACCATGCAGCAAAATTTAAGATTTAACCCATTACTAGATGATAAAACTTTAGACTGGTCCAAATTGAAAAAAAAATGCAGACAGCACTTCAAATTGTGTTGTGCTAAAATTGGAAAATGATTGCCAAATAGGGTAGAAAATATTGTGAGAAAAGGAAAAGGAAAGTAATTTCTCTTTTTCCCACAAAGGTTACCATGATGAAATTTCTTTAGGGTGTCAGAAAGTATTATTTTGTGGAAATGGGTTACAGAAGTTGCAGATGACATGTCAAAGTGGTATAAAATTGAAAAATTAATGGCATAAACTGGGTGGATAACGTTGTGAATATAGAAGAATTTGCTCATTACAAGCAATTCATCCTTTTCCAACAATATTCCCCTTGATATAAAAAGCAGCATCTTCTGGAAATGGTTTAGACAGGTTTAATCCATTACCAAACAGCAAACTTTTAGACAGAATTTGCAGATGACAATTTTTAGTTTATGAAATTTTAGAAATCATGGTCTTTTTTGGCTTGAGGAAATTGTTGATTATAGACTAATTGCTTGTAACAAGCAGTTTCTTCATTTTGTACAAAGTTGTTTGTAGAAAGACATTTAAAAAGGGAATTGGTATGGGAAGGGATTAAACATTACTTAATCAATGAGAATTAACTGCGAGTCGATGCCTATGTACAGAGCACAGAGTGAAGAGTGATTAGCCTGCATGGAAAACATACTGACTTGAGTCTACAGTATGAACTAAGGTAGTTGATAAATCCACACTGTCAAACAAACAAGATTGACCAATAAAATGGTTCATTGTGACCTGAAGCAAATCCTAAAATATTTGTTCAAATTGTATACAACCCTATCTATCAATTATTACAGAAAAGGTCACTAGTCTGCTATTAAAAGCTTTGCCAAACAAAATACAAAAATAAACTTCAAAATTATTTCAAAATTTTGAAATTTTCATAAAGGTATTGTGACCATTTTTGAAACAACTGATACATGGGTCTGTAAATAAATTTAAAAAGATTTCAGGATTAATTTTTGCCACAATTTTTGTTCTTACAAGACCCATAGAGCCCTTAATCCATTCCCACTCAGTGATGCTTTTAGATGCCCCCAAGGAAAAAAGCTTTGGAAAACATTGTGGAAAATGAAGAAATTGCTTGTTACAAGCAATTTCTTCATTTTCCACAATGTTTTTTACAAAGAAAGATGAAAAATTCAAATTTCATAAACTTCAAATTGTCATCTGCAGCTTCTTTTAATTTGGACCAGTCTAAAATTTTGTTATGTTGGAATGGGTTAAGAAATACACTATTGATTGATTCTTACCTGTAAACTTCCTTCCTTGTGTTTGACATGTTTTAACATACGACCATTTACACTAAAGTTGCATATATCACCCTGGTCATAGGTCACCATGGCAAATGTTTCCCGAGACATGGCTATAAACTTGGCTGTCATTTTCTGGTCACCAGGAGAGTCTAGGGATCTCAATAGGTCCCCATTTAGGGTATGAATTAGACAGGGCCCATCTGTAATAGAGGAAAATATTTCATGTATAACCCATTACCACATGTGATGTTTTTTGACACCCTGTAGGAATATTGTCAAAGATAACTTTGTTGGCAAGGAGAAATTGCTTGTAACACTTAACCTACTGTGACAAAATGACACTTTTAAAGGCTCAAAAATATGAAAGCTTTGGAAATTATTGTAAAAACTGAAGAAATTGATAACTACAAGCAATTTTTTCGTTATAAATTTTGTTTTATAACCCAAAAGACTTTCGTCAACTTAAACTGGTTGTCTACAACGACTTTAAATGTGGACTGAGCAAAAATTTTATTGTATTGGACTGAGATAACACATGTGCAACCATGCTTTTCTTTTCATTATATAGTTGTTTCTTTCCATGTTTAAAAAATATTAACCCTGGTCAGACATCACTCTTTTCAGTTTCCCTATATTTTCTAATAATAGAATGGTCATTCTAGTTTGCTGTTTATTCATTTTTCAGATACCCACCCAAACAGACTAGTGAGTGACTTTTTCTATTTTTGAATATTCGTTTCATTGAATTCCCAGGTTTTCCTTTTTGCTTGATCAGTCATATATAAGTAATAACGCAAATAGGAGACCAAACCTCATAACTATTGCTTGAATAAGCTGGTCTTACAAAGTTTTGGTCGCCCTATAATTATATGTTTATTGTACAATGTAGCATCTTTCTTTTTTTCATTTTTTATCAAAGCTCAATCTATGTATATAAAAGTATAAAAAGAGATAGAATTACCTTTTGATCCACTGACTACCATCCCCAGCTCGGCTAACACAGATACACAAGTCACCTCGGAATTATGGCCTGTCAGAGTAGCTTTAGGTGTGGGGTGTTCTATACCTACAAAAAAATTTAAATTCATAGGGATTAGTGATTACATAATTTGATGTAAATAATTTTAACCCTTTACTGTTTTGTTTTTTTTTTTCAGAATTTTATACATGTCCAAATTCAAATTGCTAGCAGACGACATCATAAAGTAAGTACATGTACATGCAAGGAATTTCTTCTCTTCCAACTATATTTTCTACCCTGTAGGATAATAGCATTTTGAACAAATCTCTGTAAACTCTCGTCTGCAACCCCTTCCAAAGTGGACAAGTCTAAAATTTTGTAAATCGGGAAAGGGTTAAAGGGAAGCGTGAGCCAGCTCCAATAGATAGCAAACACACAAATGATGCTGAAACAATTTATTCAAGGATTCAAAAATTACAGATGTCTTCACTCTGCACAGTTTACCTGAAGGAAAGCAAGAAACATAACTCTTGACCTACTAGGTGCATAAAAAGCTCACAACATGGGGGTGCCATGCTCTGCAGCAGTTGCTCGAGATGAAAAATTCCACTTGGATAGAGGAGAAATGTTCTTCTTTTTTTAAGGAAGTATTAAGAGTTTTCTCCCTTGACAGTATCTATTGCTCTTTTGACATTGAATATATATATATGCCAAGGTTCAAGAAAATATCTTCGAATAATAACAGAGATATGAAACAGATTAACCCATTACCACATCACACAATTTTAGACTGGTTCAAAGGTTTTGAAGCCGATAAACAAAAGTTGATGAAATTTCAGATTTTTTCATTTTCTGGGTAGAAAATATAGCAGAAAATGTAGAAATTGCTTATTGCAAGCAATTTCTCATTTTCCACAATGTATTCAATATTGTTTTTCTTTAGGCGCATCAGAAAGCATCATTGTGTGGGAATGAATTACAGTTTGTCATACCAGTAACACTACCAACAACAGGGACTTCGCCAGGGTAACAACAACGCCTCGAATTTTTGTTCAAAACAGCCAAGTTAAAAACGTTCAACTCACTTCCATTATCTCCTATAATGGCTTGGTTCCTTGACGTAAACATCCATACAAACACAGTACAGTCTTTAGATCCCGTGATGATATAACAATCCTGATTGAGGTTACATTCTGACCTTGTTATACATGTTACAATGTCAAAATGACCATGGACTACTTGAAGGATCTTTGCTGAAATAAAGAATTTTAGGATGATAGAATCTGCAATTAAATTAACATTTATGATCTGATCTTATTAACCCTTTCTTGTACAAGAAATTGCTTGTTAGAGTTTGTCTATATGTATTTACAAATAGTCACAAATCTCTCTGTAAGTTTTCTAGTTTGCATATCACTACAAATTACATTCCCTGAAACCATCACACATTATACAGATAACAAGAGGACCATGATGGTCCTAAATCGCTCACCTGAGGCATCCGCAAATTACAGTCTTTTTTTGTATAAAAAAAAACTTAACTTGAGCAAAATAAATAAAACACATATAAGATTTTGGGCATTGTACAAAACAATCCAGTAATGCTTTCCAAAACAATCAATGCCTTTAGCTTTATTGTTTAATCCATTACCAAACTATCCCAGAATTTGTCACCCTAAGGAAAAAAGGTTTAAAAAAGCATTGTGAGAAAGGGAGTGACAAGCTATTTCTCCATTTCTATTTAAGAATTCTTTCAATGCGATTTACGCAATTTTTGACCCCAGGAGCAGAGACGTTTTTTATCCCAAGAGCAATTTTTCCTATAACATAGTACAAAATTATTTAGTCATGCTACATACCAAATATGAATGCCCTTCACCATATATTTCAGAAGAAGAAGTCTTTCAAAGTTGCTCTAATTGGATGTTTTCCAAAATTTTGGACCTATAGGGCAGTGCCATGTTTTATCCCAGGGCTAAGATTTTAGCTAACATGGTAAAGAACCATCTGTTCATGATATATACCAAATATGAATGCCTATGACTTTGTAGATTGGGAGGAGAAGACTGTTGAACATGGTCTAATTGAGCATTTTTACGAACTTTGGACACCCAGGGAAGGGGTAACCTACAGGCATAATTTCAATCAAAATTGATAGATAACAGCCAGGCTATGCTACACTCAAAATATAAATGCCCTCCGCCTTAAAATGAAGATCTTTTTTTTTTACATACTCAAATTTTACTTTTTCCCAATTTTTGGACTTCTAGTGCAGGGCCATGGAGGACAACTTTAAGTGATATAGTACAAAACTATCTAGTTATGCTACATACCCAATATGAATATCCTAGACTTTATAGTTTAAGAGGAGAAGTCTTTTGAAATTGCTCTAATTAAGCATTTTTCCAAACTTCGGACTTCAGGGGCGGGGTCATTTTTGACCCCAGAGATTAAATATTCTAAAACTTGGTAGAGAACAATATGATTAAGCTCTATACAAAATATAAAGGTCTTTGGCCTTGAAGTCTATGAAAAAAACAACAACAAAGATTTACTAAAATTTCCCATTTTCATATGCCGTGGCAACCAGAGTTTTTGATGGAATTAAATTCTTTTAACAACTTTTGAAGAACTTCACCCGAGGAACATCCCTGCAAAGTTTCAGCTTTATTGGCTTACTGGTTTAGTAGGAGAAGATTTTTAAAGATATTTAAAGAATTACTAAAGATTCCTATTTTCAAATGCCGCGGCAACCAGAGTTTTTGATGGAATTAAATTCTTCTAACAACTTTTGAAGACCTTCACATAAGGAACATCACTGCAAAGTTTCAGCTTGATTGGCCTACTGGTTTAGGAAGAGAAGATTTTTAATGATATTTCAAGAGTTACTAAAGATTCCCATTTTCATATGCCACAGTTACAACAGTTTTTCACAGAATGAAATTCTTTTAACAACTTTTGAAGAGCTTCACCCAAGGAACATCCCTGCAAAGTTTCAGCTTGTTCTGCCCACTGGTTTAGGAGGAAAAGATTTTTAAAGATATTTAAAGAATTACAAAAGATTCCCATTTTCAAATGCCGCGGCAACCAGAGTTTTACACGGAATTAAATTCTTTTAACAACCTTTGAAGACCTTCACCAAAGGAACATCCCTGTAAAGTTTAAGCTTGATTGGCCTACTGGTTTAGGAGGAGAAGATGTTTAAAGAAATTGTGGACGGACGGACAGATGGACAGACGGACGGATGGATGACGGACAACGACAGATCGCAATAGCTCACCTCGCACTTTGTGCTTAGGTGAGCTAAAAACCTGAACATCTTACAATCTTATGCTTCAAAAATGCAAACTTAAGTCAGTTTATATTACAAAAATACAAACCTGAATCTGATGAATAAAGTCTAAAGCTCTTATCCCAGTAACCACAGGCGAATATAAATCTGTTGTCAGCTGATGTCACAAAGTGGGAGTGAGTGACCTTTAACCTTTGGTCAAAATTATCACCCAGAGTTCTTCTCTGTAAGCCTGTATTCATAACTGTAAATTTAGATATGAAAGAGGAATGAATGAAAAAACAAGAGCTTGTTTCTTGGTTTATTATTCTCAAGATTAAAAGGGTTTTCTCATATTCAAGTTATGGAGTTATGGAATCTTTATTATTTCACAAAATATCCAAGTATTGAAAAAAAAGAAGAAATACTTAATCTGTTCCCACACAATCCAGTCTTTTTAAGCCCCTTTAGGAGATTTTAGAAAAAATTGTGAACAATGAAGAAATTACTTGTAATAAACAATTTCTTCAATAGTCACAATGTTCTACCTTTAGTTCATAATAATCAAAGATTTTCAATTTGAAACTGTCTAATTTTTTATCGTGTAGTAATAGGTTAACAGACTATGGTATACAAGAAGCTGAAGGTCCTTTTTCACACTATGTTTACAACATTAGACATTTTCAAAGAATTTATAAATAGCTTGTTTAATTATTTTGATAAAATAATTTACCCATCACCAGAATAACAACATTTTAGACTGGTCTGAAATTAAAGAAGCATAATTCATTAGCAATTCTCCAATTTCATCAATCTTGCTTTTTTTCTTCATACTTGTAAACTAGAACTTGTCACAGTATGTGACTTAATACCCCACAAGTGCTTTCAGTGTAATGAGAGCTTTAACAATACAAGGACTTAGCTACTGTCTTAGCTGTATATGTCTACAAAGCATAAATAATGCCTAAGTTCAAGGGGAGATAATTCTTGAACCAGGGGGAATTAAGACTTCAAATTTGCATCTCGCAAAACTTCAACATGTGGTTAATCTTTGTATAAAGTTTCAATGGTATTGAAGCAAAACTGAAGGAGGAGTTCGTGACACAAAATTGGTAGTATTTTGTAAACAGGCAGACAGACACACAGACAGACAGGGTGATTCCAGTATACCCCTGAAAACATTTAGGGATACAAAAAGCAGAATTGTATGATAATGGTTAAAAGTAGTTGTCATTAATAAAAGCTATAACTCACTCAGAAGCTGATCCATGGCTAAGGGTAGATTTGGTGGAGCTTCCTTCTCTTTAGAGTCCGGAGACTGAAAATTGGTGGGGGTTCCCTGATCTGGTAAAATTAAAATAAGTAACAAGTTTAGCTAATCATACAATATATAGAAATTCTACTTTATTCACATGACCTTGTATGGCCAAGAAATACACAGTTTATCAAAGATTGGAATTGAACACAAATGTTCTAAATTGAGTTTTAATTCAAACTGAGTTGAACCATGGAATTTTTATTTAATTATTTTTCTCAGGGTCAATGTGACGAGACAAAGTCTTATTACCATCTTAGTTGTAACTTATTCCAGATGTTATCACGCCCACTGGAACACCCGCCTCTAGTTGGACTCAAACCCACAACCATCTGATTATGAGTAAAGCATGCTAACCAATGGGCTATAAGCCAGATTACTATCTTATCGACCATGGCTTTACTCTTTTCTTCTTTTTTTTTAATGGATGAAACTTACTCTTCCATTAATGACTTAACCCTCGTCATGCTGAACCCGGAATATTCCGGTTTTTGGAAGGAGGTGTAGACCAAGATCAGCCTGCACATAAGTGCAGTCTGATCTCGGTCTACACCTCCTGCTTCAATTTTCCTGTCAGAGTTGTTTATGAAGTAAATTTCTAAAAAAAATATCGATTTTTTAATATCAAGTTCTATTAGTGCTTTCAGCCCTTTGATTCTACAGCAATTCAGTAAGGTAATTTATGCGGCATGACAAGGGTTAAAACTAGTAATACTCCCTTTAACCATTCCCACACAATGATGCTTTTGGACGCCCCTCAACAATTGGGAAAACATTGTATAAAATCATAAAATTACTTGTAACAAGCAATTTCTTCATTTTACCCAATGTTTTCTACCCATAAAGATGAAAAATCTAAATTTCATGAAGTTTAAACTATCGTCTGTGACTCATTTCAATTTGGACCAGTCTAGAATTTTGCTGTCTGGCAATAATCCTACAAGAATATAAAATGGGGTTCTCTAATTACTACCCAAGTAATAGGAAATCACTGCTAAATGGCAAATGGCCCTATGAACAAACAGTAGAGTTATAGAAAAAATATTTCCTTTAGTGGCAACACCCTGTTATTTGCAACAAAATAAGGTGCTGCAATTAACATGATAACACTGTTCTGACAGATAACCTTCACATAAAGGTCTGTTTAATGTTCAAATTATCCTGATTGCTGGCTTTGCACAAAACCTAAGAGTTGATACAATTTATATACACTAACCAGTATGATGTCTTTGCACTAAGCCATGGAAGTGTGATTCTGTAGGATTTAATACACTTTTGCATAATGTTATTTATCATACTTAAAACACCTAGATACTAGTGAATAACTTACGTTGATAGTTTGGATTCCATCTATTGATGGCAAAGTTATGATTGCACGTGATTGTTGTGACGGCTGGACACGGAACTACAGGATGAGTATTTGCTGCGACATGGGTGACGGGAGAGTTAGACAGGAACTTCATGATCATACACACATCATCTTGGACACTCGTAAACATCATTGGGGACTGAAATAAATCAGAATCATGCACATGAGGTGTATTTGCAACCAGTGCACCAACCCCTTTTCAAAATGAAACAATTATTCAGACAAAATAGAAAAGTGAATTCAAAAAGTTTGAAATATAAGTATAATGCAGAAAAGGAAAAATTGCAAGAAAAGGAGCAGATGCTTGTAATAAGCATCTGCTCCTTTTCTCACAATTTTCCCAACAGCTAATTTTCTGAGGTGTGTAAAATTGTAGAGTATGTGCTGACATAATGAAGTGATCTCTTTTCTAAAAAGACTTAACACTTGTAACTCTATATGATTAAAGCACATAACGAACATAACGAACCCTTTAAAAATCAGAGTACTGAAAGTATGGTAAGCTAGCAAAGCATTGTTTTGTTATGTAATCATCTTTCCCATTTGTAGGGTAGAAAACATTGTGGACACTGAATAAATTGCTTGTTACAAGCAATTTCTTCATTGTCCATGTTTTCCAAAGCCTTTGGGGGGGAGAGAGATTCTTAAAAAGCGAATTTGAATAGGAATGGGTCACAGTGTATAGCATTCTTTTGAAGGTGTTCTCTACAATTTGAATAAAGTTAATTCATGGTGCCAGTCATTTTAACACAATATTCTTGAGTATACACAAGATCTACTTTTTTGGCGTAGATATTCAGTGGATTTAGTGGTTCAGCCTCCAGAGGCAGTTTGCACTTGTTTGAACTCTGAGAAGACCTCAAAATTTTGTCTATTTACTTGACCCATCAAAGCTGACACTTTGCTGGCTAAAAAAGAAAATTTATTAGGATAAACTCTGTGGTTTTAGAAAAGAGCATCAAGTTTAAACCCATTGACAGACATTCATGTAATATTTATCTTAATTTTTATTTGTATCATCATTACTGTCTTTCATGTTAAAGTCTTCAAACTTAATCAGAAATTTAGAAAAAACGAAACAAATATTAAAAGCAATTGACTTAATTATGTCCAATGGGACATTTTAGATACATGTTAAAAAGAAGAGGGCTGTTGGCCATGGATCCTCACCTTTTCTTTGAAGAGATCAATTTAATATTAACACTAGGAATATGATACTAGTGGGCCTGACCATACTTTAAACATAGATAGGCTTTGTATCTTGGGGATTCCAAAGTCAAGATTTTGCAATGTTCATTTAGCTATTGGGAAAGAGAACCCTTAAGGAACATTTTTTCTAAATTTTGTTGAAATTGGCCAAACGGTTTTGGAGCGGATGTCATTTAAAAATCCTTCTTTATTTCTTTGTAAACCCCACCTCACCCCTCTGGGTCTGTCCCTGGGGACCTAACGGTAATAATTTTTACAATTTAAAAGAGGTCAATATACTGATGTATCATGCAAAATATCAAGGCTCTACACCTTCTGGCTCAGGAGGAGAAGACAATTACATATCTTTTATCAAATTTCAATTTTGTTACCATGGCAGCCAAAGTTTTCAATGGAAATCTATTCTTTTAGCTTATGTGAAAGAGGCAACCTAAGGAAAATTTCTGCAATATTTAGTTGGTATTGGCCTAATGGTTTGGAAAAGATGTCCTTTAAATATCCTAAATTGATTCTATACAGAAACACATACCTCAGGGTTCAGTCCCTGGGAATCAAAGGATAAATATTTCAGCTATTTTGAAAGAAGTCAATGTACTGATGTTTCATGCAAAATATCAAGCCTCTAGGCCTTCTGGCAGTCAGAAGGAGAATATTTCTAACCAGAATTTTCACCAGATTTCAATTCTTTTTTCGCTATTTTTATGGGGGTCACCAAAGGACATTTCTGCCAAGTTTGATTGATATCGGTCTATCAGTTTGGAAGGAAATGTTGCTTAAAGAAATTGTTGACAGCCTACAGACAACAGACGCTTGATGGATGACAGATGGAGAGTAATCACAATAGTTCACTTGTGCACATTGTGTTCAAGTGAACTAAAAAGAACAGAAGTGAATTGCTTTTTATATCTAAATAACTGTAAACTAATTTAATTTTCTGTTATTTACCCAATTCAAAGGGACCTAAAATGATAAAAACAATAATACTAAACTCCTAGATTTCAGTTATTTCCCTTAGACCATTAGCCATTTACCACACAACTTGTATAAATTGACTGAATTGATATGTGCTACAGCTGGGGATAGAATCCATGACAGATTGATTTCATTGGTCGAAAGGTTGATTGATTGACAGCCACGATTGGCCAATCCTCATGACTAAATGTCATTTAACTCATTCCCACACAAATAAATTAAAGACTGGTCCAAATTGAAAGAAATTGCAATTATAAGTCTATTAAATTTTCAAAATCTTCGTCTTTGTCTTGTGTGATAGAAAATCTTTGTGGATAATGAGGAAATTACTTGTAACAAGCAATTTCATAATTTCACCATGTTTTCAACAGCCCTTTTCTTTGTGCATAGGGGTATAAAAGAGGGGGATTGAATGGTACTCTTGACGTACTTTGATTTTATCATTTACATGACTGGTTATTTGCTAAAAGACGTTTGTTCTTGAATTTCGGGATACCCATTGTGTACCAAAGCAGTTGTCTACAAATGTGTGCAATTCTTATCCATCGTCATAAAATTATGATAAAGTGTGTGACTACTGTGTTAATATTTGTGACCTATGTGACCTACACTGTATGAGGTGCATTCAGAAAGTTCACCCCAAAAAAGATATGTTTGGAACATATTGATAATTTAAGTTTTGGTAGCAAAAGAAAGACATTCTTTTGCTCTACGTCATGTTAAATTTTCTTAACCCATTCCCACACAGTGACACTTTTAAACACCCCTCAATATGAAAGCTTTGGAAAAAACTGTGGATAATTAAGAAATTGCTTGCAAACAAGCAATTTCTTAATTATCCACGATGTTTTCTGCCCCAAAAGACAAAGATTTTAAAGATTTCATCACCTTAAAATTGTTGTTGGCAACTTCTTTCAATTTGGAACAGTCTTTAATTTTGTCGTCTGGTATTAGGTAAAGCAGTATGTATGGAGCACTTTGACATTACATCAGTGTGCTTGAACTAACCTATAAATGTATTATCGTACATGTATTGATGACCTAAAGATCTCTTTCTTCGAAAAAAAAAAATTAACAAGAAAAAATCAAAGTTTGAGACTTGTCATGAACCAATGGTAATTTGAACAATGTCTTACATGATATATGCCATATTCTAATATTAACCTGCTTTGCAAGGGATGTTTAATCAACCTAGAACTAGAAATTGTCACAAAACAGACTAATACCACCAAACAGCACTTGTCCATATACAAGTGCTATCTGTCAACAGGCTGTAACAAAAAGTGGACTTTTTAATTAAAGGGCCATAAATCCATAAAAAATCAATGGACCATAACCAAAATAGGATATGCACATGTCTGACTTATACCAAGTCTTTCTGTGAAATTTGAATCAAATCTGTCCAATGGTTGCTGAGAAATTGAGCGGACGAGATCTATCACCAAAGGGGAATAACTCCATCAAAAAACAGTGGACCATAACCAAAATAGATATGCACATCTCTGCTTGTTACTGATTATATCAGTGAAGTTTGAATGAAATCCGTCCAATAGTTGCAGAGTAATAGAGCAGACACGAAAAAGCTACAGAAATGTAACAAACTAGATGGTTGTCCCAGGACAACTGTTGGCAAGCCCGCAAAGCTTTGTAGGTATCATGCTCCAGATAAGCACAATTTTAGTGTTTGACCTTGAGCTTTGGCCTTGAACTTGAAGCTATCTAAAAACTTCTTTAAAATGGCACATCTACTCATGATGAAGAATAATTTTGCCAAGTTATTTTGAAATCCAACCATAATTGTAGGAGAAATGCTCCGGACAAGCACAATTTTAGTGTTTGACCTTGAGCTGTGACCTTGATCTTGAAGCTATTTGGACAGACCGATGGACGGATTAACTAACGCACTAACCCACATACACTAACTTGTCATAGTGACAAGTATGTCTCACTCACCGCAAGCGGGCTCGACAAAAATGGACTTTTCAGTTGAAAGGCCATAACTCCGTCAGAAAATCAATGGACTATAACCAAAATAGGATATGCACATGTCTGACTTATACCGAGTCTTTCTGTAAAAATTTGAATCAAATCTGTCCAATGGTTGCTTTGAAATCGAGCGGACAGGATTTTTCACCAAAGGGCCATAACTCTGTCAAAAATCAATGGACCGTTACCAAAATAGAATATGCACATCTCTGCTTGTTACTGATTATATCATCCAATTGTTTCCGAGAAATTGAGCGGACACAAAAAAGCTTCAGACAGACCAACCAACCAATGAACAAGCTGACTCCTATATAGCCCAAAACATAGTATCGGGGGTATAATTACCCATGTACCTTCTCATATCTCTGCAAACAATATTTCTAAAGTGAAGGATTGACATCTTAGACTTAGTCAAATAATTTTCAAATCATGTCTGAGTGACAATAATGGACTTTCGGGTCAGAATAAGGAGCTGAGTGACAGTTATCTATTCCAAAAAATAACATGGTATCACCAGTTACCAGTCGGCTGTGTTTTCCATTTCTTTCTTAACCCTATCCTGTTTAATCACTTGCTTTTAGGTCTCTGTGATTTTATTATCAAGAAAACATTGTAGAAAAAGAAGAAATTGCTTGTAACAAGCAATTTCTTCTTTTTCTACAATATTTACTACCCTACTGAAAGGCTATTTTTCAATTTAAATCCACTTAAAATTTTCGTCTGCAAAACCTTTGAACTTGGACAGGTCTAAAATTTCCCAAAACAGGAAAAGGTTAAACCATATTAATGTTAAAATATTCCAAAAGATAATAACAATTTTTTTCAGAATTAATTTGAAATAAAATGAAATTGACACAATGAATCTCACAATTTTTAAAGCTGTTGAATAGAAAAATTACTCAGATTCTCATATTACAATTAAAGATAGCTTTCAAAATGCTCCACAAAATGCCTTTATTTCAACCCATTACAAGAGGCATAAAAGGTGTGTTTGTGAAACACAATGCCCCCGCAACAGGACTAAACATTTGACATTGGTATGTGACCTTGATCTTATCACATGGCCTTGGCCTTGACATGAGGAGATGCTTTAGTTAAATGGAGATGTATCATCATGCCAAATATGAGCATTGTCTCTTGAATAGGCTAGTTGTGATTGGCAATGTGAAGTATTTTGGTTAAGTTTTGCAGACAGACAGACAGCCAGTTGGACAGACAGACAACGGTAAAACAATATGCCCCAGATCTTTCAGTGCAGGGGAATAATAATTTCAGACCAGTCCAAATTCAAAAAGTTGTAGACAAAAATATTTTGTTGATGAAATTTTAAAAATCTTTGTCTGTTGGTACAGAAAGCATTGTGGATAGTGAAGAAATTGCTTGTACCAAGCAATTTCTTCATTTTCCACTATGTTTTCAAAGGCTTTTTTATTTTTTCAAAGGGTCATTGTTTGGGAATGGATTAATAGCCATGCATAAATTATGTATACAGAGTGTTCTTTGTTATTATTATGTTCACAAAATTAATGGACCAGACCTTGGACTTTATGAATGCACATTTTATTTGAAACTTTTAAAATATCCAGCACAATTCAGTTGCATTATTCCATTACCAGACAGAAATGATATTGTAGACAGTGATTTTTCAACTTCCTTGGTAGAAAACTTTCTGTAAAATGAAAACAAGGTGCCAAATTGTCACAAGATACGCCCGTCACACTGCTTAATATGAACTGGGGGTTTGAATAGAACTGAGGTTATTTTGAATTAATATTTTTTGTCAAACAAAGTATGAAAAACAACAAGAGGCCCAGTGGGCCTTAACGGTCACCTGAGTAAAAGAGCACCAAGACAAGTGATTTTGTATGAAAGAATTAGAAAAAGGTTTGGTTGAAATCCCCTAAGTAGTTCTTGAGAAGAAGATGAAAATGCTTAAAAGTTACCAGAAATGACCCCCTTTTGGTCCCCATTTTAGGCACCCCTGACCTCCAGCCTTTTAATTTTCACAAATCTGTATAATCAGTACCCAATGATGCTTTTCACCAAGTTAGTTTGAAATTGGCTTAGTACTTCATCAGAAGCAGGTGAAAATGTGAATTTTTTAACATGATGAACTTTGACCTCTGGGTGTGGCCCCATACATGACCCAAGGGACATGAATTTCACAATTTATAATATACCTGTCCTAGTTGTCATGCACACAGAATATTTAAGCTCTGGCATTAACGGTTTATTAGAAGAAGATTTTTAAAGAAGTACCAAAAATTACCCCTTTTTGCCCCCTATTTGGGCCCCTTTGACCCCCAGAACCCCTATTTTCACAAACTTGAATTGGCATCCCCCAATGATGCTTTCTACCAAGTTTGGTTGAAATCCGCCCAGTAGTTCTTGAGAAGAAGATGAAATATTTAAAAGTTACCAAAAGTTACCCCCTTTTGGTCCCCATTTTAGGGCCCCCTGACCCCCCAGCCTTTTTATTTTCACAAATCCAAATAACCATTACCAAATGATGCTTTTCACCAAGTTTGTTTGAAATTGGCTTTGTACTTCATCAGAAGAAGATGAAAATGTGAATTTTTTAACATGATGAACTTTGACCTCTGGGTGTGGCCCCATAACTGACCCCAGGGACATGAATTTCACAATTTATAATTTACCTGTCCTAGTTGTCATGCACACAAAATATTTAAGCTCTGGCATTAACGGTTTATTAGAAGAAGATTTTTAAAGAAGTACCAAAAATTACCCCTTTTTGGCCCCTATTTGGGCCCCTATGACCCCTATTTTCACAAACTTGAATTGGCATCCCCCAATGATGCTTTCTACCAAGTTTGGTTGAAATCTGCCCAGTAGTTCTTGAGAAGAAGATGAAATATTTAAAAGTTACCAAAAATTACCCCCTTTTGGTCCCCATTTTAGGGCCCCCTGACCCCCCAGCCTTTTTATTTTCACAAATCCAAATAGCCATTACCAAATGATGCTTTTCACCAAGTTTGTTTGAAATTGGCTTTGAACTTCATCAGAAGAAGATGAAAATGTGAATTTTTTAACATGATGAACTTAGACCTCTGGGTGTGGCCCGATACATGACCCCAGGGACATGAATTTCACAATTTATAATATACCTGTCCTAGTTGTCATGCACACAAAATATTTAAGCTCTGGCATTAACGGTTTATTAGAAGAAGATTTTTAAAGAAGTACCAAAAATTACCCCTTTTTGGCCCCTATGACCCCCATGACCCCTATTTTCACAAACTTGAATTGGCATCCCCCAATGATGCTTTCTACCAAGTTTGGTTGAAATCCGCCCAGTAGTTTTTGAGAAGAAGATGAAAATGTAAAAAAGTTAACGGACGACGCACGACGGACGAAGCACGACGACATACAAACGATGATTGCAATAGGTCACCATGACCATTCGGTCAGGTGACCTAACAAAGGGCAATAACTATAAAAAATAGGCTAGGTAGAGTTATGGTTCTTGTACACTGCACTCCCTCTTGGTGAGCTCTATCCATCCATGAGGTTTCATGATTCTAGCTATTATACTTTTAGAGATATACTCCGGACAAGATTCAAGTATGAAAAACAACAAAGGGCAATAACTCAAAAAATAGGCTAGTTAGAATAATGGTTCTTGTACACTACACTCCCACTTGGTGAGCTCTATCCATCGATGAAGTTTCATGATTCTAGCTATTATACTTTTAGAGATATACTCCGGACAAGATTCAAGTATGAAAAACAACAAAGGGCAATAACTCAAAAAATAGGCTAGGTAGAGTTATGGTTCTTGTACACTGCCCTCCCACTTGGTGAGCTCTATCCATCCATGAAATTTCATGATCCTAGCTATAATATTTTTAGAGATATACTCCGGACAAGATTCAAGTATGAAAAACAACAAAGGGCAATAACTCAAAAAATAGGCTAGGTAGAATAATGGTTCTTGTACACTACACTCCCACTTGGTGAGATCTATACACCCATGAAGTTTCATGATCCTAGCTATAATACTTTTAGAGATATACTCTGGACAAGATTCAAGTATAAAAAACAACAAAGGGCAATAACTCAATTAATAGGCTAGGTAGAGTTATGGTTCTTGTACACTGCACTCCCACTTGGTGAGCTCTATCCATCCATGAAATTTCATGATTCTAGCTATTATACTTTTAGAGATATACTCCGGACAAGATTCAAGTATGAAAAACAACAAAGGGCAATTACTCAAAAAATAGGCCAGGTAGAGTTATGGTTCTTGTGCACTGCACTCCCCCTTGGTGAGATCTATACATCCATGAAGTTTCATGATCCTAGCTATAATACTTTAAGAGATATACTCCGGACAAGATTCAAGTATGAAAAACAACAAAGGGCAATAACTCAAAAAATAGGCCAGGTAGAGTTATGGTTCTTGTGCACTGCACTCCTCCTTGGTGAGATCTATACACCCATGAAGTTTCATGATCCTAGCTATAATACTTTTAGAGATATACTCCGGACAAGATTCAAGTATGAAAAAAAACAAAGGGCAATAACTCAAAAAATAGGCCAGGTAGAGTTATGGTTATTGCGCACTGCACTCCGTATTGATGAGAAGAATATAACTGCCAAGTTTTAAGTCAATCGGACTTACGGTGACAGAGTTATGCTCCGGACAAAAAAGTGGACACCGCCCGGACGCCCGGACGACCGGACGCCCGGACACCACGGGTGATCCCATAATATGTCCCATCTTCGACGGGCGTATAAAAATGCTTGGTGCAAGCAATTTCTGCAATTTGAACAAATTTTTCCTAGTATTTGTTTTTCATGAGGGGTGTCCCAAAGCTTCATTATGTGGAGTTAACCCTTTCCTGTTCAATCCTTGGATTTTACATCCCTGTGATTTTATAATTGGGAAAACATTCTAGAAAAAGAAGAAATTGCTTATTACCCCACTAATTGTATTTTTTAAATTAAATCCACTGTAACTTTTTGGCTGTAAAACCTTTTAATTTGGAGAGGTTTAAAATTTTGCAAAACAGGAAAGGGTTAAGTATAAACACAGAAAACTTATAGCAAGAAGAATTTAAACATTTGTCAAAGGATATCTTTTTCAACCCTTTTCAACAGGAGCAATCCAGACAGTCCACCATCCAAAACCAATGTAACAACATCATGATAACGAGCATGCATGTTTTTATTGTCTAACCCAATACCAAACAAAAAAGCTGCAGAGAACAATTTTTAATAGATCAAATTTTTTAACAAGAGGGCCGTTGGCCCTGGGGATCTCACCTGAGATAAAGGCTCTTTTTCTTTTAACAGTCTAATTTCAAGTTAAGGTTAGGATTATGATACAAGTGGGCCATACTTTATACATATATAGGCTCTGTACCTGGGGATCAAAAAGTCAAAATTACACATTTCAAGGGTTTAGGGCAAATTTGAAAGAAGGAGAAATCTTTTTTCTACCCTCTGAATCCATGGTTTATAATTTTAAAATAAGAAAGAAGTCAGTGAACTGATGCTCCCCTGGGGACCCCGTGATCATGATTTTAGTCAATATACTGATGATTCATTCAAAATATCAAGGCTCTATGCCTTCTGGGTCAGGAGGAGAAGATTTTCAAAGATTATTTCAAAATTTTACTTTTGTTGCAAGTTTTTAAAGGATTTCAATTCTTTAAGCTATTTTTAAAAGGGATGACCTAAAGAACATTTCTGCCAAATTTGGTTCAAATTGGCCCAGTGGTTTGGGAGATGTCGTTTATAGAAATTGTTGACGGACGATGCTCGACAGCCAGATGCCAGACAAAAGGTGATCACAATAGCTCACTTCATGCTCAGGTGAGCTAAAAATGTTCTTCTTTAGGGGTTGAACACATTGTGAATAAGGAAGAAATTGCTGATGTTTTCCCAATTGTTTTTCTTGAAGGGCATCAATCAGTGTCATTTTGTGGGAATGGTTTAACCCTTCTGATGATGAGAAATAAAACTTCTTACCATTGCATGAAAATAAAATGGGATAAATCAATTTCATTTTCCACATTATTTTCTAGCTAAAAGTTTCATCCACTTGGGATTTGTTGTCTGCAATTTCTTTCAATTTGGACTAGTCTAACATTTTGACTTGAGCGATTGTTATCATATCTAACTTCAAATTGGCGATTATTTACAAATACTGAGGAGGATTGAATCATTAACCCTTTCCTGGATAAACCCGGGATTTTACATCTCTGTGAATTTATACTTGAGAAAACATTGTGGAAAAAGGAGAAATTGCTTGTAACTAGACATTGTCGCAAAGCGGACTAATACCCCAAAACAGCCCTTGTCCATGTACAAGTGCTATCTCCCAAAGGGCCATAAGCAAAATTGGACTTTTTAATTAAAGGGCCATAACTCAGTCAAAAATCAATTGACCATAACCCAAAAAGGATATGAACATGCCTAACTTTTACCAAGTCTTTTTGTGAAATTTGAATAAAATCCGTCAAATGGTTGCTGAGAAATTGAGCAGACACGATTTTTCACCAAAGGGCCGAAATTCTGTTAAAAATCAATGGACCGTAACCAAAATGGGATATGCACATCTCTGCTTGATACTGATTATATCAGTAAAGTTTGAATCAAATCCTTCCAATGGTTGCTGAGAATTTGAGCGGACATGAAAAAGCTACAGACAGATGGATAGACAGACAGACTGATGGACGGACCAACGGACCAACAAGCTGACTCCTATATATCCGTCAAATATATTTTTGGGGGTATGAGAAGCCATTTCTCCTTTTTCCACAATGTTTTCTACCACATAGGATGGTTTTATTTGGATTTGCATCCAATTTTAATTGTCGTTTGCATCCTCTTTCAATTTTGACCAGTCTAAAATTTCAAAAACCAGGAAAGGGTTAACCAATACCCACTCAGTTACACTTTTAAATCCCCTCACTATAAAAGTTTAAGAAAACATTGTGGACAATGAAGAAATTGCTTTTCATAAGCAATTTCTTCACTTTCCACAATGTTCTCTTTCTAAAAAGACGAAAAAAATTTGAAATTTCATAAAGTTTAAATTGCCGTCTGCAACTTCTTTCAATTTTGATCAGTCTAAAGTTTTGTTGTGTGGGATTGGGTTGACCAGATAACAGTTTTTAGACTAAATCTAAATCAAGGCATTTTATGTTAAGCTTTAAGCTTAACCCATTACCACATGAGAAAATTTTAGACTGGTCCAAATTGAAAGAAGTTGCAGAGAACAATTAAGAGTTTATGAAATTTTGGATATTTTCATCTTTCTTGGTAGAAAACAATGTGGGAAATGAAGAAATTGCTTGTAATAAGCAATTTCTACATTTTCCACAATGCTTTCTACAGCTTTTTTTCTTGGGGGCATCTAAAAGCGTCACTGAGTGGGAATGGGTTAAACAAAACATCATATAAAGTATTGTATGATAAAGTGTTTCAAACCAAATTTAACAAAATCCACTTTTTAAACTTCTCAAGAAAAAGTTCAGGAAACAACTTTTGAAAAGGGTCACCCAAGGAACATTCATACCAAGTTTGGTTGAAATTGGCCCAATGGTTCCTGAGGTGTAGATGTTTAAAGATTTCAAAGTCAAAATCTGCCACGCCCGGCCACGCCCATATTTTGGCATAAATCAAAATTCTGCGAACAACTTTTAAAAAGGGTCATCCAAGGAACATTCATGCCAAGTTTGGATGAAATTGGCCAACTGGTTACTGAGGAGAAGATGTTTAAAGATTTCTAAGTCAAAAACTGCCACGCCCTGCCACGCCCATATTTGGGCATAAATCAAAATTCCATGAACAACTTTTGAAAAGGGTCACCCAAGGAACATTCATGCCAAGTTTGGTTGAATTCCGCCCAGTGGTTACTGAGGAGAAGATGTTTAAAGATTTCTAAGTCAAAAACTGCCACGCCCTGCCACGCCCATATTTGGGCGTAAATCAAAATTCCACGAACAACTTTTGAAAAGGGTCACCAAAGGAACATTCATGCCAAATTTGGTTGAAATTGGCCCAATGGTTACTGAGGAGAAGATGTTTAAAGATTCCTAAGTCAAAAACTGCCACGCCCTGCCACGCCCATATTTGGGCATAAATTAAAAATCCGTTAACAACTTTTGAAAAGGGTGACCCAAGGAACATTCATACCAAATTTGGTTGAAATTGGCCCAATGGTTACTGAGGAGAAGATGTTTAAAGATTTCTAAGTTAAAAACTGCCACGCCCTGCCACGCCCATATTTTGGGGTCAATCAAAAATCCGCGAACAACTTTTGAGAAGGGTCACCCAAGGAACATTCCTACCAAGTTTGGTTGAATTCTGCCCAGTGGTTACTGAGAAGAAGATGTTTAAAGAATTGTTGACGACTTCCGACGCACGACGTACGACGCACGACGGACAAAAGGTGATTCCAAAAGCTCACCTTGAGCACGTTGTGCTCAGGTGAGCTAAAAATGTAGAAAATAAAGAAATTGCTTGTAATAAGCAATTTCTGCATTTCAACATTCTTTTACATCAGAAAGACAGAGATATTTGAATCAATACAATAAAATCTATTAAAATTTTGAAATATTCTTTCACTAGTAAACATATATTTCAATCTTCAAGTAGATGCCATAATAATGATTCAAAGATCTGAGTCATTAAATGCAACATAGATATCAAGTATAACTCATGTGGCAACCTGTCTTTGTTTCAAAAGTCGATCTGATTTTCATATCTAGTAAAAATATCATCAACGAGAATCAATTCTATTTTCAATTCCTAAAGCATGGGACAAATAAAGGAAAGCAGGATATGCAAGCAATCTAAACCAAGCCCCTTGATACAAAAATAACCTTTTTTAAAATGCTTCTATTCTCTTTACTAAAGTTTTTGGTAAGCTGGAACGATAGTATGTTATAGAAAATTGAATATTAGTACAGAAAGCAAACCGAAAGTCAATAGAATTCAATAATGCCCAAATTTTATATAAAATTTCAAGACATCTGATTTTGAACTTCAGCAGCACATATCCTTTCTGACATATGTCTCTCACCAATGGGTGGATAATCGTGGGATAGCAGCTGGAGGCTAGGAAAGGATGTAATGGTGGTACAGGTGGGAGATATACAAGGAATCCATTGTTAGGTGCTCCAGCCGCCAGGATATGACGAAAAAAGCGGAATTAAGCCCCATTCAAACAAACAAACTGATCCTGAACTTGGCATAAGAATATGGAAAATAATGTGTAGAGTTTTGAACAGACAGACATCATATAAACAAATGACATCCTCCATTAAACTGGGTAAAACAGCAAAGACTAAAGGCTCCTGTGCATCTGTATTGCTCAAATGACCTGAATTTGCTGCTTATACAGAATGTAAACCAGGGAGGTAACACATGCATGAAATCTGTCCAAAAGCATTGTCTTTCTGTAAATATTTACAATCATGCAAAAGTTACAAGATTAAGCTGTATTAAATAACATCCCTTGTAATATAGTATATCTTTAACATAAAAACGCCCTGCCAACAGAAGCCATGTTTTTAACTCACTGCCAAACGGCAAAATTTTAGATTAGTCTAAATTGAAAAAAATGCATATGACAATTCAAAGTCTATGAAATTTTAGATTTTTCAACTTTCTTGGTTGAAAACATTGTGGAAATTGAAGAAATTGCTTTGTTCAAGCAATTTCTTTATTATACACAGTATTTTCTCAATTGGCTTTTCTTGTGGGGTCAAAAACATCATTATGGGAAAATGGGTTAAACAGAACACTTTTTTCCCCTTAAATGATAAAAAATTATTGAAGGTCACCCAAAGAACCTTCATATATTTTGTTTAAATATACCCATCAGATTGTGGAGCAATTTAGAAGCCATACAAGGTAATATGCCAAGTCCATAAGCGCAATGTGTTGTTTGATAGATTACAGTTTATGCAAAGGAATTTGATGTGTGGTTGTCAAAGGAACATCCCTGTGAAATTCCATTGAAATCTATCCAGTAATTTCAGACCAGATGAATTTTAACCCATTCCCACACAATGCCTCTCTAGAAAAAACAATTTGGAAAACAATGTGTAAAATGAAGAAATTGCTTCTGACAAACAATTTCTTCATTCCACACAATGTTTTCTACATAGAAAGTTGAAAAAAGAATCTAAAATTTTACACAAACATTAAATAGTCGACTGCAACTCCTTTCAATTTGGACCAGTCTAAAATTTTGATGTTTGGGAATGGGTTTATAGGCAAAATCTACAGACACATGCATCAAAACAGTGGCATAATGACACAAGCCCTGCCTGCAGGCCTTCAAACAGTGGAGATAAATGAATTATTATATATAACATATTCATTTAACCCATTCCCACACGATAAAATCATCGACCAGTCCAAATTCAAAGAATTTGCAGACGACAATTTTTAGTTGATGCAATCCTCAATTTCTTTGTCTTTTAGGGAAAAAACATTGTGGAGAATGAAGAAATTGCTTGTAGCAAGCAATTTCTTTATTATCCACAATGTTTTCCAAAACTTTCATATTCAGGGGCATTTAAAAGCATCATTGTGTGGGAATGGGTTAACAGGTTTACCACATGGTAAAATTTTAGACCAGTCCAAATTGAAAGGAGTTGCAGAAGACAATTTAAAGTAAATGAAACTTTTAATTTTTTCAAATTTCTGGATAGAAAACATTGTGGAAAATGAAGGAATTGCTTGTAACAAGCAATTTCTTCATATCCCACAATGTTTTCCAAAGCTTTTTTCTTTTGGGGCGTCTAAAGGCATCACTGATTGGCAATGAGTTAAAGTAACTTTCATAAATAAATCTGATATCAACAATATGTGTTTGTGAAACACTATGCCCCCGAAACAGGAATTCTTTAGAAACGGGAAAAGGGTTAAATTTCGACCTTGATGAAATGACCTTCCCCAGTTGCGCCTTGTTGAGACCTATCTACATACCAAATATTAGCATTGTAACTTAATCAGGGTTGAGTTATAGGAAAACGTTTAGTTGGCAGGTTAAGTTTTGCATACAGACAGACTGATGGACAGACAGGCAGATGGACAGACAGACAGACACTGGTAAAACAATATTCCCCCGATCTTATCGATTTGAGGCATGAAAATAACAGCAAATTATCTTGGTTAATTGTTGCTCTTTTAAAGCCAACAACTAAATAGCAACACATAAAAGCAAAAAAGGATTCTGGGTCATGGCTAAAGCATAACTAGTTATAATTCTGAACTGGTTTAACCTATTATCACATGACAAAATATTAGACTCGTCCAAATTCAAAGAAGTTGCAGACAACAATTTTAAGTTCATGATATTTGATGTTTTTCTGTCTTTTGGGGTAAAAAACATTGCGGATAATGAAGAAATTGCTTGTGACAAGCAATTTCTTCCTTTTCCATAATGTTTTCCAATTGTTTTTTCTGAGGGGCCTCAAATAGTGTCATTAAGTGGGAATTAGTTAACCCATTCCAACTCAACAAAATTTCAGACCGGTCCAAATTGAAAGGAGCTGCAGACGATATTTTCAAGTTGGTGGAATTTAAATTTTCTTTGACTTTTTGGATAGAAAACATTGTGGATAATGAAGAAATTGCTTGATCCAAGCAATTTCTTCATTTTCCACAATGTTTTCCAAAGCTTTTTTCTTTAGGGGCGTAAAAAGGAGGGATTGAGTGGGAATGGAATAACCCTCTGAAGAGAAGAGATATAAAACTTCTTATCATTGCATTAATATAGAATGGGATTAATCAGTTTCCACACAAACATGCTTTTCTTGGGGGCATTAAAAGCGTCATTGTGTTGGAATGGGTTAATTAAAGATGTTAACCTATTACCAGACATCAAATATTTAGACTGATCCAAATAGAAAGAAGTTGCAGACAAGAATGTTAATTGATAACTCTTATAAATTCTGTTGTCTTTTTGGGTAGAAAACATCGTTGAAACTGAAGAAATTGCTTGTTACAAACGATTTCTTCATTTTCCTCCATGCTTTCCTGTCCTCTCTTGATGCTTGTCAAAAAGCAGGATTGTGTGGGAATGGGTTAAACAGAGATACAAAAAAAAAAATGTTATTGTACTACACAGAAACTAAAGGCTAGTAAAATATGCTTATATAACTGAAAGTAAGGAATGTCCAAACTACAAAGATGTAAAGGAATGGAAGTTAGCTGTAAATCTTGTTTGCACTACAGACCAAGGAAATGTCAAAAACTGCTAACCCATGTCATGCTGTATAAATTACCTTACTGAATTGCTGTCAAATCAAAGGGCTGAAAGCACTGATAGAACTTATTGTTCAAAAATCAATATTCTTTTAGAAATCAACTTCATAATCAACTCTTGCACGAAAAATACAAGCAGAAGGTAAAGACTAAGATCAGCCTGCACATTAGTGCAGTCTAATCTTAGTCTACACCTCCTACCAAAACCGGTATATTCTGGGTTCAGCATGACAAGGGTTAATACTTAACTAGAAAACCAAATGTAAGTGAAGTCCAAATTGAAACAAGACGCTGATGACGATTTTAAGTTGATGGAATATTGAAAATCATTGCCTTTTTGGATTATAAACATTGTAAACAATGAAGAAATTACTTGTCACAGGCAAATTATTTATCATCCACATTGTTTTACAAAGCTTTATTTGCTTTGGGGGAGCAGGATTTTGTGGGAATGATTGAAGGGAATGGACTCTAAAAAAAAAGAATCTATAGTTGATGATTTGAGAATCAATTAACCACATAATGATACTTTTTGAAGCCTCTAAGAAAAGCATTGGGTAAAAATGAAGAAATTGCTTGTAACAAGCAATTTCTTCATTTAACACAAAGTTTTCTACCCAAAAGATTGAAAAAATCTTAAATTTGAAAACTTTACATTCTCCTTTCAATTTGGTCCAGTCTAAGAGTTTGCCATCTGGTAATATGTTAAAAGAAAGGATAAATACATCTTTACATACAATACAACACATAAATGTGCCAGAATCACTTAAATGGGTGTTTTTTGAATATTCTTACCAAGTGCATCACCGAGCTTCTAGGTGGGTGGGGTTCTGCTAGAAGTTGTGTAGGTGTTTGGCCAAAACTTCGGATCTGGTTTTCAATAGCCTGAAAAGAAAAACTTCATTGTGTTCTTGCTCCATTGTCTAAAGTAATTCAAGTTTTTAAAGGTAGTTGTTTATGGTTTTTTGTCATAATTTATACATAAGAAATAGCAAAGCAAAAGAAGTAAATGTCAAGCTTGGCTGCATGTAATTAAAGGTAAAAAAAATAGTCAGACAAGATGGCAAAAATGGCCCTAAATCATTCACCTAATAAGGATTTCTCAAAGTCTGATAAGGCCAGCCCTGCAATGCCAACATTTATTTGCAAATCAAAATTTTGTGAAAAGGGTCGACCAAGTAACATCCCTGTCAAGTTTAGTCCAAATTGACTTAATGGTTTAGGATGAGTAAATATTTAAAGAATAATCTCATTATTTCCCTAAGACTGTTAAGCCCGCCTTGTCATGCCCGATTTCAAGGTCAAACTTATATAGAGAAATTTGGTATAGGGTCAGCCGAGGTTTAATAAGCCCGGCCCTGCTACGCCCCCTCTTTTTGCAAATCAAAATTTTCGCAGAAGTTTAGTTGAATATGGTCTTGTGATTTAGGAGGAGAAGATTTTTAAAGAATTATTTCATTATTTCTCTTAAGTCTGATAAGCCCTATCTGCCATACCCCGTTTATCAAAAAATTCACCAACAAGTTTTGAATAGGACCATCCAAGGAACATTCTTGACAAATATGGTCCAAATCAGCCCAGGGATTTAGGAGGAGAATGTTTTTCCAGGAAGGATATGATTTCTGTAAGTCTTATAAGCCCCAACCTATCACATTCATACTTTCAAACAAGTTTTAAAAATGGTATCCCAAGGAACATTTCTGCCAAGTTTGGTTTAAATTGGCCAAAGGGTTACAGAGGAGAAGATTTTAAAGAATTGTGGACAACTTCAGATGGATGACACACAACAGACACAGGGTGGTCACAAAAGCTCACCTAGAGCATGTTGTGATCAGGTGAGCTAAAAAGGGGCATAATTCTTTAAAAGTTCAGAGTTATCTTCTTTGATAGTATTGATTTACCTTGAGATGTTAAACAAACATGCAAAGTTTCAGAAAATATCTTTAGTAATTACTGAGATGAGAACAAGGCTAAATTTAAAACAAGTACCTCTTTCATGACAGGGTCATTCATGGCCTCTAGATTTACACTGCCTTCATACGTCAGATAATAGAACACATTGACAGCTCGGACAGCTTCTGGTCCTGAAATATACATAGACAGTGAATAATTTGAAAAAAGCATCGTTATTGAATAGTTTTGGGACGTTTTTACTAAATTTATTCATTTGTGTATCCAATTATAGCAGAGCTTGAAATTTTATCCTGCGCAAATACAACTACTCCAGTTATAAAATGAAATTAACAGACATTTCAAATTGTACATAAATTGAAATTAAACATGAAATATGGTAAAAGATGTTTTATCTTTTTTTCCTTTTTCTATGATGCTTTCCTGCAATTTTTTCCAACAAGTCAAAATGCAAGGTTGTGTGGTAACAGGTAAAAGACCATGTTTTAATGAAAATAGAGATGTGTCTAGGGTTTACAATAAGATTATCACAGCAACAACATTTTCGCCAGCACCAATGACACCAAGGGACTTACAATACCTCAACCTTTGGTTTCAAAATGCTGAAATTAGTACACTACCACACATTGCTGCTATTTTTGTGTGCTGGAGAAATATGATCACAGAAAACATTTTTAGGAAAAATAATGTTTGTTACTAGCAATTTTTCCTTTTCTCACAATGTTTTCTACTTTTTGCTACCTTCTACCTTATTCGGTTCTTATTTTTCATTATGAAGCAATTTGAAATGTCCAATACAACTGGTTATGGATACAGGAAAATCTCCTAGTTTGTTACCTTTCTGTTTATAGCCAAAGATTAGATCTATCCAGTGATGAAGCTGGCAGGATACGAACTCAGATTCCAGTGCCTGTAAATAAACAAAATTAATATGGAAAATCATCTGCTGATAGCTACCAAACAATACTTGTTGTTAACCCTTTCCAACACAATGACACTTTTTAACATTCCCCAAGAAAAGAAAAATTGTGAAAACATTGTTAAATGAAGAAATTGCTTGTAACAATTTAGTTTTTAACAATCTCCAAGAAAAGAAAAATTGTGAAAACATTGTGTTAAGCCTTCCCGTTCAAATACTGGATTTTACGTTCCTATGATTTTATACTTGAGAAAACATTGTGGAAAAAGAAGAAATTGCTTGAAACAAGCAATTTCTTCTTTTTCCACAATATTTTCTACCACATTGGATGGTTTTATTTCAAATTGCATCCAATTTTCATTGTTGTCAGCAACCTCTTTGATTTGGACTAGTCTAAATTTTCAAAAAACAGGAAAGGGTTAAATGAAGAAATTGCTTGTAACAAGTAATTTCTTCTTTTTCCACAATGTTTTCTCAAGTATAAAATCATAGGAACGTAAAATCCAGTATTTGAACAGGAAGGGTTAACATACAAATATTATTATTTATTCAAATAAATCCAAACAGCAAGGGGCAAGTGAATAGCTTTAAAAGTTCAAAAAGCACAAATGGCCTTGATTTTGACTATAAGAAACCAAATACCTGTACCTAAACCTTGTCTTTGATATAACTGAGAAAGTAATTCTAACCAAGTTTTTAGATATTACAGCAGAGATGGCACACAAACTTTTTCCTAAGATTTCTATCCTAGTTTTAGAGCCAAAGTGAGCCAATTTCAAACTTTTGAAACTTCCGGAAAGCTCCTAGTACAGGTATATGCAGTAACAAAAGCACAACTTTATCATTCTTTTACTGAAACACTGAGTGGAATAGGTTATGGTCTGAATCCTTTTCTCACAAAATCCTGCTATGGTTTTGGTCCTCAACATAAATGATTTTGAAAACATTGTGGAAAATGAAGAAATTGCTTGTCACAAGCAATTTTTTCATTTTCCACAATGTTTTATACCCCAAAATACAAAAAATTCTGAAATTTCATCAATTGGGTCTGCAACATTTTTGAATTTGCACCATTCTAATTTTTTGTTGTATAGGAATTGGTTAAAAGTGAATGTGGTTGCTACGTTAAATATCTACAATATTTACAAGTATTGAATAATTTGTAACATTTTCATACACAAAAATTAAGGCTATTTTACCCTTTCCCATACACTCAAACACTAATTTTACATTTCTGTCATACTATACTTGAAAAAAACAATGTGGAAAGAGAAGAGATTGCTTGTGACAAGCAAGTTCTTCTTTTTCCAAATATTTTCAATCATATAGGATGTCTACTTTTAGAACTGTACTTTTTTATGATGTCATCTGCAACCCCTTTGAGTTTGTACAAATCTACAATTTTGAAAAACAGTATAGGAGTTTGTAGTTATCTCTGAGACTTTGAAAATATTACCGTACCATTCTGTTTATTCTGACAAAGTCATCGGGACTTTTGGCCCATTTTGGTAATATAACATTGTCGACTGGACTGCCATCCTCTTGTTTTCCAAAATTAAACTCGTTAGTGTTGGTAAACATCTCAGGTAAAGAGTAAAACTCTGGTATCAATTCCTGTGATAAAAAAGAAGTACAGCGGAATCCTCTTAACCCTTGTCATGCTGAGACCAGAATATTCATGTTTTGGCAGGAGGTACAAAGATCAGCCTGCACATATGTGCAGCCAAATCTTAGTCTACACCATTTGTTTGTCCCTTGCAAGATAACTATTGAAAGAAATATAGACCTGCAGCTAGTGCTTTCAGGCCTTTGATTTTGTTGCAATTCTGTAAAATGATTTTATTGAGCATGACAAGGGTTAATTGCAACCTTGAAAATAGCAATTCACTGCTTAATTGCAACTGACTTTATGCAAGAACATTAGATTCGAAGAACAAGTAGCAGTTTCTGGTTAATAGCAACAAGAATTTTGACAAGTTGGTGTTGCATTTAAAAAGATTCTGCTTTATTACTTTTCAAGAAAACAAAAAACATACCATTTTTCAATGAAATTTTTTTAATAGACTTAAACTCATCTTAATTTTTCTACCCTCAGGGGTAAACAGCAAATTGCCTGCAACACAAATCACCTAATGAATATGGGAGAAAAGGAAAAGTTATGGCTGTAAGAATTTGCCCCTACAACCTTTTCTTTCTGAAAGTAGGAATAACTTGAAAGGTAGGGAATGAAGAAATAGGAGTTGTTTCCCTTGCACCATCATATTGTAATTTGGGTAAAAGTTTTAAAGGCAGATTTTCTATAAGATCAAACTACTGGATGCATTGGGATTTAAAAGAGCAGTCAAAACACTTCGTAATAAGCAATGAAATAAAATCATTTGTTTAAGTGAAATAATTTTTTTGTGATAACCCATTACCAGATGACAAAATATTGGACTGGTCCAAATTGACAGAAGTTTTGCAGGATATTTTTCATCCTGATTTATTTGGGAAATAAGTTGTAAATAGGGTAGAAAACATTGTGATAAAAGGAAAAAGCAAGCAATTTCTCCTTTTTACAACAGTTTTTTTATGACATTTAGTAACAAGCAATTTCTTCATCTTACTTAATATTTTCAACCCAGAAATTGGAAATATAAAATTCAATAAACTTTAAATTACAAATTTTTTTGTCATTTTGTAATGGGTTAATAGAATCAATATTATTACTATGCAGAACTTTAATTAGACCATAAGAAGGATTTCTGTTCTCGTCTCACGACATACCTTGACATCCGATGTGTCTCTTTGACAGTTTTTCCAAGCCTGTGATATAGAGTTAAAGGTCCTATCTGCGTGATCAAACTTTCCTCCCTGTAGATTCAGGAACATGGTAGTAAAGGGCTCCTAGACAAACAATCACAACAAATTATTATTGTAATGCTTACCCATTTCCCTTTTAAGACACATTATTGCATGCGGACAAAATCAGATTCGACAAGGAAAAAATCCATATAATATACGCACCAAACAGATCAGATATGGTTAGATTTCATCATTTTCTCGATAAAATGATGTCACACCAAAAACAATCTTATTATAATGTTAAAAAAGGGTTGATTTTGAATAATATTTGCTAGCTTCTTGAGTACCATTTTGATATCAAACAGTATTATGATGCAAAATTTAAAAGCTTTAAAAGCTTATTTGGCAACCTAATCATCATATCTACAACTTGAATAAGCTGTAGTTACGATTTTTTAGTTGTTAAACCAACGAAAATGCTTCACATAAATGTCAAAGTTCTAAAATCCCTTCCAGTCTAAAGAATTGTTTGATTGGTTGATTGTTTGATTGGCAGTTACCATCTGTCAATTATACAGACACCTTACATTTGCAGGTGTACATTGTGTATAAATTCAAGATCAATATATGCTAAACTGTATGACTATTGCTATGGACAATAATATTGCAGAATACATCAATGCAGATTTCAGTAGACTACCTTCAACTTTATTGATTGGAACAAAATGAGTTAACCCATTACCTGAGATGACAAATTTAGAGACTGGTCTGCATTCAAAGAAGTTTCAGATAACGATTTAATATTGACAAAATCTTAATAATCTATGTCTTTTGGGGTGAAAGGCATTGTGAATAATGAAGAAATTGCTCGAATGAAGCAATTTCTTCATTTTCAAAAGCTTTTTTTTTTAGGGTTGTTAAAAAAGCAGGGTCCCTTACCACGCGAATGAGCCAGTTGAGTGTAAAAGCAGCAGTTGAGTAGTGTGTTCCATAATGGAAGGGCGGAATTTGATCGTGTTCCCAGGATGCATAGCGCTCCTCAAAAAACTCCTTCCTTGATTCATTCAGAGCACCAATAGGCTGAAAACAATAATATAGTAAACAAAATATAATTAATTTAACTAGTTACTACACGACAAAATTTAAGACTAGTTCAAATTCAAAGAAGTTACAGAAGACAATTTCAAGTTGAAAGTACATTTATTTAGATTACCACAGTAAGTCTGTCTTTCTTGGTCAAAAATCAAAGTTGCAAATGAAGAAATTGGTTTGACCATTTCTAACTTTGTTTTCATCAAGTCTTTTCTTATGGCAGTGTAAAAAGCTGGATTGTGTGGGATTGAGTTGAGAATCTTTTGATGCCAATAGATGAGATATAAACTTATCATCTTACTGCTGTTGACCATTACAATTTGAATGGTGTTTATGCGACTTTTTAAACAATTTTTCAGTTATATTGCCTCGGCTGCAGCACCTCACTACAGATTCCTGGTATTTCTCACACCAGTGCTACCACTAAATCCTTTCCTAGCCTCCAGCTGCTATCCCACTTAGGTTACGATTATCCACCCATTGGTGAGAGACAAATGTCGGAAAGGATATGTGCTGCTGCCGGGGATCAAACCACCCACAATAACTTACTGAAGGTATGTCAGTATAGAACAGTTATTCTTACTAGTTTTGTCTGCATCTTTCTTACCCACAATCTTACCCATCTATGAGAAAAGAGACACAGTAATGATCCACTAGATTAACCCTTGTCATGCTGATCCCCAAATATTCCTGCTTTGACAATGGCTTTGGCAGGTGTATCGACTAAGATCAGCCAGTACAGACGTACAGTGTGATCTAAGCCCACACTACCTGCTACTCCTTGTTGTGTTGAGAAAAAACTTTGAACACAATCAGCATAATTACGTCAAATATTTGAAATATAGTGAAAAGAGGATAAATATTCAGCAGGACCAGGGCTAGTACTAGAGTAGTGAAGTAAAAAACTAACATACAATAAGGAAACAAATTCTATCATTATCTATCAATTCTACAGGTTTCATGCTTTTGTCCTACAACAAATCTACCTGAATTAACAAGACCTGGCGCTCACCTAAGATAATGCCTTCTTTTTCTTCAAATACTTACTGGGTCAGGAGAAGACCTCTTTTAAAATTTAACTAAAATCATATTATGTTGCCATGCCAAGCAATGCTTTCAAATCTTTTAGTCATTATTAAAAGAGAGCAAACTAACGTAAATTTCTGCCCATTTTGGTTTAAATTTTCCAAATAGTTTTGAAAGGGTTGCCTTCTTTATTTCTATTTAAGCTCACTCAACCTCTGGCTCTGAAATTTTACCAATTTTGAAAGAGAGCAATGTACTGATGTTCATGCAAAATTCAAGATTCTCCAACTTCTGGGTCAGGAGGAGTTTTTTTTTTCAATTTTACTCTTGTTGACATAGCAACCAGAGTTTTCAACTGATTTAAATTCTTTGGTTTAATTCAGCTCAGTGGTTTGGGAGGAGATGTCGTTCTTTATTTGTATACAAGCCCCATCCCCTTTGGGCTCCATCCCTGGGGGCCCGAGGGTGATGATTTTACCAATTCTGAAAGAGGTCAATGTACTGATGCTTCATGCAAAATATCAAGACTCTAGGCCCTCTGGGTTAGGGTGAGATAATTTTGAAAGATTTTATTAAAATTTCAGTTTTGCTGCCACAGTTTTCAAAAGATTTCAATTCTTTTAGCAATTTTCAAAGGGCACCATCCAAGCATTATTCCTGCCAAATTTGGTTGAAATCAACCCTGCCGTTTGAGAGGAGATGTCGTTTTAAAATTGTTGACACACAACGGACGATGGATGATGCATGCCGGACAAAGGACAATCAAAATACCACACCATGTGCATTTCATGCTCAGTTGAGCTAAAAAGGTGATCTATAAAAAGTGCTGTGATTTTCATATATTCATAAATTCTTAAACTTGAATTCAAGTATAGAGGGTATTTTCAGCAATAAAACCTTACTTAACATGAAACATCAGTAATGTAATAAATAAAATTGTCGTGTTTGTATTTGAAATTTCCTAGAGAAACATTCTCTATTAAAATCTCTAAAACCCAAACAGATAGATATTTGTGGCTATTTAAACAGACCTTTCCAACCCTACTATTGACAGATTGTTTCTTGCATCTTCATTTAAAATGATTATTCAGATTTTTTTCACAAGTTTTAGTATTAAAAAAGGAAAAAGGTTTGAAATGCTTGAATAGGTTTCAAATCATCATTTTAGAATAAGAATTAAAATGCTATTGTGTAAGCAGGTTTTAACCATTGATTAATACCTAGTTTGGTGCATAAATAACCCACATTGATGAAGATATTTTCCCTCAAACCATTACCAAAAAACAAATTCTAAACTGTCCAAATTGAAAGAAGTTGCAGATGACAATTTCGAGTTGGGAGAATCTTTGCTTTTTAGGATAGAAAACATTCTGGACATTAAAAAAGTTGCTTGTTACAATCAATTTCTTCATTGTCCAAAATGTTTTCCAAATCATTTTTTGAGGGGCATAAAAAAGCAAGTTTGTGTTGGAATGGTAAAAATAGAACTCTACTTTACCTTTGAGAGATCTCTAAAGTTGTTGGGTTGACTTAGATCTAGTTCATCAGAATCATAGTTTACAATCACCCATGGAAAAACTGGGTACTGATTTAAATCATTGTATGTGCGACCTGAAATGGATCAATGTTTATGAGGCAAAGAAAAATCGTAAAATATTCACTTCAAACATAACCAGATAACAGCTGATGTTATAAGCCAGCCATAATCAAACTAATCTTTTTGTGCTTGGGAGAAATTCGATACAAACATGGGTATAACTCTTCAGTTAGAATTAATTTCCTTCACCCAGTTACAGATCTTTTTGTTGATTGAAGGTTACATGAAAATGCCTGCTATGATCTTTATCTGAACATGCCTGCTATGGTGATTACAAGACCATATCTGCTATGGTGTTAATTTGAACATGTCTGCTGTGTTGCTAGTAAGAAAGTACCTGCTATGATGTTTATCTGAACATGCCTGCTATGGTGTAAATAAGAACATACCTACTATGGATTAATTATAAACATACCTGTTAAGGTGCTTAGCACAACATGCATGCTATGGTGTTTACCTGAAAATGCCTGGTATGGCATTTACAAGAAGATACCTGTTACCATGCTACCCAAATTTACCTGCTTATATAAGGACATGCCTGGTTTAGTGTTCATAAGGACATGCCTGCTATGGTGTTTACCAAAAGATACCTGCTATAAAGATTATAAGAACAAGCCTGCTATGTTGATTATAAGGACATGGCTGCTATGTTTACCACAATATGCCTGCTATGGTGTTTACAACAACATGCATGCTATTGTGGTTACCACAACATGCCTGCTATCGTGTTTACTACAACGTACCAGCTATGGTGTTTATAAGGGCCCCTGCTATGGTGTTTACCACAACATGCCTGCTATATTGATTATAAGGACATGTCTGCTATGGTGTTTACCAAAACATACCTTATAAGAACAAGTCTACTTTGTTGTTTATAAGAACATGGCTGCTATGTTTACCACAATATGCTTGCTATGGTGTTTACCACAACATGCATGCTATGTTGTTTACAACAACATGCCTGCTATCGTGTTTTACACAACATACCTGCTATGGTGTATATAAGAGCCCCTGTGGTGTTAACCACAACATGCCTGATATAGTGTTTATAAGGACAAGCCTGCTATGGTGAATACCACAATTTACCTGCTATAATGTTTATAAGAACATGCCTGCTATGGTTTTATAAGAACATGCCTACTATGGTGTTTACCACAACATGCCTGCTATGGTGTTAGCCACAATATGCCTGCTATGGTGTTTACCACAACATTCCTGCTATTGTCTTTATAAGGGCACCTGCTATGGTGTTTACCACAACATGCCTGCTTTTGTGATTACAAAACATTCCTTCTATGGTATTTATATGAACATATTTGCTATGAACATATTTGCTATGTTGTAAACGGAACATACCTGCTGATGTGTTTACAAGAATATACTTGCTATGGTTTTTACCACAACATGCCTGCTTTTGTGTTTACAAAAACCTACCTGTTATTGTGTTTACGACAATAAATATTCTATGTTATTTATAAGAACATACCTGCTATGGTGTTTACAAGAACATACCTGTTATTGTGTTTACAACAATATACCTGCTATGGTGTTTATAAAAACATACCTGCTATGGCATTTACAGGAACATACCTGTTTTTGTGTTTACAACAAAATACCTGCTATTTTGTTTAGAAGAACATATCTGCTATTGTGTTTATAAGAACACACCTGTTATTGTGTTTACAACAATATACCTTCTATGGTGCTTATAAGAACATATCTGCTTTGGTGCTTACAAGATCATACCTGCTTTGGTGTTTACAAAAACAAACCTGGTATGCTGTTTACAACATATCTGACGTTTTTAAAAACATACATTTGCTTTGGTGTTTATAAGAGCATATCAGCTATGGTGTTTATAACACGCTGTCTGCTATGGTGTTTGTAAGAACATACCTGCTATGGTGTTTACTACTACATGCCTGCTATGGTGATAACCTGAACATGCCTGCTATGGTGCTTACAAGAACATGCCTGCTTTGGTGTTTACCACAACTGTACATACCTTCTATAGGTTTACTACAAAATGATGCTATGATGTTTCCAAGAACATGTCTGCTTTGGTCTTTATAAGAACATGCCTGCTATGGTATTTACAAGAACATGCCTGCTATGGTGTTTACAAAAAATACCTGCTATGGTGTCTACCACAACATACCTGCTATTGTGTTAATAAGAATATACCTGCTATGATGTTCATAAGAACACATCTGCTGAGGTGTTTACAAGAGCATATCTGCTTTTCTGTTAACATTAACATATCTTCTAAAGTTATTACGAGAACATATCTACTAAAGTGTTCATAAAAACATACCTGCTATGGTGTTTACCACAACATGGTGGCTATGGTGTTTACCTGAACATGCCTGCTTTGGTGTTTACAAGAAATTACCTGCTATTATGTTTACAAGAACATGCCTGCTATGGTGTTTATCAGAACATGCCTGCTATGATATTTACCACAATATACCTCCTATGTTTTTTATAAGAATATACCTGTTATTGTTTTTACAAAAACATACCTGTTACTGTGTTTACAAGAACCTTCCTGCTATGGTATTTACAAGAACATACCTGCTATGGTTTTTCACAAGAACATATATGCAATGATTTGTATCAGAACAGACCAGCTATGGTGTAAACAAGAACATACCTTTTATGGGGTTTAAAAGAACATACCTGCTATGGTGTTTTCATGAACATACATGCTATGATGTGTATCAGAACATATATGCTGTATGTTTACAAGAACAGACCAGCTATGGTGTTAACAAGGACATGCCCTCTATAGGGTTTACAAGAACATACCTGCTATGGTATTTACAAGAACATACCTGCTATGATTTTTTATATGAACCTATTTGCTATGATGTGTATCAGAACATATCTGCTATGTGTTTATTAGATTTGAATGAGGTTTAACGCCGCTTTCTACAATCTTTCAGTTATATCGCTGCGGCTGGAGCACCTAACAATGGATTCCTGGTATTTCTCACACCAGTACCTCCATTACATCCTTTCCTAGCCTCCAGCTGCTATCCCACATAGGTCTACGATTATCGACCCATTGGTGGGAGACAAGTAGTCGGAAAGGATGAGTGCCGCCATCGGGAATCAAACCCGGGACTTCTAGATTAAAAGTCTGACGTGCTACCAACTGCGCTATGAGGGCAGCTGTGTTTATTAGAACAAACCTGCTAACGTGTTTACCAGAACAAACCCTCTATATTGTTTACTAAAAACATACCTGCTATGGTGTTTAGATACATAATGTAATCATAGTTTGATATTTCTCTTCTCTGCCATTTCTGTGTCATGGTGGACATCTTAAACAATTGTTTTCCTGATGCTTGGGACATTCTCCTACATTAGAAATACAATGACCACTTATTCAAATATCAGACCACAAAATGGTCCATACTTAAGAAGATGCAGATGACATTTCAAATCGCATTTAAAATACTAGAATACTTGAGAGACTGATTTTTCTCCACCGGCCTGAATTTACTTATCATTCCTGAGAAATTTTGTTGAAAACCATCCTGCAGTTTGCAAGAACAAGATTTTCAAAATTTCACAATATACCATATATGAACATAAGCACACACCCCTCCAATAAAAGCCATAATTTTCATCTAAGCCATATTTTACAGAGGAATCTGACGAAGAGTCTACAAAGGATCATTTTGTGAAATTTTGTTGAAAACTTACAATCACTTGCAATCTGAGAAGAATGTAGGTTTTCTCTCCTAACCATATATAGAAATTAGCCAAATCCATTAAAGCAGAGTAAAATACATTATGAGGAAAGAAGAAAGTAATTTCAACAACCAATCTCTTCTTTCTCTCAATATTTGCCCAAACTTCTTTCTCTAATGAGATTGTGTGGTAATTATTTAATAAACCAGTCATTAGATGGTGATCTATTTCAATAGTCTAAATTGTATTGATAACTATAGATCCTGTGATAACAGATGAAAATATCAAAGTAAATAAGAGCTGTGTTCAGATTTGAAGATATAAAAAATCTAGAGAACTTCATTGAAAGCAACTAATACTAACCTATTACCTCATGTTCCTACCTTTTGATGCCTGAAAGAAGTGTGGTTATGAAAAACTTTGTGAGAAAAGAAGAATCTGCTTGAAATAAGCCAGTTCTCCATTTCTCACAATGTTTAATTTCTTATTTGGCAATTATTTACCAGATCAGGGCATTTTGAAATATTAGTCTACAACTTCTTTCAATATGCAGCTGTCTAAAGTTTTATGATCTGTGTTAAGAATAACCTTATTTTTTGCAATTCATTAATATATTGAACTTATTTGAATTAAATAATCATTTAACACTTTGAGCTAGTTTGAGCAATAAAATGGCCTCTAGACTTTGAACAAGATTCATTTAAAATTTGACTTGATGACTTACCTTCAACCCTTTCCTGATTTTAGAAATTTTAGACTGATCCAGATTGAAAGAGGTTGCAGACAACAACAAAATTGGATGCAATTTTAAATGAAACCATTCTTTTTGGTAGAAAACATTGTTGGAAAGAAGTTATTGCTTGTAACAGATGATTTCTCTTTTTTCCACAATGTTTTCTCAAGTATAAATCATTGGCGCTTAAAATAACAGGTTTGTGCTGGAAAGGGTTACTGGCCTTGTCCACAATGTTTTATACTCAAGAAGTTGAAAAAATCTAAAATTTCACTAACTTTAAATTGTCGTCTGCAACTTCTTTTAATTTGGACAAGTCTTAATTTTTCTCAAGTGGTAAAGGGTTAAATCTATTCCCACATAATCCTGCACTTTTTGGAGCTAGCAAAAAATTGCTTTTGAAAAATTGTGAGAAAATGAGAAATTCTTTGAGTCAAGTCATTTCTCTTCTTTTCACAATGTTTCTAATTCTTTTTGATACTTTTTACCTTATTTCAACATAGTTGTTGTCTGAAACTTCTATTTGGACCAGTCTAAAATTTCAAAGTGTGGTAATGGGTTATTATGATTAAATTCATATTTTAATTGACCCTGATATCACCAAGACAAACATTCCGAGAAATTTTAAACATGAACAGAAATTAGGGGTCCTATTGAGTTGACAGTGGATATGATTAACCCATATCATGCTGAGTAAAAAACCTGTTTAAAGTTGCACCAAAAACAAAGGACTGAAATCACTGGAAGCACTAGTTGCAGGTCAATATTTCATTGGAAAGCTGATTTTATGAACAATTCTGGCTTGAAAGGGACAAGCAGGTGGTGTAGACTTAGATCAGACTGCACCTATGTGCAGGCTGATCTTTGTCTATACCTTCTGCCCAAACAGGAATATTTCGGGTTCAGCATGACAAGGGTTAATCCATTAACATACTTTTGCTATTGACAAACCAACTTTTTAAGCCCCTCAAGGAGAAATTGCTTGTTACAAACAATTTCTGCATTCTCCATATTGTTGTCTACTCAGAATGACAGAGCTATTTGAAAATTCTATCTACTCAAAATTGTCATCCACAACTGCTCTGATTTTGGACCAGTCTAAAATTTTAGTCTAGTTATGGGTTAAAGAGCCCTTTCTATGTTTCAATACAGAACACTTCCTTTTTCTTTATAGTGTTCATCTCCTGATCTTACAAACATTTCAAGAACAACCAGAGTTGTGGTCCGTAGAGTGTAAACGATGAAATAGCCATTCAGGTCACATTCCCCTGTTTCCAAATAGATCTGTCCAATTTTGGATAGGGTTAATCTATAAGACCTAAAAAAAATTCTTTGCAAGTTCATTATAATTGAGCTCAAATTGAGGCTCCTACAGTTTTAACAGTTGGATTATCATTAAGTTTCCTTTGCCTGTATTTCCATATGGATAAGTCCCATTCATGACCTGTTAAACGTTTTTTGCCCGTTTCATGAAGGTTGAACTAAACTTGTGGACCATAGAGTGAAAATATATGGAGAGTGTGCAATATTTTTGTATCATAATAGCTCAATAAGATAACATTGTCTCAAGTACACTAAAAACTTCAACAACAATTAATAATTTGAATTCTTCATAGAAAGCCTTACCTTGCTTGTCCTAACCCATATTTGACTCCAACCCCAACTCTAGGTAGAGCGTTGATTACTTTTTTCACCGTACCATGGTCAGGAAATGCAAACATTACAGCAGCTGAAAAATACAAATAAATACATTTTCAGACAATGAAATGAAAGAAAATGTTTGTATACAAAATTAACCCATTACCAGACAGCAGAATTTTAGACTGGTCCAAATTAGAAGGAGTTGCAGACAACAATACAAAGTTTATGAAATTTTAGACTTTTTCAACTTTCTAGTAGAAAACATGGAGGAAAATGAAGAAATTGCTTGTGTCGAGCAATTTCTTCAATGTTAACAATGTTTTCCCCATTCTGTCTCTTGAAGGCGTCAGAAAGTGTCATTGTGTGGGAATGGGTTAAAGGGTCATCAAGCCACTTTTTTGAACTGAGACACACCCATCCTCCGGAAGGAGGCCTTATCAAAGAGTTGTGCAGTTTTAAATACATGTGACCTTGAATATGAATCTATTTCTTTTAACCTATTCCCGCTCAACAAAATCTTAGACTGGTCCAAATCCAAAGATGTTCTAGACGACAACTCAAAGTCTATGAAATTTTAGATTTTTCAGCTTGCTAGGAAGAAAAGATTGTGTCAAATGACGAAATTCCTTGTTTCAAGTAATTTCTACCTATCATACAATGTTCTCCCATTTGTTTTTCTTGAGGGAAATCAAAAAGCGTCATTCTGTGGGAATGGGTTAAATGACAAATCTATTTGTAATTGAGTACTAAATGTTCAAAAATATTTTTAAATCTATCCACCATTTAGGAGTTCTGCTCTGAACAAACTCAATTAGAACCTTTCATCTTGACCCAATAATTTAATCTTAACCCCATCAGGAAATGGTTTCCATTGACACATCTACTCATAGTGGAGAACAACTGCACAAAACAAATTGATATCCATTCATATACAGGAGTTATACACGGTACAATGCCCTAGGTAAGCTACATTTTACCATATTACCATGATATGTGACCTTGACCTTGAAGCTATGTAGACAAATTATTTGAAATGACATATCAGTGGGTTGGTGCAAAAATGTCATAATTGTCTATACAAAGTATAGACACTGATGATGTTTTTATACCAAACTAACGATATGTAATGAAGAACAAATGTTCCAAATTATTTTGCCAATCTACATATAAGAACATTGTTTTCAAACAATGAAATAGAATAAAAAACTCAAATCAGTAACATGAAGAAAACATTTTACCCCCTTTTAACCCATTCTCTCACAATTACGCTTTTTGATACCACTCACGAAAAATTATTGGGAAAACATTGTAAATAATGAAGACATTGCTTGCAACAAAGAATTTCTTCATTTTCCACAGTGGTTTCTACCCATAAAATTGTAAAAATCTAAATATTTGTCATCTGCAACTCCAATCAATTTGGACCAGTCTAAAATTCTGCTGCCTGGTAACGTGGAAAAGTTTTAAAAAGGAAACAGGCCTGACGACTTGTGCGATTTCTCCTATCTAATAGAATTTTCCAATGTAATTATTCTCAGAGGAAGAAAAATCTCAAGACAGCCAAGAGGTCATGGTGACATATGACTGTGTATACAAGTATACAGATTTTTTTTATTCTCATAATTGTTAGATATAGACACATGTAGAAAATGATACAAAGATACATCCTAAAGTGGAGCCATTTTCCCCAAGTAAAAACAAATCATTGCATGTACCAAAATAATGATTATTAAAATGTGAAGTTAACAAATAAGAATTGAAAATTTGTGATTTATATGACAAAATTGTTAAGATTTAGTGTAATTCATTTTTATGATTTAGAAGATAGTTAGGTTTGTTTAACCTTGGTAACCACTAAATGACATCAACATCCCAGAGACAGACTATGTCCTGAACAAGGGCCTGTCATAAATAAATGAATATGACCAACAATGCCAAAATACAAGAAGTTGCATACAATAATCTCTGTCTTTCTGGATAGGAGACAATATTGATAAGAGGAACATGATGGTCCTAGATCGCTCACCTGAACTGTCTGCTGTTGAACAATTGCAATTAGAGACAAATAACTATAATTAGTTTCATGAAGATAGAGGCAAAACGGTGACTTCTATATTGTAAACAAAGAAATTGTCATTATGGCCCCTTTTCCTGTGTTATCCTATAGAACATTCCCATAATCTATAAGGTTATTCTTTATGACCTAACAAGTATCCTGACCAAGTAACATGACAATTGAGCCAAAATGATGACCTCTAGAGCATTAACAAAGAAATTGTAATTAAGGCCCCTTTTCCTGTGTTTTCCTAAAGTACCTTCCTATAATCAATAGGGTTCATCCTTGGAATAAACAATTATTCTGGCCAATTTTCATGAAAATTGGGCCAAAATTGTGGTCTCTAGAGTGTAAACAGAGAAATTCCTGTGTTTTCGGAAAGATCCTTCTAATAATCAACAGGGTTCTTCTCTATGACCTAATAATTATTCAGGCAAAGTTTCATGAAGATTGAGCCATATTTGTTGCTTCTAGAGTATTAACAAAGAAATTGTCATTAAGGCCCCCTTTCCTGTGTTTTCCAATAGAACCATTCAATAATCAATAGGGTTAATCCTTATGACCTAACAATAATTCTGACCAAGTTCAATGAAGATTGAGCCAAAATTGTGGCCTCTAGAGTGTTAACAAAGAAATTGTCATTAAGGCCCCTTTCCTGTGTTTTCCAATAGAATCCTCCAATAATTGATAGGTTTCATCCTCATGATCAAACAATTATTCTGACCAAGTTTCATGAAGATTGGGCCAAAATTCTGGCCTCTAGAGTGTTAACAAAGAAATTGTCATTAAGGCCCCTTTTCCTGTGTTTTCGGAAAGATCCTTCTAATTATCAATAGGGTTGATCTCTATGACATAATATTTATTCTGGCAAAGTTTCATGAAGATAGAGCCATATTTGTTGCTTCTAGAGTGTAAACAAAGAAATTGTCATCAAGTCCCTTTTTCTATGTTTTCGAATAGACTATCCATAATCAATAGGGGTCATCCTCATGACCTAACAATTATTCTGACCAAGTTTCATTAAGATTGGGTCAAAACTGTGGCTTCTAGAGTGTAAACACTTCAATTGTTGACCGCACGCCAGACATTCAATGATCAAAAAAGCTGACCATGAGCATGTTGTGCTCAGGTGAGCCTAATATGCAGAAATTGCATGTAACCAGCAATTTCTAAATTTGACATTGTTTTCCTGACCTTTACCTTGAGGGGTGTCAAAAATCAGGATTGTGTGGTAATGGGGTATACATTGAATCCTATCATTTATTTCAAGAATTAAAGAAGCAAGAGGTTAGAAAATCTTATATTGATTACAGAATCATGGTTACTGTGTGTTATATTTCCTTATCAATCATATGATCTACAAAGTAGTTAAAAGGTCAAGATTAAGTGAAAGTGTCTGAGCTGATTAAGCTCTGTATGTATTATGATCATTATATAGTATAAACACTATGATACATAAAATTACTGTCATTTAAGTAGGTGAAAGGTCAAGGTTAAGGTCCCTATACTTGATGCAATGCAATATCTTAAGCTCTGTCTGAAAGATAATTATTGAAAGTATTCAGAAGTAGAAGGAAGAAAAATTGTTTTGTATCTAGGTCAAAATCAATGGCACAAATGTCCCTATACATTATGCAAAGTGGAAGGTTATGACCTGAAAAGTATATCCATAAATTTTACTAGTCCAAGGTAAAACATATACAAGGTTAAAGTTAATTAAAAGTTGTTTTAAGGTCAAGCTCACAAAGTGAAAGCTATTTATGTCAAGGGAAGCTACCACTTATTAAATGCATACAATAAATTTGATAGGCTGACACAAACAGAATCTGAATAAGAGGTCCACTATGGCCTTGAACATGCTTTAAAAGTTTCATGAGAATACAATATCATGTGTAGACAAAACTAAATTCTTTTGGTCCCTTTTCAGTAATTTTCCATCAGATCATTTCCAAGGAAAACAAAAGATTCTTTTGACCCCTAAAACACCCTTTAAGTTACAAGAGAAATAGATAACATTTGTAGAATACATGGTGCAAATAAAAAATTGTATATGGCTGAACAAAAAGAGAGACAGAAAGGGTCCATGTGTTTGGAATATCTCTTCTAACCTTTGGCCAATTTTGATAAAGAATATATAGAGAGATTTTTTTCATGTTGTCAAGCATCAAAGGTAAAGTCAAAAGATCTAATTTCTTTATTTCAGGTAAAATACTTTCTCCTAGCAATGATTGTCCTTGGTATAAGTGTTCAGAAAATATCAACAAGTTTAAGATATTGGTAATACTTCCTGAAGAAGGTCAAAGGTCAATGTTACTTGAAGATACTTACTGCTGAAATGAAGATTATCACCAAATGAGTACATATTTGAAGAATGATGGTAGTGATTAAGTAAGTGTTCAGACAATAAAAACAAGGTTAAAGTTATAAGTAATTTTTTCTCTTTTTTATCAATGGCTCAAGATCAATGCCACTGTTAAAGGCAATGGGGTCAAAGGGTTCATCTAAGCATCAATGATAATGATAATATTTCACTAAGCAGGTCAATGATGCTGATACTGAGAGTATGATAACAGCTCTTCCAGGACATTGCCCAAGAAGAGATAAAACATACTAGCATGGTTCCATCTTATAAATGATTAACCAGTTACCACTTTATCCAAAACTTGGATGTACCAAAGACAAAATTAGCCTTTAAAAACATGTTGGGAAAAAGAGGAATTGTTTGTAAGGGGCAATTTTTCATTTTCCCACAATGTTTTTTCCATATTTGAAATATGTTTTTCAATTCACATGTAATTTAAAATTTTACTATGTTCAAGTCAAATTAAATTTCAAATTTGGATCAGTCTTTAATGTTGTTAGCTTGTAATGGGTTAAACAGACCACCTAGTTGCAAGGATCTATTGCTCTATGCTTGCAAATTGTAAAATACAATGTACTAGCAACTTCTCAAACTTACAAAAAAACTATCACATGATGCATGCAAACATTCATTTTGATTATAATAGTTGTGAGTTATCTTGATATAAAATCAAGTACATCTATACAATTTTTAAAATGAAAGTGAAAGGTTAAGGTCACAGGGTCATAAGCTTTGGTTGGGGAAGACAGTTCATATTCAATGTGTTTGATATAACATTGAAAAGCCCTGTTTGTAAAAGCCATGTTTATCATCCAAATCAAAATTTCTTCCAGGAATCTGACAAAGGCATACCCATAACATAATCCTGGAAACAATAATCATTCAATGATTACTATACTATTTCCCAAGATTTTGACATGCTAAAATAGTGTCAATAAGTCTTGTGCTTCAGTATCATGTATAACTAATTAGTTTCTTAATGGAACTTAGGAGTGGTACAGCCTAGAACACTCCTACAAATTTTTGTATTTAGAACACAACAAAATTTTAGACTGGTCCAATTGAAACAAGAGGGCCAGTGGCCCTGGCGCTCACCTGAGATAAGGCTCTTTTTTATTCAAGGCCTAATACTAACTGGGTCGGGAGAAGACCTTCTTTAAATTTCTAGCTAAATTCAACATATGTTGCCATGCTAACCAATGCTTTCAATAGATTTCATATCTTTCAGTAATTATTAAAAGCAAGCAACCTAAGGTAAATTTCTGTCATGAAATGAGTTGAAAATCATCCTGAAGTTTCTGAGGAGAAGATTCATTTGGACAAACAGACAGACAGATGGCACATTGCAATGACATTAACTTTTGTCATGCTGTACAAATTACCTTACTGAATTGCTGTAAATCAAAGGGTTGAAAGCAATGATAGAACTTGTTGTTCAAAAATCAATATCTATTTTAGAAATCAATTTCATAAACAACTCTGGCAGGAAAAGCACAGGCAGGGGGTGTAGACTAAGATCAGACTGCACTTATGTGCAGGCTGATCTTGGTCTACATCTCCTGCCTAAACCGGAATATTCCGGGACCAGCATGACAAGGGTTAAAGTCTTAGCTTATACCAATAAAATGAACAGGCAGGTTTCAGACAACAAAAAATTATAATATCAACATTTATACCAACTAGTTGAGATAAAATCCTCCTAAAAGCAATATTTACGATCTGGTCAAAATGTCTTTATGAAATCTACAAGAGAATGTCCCAGGGATCACTCTTATGATTTTGGATTGAAATCCATCCAGAAGTTTCGGATTAGAAGATTTAAAAGAAAGTTAACAGACTTACACAAGACTCTAACAATATCTGCTGAACTTCATCTAGTAGAGCTTACAACTTTGTCTTAAACTATTCTTTGCATTTAGCAGTAGATAAACTTTCCTTCACTGGTTTGATAACATCCTTTATGAATAAATAAGTTGTTACAAAAGTTCTAACTTTAAAAAAAAAATCATAGTGTTGACTGGTTTCTTCCCTTTTTGCCAAAATCTTTGAACCCTTATTTGGGGAAATAAATTGAATCATACCACCTCCAATTCAAAAGAGTTTCATGTAAGATAAGCTTTGTCTTGAAAACATTGATAGGATTTTCTGTTAATTGTCTAGCAAAAAATTACCACTTAAAGTACACATTTTAGTGAAGGTGAAATTGTTGTAAAAGTATGTGAGATTTGTTAGTTACTGTAATCAAAGCTTAATGCATCCTTCCAAACCTCTAATTGTTTTTAGCTTCTAGACAAAAAAAGTTCAATCTAATTGATTATTAAATCAATAGTAATTTCAAGTATTTAACCTATTACCTGATGACAAAATTTGACAATGGTCCAAATTCAAAGAGGTTGCAGACATCAAATTTTAGTTGATGAAAGTTAAATATCTTTGGGTTTTTTTGGTTTAGAAAACATTGTTGATAATGAAGAAATCGCTTGCAACAAGCAATTTCTTCATTTTCCACAATGTTTTCCAAAGCTTTTATTTTGAGAGGCAAATAAATACAGGTTTGTGTGGCAATAGGTTAAATAACACTGTCTGATCACAATAAATTGGTCAAAAACAATTACACTAGCATCTATTATTCAAGATGCAACAAGCTGAGATAAAATGAATATAATTTATTTGCAGCGGCTAAATTTTTGGACACACATTTATTTTTCATATAAAAAACATTTATGGAATACCAATGAAGAAAAGGATTAGAAACTATAGGAACTTTAGTACTTTGATCTTAGTATTTTTCACACAGAGGTGAATTTCATACCTCTACCTGCAAATGGATAAAGAAAGTGCTCATTGACAGCATATTTTGATGATTATAATAATCTTTTGAACATGTAAGTTGTTTGGAAAATTAATTTTGTCATTAATATCTTCAACATAAATTATTTAAAGTTCAGTGGAAAAAGCTCTTCTCTATTGTCTGTGGAATATTAGAAGAAAAACAGTGTAGTGAAAATACATTTTTGAGAAAAAAGATTGATATTGGGTGTCAAAACAAAAATACATTTAAGTGAATGTTAAAGCATGTGCTATCAAAATCATGAACTAAAATAGGCCTTTTTTCAGGCATTTTGGCCCTTTACTAAATTTAATCTTAATGAAAATCAATGTCTACATAAAGCTGCTACCAAAAATTGCAATGTATGATATAGCAAAATCCAGACTTCAAAACTTCAAATTAGAGGCGCTTGACTGCCAGTATTGCTCCACAGGCCTGATTGTACTGATAAAGCAAAGGGTGCTTTCAGGAATGTATTGTAAACTGAATCATTATTCACCATGTGTGGCAAATAAATTTTGTCAATGAAATCTTTGAATATTTCAAACTTTTCATTGTTTTACAAAAGTAAAGCTCATTTGCCAAGACAAATAACAAGAGCTGTCAGAGGACAGCAACACTCAACTATTCTGAGTGCTGGATAGAAACAATAATTCAATATCAACATAAGGCATAATACCTAAGTAGTAATAAAGATAAAAAATCTTTAAATCAAAATTTTAAATCAAACATGAATTTCTTACACCTAAACGGGTTATAATTCCCCTAAAATAAATGTAATTGTAATGAATCTCTGTCTAGAAGATGATATGATGGTCACAAAAGAATGTGAAAAGTTTGAAAGCAATAGCATTAGTAGAAAGAAAGTTATTAAAGATAGATGACAGTTGCATTTAAGGTTAAACAAAGAATTTTTATGTCCAAAAAGGGCAAAATTCCACTAAAGTGAATGTCAGAGTAATGGAACTGTGACTAGAGACTGGTATTATTGTCATAACAAGAGGGCCATAGTGGCCCTAAATTGCTTACCTGAGTTGATTGGTTCGATTTTTTTTTATTTAATTTTATGATAATTGATTGGGCAAAAAATGTGGCCTCTAGAGTGCAAACAAGGATTTCTAAGATTTGACCCTGTGACCTAGTTTTTGACCCTAGTTAGCCCAGTTTCGAATTTATACAATACTTTATCACAATAATCATTCTGATCAAATTTAAGGTTGATGGGGCAAATAATGTGACCTCCAGAGTGCATGAAAGGTTTTTTAAGGTTAGACTCTGTGACCTAGTCTTTGACCCCAGTTCACCAAGTTTCCAACTCGTACAAGATTTCACCAAGACAATCATTCTGACCAAATTTCAGGTTGATCAGGCAAATAATGTGGCCTCTCGAGTGCATACAAGGTTTTTCTAAGATTTGATCAACTGACCTAGTTTTTACCCCATTTGACAAAGTTTCGAACTCACACTAGATTTTATCGAGACAATTATTCTCACCAAATTTCAGGTCAATTGGGAAAAAAACCTGGCCTATAGAGTGCAAACAAATTTTTTCTAAGATTTGACACTGTGACCTAGTTTTTACCCCAGTCCCAGTTTTGAACACATACAAGATTTCATCAAGATAATCCTCCTGACCAATTTTCAGGTTGAATGGGGAAATACGTAGCCTCCAGAGTGCATATAAGGTTTTTCTAAGATCTGACCCAGTGACCAAGTTTTGACCAAAGTTGACCCAGTTTTAAACTTTCACAAGATTTTTATCAAGACAATCATTCTGACCCAACTTAATGTAGTTAAATCACAGTTGATCAAGTGTTTGACTTGTACAAGATTTGACCAAGACAATAATTCTGACCTAATTTCATGTTGATCAGGCAACAAATGTGGCCTTTAGAGTGCATAGAAGGTTTTTCTAAGATTTGACCCTGTGACCTAGTTTTAGACCTAAGTTGATCCAATTTCGAACTTGACCGAGATTTCATCAAGACAATCATTCTTATCAAATTTCAGGTTGATCGGGCAAAAATGTGGCCTCTAGTCTAGAGTGTATACAAGGTTTTTCTAAGATTTGACCCCGTGATCTAGTTTTTGACCCCAGTTGACCCAATTTGGAACTCACACAAGATTTCATCAAGATCACAATTTTGACCAATTTTCAGGTTGATTGGGCAAAAAAAGTAGCCTCTTAAGTGCATACAAGGTAAATGTTGATGACAGAAAACACACGTCGCATGACGGACATCCACCTTACCACAAAAGCTAACTTGAGCACTTCCTGCTCAGGTGAGCTAAAAATGTGCAATGTTTCAAAGAAATGGCAATGGCAGATAGAGAGTTATTCAAGATATATGACAGTTGCATGCAAGGTTTAAAAAAGAATTTCTAAGTCCAAAAAGGGCAAAATTCCACTAAAATGAATGTCAGAGTAATGAAACTGTGTCTAGAGGCTGATATTATTGTCATTAAAACATGTGCAAAGTTTCAAAGCAATAACATTGGTTGAAAGAGAGTTATTAAAAGTATATCACAGTTGCACGGAAGGTTTAATTTCTTAGACCAAAAAGGGTTAAAACTCCACTAAATAAATGAAATGGCAATGAATCTTTGCCTAGAAGATAATTTGATGGTCATAAAAGCATGTTCAAAGTTTCAAAGCAATAGCATTAGAAGAAAGAGAGTTATCAAAGACATATGAAAGTTGAAAGTTAGATTAAACCAAGAATTCCGAAAAGGGTTAAAACCTAATTTAAATGTCGATGTCAGAGTAATGAAACCTTGTCTACAAGCTGATATTATTGTCACAAAACTATATAAAGAAATATGACAGTTGCACACAAGGTTCAACCAAGAATTTCTAAGTGCATAAAAGCCAAAATTCCACTAAAATGAATGTCAGAGTAATGAGAATGTGTCTAGAGACTGATATTATTGTCAAAAAAACATATGCAAAGTTCCAAAGCAATAGCATTGGTAGAAAGAGAGTTATTAAAGATATATAACAGTTGCACCCAAGGTTTAACCAAGAATTTCTAAGATCAAAAGAGGGTTAAAACTCCACTAAAACAAATTAAATGGTAATGAATCTTTGCCTAGAAGGTGATATGATGGTCACAAAAGCATGTGTATAGTTTCAAAGCAATAGCATTATTAGAAAGAGAGTTATTAAAGATATATGTCAATTGCACATAAGATTAACCAAAAATTGTAAAGTCCAGAAATTGTTAAAATTCCACAAAAATGAATGTCAGAAAATTGAATCTTTGTCTTGAGGCTGAATTATTGTTGCAAAAACATGTGCAAAGTTTCAAAGAAAGAGCATTGGTAGAAAGAGAGTTATTATAAACATATGACCGTTGCATGTAAGGTTTAACAAAGATTTTCGAAGTCCAAATAAATTTAATTATAATGAATCTTTGCCTAGCAGATAATATGAAGATCGTAAAAGCAAGTGCAAAGTTTCAAAGCAATAGCATTAGTAGAAAGACAGTTATCAAAGACATATGACATTTGAAAGTAAGGTTAAACCAAGAATTGCAAAAAGGGTTGAAATTCCACTAAAATGAATGTCAGAGTAATGAAACCTTGTCTAGAGGCTGATATTATTGTCACAAAAACAGTTTCAGAGAAATAGCATTAGTAGAAACTAAGATATGTCAGTAGCAAAATAAGGTTTATTCAAACCACTATGTTGACCCCCCCCCCCCCTATTTTTCGAACAGTTGAGTTAAACATCCTTTCCAAGCCTCCAGCTGCTTTTCCCACTTAGGTTTACGATTATCCATCTGATGATATTTAACTTGAACCCAGGAACAGTGTTTAGGAGTCCTACATGCTACTAACTGAGCTATTGCCATGGCCCCATTAACTAGTTTTTGTTTTCATAGCTTTCACCATACATGGAAATTAGTCCCAACTATTAAATCCATATTTTCTGCTGATAAAAATTCTTTGAATTTTGAATCTGATAAAAAGTCACCCAAGTCACCCTAGGATCATTTCTGTGAAATTTAGTTGAATATTTTCAGTGCTTTCTGAGAAGTAGATTTTAAAAATAAACAAGCAGCACATAGGGCCTTATCAGCCACTTGAGTCCAAAGAGCACAAAAACAGATAAAAGTCCACAAGATTATGCTATATACCAAATATCAAAGCTCTAGGCCTTATAGTTTGGAGAAAGAAGATCTTTTAAACAATCCTATGTGACATCTTGGAACGTGCTAATTATGACCCTGGGACCATGATTTGTACAATCTTGATAGAGGTCCACCAGATGATGCTATGAACCAAATATCAAAGCTCTAGAACCTCCTGTTTGGGAGAACAAAAGTTTTAAAATTTTCAGTATATAAGCCCTATGTAAAATTTGTGACGTCTGCGAATGGGCTTATTATGACCCTGGGGCTATAATATATACAATATTGATAGAGATCCACCAGATGATGTTACACACCAAATACCAAAGCTCTAGGCCTTTCTGTTTGAGAGAAGAGGTTTTGATAGTTTTCACTATATAAGCCCTATATAAGCCCTTTGTAAAACTTGTGAGTCCAGGAACGGGCTGATAATGACCCGGGGCAATAATTTGTACAATCTTGATAGATGTCCACAAGATGATGCTGTATACTAAATATCAATCTGTTTGAGAGAAGAAGATTCTTAAAGTTTACTCTATACTTGTGACGTCTGGGAACAGGTTAATTTTGATCCTGGGGCAGTAATTTTGTACAATCTTGATAGAGATTAACCAGATGTTGCTATATACCAAATATAAAAGCTCTATGCTCTCTTGTTTCGGAGAAGAAGATTTTTGAAATTTTCACCATAATTATAAGCCTATGTAAAACTTGTGATGTCCAGGAATGGGTTAATTCTGTTTTAGGGGCCATAACTAATACAATCTTGATAGAAATCCAATAGATGATGCTTCATACCAGTTATAAAAGCTCTAGGCCCTCTAGTTTGGGAGAAGAAGATTTTTGAAATGTTCACTATATAAGCTTATGTTAAACTTGTTACCTCTAGGTGTACCCATTTTTGCCCCTTATGGAGCCCCAAGGCGAGATAACACTATGACATGTACAAATCTGAAGCGCCTTCCTATAAGGATGCTTCCTGCAAAGTTTGGTTGAAATCCATATAAGGGATATTAGGGTTCTTAAGAAGAAGTCCTATATGGCTCCCCTGAGTATGAAGGCTCAAGGCTTTATGAGATAATACACAAAATATCAAAGCCCTACAGCTAATCCTTTTGGAGAAGAAGATTTTTTAAAGATTTTCTAAATATTAAAGCCCTTGGCCTTATGGTTTGGGCGAAGAAGACTTTTAAACATTTCCTTCTTTATTTCTATGTAAAATCAGGGATCACAAAGAAAAGGGCTAATTTTCAGAATACAGTTTATTCTATGACGTTTTTTGGTAGATGGTCAATAGATGATGATTTATACAAAAAATCAAAGCTCTAGACCTTATGGTTAGGGAGAAACATATTTTTAACGTTTACCTTCTTTAATTCTATGTAAAATCAGGGATAGCCCACAAAAGGGCTATTTTTCAGAATACGGGAAATTCTTTGAAGTATTTAGGTACAGGCTCCATTGATAATGATGTATACCAAATATCAAATCTCTAGGCCTTATGGTTTGGGAGGAGAAGATTTTTAAAGTTTTCCTTCTTTATTTCTATGTAAAATCAGGGATCGCACTGAAAAGGGCTAATTTTTCGATTACGGTAATTCTTTGAAGTATTTTGGTAGAGGGGCAATAGATGATGATTTGTACCAAATATCAAAGCTCTAGGCCTTATGGTTTGGGAGGAGAAGATTTTTTAAAGTTTTCCTTCTTTATTTCTATGTAAAATCAGGGATCGCACAGAAAAGGGCCAATTTTCAGAATACAGTAATTCTTTGAAGTATTTTGGTAGAGGGACAATAGATGATTATTTGTACCAAATATCAAAGCTCTAGGCCTAATGGCTAGGGAGGAGAAGATTTTTTAAATTTTTTCACTCCATTGCCATGGAAACCAGAGTTCTTCATGGATTTCAATTCTTTGAAGTAATTTGAAAGTGCATGACCTAAGGATCATTTATACAAAGTTTTGTTGAAATTCCATGGTTAGTTTAGGAGGAGAAGATGTTTTGGTAATTGAGAACGGACGGACAGACAGACAGAGGACGATGACCGATCACTATAGCTCACCCAGAGCACTTCGTGCTCAGTTGAACTAAAACGTTAATGCATGAGGCACAACTACGGACAAAACACGGTGACACACACACAGACTGATGCACCATGGACACAACACCATGAATATAGCTTGCTGGCTTTCAGCCAGTGGAGCTAAAAATGTAAATAATTAACCATTTCAGTGTATTCTTCTTGCAGATTCTTACCTAAAACAATTGCCTGTCCTTTCTTTGTCAATATAGTCAAAGGAGTCATGTATATTTTTACATAAACATCATAATTTTATAGTTGGACTGCAAGTTTGATCAAATACAGCCTGTGAAACAAGAGGCCCAGTGGGCCTTAACAGTAACCTGAGTAAAAGAGCATCAAGACAAGTGATTTAGGGTTTATTAGAAAAAGATTTTTTAAGAAGTACAAAAATTTACCCCTTTCTGCCCCCGACTGGGGCCCCTTTTACCCCAAGCCCCCCCCCCCCCACCTCTTTTCACAAACTGGAATTGGCATCCCCAAATGATGCTTCCGACCAAGTTTGGTTGAAATCCCCCCAGTAGTTCTTGAGAAGAAGATGAAATATTTAAAAGTTACCAAAAATGACCCCCTTTTGGTCCCCATTTTAGGCCCCCCTGACCTCCAGCCTTTTAATTTTCACAAATCTGTATAATCAGTACCCAACGATGCTTTTCACCAAGTTAGTTTGAAATTGGCTTAGTACTTCATCAGAAGAAGATGAAAATGTGAATTTTTGTAACATGATGAACTTTGACCTCTGGGTGTGGCCCATACATGACCCCAGGGGCATGAATTTCACAATTTATAATATACCTGTCCTAGTTGTCATGCACACAAAATATTTAAGCTCTGGCATTAACAGTTTATTAGAAGAAGATTTTTAAAGAAGTACCAAAAATTACCCCTTTTTGCCCCCGATTGGGGCCCCTATGACCCCCCAGAACCCCTATTTTCACAAACTTGAATTGGCATCCCCCAATGATGCTTTCTACCAAGTTTGGTTGAAATCCCCCCAGTAGTTCTTGAGAAGAAGATGAAATATTTAAAAGTTACCAAAAATGACCCCCTTTTGGTCCCCATTTTAGGGCCCCCTGACCCCCCAGCCTTTTAATTTTCACAAATCAGAATAACCATTACCAAATGATGCTTTTCACCAAGTTTGTTTGAAATTGGCTTTGTACTTCATCAGAAGAAGATGAAAATGTGAATTTTTTAACATGATGAACTTTGACCTCTGGGTGTGGCCCATACATGACCCCAGGGGCATGAATTTCACAATTTATAATATACCTGTCCTAGTTGTCATGCACATAAAATATTTAAGCTCTGGCATTAACAGTTTAGTAGAAGAAGATTTTTAAAGAAGAACCAAAAATTACCCCTTTTTGCCCCCGATTGGGGCCCCTATGACCCCCCAGAACCCCTATTTTCACAAACTTGAATTGGCATCCCCCAATGATGCTTTCTACCAAGTTTGGTTGAAATACGCCCTGTAGTTCTTGAGAAGAAGATGAAAATGTTTAAAAGTTAACGGACGACGGACGACGCACGACGACGGACAAACGATGATTGCAATAAGTCACCATGACCATTCGGTCAGGTGACCTAAAAATACCGTCTGACTATCTAACTCTCCTGATCTTAAGACACCTTTGCAAGAATTTCAAGTTCTATATCTGACTTACTCCTATTTGCCAAGAATATTTCCACAGCTACATTCTGTAAGAGATAGCGTCTCGAGAAAACTGCTCTGATCTCGTTGAAGTTCCATTTCCCATGCACATACTCTACATAAGACAACACCTGAAAAGATGAAAAATGAAAAACATAAGAAAATTCAGTGGTAATGAAAAACTAGTTCAACCCTTTTCTTCTTTCTACTGACCTAAAGGTGGAGTACTCTGAAAACAACCAAGCATATGACGATCATATCAATAAATAACAGATAGTCTGTTTGATTCAGACGAGAAAATGGTAAGATTGAGTTTAACATCAGAAGTGTCACATAAACTGCAAGGTCTTAGGTAACTGTGTTTTGCACCATATTTTACATAATGACTCCTCAATTTTAGAACAAGGTTCAAGCTTCACTCTCTCTGAAGCGTATAAAACCTTTACTTCAGGTAAAAGGTCTAGCAAATTATACACAAGGAGAAATAAAATAGCATATCAGACTTATTTTTATTTCGACAAATGTTATAAATTTCAAAGTAAAATAAATGATATACAATAATAATAAACAAAAGTCATGTGTTTCTCTAAAAAGAGTTTCCCACCCACAACATTACTCAGCATAATGGCTGGTTGTCATAAAAAGTTCATAAACAATTATCTAAGTTCAATACCACTTGGTTAAAGCTGATGAGGCTCTGTTTGGGTTTAAACCTATTTATTTTACATCGATTGGGAAACAAGTTCTTCCCACTAAGATTAAGCCCACACGATTGTGCTTCCTGGAGAATGCACCAGTACTCGCGCCGAAAGTGCGGGCCAATGATCGATAGCCGCTCCCGGAAAACTCAGAACCTCTAAATTGGGAAGCCGACGCTCTACCTCTCGACCACGGACACCACATGAGGCTCTGAACAGATACATTAATGAACAACATTAATAGGAATTGACTTTAGGTAAGTTGGCCTTAAACAAACAATAAATTTCTACACTGGTCCAAATTGGGGAGTAGTAGACGACAAATAAAATTTTGTGAAATTTGAGATTTTTTCATCTTCATGGGTAGAAAGCATAGTGGAAAATGAATAAATCGCTTGTTACACAATGTTTTCCCAAAGAAATTTCTTGAGGGGCGTCAAAAAGCGTTGTAGTTTGGGAGTGGGTAAAAGGCCAGTGTTATTGTTATGTTATTTAAATTTGAAAATATGACTGTTCATAACTATGTTCATGGTATTTTATTAAAAGATGAAGATAATATTTTTTTATTTCTGGAGGTATGAACTGAAACAAGAGGCTCATAGGGCCTTATCGGTCACCAGAGTCCAAAGAGCACAAAAACAAATAAAAGTCCACCAGATTATGCTACATACTAAATATCAAAGCTCTAAGCCTTTTAGTTTGGGAGAAGAAGATTTTTAAAAATTTTCACTAAACAAGCCTAAGTTAAACTTGTGACATCTTGGAACGGGCTAATTCTGACCCTGGGGCAATAATTTATACAATCTTGATGGAGGTCCACCAGGTGATGCTACATACAAAATATTAAAGTTCTAGGCAAACCTGTTTGAGAGAAGATTTTTTTTCAAATTTCACTATATAAGCCTTTGTTAATTTTGTGACATCCGGGAATGGGCTAGTTTTAATTCTGAGGCAATATTTTTTACGATCTTGATAGAGGTCCATCAGATGATACTGTATACAAAATATCAAAGTTCTTGGCCCTCTTGTTTGGGAAAAGAATTTTTTTTAAAATATACTATATAAGGCCTCTGTAAAACTTTTGACGTCCGGAACTGGGCTAATTCTGTCTCTGGGGCAATGATTTATACAATCTTGATAGAAATTCACCAGATGATGCTATATACTAATTATAAAAGCTCTGGACCCTCTAGTTTGGGAGAAGAAGGTTTTTGAAATTTTCACTATATAAGCCTATGTTAAACTTGTGATGTCCGGAAACGGGCTAATTCTGAGCCATAGGCCGTCGGCCATACAATCTTGACAGAGGTTGATCAGATGATGCTGAATACCAAATATCAAAGCTCTATGCTCTCCAATTTGGGAGAAGATTTTTTAAAAAATCACTATATAAGGCTATGTTAAGCTTTTGACGTCGTTTATCTGCCATTAACTAAGAGAGTTTTAGCTCGGGTGAGCCTAAAAATACAAACAATTATGACAAATACGAAGAAAAGAAAAACGGACACCAAAAGAGGAAGATTTTAGAATGCTTTCCCATCAAAGTTCAAAAAGAAGTTAATGACCCGTCTAATACCCTTCCCACATGACCATGTTTCTTAAAATATAAAATAGAGATATAATCCAATAATGGTCGCTTAATTAAATTGAACAATGATTGCCTGGGAGTTAATTATCTTTGCGTGTTCCTCCCAGACGTGCATGACTCTAATGGTCTATATTAAGTTTGTTCAGAGTTACAGGAACATGCATCGATTCAACTCTACCGTATACGAAATACACCATGTCAGATATTTATAATTATTGTCTCTCGTAATACTGTCCTAGCTTTCTAAAATAGTTTGCCATTAGCATGTGAAGTCCGAGATATTTAAGAGATAACATAAAAATCTAGACAGTAAAACTTCTCAAAAACAGTTGACAAATCTCCTCAAGATCGGCAGTTAGTGTGCGAAAGCAATTATTAAACCAATCCATATTACGTAGATTCTTTGTCACGAACAAAGATAGTTTATTCTTATTTCGGCATTCCATCTTTAAGGATGATGTAGACCCCAAATATATTTTTCTTCTCCTTTTTATATTTTTTTCAAGTGTACATCTAATCAACTACTGCGCCAAGTAACTTTAGAATCTATCCGCAAATGTGTTGTTGCACGAACGCAGAACGGACATGGAAACAGGCGGGCGATTGATCGCTTGATTGAATGGGGTTTAACGCCACTTTTAACAATTTTTCAGTCATATCGCGGCGGCTGGAGCACCGAACAATAGATTCCTAGTATTTCTCACACCAGTACTGCCATTACATCCTTTCCTAGCCTCCAGCTGCTATCCCACTTATGTTTACGATTATCCACCCATTAGTGAGAGACAAATGTCGGAAAGGGTATGTGCCGCCGCCGGGGATCGAACGCTGGGCGAATATGGCTCATATCTTTGGGTAGGGATGCACCCAAAAGTTGGAATGTGTGGGAATGGGTAAGCCATCGAACTTTATTTGGAATATTTTCAATTACAATTGTAAAAGGGAGTTGTATAGAAAGGCAGTCTAGCCGAGAACTTCATATTGTGAACCTGACTGTACAAAAAGCAATTTTGCTAATCAAATATTTATAGATTACTGAGAAATTTGGATCGTTTTCATTGCCCATTTGTAGAGTCTAGATTGAAATATATCACCTCCCAGACTCGAACGCTAGAAAACCAATCGAACCCTTGGGACATCATTTACCATGGCAACATTTTCCAAGGCAACGGTATCCATCACGATATTCAAATAGAGAATTGCGAATGGATTTTGTTAATTGCAAAATATTCCCTATTTTGACAGCAAAATAATAATGTTATTCATCATCCAGCCCAAGTTGCCAGTTGATCATTCTATTAGAGGGCCCCATGTGGAACAAAATGGAACGGTATCAGATTGACAAACAGGCGTATTTGTTTAACCTTCCTATTTCCCTTTTCCATTCCTGTGTTCTTGTTTTAACCCTCTCATGTTTGTTTGGTTTTTTTTTTTTTTTCAAATTTTAGACTCGTCCAAATTGAAAGGGTTGCAGACGACAATGAAAAATGGATGTATTTGAAATGAAAGCATCCTATGCGGTAGAAAATATTGTGGGGAAAAACAAGCAATTTCTCTTTTTTCCACAGTATTTTCTCAAGTATAAAGTCATGGTAAATATCTGCGTAAAATTGGACAATAACAGTACATGATTTGATGCGGAAATATAACATGGCCACACCAAAAGGATAATAATAGTTACTGTCGATAGTTCATTTAACCTTTTCCCACACAATCTTGCTTTTTACGCCCCTCCAGAAAAGTGTTTTTGGAAAACGTATCGGTATATGAAGAAATTACTTGTTACTATCAATTACTTAATTTTCCAAAATCTTATCTACAAAGAAAGACAGTCTTTGAAAATTCATTTAGGTTAAATTTGTAACCTCTTTTAATTTGGACTAGTCAAACATTGTGTTGTCTGGTAACGGGTAAATCTGACAATAACTAATAATAATGCCAAGACTGACTTGAACCTGCACTCAAGTTTGAAGTTGTTTTCAAACTGTATGACACATAATTTCGAAGCTAATTTCGCGGGCTGTTGGCTTGTTACAATGTGTATGTTTTCCGTCTCTATGCACATAATTGGAATTTCTCGGCGAGTTCCAGAATCGTTTCTCTTAATCGACATGTTAATGCGAGTATCGAAATGAAAATCTTGACTATCCATTTACTTGCAAAAACTGTTCGTTTTATACATTATACCCAGAAACGCAATGAGCTTAACCCATACCCAAACGACGATAAAACAAAGTTAGTCTACAAAAGGAAAAGATCCATAATCAGTTAGAAAAAAGTGCAAGAGAAGAAAAAATTGCTTGAAACAAGCACTTTCTTTTTTTTCTCAAAATGTTTTCAAAAGCTGTATTTCTACGCGTTATATTTCTTAGTTGCGTAAATTTGAGGGATTGTGTAGAAATGGGTAAAAACACTTATACGGTGTGAATTAGTTCAAATCGATTGATTTATAATCAAAGGTGGGAAATCAAACAAGTTAATAAAATGCATCCGTAAACATAATGAAAGTCTATTACACAAACTTTCTTGCTTATTTCATCATTTTTACCGATTGACCAATCGCGTCTGTCAATCAAATAAACAGTCAACCAATGAAATCAATCTGAACTCCGACATTGGCCGCTATTTTTTGATGGTATGGCGACTTAAACGGCGTAACTACAGCTTGAATAAGCTGTAGTTACAATGTTTGAGTCGCCAACCATCCATTTTGGGTAGGGATTTGTTTGTGTCATGCTACTAGCCATTAATTTGCAAATTTATGCCGTTTAAAATCGAAGCAAGACTTCCTGTTGGAGTCGATGGGCGAGTCTAACGAAGTAAGTGGGCGGGGCCAGCGATTGATCAACTACCAAGTGTTGATCTACTACCAAGGGAAAATCAAGTCTTAACCCTTTCCTGTTTTTTTGAAATTTTAGACTGGTCCAAATTGAAAGATGTTGCAGACAACAATAAAAACTGAATGCAATTTTAAATTAAACCATCCTAAGTGAAAGACAATATTGTGGTAAAAGAAGAAATTGCTTGTTACAAGCAATTTCTTCTTTTATCACAATGTTTTCTCGAGTAAAAAATCACAGCCATAAAAAATCCCGGATTTGTACAGGAAAGGGTGAAACATAAACTGAATTCGACGGCATACAGTTAAGCCGATTAAACAAGTACCACTTTATCCCGCATTTTTACGCATTGAGGATATAAAGCTTTTGAAAAAAAAGTAAATGAGAAATTGCTTGAAACGAGAAATTTCTCCTATTCGAATTATGTTTTTACTCCAAGATAGTTTTATTTTTATTTATTTTATTTATTTTTTTTTTTTTCAATTTAAAATTTCGTCTGCAAATTCGTTCGATATGGACCAGCCTAAATTTTGTCGTTTGGTAAGAGGGTAAAAGATGCTCTAATTCAAAAACAAAATCAGTACTCAAGATAAAATGGGAAGTGACATTCGACTCTTTTTTCTGTATGAAACCTAAAACTCATCCGTAACGCTTCAATAAAGAACAAAAACAATAGGTCAGCATACCGGGAAATAGATTTTTTTCAAATCCGAAATAATACAGCCTGTCTCTGTGGCCCTAGAAATGTTAAACTCTACAACAGTATCTCTTCCCATCAGTCTTTTGTGCCAGAAACCACCCAATTAATTCCAAAAGGCTGGGACCGAAAATTCGGTTGTCATAGCAACGCTGCATTTCCAGGGAATTAGAAATGACAATAATTCTTAAGTCTACATGAATTTTGCGTGAGGGTAGCGGTAGTTTACGTCAACCCAGCAAAGCTCGCGGTCTATTGGGAGAGCTAACTCAATTAGGTTCCGGGACTCCGGCATTTCGCAGGCTAGTACTGAGTCGTATTTGGTCTAATTAAAGTCGACAGCCATATAACATAGATCCGGGGAGAATTTCACCGAGAAATTGCCGGTTATGGTACAAACCGCCTATTTTCTGGGATAGAAAATTACAGCTCACTATTGATTTACGCTGTCTGTCTTTCGAGGGAGAAGTTTGCATGACCTTTAAAACAGATTTGTTGTTGTTGTTGTTGAAGTTCGTTTGTTTTTGTTTTTTAATTAGCCACGAAGAATTCTGGATATTTATACGCACTATAGTTGTCCTTTTGTAAGGAAAATGATTATTTTTTATACCCCACGTTGATCTTACGGACGAAAACTTCATGTTCATTGAATTTAGACAAGTCAAATATGATATAATCTGGTGGTATTGTTTCTTTTATTTATTGTAAGAAGGGTTCTTCTTGTAGAGGTCACAAGACAGAAAGTATATAAAACATCTGCAGATCTGCAGACACATTAATGATAATAGACCCAATGAAAAACAAACGCACATTCTTTAAATTCTGAAGAATACAGTATGTGGAAAACATTGTGAGAAAAGAAATTTCTTGTTACACGTATTTTTAACTTTTTACCTAATATGGCACCGATTTTTCAATACGAATACATTTTGAATTTGTCTGCAACTTCAACTCTGGACGAGTCTAAAAGTTTTCGCCAGGTAATTGGATAATAAGGTTTTTTTAATATGATACCACAACATGCGATAAGTAATGTTTCGTCTCCACACAAAATGTGTAATATTTTCACGAATCGAACCAACAAAGATGAAAACCATTAAATAATGCAACCTAAAAAAGCGAGTGAAGCCTTTTCCGGTGGTAAACCATATCGACGTTGGGCGAGCAAAATATCGTAACTATAGCTTGGATAAAGCTGTAGTTACGAGAATTTGCACGCCCAACGGCGATATATAGGGTTGTATCAGTGACAATTAATCATAAACCGTTGGTATTCGAACTTCGCCAGATGTTCATCCAAAAAATACAAGAGAAAAATAACACCATCTTTTATCTAGTTTTCTATTAAGAAACCACTTTTTAATTATAAAAGAGCGGACGCGTATAACTAATGATCTTTTCTAAATTTTGGACATGTCATAAAAACTGTGTAAGGCAACTCAAAGAGAGAACTGCACCATGAGTTACGGACCCGAGTGGCTGGCAGTTTTTCAAAATGATGTAACAAATAAGACTGACATTCTCAAAAGACAATCTTATCTTTCAAAGAAAGATTTATATGATACGGCCATCGTGATTTGTGGACGTTTTGTGATTCACGATAAAATGGGAATGGAATAAACAGCATTGATTCTATCTTGTATCAGCGCTACTTTTTCAGTTGAAACAATAATACAACGTTTGTAATGTTGTTGTTGTCTTTGTTTGGTTTATCATTTGTCTTCAGATAAGAAAACAGTGTGGGCTATGAAGAAATTGATTTTCCACAAGCCTTTTGCGGGATTATGTTGGAATGGATTAAGTATACCCTACGATAATCACTTCATTACACAGCCAGCAAAAATATCAAACATAGTAAAGTAAAATACAGTCACAGTTTTGAGCAGTAGCCACAGATTATATCGTCGGTGAGCGAGCAATCCTGACATTTTACCAAAGCACCGACAATTAAAGCTGTGTTCACGACAACTTGCTCGCGCACCGACGATATATTTTAGCACGGCGACATTATGAATAAGGATTTTAGATAATTGACTTGATGAATATCCCACGTTGTGTTGTATATCCGCTGCCATTTCTCATTTCCATGTCACGTTGTTGTGAGAGCAAGAGGAATTGAATCGTAGATAAGAAAGAACAGAAAAAATACCGCTAAAGTTTTGTCTTACCTGTCATGTGAAAACAGTCCGCCTAAGAATTCCTTAATATCTCAAAAATGGGATAATAAACAGGAGAGGTCCTAGAAAAAGAGATTGTGAGGTGAAAGACAACTCATATCAGAAAGTATTCTTGGAAATTTAGTTGGGAAACTTTCTTTTATGCAACAAATGTTCAGAGCCATGTAGAATTGGTAGTATCCCTAGTATCTATACATTGATATCTTTTCCTGAAATCATTGCTATCTTAACTCTCTTGACAATCTTTTAGACTAATCCAAGTTCAAAGTAGTTGCAGACGACAATTTTGAGTTAGAGGAACTCAGGAAATCATCGCATTCTAGGGTAGAAAACATTGTGGACAATGAAGAAATTGCTCGTTACTGGCAATTTCTTCGATGTCCACAGCGTTTTCTAAAGCATTTTTATTGAGGAATGTCAAAAAGCGTCATTGTGTGGGAATGGGTTAAAAAGGTATATTTTTTTTCTTGTTGTAAATTCTTCAAGAAATTAGATAAGCGTCACCAATGGATCGTTCCTTTAAAATCTGGAAGATATCAAAGCAGTAGGTTCAAAGAAGATATTCAATTTTCATTTAATACCATAAATGCAAACAAGCTCCGCCATCAAAAAGTAATTCGGATCAAAATTTCTCTTGGAGGAATCTGTCACTAGGATCAATCCTGTGAAACTTAGTTGGAATCCATCGAAAAGTTTCTGCGGAGATTTTCAAAGTTTTCACAATACACAATATTTAAAAAATACTTTTCATTAAATCAAAATTTTAGAAGGAATCTAATAAACGGTCACTAAAGGGTAATTTCGTTGCAATCTATCTCTCTGATAAGAGAGTTCTCAAAATTTTCACGACATAACATATGTGGAAATTGGCCAGTTAGTCAAGTCCATAGAAGCTAGCCTTATACCGGATCGGAATTAAACAAATCTGAAAAAAGTTACCCAAGTATATATCATTCACATGAAAATTGTTTGAAATCCATCCTACACTTTCTTTGAAGATTACAAAGATAATAGTGCACATGTGCGTATATATTCAATAAAAAGTTTGTATCAATAAAAAATGTATGTTTATATCATCGTATTACATTAATTGGTGTGTCAGGAGTTATTAATTTGTGTTGTGCGGTATTTGTAAAAGTTACTTGTGGTCATTTGTTATGGTCATTTACATGTGTTTGACCGCCAAACCTAGTCCTAAGGGACATTAATTCGTCGTTGGTCGAGCAAAGTGTCGTAACTACTGATTTATTAAAGCTGTAGTTACGACATTTTGATCGACCAACGACGAATTTGGTAATACTTTACGAATAGTTTTCATTTTATCATTCACCAAATCATGTATATAGCAACCATATACCATTTTTTGTTAACCATTCTTTCAAACTCGACTGATCTGAAAGAGGATGCAGATGACAATTTGATCCGCAAAGTCATTGTCAAAACTAGCACATGTGCCTTAACCCATTCCCACACAAGCCCTCCTTTATACGCCCTTCAAGAAAAAGGCTTTGGAAAACAATGAGGGAAATGAAGAAATTGCTTGTATCAAGCAATTTCTTCATTATCCACAATGTTTTCTATGTAAAAAGACGAAAAAAGTTAAAATTCCATCATTTTGAAAATGTCGTCTGCAGCTTCATTCAATATGGACCAAATTTTGTTGTGTGAGAATGGGTTAAGTAAATACTCAGATCAGTCTCTTTTATCCACGTAGTCTGGTCACAGTCTTCTCTATACGCTCTGTAGATGCACTGCTTTATATGCTAGAGAAAATATTCTATTTACTCTCTGGGGATTTCTATGCCGTTTAGTCTTCTCGCCTTAAGTACATGTACGATTGTTGTTCCAAATGTCATCTAAACGATCAAATCAAAGAGAAATTCAGTAGAAGAACGAATTTAAAATGTATCCTTGAGGACGAAAATTTGCATATAGATAAAAGCAACATACAGTTTTCCTATTTAAACAAACTGATGCAGAATCTACATTATGAGGTCGTGAAATCCAGTGATTAAACAAGAAATTTGTCAGTTCACTTGACGATCGGCGCTCCCATTTCATAAAGCATCTGATATTGCGGGTCACAAGTCATTCTTGATGCACCAGAATATATGTACAATATCTTTATTTCGATTGGTCGCGCGATAATTAACGGATCGCTAAGCTCCAACAGGAAGTTCGACTTAGATTTTAAATGGCCTTATTTATTTATTCATACATTTGCAAAACTCATGGTCAATAAAAAGTTATTAAACGTCTTAACCCATTACCAGACGGCGTATTTCTAGACTAGTCCAAATTGAAAACCGCTGCAGTCGACAATTTAAAGTCGACCAAATTTTAGATTTTTCAACTTTCCGAGAAGAAAACATTGTGGAAAATAAAGAAATTGCTTGTAACAAGCAATTTCTTCATTTTTCACAATGTTTCCTTTTTTCTTGGGGGAGGTCAAAAAGCGTCATTGTGAGGGAATGGGTTAACTACAAATCTAAAATAAGCTGTACGTTTAATGACGCTTCAGCCGCCGTTGTTGGAGTTCAAAGTTCATTTCAGGTCTAAATGGATCAGTTGATTGGTTTATGGCATTTATGTTTGACAGTGGCACTCCGTCAATTCTAGGCCAAAATTATCCTTTTGGATAAAACACGGGTCAAAATGGGACGTAATTCAGTTATTAAGCTTTGCATTTAATGTGTAAAGTTAATAAGTCGAACGGCTCGGAAATCTGCTTGATACCCAGAACTTATTCCGTTCCGGAAAATACAAAAAGCCATTCAAATTAAACGAGAATAAAACGCATGCTTTAAAAATTAGTTTAAAATCACGGAATACGCTGTACCTGAGGTAAGCGTAACTAATTAATTAGTTGAAACATAGCTCGAAGTTCATTTATGCACTTAATTGAATATGGCAAAAGTTTATTAATGAAATACGTGTTCGTTGTAAAGTAAGGGGCGAGTAAATAAAGGTATTTTTGTGTGTTGTTTGTTTCAGCAGCTGTCAGTTTGAAGAGTCGCGAGATTTTGAAGTCACGCGAAAATTGACGAGATCTCGGACAGTGTCACGAGATATCGTTCGAGAGATCTGCTACTGATTGTCATGTAGAAATAGGAACGCAGGTCCCAAGAGAAGACTATTTGTCAAGTATAACCGTCACGAACGGATATAGCGTCTGCAAATTAGTTCCAAAGAGCTTTGACAATTGCTTAGAGCTCCGTATCATATCTAATCATGTTCTAATTAAAGTTTGAAGAGCCAGTCAATATCACTTCTTCAATTCCTCCGTTGGTCCATAGACCAATGCTGATTCTTTGAATAGACAATTTGTGAATTTATTATCAACCCCTCCCCATACAATAACGCTTTTTGACACCAGAAGAAAAAGCTTTTGTAGACATTTTATATAATGTAACAAGCAATTTCTTAATCATTCACCATGTTTTCTACCACCAAAATCAAACAAACAACATCAAAAAAAAAAAAAAATAAATAAAATTGTCGTCTGCAACGTCTTTGAATTTGGATCAGTCGTCTTGTAATTGGTTAATCGTCGATCAACAGTTTTCAACAGGTCTGAAGCGGCATGTCTGCACTTCAGCTGTCCGATAATTGACTCAAATGTAAAAGGAATTAATTAAACGAATGATGACAATAAACTTTTCCAAAGGTCTCTGTCTCAGTTGGTCATTCAACCCATGCTAGTTACGAGCACATTTTTTATTTTAAATCTTATTTTCTACCAAAACGACAGAGATAATTCAAAATTTCCTCAAGATGAGATTGTCGTCTGCAGCTTCTTTGAAATTGGACCAGCCTAAAATTTTGCTGTGTAGCAATAGGTTTACTTACAATAATTGATTTTGGTGTGTGTAGAATTTTTTTTAATCATGCCACAAAAATCGAATAAGTTAAAAACTCCGGTTTCGGAGGTCATTGTACCAACGCTTAACCACAAAAGTATACTGCTTTTTACAAAGAGGACTCTTGTGCTCAGTAGAAAAGATTGGCTTCGAACCTGTTATAAAATGAAAACTACGAATTTCGGTTTCTATACATCTACAAATTATCAATTCGGTATTCAGACCAACGTAAAGTCAGTGTTCTTTAACCAAAACATGTGTCGTGGAGTAGATCCAGAAAGGCATGAGTTCTCCGAACAACAAAGTAAACGAATCGTCTTATCATTTTAATGTTGGTTTATTGTTTCTTAATGAAGTCATCAAAGACAATTAAGAGTAAACACCAAAAGACCCATCATGACAACGTAATCACCAGTATCACCGTTTATCTCTTTGTCTAATTTACAGACCGATTGACCATCACGGTGGAGACATACTGGTACATGGAAGGTATTCCTGCAAGACTCTAATACTATGAACTTTATTTGAAATGTAGAATTGGAGAAGTTATGAAATCGGTTGCACAATCTTAAATAGGATCTAGTCTTGAGAAGTTACCTAGGAAAGGGACATAGCATTGACCTTTCTCCAAACATTTACAGAAATTACTTTCTTTTTTATTACTGTCGATTAGATCTCGTCGAGCCATAACCTCCAACTATATTGCTGACTTTCAAATGTTAAATTAGATTAGATCCTTTATCTGTAACCTATTCCCACCAAACAAAATTTTAGACTGGTCCGGATTGAAAGGAGTTGCAGACGACATTCAAAGTTTATGAGATTTTTAGAATTAGATATTAGAAAACATTGTGTAAAATGAAGAAATTGATAGTCACAAGCAATTTCTTCAATTTTCATCTTCTTTTTTGAGGGGCGTCCAAAAGCGTCTTTCAATTCCTTCATTTTACACAATGTTTTCCCAAATCATTGTGTGGGAATGGGTTAATAGACCGCTTGAGGAAGTAATGGGCAAATGGGTTCAAAGTAAGAGGCCCAAAGTGTTCACGGTTCATTAGCGTCGATAATCAGTGCAGGTCAACCTGATCTCATAATACTTTAGGGTTATTGTTACATCAAAGAGATGATGGTGATAGTTAATTAGAAACACTAACTTCATAATGATTATCGAGTACCTTCAAGTTTAACCCATAAACATACAACCTATTAAATTGGTCTGAATTCTGAGCTCTGTGGAACAAATGGTCAATATGGCAACAAAACTGAGGTCCAATGTCACTAGATTTTAAAACGGCTCATATTGAAAAGAAAGTACATCTATATTTTAATTGTCAGATAAAATGATTGGCTCCTCAATCGTGTAAAACCTATATAGCCTTTGCTTCTTCATTCGCGTATTCATAAAGTGTGATCTAGTTTTTAGGTCCATACCTCAGTGAAATCAAAAGAATTCTCTTCGTTTCTAAATTGGTACGAAATAAAATTGAATCCTTGCATATAAGCAAACTGTTAAATTCCCTTTTACGGTAATTCTTACATTCAAGATATGTACAATGCAATCACATTCAGTGAATGAAATCGAACAGGGAATTGGAATTACACATTTGTTATATTTAGTATCAAGGAGAAGTCCATTATGTAAAATTGATGACGAATTTTAATCATAAGAAGCTATGCTTATAATTCAATTACGCGTCGTTGGATGTGCAAAATGTCGTAATTACAGTTTGAAAAAATATTTAACGATACGATTTCGTGAGCGGTGGTATCAATGCATTCATAAAAGCACCAAAGGTCAAAAATAGCGAATTATATTCATATGTCATTTTTTTATTATTAACAAAATACAAATATTTTATTTGCACTCTATGTTATTTTCTAGAGTAATTAACATGTGTATACAATTTACAGAAATTAGCCGTTTTCCAGATCACTCCGATTTTATGTGATTACGCCGGCCAATATCACAATCTTTATGTATCAATCACAGACCCCAACATCAAACACGAAGATTTCAGAGGCCGAGATCAGATTACAGAGATTACGTGGACTGTGGTCAGAACTAATTGCACGCAACATCAGTAACGGTAACATTGCCGGACAGTATGTCGACAGGTACACGCCTTGATAAACACTAATTGTCAGATAAACTAATTCCTACTTAATTGGATACTGGTTCTGCTTCCTCCTCTATCTGATCGTTCTCAAGCGTTTTATCTTCTGATCCGCTGGATTCTGAGCTGTACTGCTTTACAGGGATGGAAAATAATATCTTCCATTTTAGTATGTTGTCTAAAGAAACGAGACTTTTACTGAAAGACCATGGCCAAACACCAACGTCTAATTATTAAATAAAGAGGTCTTTCCAAGACTGTTCTTTTGAGTTATTTCGAAACCAATCACGTTCAATTCAGGTTTAGGACATACGTGAATAAATACATTACGAGAAATATATATACTAATTACCAATGGCTGAACGAAATTCGCAAAACTAAACCTACACGCAAGCCAATCCTCTCCTAACCCTGTCCCACACAATGGCGCTATTTGACGCCCCATAAGAAAAAACATTGTATAAAATGAAGAAATTGCTTGCAACAAGCAATTTCTTCATTTAACACAATGTTTTCTTCTAAGAAAATTGTAAAAAATTAAAATTTCGTAAATTTTAATATGTAGTCTGCAACTTCTCCCAGTTTGGATCAGTATAAATTTTGTAGTCTGGTAATGGGTTAAAGACTAGTTTAAGCAGGCCAAAACGAGATCGTCTACAGCTAATAACTAACACCCTACGTCATTAATTATTATTTGAAACAGCATTTCAGTTTAGTAAACAAAATAATACATTACGCATAAACTAGTATAAAATGACAGCTGCAATGAAAAGAACTCTGAAATGTTATGGAACGTTATTGTAAACGGAAATGCATGGTTTCAAAATGATCATTTATTTTATCTGACGGGGGAAAATCCTATTAAAACAAACCATCACGCTTGCTTAGCACGCGTAGTCAAATTGGCGATTGAAACGACCTATCGATTTCTCCTTAGGAAATAAGTAAATGTCAAAGAAAGCTCGTTTAAATGTTCGTCAAATGTCTCCAGTTTGTCTAAGTAAAGTGAAAGGTCACTCGACAAAACTGCTAACATTATCACAAATTACCTGCACTACATGTATTTATTGCCAACAAATTCAGCGTCATATATCACGGCATCACCGGTACCGGACATTTACATCCATCAACCCATCGATGTGAAGGTCGTACTAGCCGCCCCGGGCTATGTGGAACAACAATATGGCAACGAAACTGAGGTCCAATGTCACTAGATTTTAAAAAGGCTCATATTGAAAATAAAGTACGTCTATATTTCAATTGTCAGATAAATGATTGACTCATCAATCTTGTATTACTTTGTGTCAACATGATTGGTAAAAATGAGGTTAACCAAAATTAGACCATCAAGTATCTTTTTATATCCAAACTCCATATTACTTGAAATTTTCTTATTTTTCAAGAAAATTCTAAAAATTGGCCCTAGTCTATATCGCATTCTATAACATTTCTTTCAAAATTATCGAGTTATACTGTGGATCCGGTACACTTATCCAGTATAACATCATTTTAATTCTCAAACCAAATTACACGCATTTGATATTACGAATCATATATACATATTCATTCGAATGGAAATTATTGTGTTACAAGTATTTTTGCTTTATGAACCTTTGAAATGGTCAAAGAGGGTTTCTGTCCTTAACCAATTGCCATAAAACCCATATATTTACGCCCCGTAATGCTTATTCATTCATGGTAGAGGAAACCATTGTTGAAAAAACGCACATTACTCCTATTATCAAAATGTCTTTTACCCTATTTGACACTTGTTCTTAATTCAGATGCAGTTTGAAATTTCGCTGCAGCTTCTTTCAATTTGGACAATTCTAAAATTTGGTCGACCGGTAAATGGTTGAAACAACTTCAGATCAGTTTAAAGTAACATTCTTTAATGCTGATAAGAAAGATATGAAAACATTTAGCCAGACTTATTTCCCGTTACATATGCAAGTTCCCTAAATTACAATGACTATTATTTGAAACTTTCTCCAGTTTTTGCAGCAATTATTCTACACAATAATGGAGTGGTTTGGGGTTTTATTTTGTTGTTTAAACGAGAACGGATACATTATCCGCGTACATTTATGTGCGATATAACACGGCCGTTTCCAGTAATTGTCACAAAGTTTGTCTCTAATGTCAACAAATATAATCTAGCCCCCTTTTGTTTTGATGAAATAATACTCGAGCGGGTAAGCAACTTTTATACATTCATTGTGTACTTTTAATCGCTGGCTCCGCCCACTTACGTCGTTGGCCACGCCCATCGACTCCAACAGGAAGTCTCGCTTCGATTTTAAAGGCATTATTTTGTAACATTTATGGTCCGTATGATGTTGATTCATTAAATAGGGGTTCACACAGCTTTTAACAGTATCCGTATGATGTAACAAAAAAGTAAAATGGTTGATTGGTGACCTAAACGTCGTAACTACAGCTTGGATAATCTGTAGTTACGGCGTTTAAGTCGCAAAACCAACAATAAAGGTTAACAAAAACGGCGGCCAATGTTGGAGTTGAAAAGCTCAGGTCCGGGCTGAATAGATTATTTGATTGGTTGGGGTATTCCTTGATTGACAGCCGGGATTTGTCAATTCTAAACCTGTTCCACGTCTTGCATGATAAAAATGTTGTTTACTAAAAACGTTTTTAGTTTCAGTCTGAAGCCTGTTTGTACAGAATGGTATGCCTCCATCCCACAGAATAATTCGCTGTTGAAGTGGGTTCAAAATTACTATTCTCTTAAAAACTGTATCTGAACTGCAAATTCAATGTCAAGTATATACCAATTTCCACATAATCCCGTTTTTGACGCCCCTGAAAGTCAGTTATGGAAAACCTTTTGAGTAAATAATAAATTGTTTGTCATAAGCATTTTCTCCTTTTCTTAGTGTTTTTAACATAATCGGTACTTAGTTTCCAATTTATGCACACTTTATTTTGTCGTCCACAACTTATTTCAACTTGGACCAGCCTAAAATGCTGTCGTCTGGTTTTTATTTAACCCGTAGAAAGGAATAATTTAAACATTTGGTGCATATCCCGTCTGCTGTTTACTGTAAATGACAATTTATTTGGGTATAAAGATATTTCAGGCTGAACTGTTAACATAATTGGAAGCATATGGTTATTTCACTAACAACTTAAATTCATCAAGGGTAATGTATCATACTGTTCTATATATGGACGAAATGGGACTTCCTGTGTGTTCCGTATAACAAAAAGTTTAAAAAAGAGAAAGAATCCAGAGATCGCAGTCCGAAAAAAAAGTAGAGTATAATGGTCATTCTAGAGTCTGTCAATCGTCAGCGTGAAACGTGTCAACCCCGGTTAGCCTGCACAGTACACACAGTTTGACCAGGGTCGAGACTAAGCTCTTTTAACTGAGCATTAGTTTCGGTTGTAGGAATATTTGTGGAGAACAGATTTGGTTGTAAGATTCAATGATTCAAGAACAACATTTACATGAAACATCGATTTTAGAGCGTGAACGTTCTCAAAATGTCATACGAATGTCTACAGAATTTGTGTCAGTTATAGTGCATTATCGTAATGCGAAAAACATTGATTTTGTAAAACATTATGTGATATATTTTGTTGAGAGAAAATATGAAGTTGATTACGAAACATTATCAACACCAAAACTAAATCTTGAATATATTGCAATTGCGGTGTTTTAGAAATTCTACACACGATAATATGTCGACGGATCGCAACTGTTAATAAAATATAAATTGACCAATTAAATCATCCATTTAGACGGGAAGTGCAAAACCGACCTTGGATATCTATGTTAAACATTTTCGTTTGTGGACGGCTTCTAGGTCGTATCTACGGTTAAATCAACGATTTGCTTTTTGTTTTATGTCCAAAACTATACCGGTGCCTTAAAAATCAATGTCTACTGAAATCACAGACAAACAATTTTGAGTGTGTACTGTCAAATATCCGTCAACTGGTAGCATGATAAACCATACAAATCTTTGGAGTTTATTCAGACTAAATAGTGATGCATCTATCATTTTGTCTTCTAGATTCTGACATCTGTTTTACATAATTGAAGACGCATAAATGAATAAGTACGCAAACAAACAAACAAGGGGGCTAAAGCATGTTTTGTAAATCCAAATAAATTGAAATGGTTTTAACATATGATGACCGCAGGCCTAGAGGTGGACATAACCTCCAACATGACAGACCTGTCACTGACCGCATGCTTTAATTTGATCAAGGACCACGATGAGTGTCCGGCTCGCGCCATTCTGTCTGACCATCACGATGACCAGCTAATGACCATCAAAATGTATCCACGTTATTTGTTTTATCAAGTCGACTAGTGTGGTCTATACTTACAATACCGATCAAATGGCGGCCAGTTCAAGGTGGCCATGTCTAGTTAACACTGCGAATATCTACTAGGGATTGTAGAAGGACAAAATTTTCATGATTTCAGCAGCTGAACCAAAAATGATATTTTATGTTGAACTTATAAAATGTATTCTAAAATAAATTAATTTTAGTTTCGTCTATCAAGATCCATGCGTTTTGATTCGCTGAATTTTCCTACTTGAAAGAACAAAATTTTGAGTACGTAACTATTCTGTGTGCTTGCACACAACGTAGTTCTCAAAAAATTTGCTCAAAACTAGTACTGTTTGCTTCGTTATGCTTGATGGCGTTAAATTATATTAACCCATTCCAACACAGCAAAATTTTAGACTGGTCCAAATTGAAAGAAGCTGCAGACGACAATTTCAAGTTGATGGAATTTTGAATTTTTTCGTCTTTTTGGATAGAAAACATTGTGGATAATGAAGAAATTGCTTGATACAAGCGATTTCTTCATTTTTCACGATGTTTTCCAAAGCCTTTTTCTTGAGGGGCGTAAAAAGGAGGGATTGAGTTGGAATGGGTTAAATGAAATGAATTTTGTTTTGTTTTGTTTACATTGAGATTTTAGCCAAAAATTTCAATCACGCTTGTGTATTAATCCGCTTCGCGTTTTCAAGCAGTGTGATTAAGCATTTAGGTTCATAATTAAAAGAAAACAAAAAAATATTCTCTTCACCTGTAAAAGGGTAAGATCGAATAAGAGCAATTGTAATAGGAACATGATCGGAAATGGACTTCACCATTTTCTGTTCATTTACCCCTTTTATCCCGTTTTGGAACTAAATACTTTGCTTATTTACTATTTTACTTGGTTAACTATTAATCCCATCTTCATACTGTTCTGTTTTATTATGCCCATCAAGGAACAAGAAAAAAAACATGGTGAAAATAAAGAATTTTCATCAACGTTACATTGCTGTCTACAACTTCTTTGAATTTGGACGGGTCTTAAACTTTGTCGTGTGGCAATGGATGAGAAAAACGTATTTCCAATATCAGGAAGGTCATCATTCTGTCGTTTTGAGATTGTTAAAATATCAGTACAATTTATTATCTCATTGAAGTTGAATGATCAGGTCACGTAAACACGTGTTCTTTTTTAAAAACATGTATTTGCATTATTTTGTGATTTTTTTGCAAACTTCTCGAAAAACAAGTAAAAAGGGGGTATTGCATTTATAATGAAAACACAAAACAAAATTGTACAAACGGTGTATGTTCTAATATTTTCAATTGAAAAGAACAAGATGAGAAAACATTGTGTTTGTTAAGACAAACTCTTGCTGTAGCACTGAAAATGAATGTCATGGTCTATGATTTCTTATTCTTCTGACGATAGAGTGATCTCTATTCACGCTCACCGAGCTCAGAGAGATAGGTCCACTAACATGCTAAACGACGTTATTTTATAATTTCACTTCAGATCTAAATGTACAATTTTGTTTGGTCTATCGATACTTTGATTGACAGCCGAGATCTGTCAATTTCCGGAGTAGAAACTGATTTATGAGATGAAGAAAATATCTTTTGTTTTCATGGAGGTATGAACCGAAAAACCTAATCACACTGTATGAATACGCGACGCGGATTCATACATTGTGTGATTAGGGTTTTCGGTTCATACCTCCATGAAAACGAAAGATATTCTCTTCATTTCTAATAATTTTATAGCATCGAGCGAAGAATGCAACAACTTAACAAATTTTGATACCTTTTTGTATTGAACTATTTTGTGCGGAAGCATTCAAAATGGCTGCGTACTCAAAATTTTGTTCATGGAGGTATGAATTAAATTTTTCGACCAATCTGTTCGCTCGTTTTTGATAGACGAAACTAACAATTAAATTATTCAAAAATGACCACACATACACACACATGATAGAGAATAGTGGCCCCTTGCTTCTATATATTTTCTACCGTTTGTAATTCTAGTTTTGTTTGATAATCAAAAAGTATATAACTTTGTTGACGGGATGAATTAGATTTCAAACAAATCTGTAGTCACAATACGTTACTCCGCAGCTGATATAGATGAAACACTTTGATCAGACGGAGGTTAAGGGCCATTTTAGAAACTATGTATTAATCGGATAATATTTTGTAATGTTAGTAAATAGGAAATGCGTTGACAGCGATGATATACGGTCATTTTTGTCGTAATTAAAATTTATTTGATGTTGAAATTAATTCACTTTAGGCCATTAAATAAGTTGTATATATCGTATTTATAAAATACACAGTAAGGAATTATAGGTATTTTCTCGCGGCTAATTAAGGCCCGCCTTTGATATTTGCCTACTTGCCATCAGGGACTCAAACGCAGAGAAAAAACTTATTTTTTCTAAGTTTGATCATTAAACCTTCATACACTTTGTAATAAAAAGTAACAATTTCCGGAATAATGTAAGATAATATGTTGCATCTTACCGCCTATGTTAAACAACAAGACAGTTTATTACAATTTTATTACTATCACAATCGATTTTATTACAATCACCAACATCAGAGTGCATGCCGACATCTATAACCGAACAGTAGAACACACAGGCGAAAACCGCTGAAGATGACATTTTAAAGATCGTGTAAAGTGAAAATAACGTAGAATGAATGATAAAGGGACGAACAACAATAAAGCATGCGAATGACATCATTGTTTTAACCCTTTTCCACACAAGCCCACCTTTTTATGCCTTTCAGAAAAAGGCTTTGGAAACCATTGTGGCAAGCAATTTCTTCATTATCCACAATGTTTTCTTTCCAAGACGACAAAAATATTAAAAATTCCATCAAGTTGAAATTATCGTCTGCAGCTTCTTTCAGTTTTGGCTACTCGATAATCTTGTTGTGTGGTTTATAGAGCGCGGCCCTCAATCAAAATAATAATAAACCAATCAACACATTCAATTAGATCGGGAGTGAAGTTTGAACTTCTACATTGGCTGCCATTAGGTGAAGCATTTTTATTGCTATAGTTACGACGTTTAGGTCGCCAACCAAACATTCTACTTATTGTTACATACTACTGGAAATAAATTTCGCATAATAATGACATTTGTTGAAAATCGAAGTTGAACTTCCAGTTGGAGTCAATGGGCGGAGCCAAAGGAGTAATTGGCGACAAGTCAATTCTTGCTGTTCTCTTGGGTTATCCTCTGATTATTTCCGTTGAGTTCCGGTTTATGGCGGGGCGTCCAGTAGACTGATACATGCTTAACACAAGTCCACTTGTTTAGCACTAACGATTCTAAGTAAAAAGGGGCAATTCCTGCTACACGTATATCTAAAAATTGATAGAATCATCATTTATTTGTCAAAAGTCGAACGTTTCCGTTCTTTAAGTTTTTTTTTGTTGTTGTTGTTTTTTTTTTTTTTTGTTTTTGTTTGTTTTTTTTTTTTTTTTTATGGAATGTTGTATATTCAAGTGGAAAAATTAAAAGGCCTCTAAAACCATAAGACGTTAATACAAAGATAGAAACAAAAATGTTACAAATCCTTTTGCGCTTCCTTGAAAAAAAGCACACATTTTGAAATTCAAATCGCAGATACAGCTAGATAACGAACACCAGTATGTTAGCACGGCACCTTAGTAATACTCTAGTAATACCATTTTTCTTCATGTTCTCTGTATTTTCCCTGTATGTTTGTTAACACCTGTCAATTTCCATGCATTTAATTTATGTGTGTTCTATACATAATGTTCCTTTTCTTTTTTTTGAAAATCTTAAACAAAACAGAACAGAAATAATGTTCCTTTTCTTTTTTTGCAGATCTTAAACAAAACAGAACAGAAATAATTGTTCTGTTCAGTTTTGTTTAAGTTTTGCAAAAAAAAAAAAAAAAAAAAGAAAAGGAAAAAAGAAAATAAGTTATTCTATTATTGTATTTTATGTGTCAGGTAAACTAGCAAAGATCATAAGAAATGCATATTTTTAAGGACCAAACTAAAACACTGTGGCTTATTCAAGCTGTAGATGCGAGGTTTGTGTCACTGACCGACGTTAGAAAATGTATTTTAAAAGTTACGACATTATGGTAACCAATATACACCGTGTATAGGATTCGAAATCGTTTTTATGTTCATTTTTCTCATTCATCAAAATATGTCTTTATGTCAAAATAAACATTTAAATTTGTCGTTGTTTTTGCCAATCTTGTCCATTTTTTGTAATTTATCTTTGTTCCTTAATGCAATGTCTGTACAGAGTGGCGTCACATATTCTAGATGGCGACACAAAGGACATTTGGTGTGTGTCATAGATTTGGCTTGTGTCATAGATCTAGCCTTTTTACACAGAACAAGAAATTCGGTACCAGAAATAAAATGATATTTTTACCAAGATTTTTTCTCCATTCCTGTTTTGCAAAATTTTAGATCCGTCAAAATTCAAAAGTTTTGCACACAAAAAATAAAAGTAAATTTAGTTTGAAAAGTAACCATTCAGACGGGTAGAAATATTGTGGAAAAGAAGACATTGCTTGTTACCAGCAATTTCTTCTTTTTCTGCAATGTTTTCGAAAATATAAAATCACAGGAATGTAAAACCAGGGATTGATCAGGAAAGTGTTAAAATTCACCTTAAATCTCAATATATTTCGGAAATATTTTCACTAAAATAAAGAATGGGAAATTTCAAAAAGAAGATGTGTAAGAAAGTGAACGTTTTTCAAAATATTCATATGGTGATGAATGCCATTTGTGGACATACTTTAAGCGATGTCTATATACATTTGTTTCCTGAGCATGTTTCAGTACGAACAAGATAGCATAATGAGGTATTTTTTTAACCCATTACCAGACGGCAAAATTTAGACTGGTTCAAATTGAAAGGAGTTGCATACGACAATATAAAATTTCTAAAAATTTTAGATTTTTTCAACTTTCCGGATAGAAAACTTTGTTTAAAATGAAGAAATGGCTTGTGACAAACAATTTCTTCATTTACACAATGTTTTCCAAATTGCTTTTCTTGGGGGCGTCAAAAAGCGCCATTGTGTGGAAATAGGTAAATGTACAAATTTGACATATTCTATCTCTTCTTTGGATATTTCTATATCTACCGTATTCAATCACGAAAACCATGTGACGATAGTCCTGATTTGATTTTGCAAAAATTGTTACGAAACCTAGTATATATATTGTTTATGTAATCTGAATATCTGAATCATGTTTAAAATTACGTAGAAGTCTTAAGGACGGTTTATTTTCTATGGTTATGCAACATTCATAACAATATCAGTTAGTCTAGCTTTTTAAGATAGTATGAATTGTTTAATATTGACTGAATTTTGGTATATAGCAATGTTTTATTAGACTTAAGCTTGGCGTCTTCTGCATAAGATTTACAAAACTTATCGGATCAACGAATTGATTGGTATTTTTTTGATTATCTCATATTAAAACAAAGCTAATTCGACATAATATATATTGAATATTCATATATTATGAACTTATGTATAAGGCTTGTTTTTAATACAGTTGTACCGACAACATAATCGCCTCACAAGTCAAACAACTATCTTAAAATCTGATAGACGACTTGATAGGCGACTCTTAGTAAAATAAACAATTAAAAAATCTAAGTCTTTAAACAACAAAGGACAATAACTCCAAAATTATGCAAGCAAGAGTTGTGGTTCTTGTGCACTGCACTTCTCCTCAATGAGATCTATCGACCTATGACGTTTCAAGTTAATAGCAATTATACTTTCAGAGATATGCTTCGGACAAGTTTAGTGACGGAAGGACGAACTGACGGAAGGACAGAATGACACAACGACGGAATGACGGACGGAGACCATTACTATATCCCCTTCGCCGAAACGGCGGGGGATAATAAACACATATTACGTTGTCTATATGATTACATGGAATGCTATTAAGCAAGATTCGGTTTATTCTCTTGCAAATTTAAAACAATATCACAGAATAAAACTTCTTTATTCGTAGACATATATTGATAATTGCATATGTACATGTTCACTTCATGATTTGTCAAATTTTGGCGCAAAATATGTTTTGTATTTAATGCCAAATAAAGATTATGTTATGTTATGTTATTACAGCGCTGCAAACTACCATGACCTTTCAGTTGCATAGTAAGGGTAAGTGGTTTATAAATGGATTCATTTTTCTCGTTATCTGTTATTCAATTAATCTTTTTTTGTTTATTTATTTGTTTATTCATTCATCTTATCACACTTGCCTATTTGTTTATTTATTTATCTATTTTCGCCTATCAAAAAAGTTCATACAGACAAAGACTTATTCGACACAATTGTCACTCGTTGCCCCGGGCAACAAACCTCGCGAACTTGACAATAATCTGGTTAGTGACGTCAAAATCTTGTCATTTGCACGATCGATCTGTTATCGATAATTAAAAATGATTGATTCTTTGTTTAGACACTACCGACTTTTTGAGCGGATAAGAAAAACAAATTATATCAATGTTGTTCTAAACTGTCCGAGATAGATATCATCTTAACTGATTTTGGTGTTGTGTTTTTGTTATCAAAAACGGTATCGAATTTATTAATTGATTTCAGAACCAACAGACAGCCTCTTGTTGGCAACATAAAAGTCGTAACTATAGCTTGAATAAGCTGTTCAAGTCATTATTTCTGAATAAAGTTGTGATTATCAATTAGACACAATTCCACACTGAATAAGAGCTGTAGAATACATTGTTGGAAAAGGAAAATTGCTTGTCAATAGAGATGTCTTATTTTCTCACAATGTATTATTTCCACTTTCAAGGAACTTTGACTTGTCGTCTGCAACTTCTAATTTGGAAATTTAAGATTGTGGTCTGGTAATGAGTTAATTATTGAATTGTGCCAGATTGGGCACGCATCAGACATAATATATTTCTTAAAATGTCGAGAGAAGAGAAAAATAACAAAATGCTTTGAGAAGAATTATAGTGACAATATACAAGAGATATATCAGACGCAATATACATGTACATGTTAAATTGTCGAGACATGATCTGTCTAGGTCCAAACACTATAAATGGCTGTTTAAAAAAGACACATTTATTGATAGCGTTTATAAGGGTAACGCATGCTAGACGCAATATACATGTTAAAATGTCGAAACAAGATCTACCTAGTTCCAAATACTATAAACGGCTTTCAAAAAGACACATATTTATTGCTGGCATTTATAAGGATACTCGCACTAGACGCAATATACATGTAAACGTCGAGTTTTTAATTTAAATCTTATCAATCTTAAACCTGTCTAACAATTGAAAGTTTTAAGGACAAGTAACAGACGCAATATACCTGTTTTAAAATATGCCGAAACACGGAATAAGTGCCGTCGCCAAAATATCAACAAATAACTATTGATATTTAGTTTGCCTTTAAAAAATAAGCAGGAGTTTAATCAAAAGACAATTTTCATTAAAACTCTGCTGTGAGACACGGCATAGAATCGCAAAAAAACTATTTTATTCACGATTTTTCGAATGATATCTAATTTCGTCTAAATTTGCACAGAAATGCAAGCCAAACTGAGATAACAAGCATATTTCATAAGAAGCCTCTTTCATGACTTGTAAAGATTTTTGTTGCTTCATTATTTAATAGGACCAGAGGAGTAATAATAGACCCTAGGGAAAACATTTTGATCAATTTTGTAGAGTACCACCACATGAAGCCAATCACAATATACCTAATCTAGACCTTTTGGTTTGAAAAGGAGAATGTTTTTTAATATTCTTTTCCTATTTTTTACATTAACCCTTTCCTGTTTTTCAAAATTTTAGACCTGTCCAAATTCAAAGACTTCGCTCACGAAATTAAAAGAAGATTTAATTTGGAAAGTAACCATTCAGTAGGGTAGAACATATTGTGGAAAAAGATGAAATTGCTTATTACAAGCAAACTTCTTCTTTTTCCACAATATTTTTTTTTAATTATATAATCCCAAGGACGTAAAAGCAAGGGATTGAAAAAGAACGGGTTAAATGGGTTACGCATGATCAGAGCCTGAATGGAATCACGGGTACATCAATTTAACAACATTTGAAGAAGCCAAGCAGACAATATCACATCTATACAATGTATATATCAGACATCTACAGTTTATTGTTTGTCAGACGATTTTTTAAAGATCTTCTGTTTTGTTTCAATGTAAAATAGAGTGCGTCCGGGCGGAGCCGAAATGAGACCCTAGGGAAATTCTCTGTACAATGCCACATGCAAACTATTTAAGTTCTATGTTTTATAGATGGTCAGGAGAGACGTTTTACAGTTCTTCATTTCTAAATCAAATAGTCTCAATCTTTCTGGTTCTGTTTTTGTTAGAGCTTAACTTTTTTAACATTATAGTAGAGCTTCACCCTTCAGAACATCTCTGTCAAGTCTCTGCCTAATAAGCTTTTTGGTTTAGGATGATAAAAAATTCAAGCTCTATTTGCTCTTGCCCGCCCAACAACGATGGGTGTTTTAGAATAGAAAGAATATGGACACTTCTCAAAGTTGCTTTTCTCAATATATAGCATTATAATGAACTCGGTTACCGTAAAAGCATCGAATATTGACTTACGGTTTTCGCAGATTTTCTAAATGCCACATGTGACCCTCTCGCAAAAATAGACGATCCTGTAACAGCAAACAGTGTCGTCGAGGTAGGATAGAACAACAAAGCAACTTATCATATAAAAGCTGATAAATCTTCATTTCACATTAACTCATTCTCTGTAAGTATTCGTCGCCAATGATAAGTTATATATTGTGACGCTATATTGATTTACGTGTTTACTTATTTTTGTATTGTATATGCTTGATGATGTACCTTGTGTTTAAGTCATTAATAGACTTTTGTTCTGTTCTGTTCTGTCGTCAGGATCAGACAGGGGGATTGCATGTTGTCTAATCACGATCAAAGGTTTTCGTCATTGTTATATTTTCTGAATATAAATATCAAAATTTATTCTCAAATATATGTCGCTTGACCCGTACTGCGTAAGCGGACCTTCATAAAGATATAATAAGTATAGACCCTGGTAAGCCTACATATACTGCGCAGAGTGACCAGAGTCTACAATATCTAACCTTTGTAGATTTATTTCAATGTCGAGTGGTCATTACTACATACATTATATTTATTTCGGGAATTAGCATCGGCTACTATTTCGAATATTCATTTCACGGAGTTTCCATGAGACCCCCTTCTCGAGTGAAGCACCACATTTTTTACACAACCAGACCCGCATCGGTTTATAAAAATAAAGGTTATACACAATGTATGATACTTTGTAATTAAACCGTCAATAATCTTTTAATCAACAAGATATAATGGGTACAGTGAAAGATATTATTACCCTGTCCCTGTATACGTCTGATCTTTGACATGATCATATAGGTATGTCTGCAGTTTAATGGGCATTAATGTCCCATAAATTACGAATTATCAACACGCTGTCTTTTATGTGACAAATATGAAATAAAATTGAAACATGAAATAAAATTTTAAATCAGGCGAATCTTGTAAAACAATGCCCATAGTATTTATTTATTCCATTACCAAACGACAAAAGTTAAAACTGGTCGAAATCATATAATAATTATGTGTGTGTCTGAATTTTACTCTTTAATGTCATCGATTCTATGTTAGAGAAATTTCCTGAAATTCGAAATGAAGGTCAAGGCCTAGTTAAGGTATAGAAAATTAAAATATTTTTGTTTGCTACAAATACAGTGTGTCCTTTAGAATTGATAATATTTACAAGCAAGTGGAACGAAAAAGGCGCCCAAACCTTAATACTTATGATTAGTTCTTATTATTAATTTGAACACGACTATCATTCGGCAACATTCAAAGTATACATATACCATCAGAACATTTCTAACACCCCTATGCTGACGGGAATCCATCAACAATTTTCTGAAGGATTTCGTCGTATATTCTATTGTACTCTTTTGCTCTTATACTGCTTTAACCTACTACCAGACGACAAAATCTCATACTGGTCCGAGTTGAAAGGAGTTGCAGACGACAATTTAAAGTCTATGAAATCTTAGATTTTCAGCTTTCTGGGTAGAAAACATTGTGTAAAATGAAAAAAATAGCTTGTTACAACCAATGTCTACAGGGCGAAATCACTTCAAAAATACATTTGTGACAATATGAGGATTCACCCTAGTTGTGTTGGTATTAAAATATATACCCAAATAAAAAGGTTCTCGTTGAATTGACTTAAACATAAATGAGCCTTTGTTTGGCGTCTAAAAAAATTAAATTACATTACATCTACCTATCTTGATAAAATGAATGTAACCAAATTCCGAAAAAAATCAATTGACCTAATCACAAACGAGAAAGATTAAGACTGGTCCAAACTGAAAGAGAATGCAGACAACAAAATATTTGGTTTAAATTGGAAAATAAATGACATATGAGGAAAAAAACATAATGAGAAAAGAAGAAATTGCTTGTTACAAGCAATTTCGTTTTCTCTCTCAATGTTGTACAAAGCTATATTTCTTCACTACCTAAAAATGCGGTATTAATGGATAATGGGTTGATTGAATAAACTATTGAATTGAATAGAATTATAATCCTAAATCTCTATCTCCTAATCTTCAATCATGGGTTCGATCCCCGGCGGCGGCACATATTCTTTCCGACATTTGTCTCTTACAAATAGGTGGATAATCGTAAACCTAAGTGGGATAGCAGCTAGAGGCTTGGAAAGGATGTAGTGGTAGTACTGGTGTGAGAAATACCAGGAATCCACTGTTAGGTTCTCCAGCCGCCGTGATATGACTGGAATACTGTTAAAAGCGGCGTTAAACCCCATTCAATCAATAAATCAACTAAATCTCTATAATGATATCCGTGTCATCTCCATCATACCATGTTAAATATCATTTTACATATTATATTTTATTTTCACTTACTTTCAACAATGATATTCCAATTGCACAAAATTAATTTATGAGGTCTAGACATCATTATTTTAATATTTCAGTCGTTTTTATACACTAAATAGATGCAATAAATAAATCACTAGAACTGGTCTGTTCGATAGCCTGGTCAGTGTTTCGCTGTTTAAACTACAGACGCAATATATTTCAGCTAACTGTCAAAGCATTGCGTTAACATACAGTATCAAGACAAGAATGTGATGATAAAAAAAATATTATTTCAATTGTGGATGTCTCCCTTCTGTCAAATTTTGTCTGGAACTGAAATATATGGTCTGAAAATATGGGTGAATACAGTTATTCCATTCCCACTCAATGACGCCTTAAGACGCCCCAAGAAAAAAAAGCTTTTGAAAATATTGTGGAAAATGAAGAAATTGCTTGCCACAAACAATTTCTTCATTATCCACAACGTTTTTCCAAAAGGTAAACAAAAATTAAAATTTCATAAGCTTTAATAATCGTCTGCAACTTTTCATTTTGGACCATTCTAAAATGTTGCCGTCTAGTAATGGGTTAAACGAATTCAATGTCCCCCTCCTAAAAAAACCAAGATATTATAGAAGGCTGACCTAGAAAGCTAGCCTTGACCTTGATCATGTCAGGTAATCTTGACCTTGGCATCAGGAGTTTTATATCAAAGGGAGCTATCATCATGCACAATATGAACAATATACATTGAAAAGCTAGGTGTGAGCTGATAATAGATTTTGTACAGTGTAGGTAGAAATAGTACTAAATGGTAAAGAATACGACCCTCAATAGCTTAACATTAATGACAGGTCCTAACATATCAAATATGAATCTTGAATAGTAGAGGACAAATAGAAAATATTAAGCTTTTTCTTAAGTTTTGCAGAAAGACTGACAATGTTAAACCAATATGCCCCTGATCTTTCGATGCAGAAAAAAAGGATTAAAAATGTGTAAGAATGTACAAGACTTTTGTGCCTGTTATATCCTCACTTTTTTCTTATTGATCATTTATGGGTTTTCCTATTTCTGATGTAACCACTTACTCATTCTAACTTTAGTTAAATATAACTTTGTAGGCGTATAAACTATCTAAAAGTCAAAACCATCAATTTCCTTTAACAAGAAACCAGTCGATATAGCCATAAATTTTCATGAAATAATACATTTCGTTATAACATTAATTACCATAGTTTACTAACAATTGATGGCTTAAAATATATTTGAACCTTGGCGTAATATTTCAGCCTTTACACATGCGCGCCCAGTAAAGATACATATCTACACAGTCTGATCAGAATCTTCACCGTATGTTCTATGGGTAGATAATGACCAAAGCTAATTCAAACGATTAGAGAATTTTCTTAATGCTCTTAGTGCCTGTTTGGCTTCTCAAGATTTAGGCACATGTGAAATGGTTGGACATGAAACGCATAGAAGCATATATTGACTGACAAGATGTAGTCTTATTTTGAAGATTTTAAAAGTTCATATGATATACATTGTGTCTTATTTTTAGCCCCTTACTGTTTCCCCCTATTGTTGTTGTTTTAAATTTCAGACTTGTCCAAATTTAAACGGGTAGCATACGACATTATAAAGTACAGTAACACTTGCATTAAACGAACACTCAAGGGAAGGTAAAAAGTGGTCGCTGAAGAGAATGGTCGTTTAAAACACATTTTGAAACCAACATGTCTACGAAGAATCGCTTCGTTTGCTTTCATATTTGTTGCCGATTGCTCATTTAACCCCTTGCTGTCCGAACCCATTAGTGTCGTCTCATTGAGACGACTCTGATTAATTCCAACAACATAGGGTTAAGTTATCATTATCATTTTACAGATACGTCCAATTCTTAATAGATATAGGTATTGGAAAGGAAAATGTGATAATAGCCGCTTATTGAAAGTGGTCGCTTTTTAGAGGTGGTCGCTTGAACAAGATTGGCTGTGAGTAAAATTATAAAGGTACCACTCCACATGTACTTCTTTTTCCACAATGTTTTATCAAGTATAATATCACAGGAACGTTATTATTAGGGATTGTATAAGAAAGGGTTTTGGTAAGGTACGTATTGTTGTATTCGAGCATGAAAATACATAATTTCTCTCCGATAAATAGACAGCGTGCGCCCGCCTACTTATAAACTAAATACCCCATAAAAGGGACCTAAACCAACTACTCATGGCTAACCCATAGCTGTCAAAGTCACAAGTGTCTAAATAAAATATCAATCAACAAAAGCCCTATCTTAACTCATATCTACTGATATCTATCTTTATCATCTTAAATGATCACCTTTACCGCCTGTGGGCCACTTTTAATTGCAATTTTATATAATCTTTTTTCGATATCTTCGACTTAAAATAATATTTGAAAAAAAAAATCTGAAAACAATACATTATTCAACTTATTACAGGACGACAAAATTTTAGACTGTTCCAGATTGAAAGAAGTTGCAGACGACAAGTTTTAGTTGATAGAATTTAAACAAGAGGACAACGATGACCCTATATCACCCATCTGACCAATATAGCTCTAGACTTTACTGTGATAGTTTTCAAAATTATGGAAGGATGTTATAAGGCAACGCTTTATTTAACAATCATTCACAGTGGGTTGTCAACATTATGACCCCTTGAGCGGTAACATGGTAATTGTCAGTAAGGCTCCATTTCCGTAAATTCAAAAATTATTGAGCAAAAATTGTAATCTCTAGAGGGGTAACACACAATTTCTCAATAATGCTCCTCCATATGACATCATATTTAATAGAATTTTTTCCTCAGGACTATACAAATATTTTCAGTAGGTTTGAGAAATTTTAGGCTAAAAAATCATAACCTAAAGAGTGGTAATTAGGAAATTGTTAATAAGGCCCCTTATCCCATGATATTGGTAAGGATGTCACCATATTCAATGGGGTTCTGAATTGTTGACGACGCACGACGGACAATCAAGTATCCCAAAAAACTCACGGTGAGCACGTTGTGCTCAGGTGAGCTGAAAATCTTCGTCCTCTTTAGTAGCAAACATCGTTGAAAATTAAAAATTGCTGTTACAAGCAATTTCTTTATTTTCACCATTTTTTTCCGGTTTATAAAATCCTTAAAATGTAAACAGTATAATCCATTTTCTATTCAGTTGTTTCAATTTCAGCACGATTTCTTTCAACAATGAAAATCGTCCAGCGGAATGTATCGTGAAAATCAAGAGTTGTAAGGAAAATCATAAAACACGCACATAGACGTTAGTTAAAACTGCAAAAAACACTTCGAACAGACAGTGACAGTTTATTAGTTTACATATAAATGAAAACGTTACGTCCACTCACAAGGTTTTGCAATACCGCAAAATAAATGCCAAATTCTCACTAAAATGGCTTCTTTATCCGTACCTATCTATTTTTTTCCTTATTACGATCTAGAAAACAGCCATTTTAACAACATTAATGCTTCCAAATATCTTGAAATAAATTATATTCCTATAAAGAGGTTATATCCTGTGGTCTTGAGTTCGAACCTCGACGAGGCCAATATTCTTTTCGAAATTTCATAGAAATCACCTTGACATGCATCATTTATCTCTCGCCAATGGGCGAATAAGTAGTACGTCTAAGTTTGGTGAGCTGACAGGGGCTGGAATGTTGCAATTGTACCGATAAGAAAACGTCAGGAAGCCGTGGTTAGGTGCACCAGCCAAACGCGATATAAATTAAACACTGTTGAAAGTAGCATTACACCCCCTTTTAACCATTCTTACAGAGAATAAATCCGTACTTACTTACGGATTATGTAAACAAAAAAAAGGTAATTTTGATTATCTGTATATGTATTTGCGGTATCTTTATACCCTGTAATTCTTACTTGTACAACAAACTATTTTGTTTCATTTTGATTAATCTATCATTATCACAATTCAAACACAAAACCATTATATTTCATAAAACTTCATAAGTCAGGAAATGATTTGAATTGTTGGCACAATGCGAAACACAACATTTCACGCGAAAAAAGTTGAAGCCCACATTTTAAAAACCCACGACATTTAAGAAGATTTAATTGTCTTATCTTGTTAGCGGCCCCAAAAGTGTCACCATTTTTCATTTCTAGACAAACGTCATATTCCTGACATAAACGCACGGACTCGGCCATTACGTTCAGATTTTGTCGATTTTTTTTGCGTTTACTGAGTGAAATTTATGTTGGCCAAGTTAACCTTTCCATGTTCTGTGTCCAAATGAGGGGTTTATAGATAAATAATGGCGATTGTCTTAATTTTTGTGTCATATTAATAGTTGAATTCTCCACATTCCGACTATTTCCTCTAAATCCATGATGTGATATCCATTTTTACAAGTCACGATCTGCTGAGAATTAAATATAAGATATACTCAAGAATTAAATTTGTTATCAACATTAATTTTCTCTTTTTCTAAAGACTTCTTTTAAACCCGCCCCTTTTCCTCTCCTCTCTCTCTCTCTCTCTCTCTCTCTCTCTCTCTCTCTCTCTCTCTCTCCTCTCTCTCTCTCTCTCTCCTCTCTCTCTCTCTCTCTCTCTCTCTCTCTCTCTCTCTCTCTCTCTCTCTCTGTCCCTGTCTGTCTCTCTTTAAGAATTTGATCTATTGTTTACAATATCCTTGTGGCGTAGTTACGACATTTAGGTCGTCAACCATCTTATTCTGTTGTAAGATATTACTGACCATATATTTTGCAAAATAATACCATTTGATATCCCAGTTTGAACTTCCTATCAGAGGTAGTGGGCGTGGCCAGTAACCTGTCAACTCACCGTACATATCGCTGAAAAACATCCATCAACAACGAACCCAAACATTTTTCAAAAATAATTCAGTGGTGTTCTTTATAATTAGCTAGCAAAGCTTTGATAGCTTAAGTCAACAGACAAATTTTGAGGTCCTCTCAAAGTTCAACGAGTGCAAACCGCCACTGGAGGCTTAACCACCAAATCTTTGGAATTGCCTAGTCGTTTAAAATAGTTCTTTTATATTTCAGGAAAATTGAAAACTTTATTCAAATTGTAGAGAACTCTGTCAAAAGCATGCTATTTACCCATTCCCACCCGATTCCGCTTTTTAAGCATCGATAGAAAAAATGTTTTGGAAAACATTGTGGACAATGAAGAAATTGCTTGTAACAAGCAATTTCTTCAATGTCCACAATGTTTTCTACCAAACAAGGGAAAGATTTTCTAAATTCAACCATGCTTTGCTAGCTTATAGCACTTGCATTACTTTGATTATTTATATTATCAAATTTTTCAAGTGGTCCTGTGAATTTCAAGTTCAACAAGAAATGACATTAATGGGAATCATTAAGTATCAATAATGCTCACCGACAGTAATTAAATGATGGACTATAGATAAATCTTACAAAGATAGTAACAAACTCTGCCCTCAATTCTATCTGTCGTTTCAAAATAAACAAATGTATCGATTTACTGAATACTGCAATTAAGAAAACCTTTACAAAATTTTCAAACTTTTATTGTTGTTGGTTTGAGATGAGAAACAATTGTTTTATGTACTCCAACTAAACCTAATTTTAAGAGAAAATAGTTTTGTGTATAATCTTATGTCATTGATAAGCATTGAATATATTACATGTATAACTAATAACATTGATTGTAGTATTATTATTTTATACCATTTTCTGTAGCATGCTGATTTAAATGTTTGCATTTGGACTAATGAGCTTAAGTCTTATTAAATACCTTTATCTGTATTGGTTTAAAAATCAATTCGAATTCACCTCAACAAACTTAATATGTTTTAGCTTTAACTAAAGAAAACGAAACGTAAGTAAATGAATTAATTCAAATTGATCGGGAATTCACCTAAAGATTAATTCTAAACACATTTTCATTATAGTGCACTTTTGTAATGCTTTCAAAATTGCATATAAAAACACACACAGCTGCAAAAGGTATTCATGTAAAAGTATAATAAACAAGAGGACCATGATGGTCCTAAATCGCTCACCTGAGGCATCCGCAAATCACAGTCCTTTTTTGTATAAAAAAGACTTAACTTGAGCTAAATAAATAAAACACACATAAGATTTCAGGCTTTGTACAAACAATCCAGTAATGCTTTCCAAAAAGATCAATGCCTTTGGCTTTATTGTTTAATCCATTACCAAACTATCCCACAATTTGTCACCCTCAGGAAAAAAGTTTTAAAAAAGCATTGTGAGAAAGGGAGTGACAAGCTATTTCTCCATTTCTATTAAAGAATTCTTTCAATGCGATTTACGCAATTTTTGACCCCAGGAGCAGAGACGTTTTTATCCTGAGAGCATATTTTCCTGTAACATAGTACAAAATTATTTAGTCATGCTACATACCAAATATGAATGCCCTTCACCATATATTTCAGAAGAAGAAGTCTTTCAAAGTTGCTCTAATTGGATGTTTTCCAAAATTTTTTACCTCTGGGGCAGTGCAATGTTTTGTCCCAGGGCTAAGATTTTAGCTAACACGGTAAAGAACCATCTGTTCATGCTATATACCAAATATGAATGCCTAAGACTTTGTAGATTGGGAGGAGAAGACTGTTGAACATGGTCTAACTGAGCATTTTTACTAACTTTGGACACCCACAGAAAGGGTAACCTACAGGCATAATTTTAATCAAAATTGATAGATAACAGCCAGGCTATGCTTCACTCAAAATACAAATGCCATCCGCCTTAAAATGAAGATTTTTTTTAACATACTCAAATTTTACTTTTTTCCCAATTTTTGGACCTCTAGTGCAGGGCCGTTTTTGACCCTGGGAGGACAACTATAAGTGATAAAGTACAAAACCATCTAGTTATGCTACATACAAAATATGAATATCCTAGACCTTATAGTTTAAGAGGAGATTTTAGCCTTTTGAAATTGCTCTTATTAAGAATTTTTCCAAACTTCGGACCTCAGGGGCGGGGCCATTTTTGACCCAAGAGATTAAATATTTAAAAACTTGGAAGAGAACCATATGATTAAGCTCTTTACAAAATATAAAGGCCTTTGGCCTTGTAGTCTATGAAAAAAACAACATCAAAGATTTCCTAAAATTTCTAATTTTCATATGCTGCAGTTACAACATTTTTTCACGGAATTAAATTCTTTTAACAACTTTTGAAGAGCTTCACCCAATGAACATCCTTGCAAAGTTTCAGTTTGATTGGCCAACTGGTTTAGGAGGAGAAGATTTTTAAAGATATTTGAAGAATTACTAAAGATACCCATTTTCAAATGCCGCGGCAACTTGAGTTTTTGACGGAATTAAATTCTTTTAACAACTTTTTAAGAACTTCACCCAATGAACATCCCTGCAAAGTTTCAGCTTGATTGGCCTACTGGTTTAGGAGGAGAAGATTTTTAAATATATTTAAAGAATTACTAAAGATTCCCATTTTCATATGCCGCGGCAACCAGAGTTTTTGACGAAATTAAATTCTTTTAACAACTTTTGAAGAGCTTCACCCAATGAACATCCCTGCAAAGTTTCAGCTTGATTGGCCTTCTGGTTTAGGAGGAGAAGATTTTTTAAGAAATTTAAAGAATTACTAAAGATTCCCATTTTCAAATGCCGCGGCAACCAGAGTTTTTGACGAAATTAAATTCTTTTAACAACTTTTGAAGAACTTCACCCAAGGAACATCCCTGCAAAGTTTCAGCTTGATTGGCCCACTGGTTTAGGAGGAGAAGATTTTTAAAGAAATTGTGGACGGACGGACAGACAGACGGACGGACAGACGGACAGACGGACGGACGGACGACGGACAACGACCGATCACAATAGCTCACCTCGCACTTTGTGCTCAGGTGAGCTAAAAATGTGTGAAAATTCTAAAAAAAAAAAAAATTGAAAAAATATGACATATGTCAATATATTTACCTGCTAGAATTTTGTATCAAGTTTGCATATTAAAATACTCCAAATTAGAGAAATGCAGAAACCAACTAACATAAAATAAGATAAGGACCCCATCTTATCTGAAACAAGCGTGGTTAAATGACGGCTTATCAGCCATCGATTACAGAACGACAAATTTCATATCAATTCTAACGATCAAGCAAATCTGCAACAAGTATGCATTATCATGCATGCAAATGACTTATCGTAATTTCTCGTATGGTTCCAAGTTTAGGCTGCCATTCCTTATTGCCATAGTGATCTGTCACGTGATAACAATCGAGCGACCGCGGTTCGGATGGCTGAAAGTGCCATATAGCACGCGCGAATATAGCAAGTGCCAGCCTCGGTCCATTAACAAATGTCATTTCGAATCTGCCAGGCCCTTGTGAGTAGAAGTATAAAATGTAGAGATTCCAATTTATTTTGATGTATTATAATACTAATGTGGATAATTGCGACATTCATCAAGGAATTTAGAATCGGTATGCAGGCAATAACAGTAAACAACTCAATTCAGAACTGTTTTGCTCTCTGTAATCTCGTACATTGTAGAAATTTAGTGGATTCAGAGGTGAAAATCGATTAAACATTTAACTTTTAATTGTAAAGTAATTTCACTTGTATGGTATATCATTCCTTTATCATAAAAAGAAGAAGAAGTTAATATACAGCTAGATCATATCGTCGGTGCGCGAGAAAAATGTCGTAACTACAGCTTTTATAAAAGTTTTTGTTCGCGTACCGACGATATTCATTAGATTCGAAAGACAGTTCATGTAACGCTCATAATAAATGTCACCAAAGTCAAAATATTGATGGATCTCTAAATGTATTTTTATCTCAGTATCATAGAAAGAAAAACGAATCCTACATCAGAGCATGTTTTATCTAGAAGTTCTCATTTTATTCAAATATGAGTTCCGTATTTCCTTTTTGATTTACTTTTTAAAATATTTTTGAGAGAATCACACCTAAGGAGTGGGTTTTACCCCGCATGTAGGGAGTTTGGCCAAAGACGTTTTTAGCCGAGACGTTTAAGCCTTTGGTCAGTTAAAATTGCAAAATAGAAATGTTTGGCAAAATCCTAGCTTAGATACAATATTGCAAAGGAATGTAATTAATTATATTAAATACGAAATGAGGGAATTATTCAAATTAAGTTTTACCAATAAAAAAAGCCAGGTTAGGTAAATATAAAATTTATGCAGTTAAAATCAGACAAAATATAGTGTAAATGAGAAATTTCAGAAAAGACATCTTTCATTAATGCCAGTAACCTTTTACATGATATAATATCAATATAATGATAAAGGTTGAAGAAAAACAAAAAAGAGTGAAATGCATTCTATCAAACACTTTTCATATGATTTGGTTGTAAAAGACTATCCAACATTTTTCGGAATATTTTAGTATAAAATATTTGCACTACTTAAAAAGATAGCAAACACACAAATTTGTCTCTGCGCAATATTTCTTTATAGTTAAATTTCTTGTGAATTGATCATACATATTCCCGGTATAATATTCTATTTGATCAAAATTTCTACGATTAATATTGATCTGGCCAAAACGTACCTCCACCTATTTTTATGAACACTATGCATATAATTTTCGTTTTTTCTTGTTGTTGTTGTCGCTGTTGTTGTTTTTACCCCAAATTTATCACGGGCTTTTTTGTCTCTGTTCCTCGTAAGATAGTTCGCAGTTCATGTTTATGTAACATTAACATTTTATATAATAAAATAATGGTAATCAAGTCTTCATAAACTTACTGCATACTTCTACATCTGAAATTTATGCTGGCCACGCCTACTTAAGTCCGACAGGAAGTTCGAGTTCGAAATCAAACGGCGTTATATAGTAACATTTATGGTCAGTGACATGTAACAAAAATAAGCTGAAGTTACGACGTTTGGGTCGCCTACACCAACAAAAATACTTGCGATAAATGGCGGAGTTCAAAGTTCACTTCCTATATAAATGGATGATTTGACTAGGTTAGTAATCTGCAATATGGAACAACAACTATTTCAGAGGTCAATTTTTACATACATGTAGGGCTAGTCTCAATACATTGTGTATGATGGTAAATAGTAAGGGCAAAAAGTTAACGCAATGTGACAGAAGGAACATTTTTGGTATACCATGTAATATGACTGACGAGCCCCTGGCAGATGTCCCAGTATCTGTATACCATCTCTCATAACTAGCATACCCATGGTATACCCATAGCAGATGTCCTGGGATTCCACACTTGACACTCGAAGGAAACAAATCAAGTCTGTCTTGAGATGGTCACTTACCGATACCAACAAGTGAAACGTTTCATCGTTAGAAAAGCTGCACCAGCAATAATATTTCTTCGGGAAAAATCTTGAGATAACAGTTTACACAATTTTATTTCCTTTCTGCAATTGCTTTCTGCACAAACGTCGGTCTTAATTTCCCCTCGTAAAAAAGTACTCTTGGTTGTTTGGTGATGATCTATTTTCAAAGTGAAACCACTCTGATGACAGTAAAATAAATTAAAAACTTGACAATAATAAAGTGAAAATAAAATATGAATATTTTTAACGTGTATTTTATGTCATTAATCTCCTCATACGTTCTTCAAGTGCCTTTATTCAATATATGTAGCGTATATTTAGAATCAAGTTCCAAATAGTTAGAATACTCTGTCCTATCGCGATTCCTCAAATGCACTCCATTTTATTCGAATAAAATGGCTCGGTCCCTTCTACGAACTATCGAGGTTTAATGGACAATGAGAAACTTTTCCTCCTTAATTCATGATTTATCATAATATTCGAATCTATGAAATTCATTCTTTTTTTTTCTCTTTTTTTTTTTCAGTACATAGATATTTTACTTCTGCGAAGAAATGAAGCAAACACCACACCTATCTGAAATGCCTGATCTCAATTTCATATATTTGTTTAACGCATTACCAGACAACAAAAGTTTAGACGCGTCCAAATTAAAAGAAGTTGCAGAAGACAACTTTGTGAAAATTTGGATAGAAAAAAATGTGGAAAATGAAGAAAATTGCTTGTAACAGTTTCCTCATTTTACACAAGGTTTTCCTTTTTTTTTTTTTTTTTTTTAATTCATTTTTTCTTGAGTGGTGTCCAAAAGTGTCACTGTGTGGGAATGGGTTAAAAGTACCAGTTGGCTTCTTATCGTCACCCACACTCACGGTTACCACAACAGCTCTCAACCCATTACCAGACAGCAACATTTCAGACTGCTCAAATTCAAAATTGTGAAAAATGGTACATTTTGGTCTTTGGAAATGTAAATCTATTTGTTATATAGAGCAAATCATATAATTGGAAATAAAAGAAGTACTTTTTATCTTTTTTCACAATGTTTTCAAAAGATTTTTTCTCTTCTGAGAATGAACTGATAGCAATAATAAACATGTATCCTCATAAACTAACACATCTTTTATTTAACTTTAACAGGTTGTTCTTGATGGTGATGTTGTGTTATTCGAAAAAGATTCTGGTTAAAACATAGAAGGCACAACGAAATTTCAGCAGATGCAGGAAAGAAAGATCAAATTATTCTAAAAGAGAATTTATAATCATGTGCTCCATATCAAACCAAGGTTAGCAAAATTAGTTAAACATCCTAAAAAAGTGTAAAAGATAGTTCAAACATATGCATCTCAATCTTTAAAAACGCCGAGTGCACAGTATAATCATAATTACTGAATTTGTTTAGTTTTTCAAGTAAGTTTCAGTTAATAAGTTCTATATGCCCTTTTTTCTAATACAGGATTGGAGACTTTACACGTCTGGATGAAACGACATTTACAAATAGGTTTTTGCTCACGGAAGTTTGGAATTAGGAAGATTAAAATACTGATTATAATTCACAGATCATAAAACCGTGGTAAAATTATGAACAAGTGGTTCACGAGACGTTAGATTTTAGCTCAAATCCACGGGGTGCATCAACGCTTCTCTGTCAGCTCGTTTTATCCTTAAAATTATAAAGTTTACACAATACAAGAGAAAGTAAATACTGATTTTCAGTAATATTTATGGAAGTTCAATTACATAAGGTTTTATTTTTTCTTGATGTGCATAAAAAAGCGTAATGGTGTGGATATAGGAAAAATTAGATTTATATTTTGCCTCTCTTTCAAACAGTTCTTATGGGAGGTAAGTAATATTCGATGGTCATCTACCACTTTAGAAAAAAAACTTTCCAATAACATGTAAGTTACATGTTGTCCAGAATCCAAAACAACAAAATCTGATAAATATACGAGTTTCTGCAGTCCAACAGATACATTCATTTAGTTATTTGTTCAATTGGCCAATTGCTGGTCACGCCCAGTGACCTCCCACCTGACACGAGGTATTGAAACGACACGATTTTGTAAAATGTTATGTTCTGGGAGATAAAAAAGAAAATTGTGAGTTTGGCCCCCTAAAAGCGTAACTAACTAAGAAAAACTTAAATTAAATGTCATGGGTCCGATTAAAACCGCACAACCCCTCCTTTTAGCGCCCCTCGCGAAAAAAAACTTTGAAAACATTGTGGATAATGAAGAAATTGCTTGTATCAAGCAATTTCTTCATTATCCACACTATTTCCTGTATAAAAAGACGAAAAAAAAATTGAGTTCCATCATCTTTGAATTGTCGACAGCAGCTTCTTTAAATTTGGACCAGTCTAAAAATTTGCTGTGTTGGAATGGGTTAAATAAATGCATTGGTTGGTCAATCTTTTTTTGAATTTGACAGCGACGGTGTTCCAATTATTCAAACATTTCTTTGTTAGCCAAGACATGAACGGGTAAAGAGGATTCAGGGACTCTACCTATTAAGGCCCACACAAAATACGTCGGTATTAAATGCCAGAAGTGGGTTTGAAACTAGCCAGTGATAGGAGAAATATCAAAATTATATCTGTAGAAACAGCGGGAAAATTTGTCAAGAAACCCAGCCTAATCTACTGTCAAAATCCCTCTACCTCTCTGTGATTCAATATTAAGCTGTAGAAATAACGTTTAACTTTTCTTAGTCGACACCAATTAGACTTTGTTCGAGTAAAAAGACGGACATTTTTTACCGTTAACAATCTTTCGACTAAAATATTTAGCATGAGCGGGTTTTCCCCAAACTTTTTCAAAGAAATCACGTTTGAACATAAACACTGATCAAATTGATATACGGAATTTGGCTTTTCAAAGAAAGCAAGAAAATATTATCGGTTTCCGTTTTGTTTAAAACATTTTGGCTCGTTTTGGAGACACATTATGTTAGATTTGCTGAAAACCTCCCCGCTGTGTCTTCACGTCAATGATAAATCATGGACACGTGAAACATTCTAAATATTATATCATTATCATTATTATGACAAACAAATGCAATTTAACAATGAAATGAAAAGAATATCGGGCTGCCGACAAGTGTAATCTGGGCAGGTTTTTTTTTATTTTTATTTTTTAAAGCTAAATAAAAAAAAAGCTCAAAAAAGACAACGAGAAGTGAATGTAGAGGTATTTACAAAACTGTGTTTCGATGGCGGTGGTTATATACTAAATAGTGGAAAAAATAATTGTTTACCGCGCCCGTCAATCAAAGAATCAATCGACTAATCAAACCATTTATTTAGACCGGAACTTTCACTCAAACATTGGTTGATATTTATGCGATTTATGCGACATTCATTTAATGCCGAATAAAGAACATATGTATATTTTTGTTGGTTTTGGCGACTTGAATGTCGTAACAACAGCTTAATCAAGCTGTTGTTACGACGTTTAGGTTGCCAACCAACTATTTTGGCTTTTGTTACATGTTAACGGTCATCAATGTTATAAAATAACGCCGTTTAATATCGTGCTAAGTCAGTGGGCGTGGCTGACCGAGTCAGCGATCCGTTATTACATTTCAAACCAAGCTTATTGAAAATATTTAAGGGAAAACGCTTGATAACACGATCAGGAAAAAGGAAAACGCATTTAAAAATCTTTTCCGACAAAGTGTTTGTTAACAATTTGTTTACAACCACGAACGCTAAACTGTGAAAAAATAGTTTTCCTACAATTTACAAAGGTTTCAGAATCGCAGAGTTTATTTTTTGTGTCTGCGTGAGTATGTGTGGTTGTCGTATTCTAACGTTTTCTTGTTGTTATTTCTAAACAAATTTAAAATTTTCTTTTCTCGTAATGAGTAAAGGATTCCAGAGAAAAGTTCGTGCCTTCTTTACCTGACTCTGCGATTTCTAACTGACATTTAGTGGATTATTAATGCCAATATCTTCATGGCTTATCAGCTCCCCTGTATCTTTACAATTATTAACAGGGAGGGCTATTATAGAGAATGAGTCCCGCCGTCTATTTTTCATACATTATAAAAATGATTGAAAATAAATAAATGTCACTTGTCACTCATTTTTGATGGAACAGCCTATGGGAAAACTACCGATTTGAAACTCTTTCTTCAACCGATTTTGGATAAAGAAAAACGTATGAAATAACAATAAAGAAAATACACCAGGAATGCACATGAACCCGCGTGTACCTTTTCTTTTTATTGTCCTGTGAAATCAAAGAATATGCCTTTTCTCATAAAAACAATTCTTTTTCCGGTTAATATATATTAAATAATCCAAACCGAATTTGAATAATTTCTAGTTAAATGTACAAGTGAAGGGTAAAATCTCTTAAACTTAGAAATGATCGGACACGGTGACTCCTGTCTGAACCACGATGGACACCGCCCTATTTGTTGTGTTTCTTAATAACTAATAACAGGTTTATGTCAGAAATATCATGTACCGATTCAATAGAGCTGACATGATATAGCACCACAATTGACCAATGGCTGGCCCAGCCCACCTTCTTCGTTAGCCCCGCCCAATAACTCCGACAGGAAGTCCCGCTTCGATTTTAAACAGCCTTACTTTGAAAATTGTGTGGCCAGTAGCATGTAACAAAAAGTAGTATAGTTGGTTGGCGACTTAAACGTCGTAACTACAGCTTGAAGAGATTACTTGTTGCCAGTGTTTCTTCATTATCAACAAGCTTTTCTACCCCTTTTGACAAATATTTTTAAAATTTCAGTTTTAAAATCGTCATCTATTAATTCTCTCAATTTGAACCAGTCTATTTTTTGTGTGAAGGGACCGGGTTAAGGACCAATATGAAACAATATTGTTCATGGAATTTCTCTGAACACCCTCAAGCAGGAATGCATCAGTACGAACGATAGAAAAAGTATCAGTAGAAACATATTTCAAGAAACTCTATAGTGTTATTCCGGCAAATATTTGAATACATGATTTTAAAATGATCCTTTCTATGTCGAACAATTAATTTTAGAAATTTAATAAAATAGCACGTTATTCATGTGCTCTTGAAATGAGAACAAATTGTTCAACAGATATCGAATAAACAAAGAATGTAGGGAAAAGGCGCGATTCGGAATATGTTTTAAATATATTTTCCAAATTATCCGAAATGTCTGTATAATGTACTACGTAACTAAACCGGAGAAGGCGAAGCTTGCAACTGTATCCCCTTTATTTCGACTGTATTTAATCCATTAAATCGTAACTTCCTTACTATATTTATTGTTTTAGCTAACCCACGTGTGTTTTATTACACGAACCTTGTACCCACATGGTAACGTGTTCTCCCTTCAAAACTATTGGGTTTCAAAACCCCTGATTTATTTGGCTATGGAAGCCAGTTGGCAAAACTGGTCTGGATTTTTCAGTTTTGAATTCTACGTGGAATTCGGGAAACTGTGGTGGTCATTGAGATGAAGTTAACCATGATAGTTTATGATCCGTTTTACATAGGGACACACGCATAGGTCGTAAACTAGTCTAACAGTAATGTATAATTTTCATTCCGGACAGTTTTTGGAAACCTAATTTCATATCTTATCATAGTGGTTTTGAACAATATCACAGATACGAATTGCTTCCATAAACCGATTCTTTGAAACATTGCTTTTCCAAAGGTATTTAATTAAATCTTAATTTGGAGAATACTTTCCTTGATTGGTGGTTTTATATTTGCAAGTTCATCGGGCAATTGACCAATCGTTGATGTCAATCAAGGGATCAAGCGACCAATCAAATCATTTATTCAGTCCGGACCTGAGCTTTCAACTCAACATTGACCGCCATTTTTAAAGTTTTTTTTGTTGGTTTAGCGACTTGAATGTCGTAACTACAGCTTATTCAAGCTGTAGTTACAACGTTCAGGTCGCCAACCAACCACATCACTATTTTGCTACATGCTACTGGCTATGAATTTTACAAAATCGAAGCGGGAGTTCCAGTCGGTGTCAGTGGGGCAGGCTAAAGAAGTAAGTGGACGGGGCCAGCGACTGGTCAATTAAAAAGGGTCATAAACCGAAAAGGCCTTGAAAATATAAACTAAGCGTTGTCGTACAATCTAACGGCGATGTTTAGATTAAATTTTACCATAATAGTAAAATATACAAAACCTTGAACGTTACGTCAAAACGTTCAATCAATGACGTCATCGTAACCAGTAGTTTTTGCAAGCCAATGTAGCAGGTTAACGTAGGTTTTCAATACCATTTACATCAGAGATCGTATGATTCATATGATTGACGTTGATCCCAATATGAACGCTGTATGATATCAATATACCCCATCAACGGAACGATCTGTAGTCGGGTGGTCTGTACTCTATCCGCCAATAATAAATTAGATAGACGGTGATTTACAATTCCATCTGGCTGCGATCTCAGCAAGTCTTGGTGAGAAGGGGCGGATATCATTCTACAACCTCTTCTGATACCAATTAAACGCCACATTTTATTTTACATGAGAATTCTCTTCTTCAATGATCCACAGACAAAAAGAACGATAAATCTATTTTTGTCCGTATTCAAGATAAAGCATGCGAACTACAAAAAGAAGACATAAAATACCATCAACCCGCGACGATCAACGGACCGAGATTGTCAATCAAAAGATCAATCCACCAATCATATCATTCATTTATATCATAGGTGAACTTTGGACTCCATCATTGGCAAACATTCATGTGAAACATTTTTTCTGGTTAGGAATCCTAAACGTCGTAACTAAAAATGTTGGCTAATTCAAAATGTAGTAACGACGTTTAAGTCGTAAACCAACCATTTTATTTTTGTCACATGTTACTGGTCAAAATAAAGGTGCTCAATACCGTTGCGTAACTTCCTGTCGGAGTCAGTGGGCGGGGCCAGCGATCCGTCAATTTTAGACAGTCTTTGTTTTAAAAAGAAAAGCTCCATTATCTTGTTGTATCAAGTTGTGTCAAAGACTCAGTCTAGAATCGCGCCAGATGAAGGTTTATAATGGAGACATGGCTAAGTACAACAAACGAGATAAGCAATATCGTCTTTGTGCGATTAAAATGTCGTAAAAACAGCTTTATTCAGCCTGTATTTACGACATTCTGCTCGCCCAACGGCGATAATTTTATTGTCTGATATGAGGTTTTTGAAGTAATCAATTACCAAACAAACTTTTTTCAAGCAAAATACATTTTTATTGATGAAGTCTAGATCATTTATACAATTTAAAAACAAACAGAATTTCCAAATGCTCTTCTTTTGTCACATGCTATCTTGAAACCAAAATACTTTCAGTAATCTTCTAACGTCGACCGGTTGATCAATGATCGTAACTACAGTTATTTAGAGCGCCAGTAACACCTTCTCCATCAAACTTAATAAAATAAATAAATGATTCTGTAATCTTCAAATGATTGTTCATTTCAATGCCCTACCCCCGATTTCTCATTACTGTTTTATCAAACTTTTTAAATAGGAGTTCGGCCCGAACATAAAATACAAATGAATATACATTTTTTTTTCTTTCGTGGATGAATTTGAGCCAGTCCGAAATTTTGTCATAATGAGTGGGTTAACATATAGCTACGTGGTTTTAGCACCCAAACGACAATATTGTCCTTGTCGACGTGCGTAGGAAGTAAATTCCCTACATCCTCTCGTTATCTATTGTTATCTCGTGAACGACGAGATTTCGTTTACAAAATGGCAGACAGACAGAGTGAGAGCGTCGTGTCTTCAATTATGCTTGATTAGATAGACAATTACAGCGCAATGTACTGTCTCTCGTCCGAGATTGGGAAGGCGAGGTCATGACAAGTTTGTCTGACTATGCATGGAAATCGGAGAACAAACCATGTCTAACTTATTACATGTATATTAACACTTTACCACACGAGAAAATTTGAGACTGGTCCAAATTAAAAGAAGTTACAGACGACAATTTCAAGTTGATGAAATTTTAAAATTCTTGGTCTTTTTGGGATAGAAAACATAGTGGATAGTGAAGAAATAGCTTGTCACAAGCAATTACTTCATTATCCACAATGTTTTCCCAAATGTTTTTCTTTTGTGGCTTCGAGAAGCTTGATTGTGTAAGATTGTGTTAATTGCCTCTAGCCAGCTCTGCCAATTAGAAATCGACTAAATTGGTCAGCAACTTTTCTTAAGACTGGAAGTGAAATGTTGGAACTCTAACAGTCCTGTAATAAATATTTGGTTTTTGGCCCATTAGTCCAAATGTGCCTCGGCATAGATTTCTGTCCTCGGAATGCAATGCAAAATATATAAGGTCAAAATTTGAGACTAAAGTTGTCCTTGAAATATGTTGCGACCTTTTGCGACCTTTTGCCGTTTGATACATCAAGGTCAAACGGCCTTGTCGGAGGTCAGTTGGCGTGACCAGCGATCCATCAATTAAAAACTTTGTGTTTCGAAGTATGTGATCATAGTTACAATACTCTTAATTATAGGTCTTACAAGAAACAAAATCTTTACGGCTACAAACGATCATTTAGCATGTCTAGATGGCTTGGATTCCATGCCTTTTTATTACAATACAACCTCAAAATGCTTTTAAAGGTGTCGTTAAGCCCAATTTCAATCCATTTTAATAATAAGCATGGATAAACCAAACATGTGATAAAGGGATAAGCAATTTTTCACCGTTCCCGGTTGTCCGGTAACCTGATTCTCTTTCACAAGTCGAGTGATAATGACCACCATTACGGTAGATCCCAGGGGGGAGTTTCCTGTGTCGAGTGGGAGACGGCCTCTATTGTCACTAAATCCACTCCTATCACATACATCACCATAGCTTCACGAGCGAACGGTTCTCGAGAATATATCGTCGTTGGGCGAGCAAAACCTCGTAAATACACCTTGAATAAAAAGCTGTATTTTCGACGATTCGCTCGCCGAACAATGCTTTGTTTTTTTTTAAGACGAAGTGGTATTACTTGAAAAAAATCCCACGCAAGCCCGTTTTCTAAGACCTTTGATAAAAGGGTTTGGGGAAACAATGTGGAAAAAGAAGAAATTGCCTGTTAATCAAGCTTTTTTTATTTATTTATTTTTTTTTTTTTTATTCATTCCTACCCTGAAACACAACGATTTTTACATTCTGACAACTTGAATAGTCGTCTGCAAAAACTCATAATTAGGACATGTCAAAAGATTTTGTCGTTTGGTAATGGGTTTAGGAATATGCATACGTCTTTACAAATCCTCAGATCCTTTATGACCTTTAAAATGACAAACGCTACAAGCGAAGAGCAGATTGAAATCTCGGATCGTTGTGCAAGCAGTACAAGTCAGAACAACGATATCAGTTGTGTCAAAATATTTTTCTAGTAAATAATTCAATAGTTAGTTTCAGTTAAACAGGCATATTCGGGGCTCAGCATCATTAAAACAGGAATATTCCGGGTTCGATCAAAGAACGGGCACATACCCCTTCCATGTACTTGATCGCATCGACTGGTGTAAAACGCATTGACTCAACACTAAATGACCAATCGCTGGCCCCGCCCAATGACTCCGACATGGAAGTTCCGCTTCGATATCATACGGCGTTATTTTGCAAATGTATGGCCATTTGCATGTAACAAAAAGGTAATATGGTTGGTTGGTGACCTAAACGCTGTAACTACAATGGCGGCAAATGTTTGAGTTGATAAGCTTAGTTCCGGGCTGAATAGATCAGTTGATTGGTCGGTTTATTCCTTGATTGGTCACGATTGGTCAATTCAAGTACGTTAACTTTTAAAATTACCCGAAGAAGCTGAATTCTACAGCCCGTTACAAACGTTTTATAATAACATGTGTTTGTAGTTTATGCTTCAAATGATATGTTTATGAAATAAATATCCGACCATAGAGCTAGTGACAGTTCGGATCGTGTAGCTTTCAAAACGTCGTCTTGTCAATTTTAAAAGATTTTTCATTTTTAATGAAGGATATTGGTCACCTCTAATTGACTTAACTGTTTAGAATCCGAACTTAGTAATCATATTTGGGTTAACCCATTAACAGACGGCAGGTCAAAATTGAGAGGAGTTGCAGACGATAATTTAAAGGTAATGAAATTTTATATTATTTATCAACTTTCTGGATAGAAAACATTGTGGGAAATGAAGCAATTGCTTGTTACAAACAATAGTTTTTCGGGGAGGGGGGGGGCGTCAGAAAGGGTCATTGCGTGGAAATGGATTGAATAAATTGTGCCTTTGTTACTATCAACCATTTCAATGAAACCAAAGGACCTAGACAAAATACCAACAAAATATAGGCTGGACCAAATTCAGAGGGCTGTTTCAAGCTGATACAATTTTAAATATATACGTCTTCTGGAATAGATAGTAAATGTGAAACATGAAGAAATGGCTTGATAAAAACAATTTCTTCATTTTCAATATTGTTTTCCTGAAGTCTTTTGTTTAGAGCCGTAAAAAGGGGTTTATGTGAGAACGGGTTTTAAATGAAATTTGCATATTAAGATATGATATATTTGAGATTCGGATATCTAAAACAAAACATGCTTATCGGTCGATCTGTGTAGCCTATTGAAGGAAGGACCTTTACAAAGTTTGCTATGAATACAATACAGCTTCTTTTTGTCAACCACAGTAATAATTTTCCGTTCTGGTTGAAAATCATTAAGAAAAAGATTTGCGCATATATTTTTCTAACCCAAATACAAGACGACAAAATTTTCGACTGGTCCAAATTTCAAAGAGGTTGCAGACGACAGTTTATGGTTCACGGAATATTTTGTCTGTTGTGCTAGAAAACATTGTGGATAACAAAATAATTATTGTAATAAGCAACTTCTTCATTTCCACAATGTTTTCAAAAGCTTTCTTTAAATCTTATGGGAGCCAAGAAGCGATATTGCGTGGAAATGGGTTAAATAAAAGTACATGAGATTAGATACTTTGTTTTATCCACAAATCTACAGTGATGTGGAATCCTAAACAATTTGGAATAGTGTTTCCACTTCTCAGTTTAGCCGTCTCTTTGTTGGAAAAGCAATAAAAGTCAGTTTTCGGAAACCAATTAAACACAAGGCTTTTATTATAGTCCACCTGACTCTATTCTTTCGATAAGAACATTACAATGCCACCCTTTGTTACAATATGAACAGATATATCAAATGATAAGATAAATAAAAGACGTGGACAGTTGGAATATGGATTATGTTTCCATGGATAAATTTATTGGAATTAGCGTTTACATATTAAGAAAATAAATCGAATAGTACATGCACTTCAAAGCTACGAATTCTGACAAACTATTCCATTGAAGCACGATCTTACCCATTCCCACACAATGACGCTTTTGGACGCCCCCCCCCCAAAAAAAAGAAAAACAATTGGGAAAACAATTGGGAAAACATTGTGTAAAATGACGAAATTGCTTGACAAGCAATTTCTTCATTTTACACAAAGTTTCTACCAAGAATGTTAAAACAGTAGAATGTTAAAACATCTATAATTTCATAAACTTTAAATTGTCGTCTACAATTCTTTCAATTCGGACTAGTCTAAACTTTTGCTGTCTAGTAATGGGTTAAAAGAATGCATGTCGTGGGAGATAACGACCAAGAAACACTCGACCTGTACAGTTGAAACAATGTCCACAAATGCCACGATTAAATTCTCTTTAATTACTCTTTACCCATTATCAGACAACAAATGTTTCGACTTGTCCAAATTGAAAGAAGTTTCAGACAACAATTTAAAGTAAATGAAATTATAAAATTCTTTGTCCTTCTAGATAGAAAACATTGCGGAAAATGAAGAAATCGCTTGTGACGAGCAATTTCTTTATTTTCCACAATGTTTTCAAAAGTCCTTTTGCTAGGGGCATCTAAAAGCGTCATATTTTCGGAACGGGTTGAATTCCCGATTTTCATTTAAGAGATGAAGAGAATATTTTTTGTTTTCATAAAGGTATGAATCGAAAAACTAATCGCTCGGTTCGTACCTCCATGAAAACAAAAACAATGTTCTCCTCATTTCTTATAATTCAATGGCATTGAGCTAAAAAAAAAAAAAAAAAAAAGATTTACAAATTTTGATACCTTTTTATATGGAACTATTTTTGTGCGTAAGCATATAAAATCGCTGCGTGCTCAAAATTTTGTTCATGGAGTTATGAATAAATTTTTTCGACCAATCAGAACGCTCGTTTTTGATAGACGAAACTAAAAATTAAATTATTTCATTTTGCAATGTAAAGTGACTTTATAGTAAGGAGAGAAAAGCCGAGTTGTACTCCCTCAAGCTATCAATTGTGATTTCAATATCAAACGTGGAGAATAACACACATTTACTTTTAAAAACGGAAGATTTTTGAACACACAATAGTTTCAGAGCAAGGCTTATTAATCTAATAAACAAACTAACAAAAGCCAAAAATCAATATATGAATTCCAAACAGAGCGACAAATCAACTGTAATTCAATTAAATCTGATGGTTTTATGATGTATCAGAATAAAGGGCACGTTATGACAAAGGAAGGCTTTCCATTTCTTGGTTTCAAAACTTATTTCTAGGATAGGAAAAATGAATTTTAATATAAAAAGACTCTACAATATGAATATTAAAAACATTTCAAAACAAATCTGCTAAAAACCCTCCTTTTGTTGGCATTAATATAATATGGGGAGAAGTTGTCAAAGATACAGCGTTTGAATGTTAGACTTTGTTAAATTAATATGTTTTCTATTAACATTTTACGTTTATTATCAAATAATTCAATTTTTGGTTTCGCCTTTCAAAAAACGAACGTTCTGATTGACCGAAAGAAACGATTCATACCTCCATGGACAAACTTTTAAGCACGCAGCTATTTCTTATACTTCCGCATAAAATAGTTCCAAGCTTAAAGTATCAACATTTATAAAATATTTGCTTTTTTCACTCAAATACTTTTGTTTTCATAAGGTATGAAAGGAAAAAACTTATCACACTTATGTATGAATCCGCTTCGTGTATTCATACAGTATGATTAGTGTTTTCGTTTTATACCTCCTTGAAAACAAAAAAATATTAATTTCATCTTTTAGATATGCCATTTCATTTTTGAAAGACTATGGTTATTTATTTAGTTTTCGATTCCAATGAAAAATGGTATTTCATCGAACTCATGAACAAATGTTTATGTCCGGAAACAGAGTGTACTTCATGATGACTCGGAGTTGACATTCCAGATATTTTACCAAAGCAATTTAGAGGGACCGACAGCATTCAACAAAATACAATATCACGTCCCTATGATTATACAAATGGAATATAGAAAACAAATATGATTATCCTTCAACTTTAATGGATGAATGCGTGATATTGTGCTTTCGGGGAAATTAGCTAGTTATTAGGACTTTACAGAGAACCAATATATTGAACGGTGCAAACCAAATATGCGTGCATGCATTTTTTTAATACTATTAACCCATTACAAGACAACAATACATTAGACAATATTTCAGACGTGTTCACATTAAAAGAACATTACAGACGACAATTCAAAGCTGTTTCTTGGAAAACACTTTCCACAATGTTTTCCAATATATGTTTTATTTTAATCGAGAGGCGTAAAAGAGTGGGATTGTGTAAGAAAAGATAAAAAATATTACACAATACTTTCTCGACTCTCTACACTTTTTTGAGATTCCAAACTTAATTAATACTTCCAGCTTTAGGTAAAAAAAATACATCATCTTCAAAACCAATTTATGTGTTTTTAAGTATATCATAATTCTAGAAGAAGGACAAAAGATGTAACATTATAGCAGATCGATCCGATCGATAAAAGAAGCTGGTCTACAGCTGTGTCTTTGTGTACAATATTAGGCAAATTAATGGTATGAATCAAATTGATTCGGCAATCAAATCATTACTTCAGTCTCAATGTTATATCCGTAATCCTAAAAAAACGTAGTTGGGTGTGCAAAATGTTGTAACTACAGCTTTATTCGCCCAACGATGCTTTCTTATTCAAGCTTTATTTACCACTTTTAAGTCGCCTATAAATATTTTTGCATTCATTTTTCCACAGCGAAATGTCTTAGAAAGCACTTTGCAAACTTATGTCTTTTGCTATTATCGACAAAATACCTTGTCGGAGTGTAGTGGGCCTTGTTAGCGATCTGTCAATTTCTTAATCATAAGCTCAAAGTTAAGTTGTAAAATCGCTTACTCCATCTAATAACTGGAAGTTGATATTCATGCAATAGACAAGATGATATTGACGTAAATTTAAAATTTCCTAGTCATATGAAATAACAACATAGTGATACATGTATGAGAAAAAACTCGCAATCTCAAATATATCAAGATAAATCAAGCAAGTTAAATGACACAGTTCTGATCTAATAATCTATTATTTTCAACTGATTATTTAAATTTAAGAAGAATTTGCTATTTGCGAAACCTAGAAGAGAACCGAGCTTCATTTGACATGGCGATATTATACAGTTATGGATTACTTTTACCCGACCACCCTGCTCGTAAATCGTACGTTTTGTGGTAATTACCTTTTAACCGTGAAAATTCCTGTCAATCAAAATGGCATTTAAAGTTTCCGGGGATAGGGTTTCAGTTTTATTTCTCCTGGTTTTATTTTTTCCTGGCTCAGGTTGTCCGATGCGAAAACAAGGGAAGGGTTTGCCCGTCAGTATTATACTTTGAAAGAAAAATCATAATAGGCTTTATACATATGGATTGTATTTTTAGATAAAGTTAATCTTTCTGTGAAAAACAAAAAACAAAAACGTTGCAGGTTTAAAAAATATTTTCCAAATTAGCCAGATGGTAAGCAACCGCGTCTCTCCTTTAATAACCAGTTGGCCAATGATATCATTTACTGAGACTAGAAATAAGTTTTGATCTCCAACATTGGCCGCCATTTTGTTAACCTTTTTTGATGTTTGGCGACTTAACCTTCGTAACTATAGCTTATTCCATTTGTAATTACAACGTTCAGGTCGCCAACCAACTATTCTACATTTTGGTACCATGTTACTTGCCATATTTGTTTTTCTTAGTAAAAATATTGTAGACAATTCAGTATGTTGATGTTGTAGGTCACTTCCTAATTTTCACAATATTTTCTAAAGCCTATTTCTAAAGGGTAAAAGAGGTGGGATCGTGTGGGAATGGGTTGAGTATTCAGGAAAACTACAGTCCTTACGTTCTGAAACATTCATAGCGATATCTGTATCATGTACGAGGTATCAGAAAGTGTATACTATACAAGGGGACATGTTTAACACTTTCCTGTTTCAAAAATTGTAGACCTATCCAAATTCAAAAGTTTGGAGAGGAAAATTGAAAGTAGGTAATAAATAACCACTGTAGAAAAAGAAGAAATTGTTTGTATCAAGCAACTTCTTCCCTTTCGACAATATCTTTTTTCAAATATAGAATCACAGGGACGTAAACACCTGGGAAAGGATTGAGAAAACCGTATGTATCTGATGCATATGTTACAAAACTGATTACCTATAACCCCCTCAAATTTGCAACAGATCTCTCTCCGTTTGTGAGAAATATGAATGCGAAAATATGATTTGCTACCTAATATTTTTTAGTCTTAGGCGTTAAATATTCGAAGTTTCCATTTGTATGCATCAAGTTTTTCAGATATAATTCGAAAACAACGGGAAAGAGGTCCCCTTCAGAGCTGACTGGTTTTTCAATTATCTCGCCACATTACCCTCCTGACAGTGTGACAGATCAACATTGGCACACGACAAGATCATTACTACATGCCTCGTTGGTTACACGCACGAATCCTGGTTTATAACCCCACCCCCTCTCTTTTTAACTTTGTATGAATATTTTCATCATTATTATTATTACTTTATTATTAGGGGCGATGCATAAAGCCATGTCTGATAAGAGAATCGGCACACTAAAAGTATATATTTCTCTTTTGACCGGAATCATACGTGCAAAGTGTAACCTAATTACTTCACAATCCCACCTTAATTCGACGCCAAAGAAAAGTGTTACAACACTGTGAGCAATGAAGAAATTGCTTTCAACAAACAATTTTCCCAATGTTTTCTACCATTATAGGCAACTATTTGCTTAATTCTACCAACTTAAATTGTCGTTTACAACATCTTTCAATTAAGAGTAGTCTAAAATACTGTCATATAATAATGGGTGTAAGTACATGTCCTGTATGGTAGCAAACCAATTCTAGTATCCTTTGTGCCGCCTATAACTACACCTTTTACCAAAGCTAAGCCGCCGCCGACGATGACGACGACATTGGGGTGGGTGACAATATCTCGCCTTATTGACCCAAGAACAGTCGAGCTAAAACTAGAACTACAAAACTTGATCAGTTATAACACTTACTCGACTCGAGCAAATCTGGTTGTATGATATTTTAAAAGGAAATCAACTACATCCATGTTGGTTATTTTGTTTTCTAAGTTAATTGAGTTGAAGCACCACATGATATCAAATTGATGATCGGGCTGTCCCTGTATTCAGTTATGTGGAATAATTGACAAATCCGAATTGCTACTCCATTTGTTTTCTGTCCACCGGGCTGAATGGTCTTTTTATCGAAACATCTGTTCATCGGTCGCCTTCGGCTACTTTAACGTACGCTGGTCTTTTTTTTTAAGTTCGGAGAAATTTCAACCCTTTTGCTATTTGGTTATAAATTTCGAAATTTCCTCCCCCATTTACATTTAATACATGCACCGTTAATTTTAACCATTTCCTGTCAATTTCTTCTTTTTCTACAATGTTTTCTACCACATAGGATGGTTTAATTTGGTATTGCACCCGATTTGAACTGTCTTCTGCATCCTCTTTGAATTTGGACCAGTCTAAAATTTCAAAAACCAGGAAAGGTTTAAGTGGATTTGTTCAACGTTTATGGTAGAAAACATTGTGAATAACATTGTAACAATCAATTTCTTCTTTTTCCAAAATCTTTTTTTTTCTTGGGGTCGTCTAAAAGCGTCATAATTTGGTAATATGTTTCAAGTGTGTAAATGAGAATACCGAACCTATTCGGATGATATTCATGCCCTAATTGGTTTTGATATGTAAAACCATTGTGGACAATGAAGAAATTGCTAGTTACAAGAGATTACTTCATTCTGTAGGGTTGGGTGAATGAAATTGCAGTATAGTCCATATTTCGACCAGAATGGATTGGACACCCTAAAAGTGTCTCGTAAAAACAAAAAGTTGGTAATATATTTAAAGTGTTCCATAAGTTTGCCGTTTGTTGAAGACGGGCCCAGTTCTTGTTGCTGGCCTAACTTGAGGTTCTTTGGTGCATGGTGTCATTGGGATTCAAATTTGCCTAATATATGTTTAATTAATACACCAATAAATTAAGGCGTGGAACAATATAGCTTTGATATTCGTGGGATCATAAGAATTTACATCATTAACCAATCATATAAATCATACAGCTTGCATGTGCAGTATTGAAACACCTGCATCCTACATTTTAAAGCAATTAGCGAACTCTTAATATCTTGTCATGTATGTTGTATATCGTAGTTGTCGTTCTAAAACCTCGTAACTACAGCTTGATTCAAGCTGTAGTTACGACGTTTAAGAACGACAACCACGATATACAGACTAACTGTAAATTCCAACAAGATTTTTTTCGGACTCAGGATTATTATCTTGGAACATCGATAAAGATCAGCTAGAATCTCCAAAAAAATCTTATCTAAATCGAGCCTAATCGATCCTTTCAACATTTGTAATGATGTTGTGTATCTACAATCATTATAACAAAAGAAGGGTAGTTACAGGAAATAAAGTTTCGAAGCTTAAACCCAAGCAATGATTTTCCATGAATATGCATGTCTAGCAATTATGATGCAGCTTACAACTTGTTTGCCTAAAGTAACAAGAACGAAATTATTAATTCAGACATATTGTGAAAAATTCAAGTTTACCATGTTTTCAAATTCATCCTTTTCTGTGACGTAAATAGTGTGAAATAATAAAAAAAGATAAATACGTCATGCCAAAGCCTGCCAACCTGTAAGAAAGATTACACCTGATTTCACAGGGTTTCGATTTTGAATACGGTGTGGTTATTTAGTGTCCGATGTCTTGATCGTTATCTCTGGCGCTCGTGTCATCAGCTCTATGATTGATGACTTGTATAACCTATCTACAAAATATAGTTGAAGAAAACTATCATTTGACTATCAAATAATCGTAACTACAGCCTGAATTCGTCGGGGTGCGGTGTTTTGGTCGATAACCGAAAATAAATGTTACATATAAAAACTGGCTAAGTCATAATGTAAAATATTAATCCGTAAATAAATGCTAAATTTTGTTCGATAACACTCTGTTGGTATTTGAATGGATTGTTTTAAAAGAGCACTTCCCTTCAAAAAGCAAATACTGAACAAAACTTGTGTTGGTTCCACACAATGACGCCTTTCACCCCCCCCCCCCCCCGGGAAAAACAATTAGGGAAAACATTGCGTAAAATGAAGAAATTGCGTGTAACAAGCAATTTCTTCATATTACACAATGTTTTCTATTGAAAAATCTGAAATTTCATAAACTTTAATTGTCGTCTGCAACTCCTTTCAATTTGGACCGGTCTGATTTTTTTCCGTCCGGTAATGGATTAAATCAGAACAAGGAAACTGTATTTGTAAGAAGGTAGATGGCGTGGCTGGGGGTGTTACACACAATCTAAGCCTGCACAAGCTGCCATGCTATAAACAAAGCTACTCCGATAATACCCTATCAGTTGTCGACTATATTAATACTGAAATACCCACCAATGTCAAACAATTACCATAACTCACAGTCTATCTCTTGTTGTCCTCCGGTTTTCTCCCATATATATTCTCATATCAATTTCATGGTGTCGCTTACATCATTTATAATGCTTTCAGGCAACGTGCATTACATTCGTTGGGCGATTAAAACGGCGTAACTACAATTCAAATAAACTGTAGTTACGATGTTCTGGTCCTCCATCAGATATAATTGCATTATGTATGCCAAGTATCAACATTTTAGAGCTTTCAATCTTATATTCAAGAGTCCGCGGTGATTACATTCCGAAACCCTGCATAGTGTTTAGAAAATTAGAATCGGCTTTTAACCATAACATTTGAGTTAAGAAAAAGTCTCGAAGAATACAAAGAGAATATTGTGTAACGATTGCTTTGGGCAGCGGAGGAAAAAATGATATTTCACGAGATCGAGGGGTTTTTTCCTTCTCAGCCCAAAGCAAATACAAGATCTTGCATCGCAATCGTAACATAATATTCAATTTCTTGTATACCTATTTTTATTTTTTACCGAGGGATTAAAGCAACACTATTGTAAGTGGCTCTAGCGATATGCCCTCGATAGATTCAATTTTCATATTCAACTTGACGCATGTACTAGTGCGTCACAAGGCTGCGTTTGAAGAGATGATATTCAAGTCAGATGTGAAAACGATGTTCCTGTGGGGATTTCAATTCGCATGAAAACTTTGAACATCAAATTCATTAAATTTAACAGACTAAATAAAAGCCAACTCTCGTGGTGTAAACTAAAAGCTATTACTCGGAAAGTTTCGGATATCACCGTTGTGTCAACGCGGGGAAACAAGAGACGTAAAGGATTTAAATTGAAAAACTGTGTCGCACAACTAAAACTGATTTGATGACGGAGGACAACAATTCAGGTTTATAATAACATTATACAAACGGTAACACTTTATTGAAGGTCATTATGCCTCATTAACGAGTATAACGTTTCTAATACCACAGGACTCTTCTAATCGGAAGCAAATCGTATTTTATAACAGATTTGTATTTTTTAAGACAAAATAAGTCAGGGTAGACCACGTATTTAATAACCCTTTCCGACACAATCCCGCGTTTTATGCACCTTAAGAAAAAAGCCGTGGAAAACATTGTGGAAAATGAAGAAATTGCTTGTATCAAGCAATTTCTTCATTATCCACAATATCTTCTATCAAAAAGACGAAAAAAATATAATTCCATCAACTTGAAAATGTCGTCTATAGTTTCTTTCAATTTTGACCAGTCTAAGATTTTGTCGTGTGGGAATAGGTCAGTTGAAGTAAAAGATAAGTAATAGTTCGATGCTACACCCGTCTATGAGTGATCGAGATGTAAAATCTTCGAGACGACAGACCTCTTTGACAAATAACTTTAATTGTTTTCAGATCTATAGGTATATCATTATCACAGGGCATAGACTGGTCAGTGTAGGATTAGTCCAGGTTGCAGCGCCCGACGTCTGGACGCCTCTACTTTAATCCTCTAACCACATACTGCTTTAATCGGTTCAATTGGTTGTATTAAGTCGATCTATAAAGAGTTTGTCTGACAAGAATATCTTAAAAAAGAACAATTAGCAAATTACCAGACGACACAATTTTATACTGTTCCAATTACAAAGAAGTTGCAGACGATATAACAAATATTGCGAAAGAATAAGGGGAAGTGCGGGGGCAAAACGAGTAGAAAACATTGTGAGAGAAAAAAAAGAAAAAAGAAATTGTTTCTTTCAAGCAATTTTTTTCTTCTCCCACATTTTTTTCCCTCGTGGTCATATTTCTTCAGGGCGTAATAAGCGTCCATTTGTAGTGATGTTTCAACACATCATTTTTCAGTCTTACTGGATTTCATTTCTATATTTTCACAGTGTTGTGTTATTTTATTCCTAAACAATTCGATCGCTTGACGGGCCCATTGCCTCCAACAGGAAGTACCACTTCGATTTTTTTTTATCTTTGTTTTTGTTTTGATTATTTTGCAAAGTTTATAACCAGCAAAATTAAACACAAAAGTAAAATTGTTAGATGGCTATCTAACCATCTTTACTACAGCTTCAATAAGCTGTTGTTACGATGTTTAAGTCGCAAAACTAAAAAAAATGTTCCATATAAATGTCGACCAAAGCTCACTTCCGGTCTAAATGAATAATTTAATCGGTCGATTGATTCTTTGATTGACAGCCGCGATTGGTCAATTAAGGATGACAAAATGGATTTACAAGACATATATTGCTTAAATTAGATTTAAAAAGAAACTACGTAATTAGTTTAAATCCAGCATGAAATCCGTTTACAATGGTCACAAGGCTCAAAGAGTTTAAATGGGGGACTCCTTATTTCAGACTTAAACATAATATTTACACCGTCATTTCAAAAACATATTAAACAAAAAATATTTGAAATGACCAATCTCAGATTCTCCTTCATAAAGGCTAGATATAGAATATCCAATCAAAATCTCAACAACTACAGTCCAGTAAAAGGTGACAGTGAACTATTTGAAAATGTTTTATTGTCATAAGTTTTCTACTGATCCAATACTCATCTCGAGTTATCTCGTGAATACAACAACATTAAGTCCTGGTCATAACAACAGCGCTATATCATGGATGGTTTGAGCCAACAAAAGTTTGTAAAACATTGGCGTCGCGAAAACCCCATGGCATATAAGAATGATTATAATATAGCCTTACTACATTAAGAACATGCATTTCGCGCTGTGAACTCGGGGTCAATACTAATGCATCTAGTTTCTGCCATACATATTTGATAGAGCCCAATGATCTCCATCATGGGACTTCGGCTGAGGTCATAAACGACATTATTAACTGTCGCCAGGGAAATTAAATTGTTGGTTGGCGACCTAAACGTAGTTATAAAATTGTTGGAGTTCAAATGTTACTAACGGTAAAAATGAGCGCTTTTATTGGTCAATCCATTTTTTCATTACGATCCGTAAAATTCAACCCCCCCCCCCCTCCTAGTGATTTTTGTGAAATCTGCGTGTATGACTTTTTTTTCTTCCTTCATGGAGCAATTCTTCATATTGTCTAAGCTCTAATGCTACTTGTATGTTCCGAACATTCAAGAGGAGAGCTTGTAAAACGTTAAACAAATTGTCGTTGGGCGTGCAAAATGTCGTAACTTCACCTTTATTCAAGCTGTAGTTACGACAATTTGTTCGCCCAGGGACGAAATCAATTCCCTAAAACAGAAGATGGACAGTCCCGACAGAAGTTAGGGGAGGGGCAGCCGGATCTTTGATTTCTCGTAACAGCTGTTTAGCGGCCATTACACTGCCACTGTTTACAAACGCTTGTCTCGACTTTATTGGAAAAGTAAATAAAACTCGGAATTACTATTAGATTATTTCGAAATTAACCATGAGCGATTGGGGCTGCGCGTGTCTGTTTCAAATTAAGGGGTTCCCAAGATCGATAGTTTATCGCCAACTTGGAAGAGAAATGGGAAATGAGCTCACACCTCGTCTAAGATGATTCGAAATTTTCTCACAGACTTGTACAAGGCTGACACAATTAGCCAATTCCATTTTGTCAATATTTTTGGGTTGTTTCGTAAATATATATAAAAAAATACTGAATTTCCTAATTTTATATTGATATAGGTCAAAACTGTAAAATTGGCCGTTGTTGACAAACCTAAAATACTGATAATGATTGCTAAAGGTTTGAAAAGTTTCGGGATTTGTACATTTGTGAACATATCACAAGGAAAATCGAATACGTCAATATACAATTAAGAAACAAGAAAGTCTAGAAACTGAGAGAAAAGATACAAACAATTGGAAAGGTCCTTTCATGTACTGGGTAAGGCATCGTCAAAGAAAAAAAATTCTCTTGAACCAGGATTACGGTGAAAACCATATTTAAGATATTCAAACCAAACATTTTATCGTATTTTACTTGGTATGTTACTAATTGTTGACACAATTTTATTTAGGGGATCATCCGACGTGACAAAGGCACAGAATCGAATCCTTTGTCAGACCTACGCTTTCCCATGCACTTGCAGCCTTTATCAGACCCATGCTTGCAGCCTTGATCAGAGACATGCTTGCACATGAAATTGCAACCACTATTAGGTCCGTACTTTTAAATGTACATACAATATTAATCAAACCCATGCTTGCAGCTTTTATCAGACTCATTTTTGAATATTTACATGCAGTCTTTATCAGACTTATTGTTGCGCCCTTTATCAGACCAATGCTTGCACATATACATCAAGCCTTCATCAGACCAATGCTTGCACATATAAATGCAGCCTTTATCAGACCAATGCTTGCACATATACATCAAGCCTTCATCAGACCAATGCTTGCACATATAAATGCAGCCTTTATCAGACCAATGCTTGCACACATATATGCAGCCTTTATCAGACCAATGCTTGCACATATAAATGCAGCCTCAATCAGACCAATGCTTGCACACATAAATGCAGCCTTTATCAGACCATTGCTTGCATACATAAATGCAGCCTCAATCAGACCAATGCTTGATTATATAAATGCAGATTTATCAGACCTATGCTTGCACAAGTACATGCAGCCTTTATCAGACTTATGCTTGCACAAGTACATACAGCCTTTATCAGACCTATGCTTGCACAAGTACATACAGCCATTATCAGACCCACGTTCGAACATGTACATGACACTAAGGTTCCAAGGTCTATTTATGATTAATACCTAAAGATTTCCCCTGTCATAATACAATGATTTATATCCACGTGCTATCAAACGCACACATTCTTTGTAACTTCTTCCTCGTTATTTACTAACTTTAGGTCAGGGGTTAATGCATGTACTTGCAATGATTTGAACATTAATTAAATCAGCTACCGCTTTAATGAGACAATTGATGTAATTTATACACTTTCAAAAATGCAAATCAAGTTAAATTTGAACTGAATGAGGAGGCTATTTGAATGCATCAAAATGCATTCATTAGACAATAGGAAAGTAGTTGGACAACTTCTATACGAACTGTTACAGAGAAAGAGACGATCTGGGACGATCGAAAACAAATCGATCTGGTCAGACTGCGCAGACTCGCCAAAGTCGAAACTTTCGCTTTTAGTAGATTTCACACGTATTATAGTCATTTTACGTTTTATCTTTTTAACCCTTTCCAACACAATGACATTTTTAAACGCCCCTCAATAGAAGTACTTTGGAAAACATTGTGGATAATGAAAAAATTGCTTGTTACAAGCAATTTCTTCATTGTCAACAATGTTTTCGACCCCCAAAAACATGGGTTTTTAAAATTACATCCCTTTGAAATTTTCGTCTGCAACTTCTTTGAATTTTGACTGGTCTAAAATTTCATCGTGTGGGAATGGGTTAACGGATTACTATATCTGATCCGTTATATAGAAAAGCATGAATAAAAAAGGTAACTTTATGAGGTTTGAAAATTTCAAATGGTTTGATGACGTCATTATTGTCTGATTATTGCTACGATCCTCAAAAAAAAGGCTTTAGAAAATTTTGTGGAAAATTAATAAATTACAATTGATGACGTCATTATTGTCCAATTATTGCTACGCCAACCAAAAAAAAAAGCTTTAGAAAAGATTGTGGAAAAGAAAAAAACAATTTTTTTTTAAAAGCAGTTTATCCTTATTGAACAATGTTTTCTAAAGTAATTACTTGTTTAACAAGCGATTTCTTCTACCCCAAAACACAGGTTCTATACAATTCATCAAAGTAAAATTGTCGCCCGCGACTTCCTTAGTGTTTGTAAGTCTAAAATTGTGCTGTCTGTTTTGGGGTTAATGTACAAAAACAGTTGTAACTTCGTCACTTATTAAGGCATTTTTTTTGAGTGAACCACAAAGCTTATTAATTATTAGATTTGAAGATTTTTTTGTTGATTCAATCCAACACAACCCCTCCCTTTTACGCCCGTCTAAAAAAGCTGTGGAAAACATTGTGCAAATGCTTCATTATCCACAATGTTTTCAGTCCCAAAAGATAAAGAATTTTGAAATTTCATCTATTTAAGATAATTTTATGCAAATTCTTTGAATTTGGGTCAGTCTAAAATTGTCGAGTGGGAAAGGGTTAAGCAGGTATTCCTGGCAAGCAGTTCATATATGTGTGAATGTTTTAAGTTTTGTAATAATTCAACCTGAGTAACACTCACAAACAGAGAGCAACCTAAAGATTCAAACAGTGAATTTAAAAAAAAAATCCTGGTTATTTAAATCATTTTGTCAGCCCGATAGCTCAGTTGAAAGAGAACTTGACATCAAACCTCAAGATCACGGCTTCGAGCCTTGGGCTGACCATATCAACTAACAAACTAATTGTCTTTCGGATTAGACGTAAAGCCGAGGCCCCGTGTGACGATGCTATCCATCGAGCACGTAACAAAACCAGGCGGAGCTCTCATTCGTTTCGTCCCGTATCCCTGCACTCTCCCCCGAAACAACTAACCGTCTTCTGGTGGCGTCGCTCTTATGGGCATGCGCTACGGTAGCGACGACACATAAGCGGAAATACAAACAAACTAAACTGTCTTCGTGTTGGTAGACATCTACAGCGCAAAGTGAAGACTCTGACTAGACTGTTGGGAGGCTGATCTAAATGTTCACCTAGTTCACAAATAAAATAGTTTAAAATGTCCCGCAATGACACAAAATGTTGTTGTAATACAAACGCTGACTGACCTCTGCAGGGTTCGATGTTGTTGTGTTTTTCCCAAGTATCTAAGTATTTGTTTCACAAAATTTCCAGATAGTCCCTTGATCACGTATTTTCGTTTAATATGAGAATTTCTCTTACACTGAATTGGTCTAAAATTTTGTATATTTACTCGTAATTATCAAATATATAGTATTCAAGTAAATCAAATAATGAACTTGCTTTGAACTGTTTCTTATGTTGTTGTTTTATTAAGTTATTATCTTTTTTAGGGGTGTTATTTTACGTGTTCTTTATTTTGCACTCCAATACGAAAACAAGAAACATTCTCTTTATTCCTTATATTCTAATATCGGCAAAGCATACACCATTTAAATATTCAAAGTACCCGTGTAAAGGTAGGAAAAAAATTATTTTCAGCCAATCAGAATCCACCATCCTTGATAGAGGAAACTAAAATTGAATTATATCAATTAATAAAATGATTCCCGTCTATGTTAAGTTCTTCGAATTCGATTATATATTTGTAAATTGAATAAATAAGATTAAGAGTATAAACAACACTTGTCCTCATTTTCTGTCTGTTTTCTGTGTTGTTGCAAATTTCTATTTTTCTGGTAAATCTACTTCTATTTAACATACTAAATGCAAATGTCAACAAATTCCTAACGAAAGAGTAAGATCTGGCCAACAACGTTGAATTATGTTTAAAATCGATCTTAACCCTTGTCATGCTGAATTAAAACCATAAACAGTATTTCTTTAAAATAAAAGGACTGACAGGACTGGGGATTCCAAATAGGGGTCATCTTTATCTTGAAAATTGAATATTTCAACAACTCCGGCTGAAAGGGGGAAAACAAGAGGTGTAGACCAAGATCTGTTTATGTACAGGCTGATCTTTTCCTATATTCGCCTTTGCTATGATCCGTTAGTTCAATTCAATAAAACAGTTTATGTCGAATTGTAGAGATAAAAATAGCAAACTTCCCCCTTTCCCAAAATATTTCTATCATATCTATTTTCAGGAAATTTGAAATCTTGAAGTCGGTCAAGTCTAAAGTTTTGACACTTGGAAACGTCCGAAATAAAAATGGTAGTGCTTATATAATATGAAAGCCGACAGGAGAGATTGACCTCAAAATACAACAAAATTTATTTTCTTTTTCGGCAAACCTTTTAACGTCTGGCTTGTGACTTATTCTGAAATCATTTATAGAGGATGTAAACATTTTTTAACGAAGATTTGAGGATGTCTTTTGGTGATAGTTTTTGTCCCTGTCAGAGCCAAAGAGCCTTTAACCTATTCCAACACTGCAAATTTTAAGACTAGTCCAAGTTGAAAGAAGCTGCAGACGACAATTTTAAGTTGATGCAATCACTTTCTTTCGTCTTTTTGGATAGAAAACATTACGGATAATGAAGAAATTGCTTGGCACAAGCAATTTCTTTATTTTCCACAATGTTTTCCAAAGCTTTTTTCTTGAGGGGCGTAAAAAGGAGGATTGTGTGGGAGTGCGTTAAATTGTCTAAGTGTTACTTGGACTTTAACAGTCCCCCGAAGATCAGTTTTCTAACAGCGATCAATAGGTCAAATTCATGGAGAAAATAGCCTTCATTATGGCGTGATTATTTCACCGTTTATGCAAATGAAACACCAGAGCACGCAAGCAGCGTCATTTTTCAGGAACTACTTTTACACCTGATAATGCGGGCGTCAAGTTATTATAGAATCGACACAGGAAAAATAGGAATGTTACAGAAATTAATTCATTACCAGACGAGCACCACTGGCGCAATATTAGATCGTACAACAACTTTTATACCCAGGAACAGCCATTATCATGAAAATATATTACGCAAGGACGCAAGTGCCATGTTTCCATAAAATTCTGTCTTCCGCCCCCCCTTTTTTTCAGAATCCATATTCAAACAATTACCACACAAAAGCAATCTAGTCTGGTCAAAATTGAAATAGGTTGCAGACGAAAATTTATAGCTGATGACATTTTGAAACTCTTTGTCTTGTGTGGTAGAAAACATTATGGATAATGAAGAAATTGCTCGTAACGAACAACTTCTTCATTTACTATATGTTTTCATATGGGTTTTTGTCTGAAGGGGCGTAAAAAAGCAGGATTGTGAGTAAATGGGTTAAAACAGAAATTATATTTCACGTCGACATAAGCAAGCTATTCGTGAAAATTCGACACGAAATAACTAGAATCAAACATGCAAACTAAACAGAGTGGATTTTTAAAATTCGATTATTTTTGTTGTTGTGCGTGTGCGCGCGCGCGTGTGTGTGTGTGTGTTTTCATTATTTGTTTGTTTTTTGTTGTTGTTGTTGTTTTGTTTCGTTTTGTTTTTTCTCATAGAAATCATGAAACACAATCTCTAATCTAAGTTCTGTTTTTTCTCTCAAAAATGTAGATACTAGGAGTTTTGATATAAGACTCCCCTGAAAAAATCTAACTTTACTCTGTTTATTCTGAATATTTTGAATATAACACACATATAATTAAGAGTGAAATTAAAAAGGGAGAAAACTCATAAAAAATTTGAAATATGTATGTGTCATACTTCAAATGTATCCAATTCCCCCAAATTAAAGGCGTCCGAACACTTTACTAACCTACTACCAATAAAGTTGATTAAAAACGTGAAAAAGTCACATGACAAGGGTATCGAGGATTCAAATTCAAAATTCCAATTGATAAATATTTTTCTAGAGAAAAACGGCTAAAAGTTCAAATTGAAAATATGAAAGGAGATGATTAGTTTGGAATATCAAAAATTTCAACAATGAAATTAACAATTTAAGATTCTTAAAAAATTGAATTCAATGTTATAAAACGAATAAATAGCAATATCTGAACTTTCATGAATTAAAAAAAAAAATGAAAAAAGAAAATGAAAATTGGTACGGTACTGGAAAAGAGTAAACCCATTCCTACGAAATCCTGTTTTTGTGCTTAACAAAGAGAAAGTTTTGAAAAACATTGTGGAAAATGAAGAAATTGTAATTATTCATTTATTCACAATGTTTTCTACCCAAAAGGACACTTTTTTAAATTTTTACCAAGCGAAAATTCGTCTGCGCTTCTTTTAAATTTGAACCAGTCTTAAACTTTCTTCATCTGGTTGTGGGTTAAATCACAAATTCTTATATCTCCTTACAATGCTACCTGTTCTGTTCGAATAATTAACCCATTCACACACAGAGAAATTTTAGACCTGTCCAAATTGAAAGAAGTTGCAGACGACAATTTCAAGTTGATGGAATTTTCAATTCTTTTGTCTTTTTGGAAAGAAAACATTGTGGATAATGAAGATATTGCTTGAGACAAGCAATTTCTTCATTTTCTACGATGTTTTCCCAAGCTTTTTTCTTGAGAGGCGTAAAAATTGTGTGGGAATGGGTTAAGGTACACAGTCAAGCTCAGAATCTAAAGTTTTTTTATCTACCTTATGTAATAAATCGATTATAGGATTACAAAATCCTAGACTTGCGTGAATTCAAAGAAGTTTTCAATTCATAACAAATGTACAAATCGTTGTCATCTCAGGTACTAAGCATTAGCGATAATGGAAAATTGCTTGTCACAAGCAATTGTTTTGTTTGTTTTTGTTTTCTTTTACAATTTTCCAAAATGTTTTCCTATGCACATTTCTTGAGGTCCGTAAAAATAGGGATTGACAGAGAATTGATTAAAAAGTCAAATGATTCATTATATTTCTTGAATAATCGAAACGAAGTCTATTGATTAATAAATAACTTGGAAAATAAACCATTTAGTTGTTGATAATAATGTCATTATGAGAACGAAACAGATAGATAAATAAATACATTACTAAGAAAATATATAAACGAATTTATAAATAGCTTTATGAACACATTTCATATAAGGCAATACAATTCTTAATTCATTCCCACAAAATCCCGCTTTTTACGACCCCCCCCCCCCGAAAACTCTTTGTAAAACACTGTGAAACTTGAAGAATTGCTTCTTATAAGCAATTTCTTCATTGTGCACAATGTTTTCTACCACAGTCAAAGATTTTCGAGATTTAGAACATCTTAAAATTGCCATCTTTGAATTTGAAGCAGTCTAAAATTTTGCCATCTGGTAATTGGTTAATAATGTTAAAACAACAGGTCTCATTGATCTAGAAAGTTAGAAAAAGATTCACAAATGCAAAATCAAAACAATATTGTTTGGATAAGATTTTATAGATTTTAAAAAATTATCATCAAAGTTAAAATAATCCCAACAAACTATCTACTTCACAATGACGAGAAAACGTTTGTTTTTTCTGTTATGTCAACATAAACTCGTTGATGTACTCGATGGAGCCGGGTATCAGCCAGCCCCCGGGATCCCTGTTGTTAGATGGCAGATAACGTCACCTTCCCAGCATGAGGGACCCAGGGGCCAAAATCCGCTTGCACATCACTTCATTTTCGTCTGTAAACCCCGTACTATCCAATAGAAAACACGTATCTGACATCGATTTCTAATTTTCTGCTCTTGACAGGCGGGGCTCAGACGTATTGGGAGGAGTTTCTGTATTACACTAAATTAATTCTTAACCAGTCGGTGAAAAGCTACTTCCCGAGGCTAATTAGTATGAAGTTACACTCTTCTCTGATTGGTTCGACGAAAGTTACAATGATTTACTGCACTTTGTTGGTTTTGTAGATTGTCCGGGCCGGTATCGGGCTATTTTCAAGCTATTTGGAATAAAAACAGGAACTGCATGTGAGCGACACACTTCAGTGAATGTTTCGCCATAGTAAGAGGTGTCGTCATTGGGGTTCATTCATTTTTACATGACTTCTGCATATTTTCATAAGCCTTGTTGAATGTTTAGATCGCGTGTGGGCATACTTGAAGAAGGATTTTAGTTTGTTGATTAGAATACCGTATGTGGTTAACAATAATAAACCTTGATAATTGACGGTTAAATATTTGTGAAACAAGGACATACAACCGGTGAATGTGGACGGAGATATAGCCTCCTGTAAACAATGCTACTGGACGGAAACTCGCCCGACATGCTAGCCCAACAGTCCAAAGTGCTGTTCGAACTGAACAAATTTTATAATGAGAGGGTCCACGCACGCCAGAGCAGTGTTATAAAGACAATACGTGAAGTGTGTAAAGTTGTTCAAGACGTGCTAAAAGAGGTTGAAGTTCAAGAGCCCCGATTTATAAGCAGTTTAAATGAAGTGAACGGACGATATGAAGGACTTGACGTCTTGTCACCCACCGAGTTTGAAGTGGTACTCTATCTTAATCAAATGGGTGTGTTCAATTTTGTGGACGATGGAACTATACCGGGGTGTGCAGTATTAAAACTAAGTGACGGTCGAAAACGCTCAATGTCGTTATGGGTAGAGTTCATAACTGCATCTGGATATCTATCCGCTAGAAAAATTCGGTCTAGGTTTCAAACCTTGGTCGCCCAGGCTGTCGACAAATGTAGTTATCGAGATGTCGTTAAAATGGTGGCCGACACGACGGAGGTGAAGCTTCGGATTAAAGAGAGGTACGTCGTTCAAATTACTCCAGCATTCAGATGTGGCGGTATCTGGGCTCGAAGCGCGGCCCACTGGCCCATTCCTCACATTCCATGGCCTAATCCGAACCTCGTAGCCGAGGTTAAAACGGAGGGTTTTGATCTCTTGTCAAAAGAAAGTATTTACATGAAGGACAAACAGAGTGCCGCTGAAGGCGACGCATGGGCTATGTCGTTCAAGTATGCCGAGGACAGACTTCTATACGGCGGCTGTAGACGGAAGTGTTTGAGTATTCTGAAAGCTCTGCGGGACAGGCATTTTGATGTACCAGGACAACCGATCAGCTCATACCACTTAAAAACATTATTACTGTATGAATGTGAAAAACATCCTCGTGAAATGGAGTGGGACGATACGTGTCTAGGGGACAGATTAAATGGCATTCTTCTACAACTGATTTCCTGTCTACAGAATCGCCGATGCCCGCACTACTTTCTTCCAAATGTGGACTTGTTTAAGGGTAAATCTACTACCGCAATGGACAATGCTGCAAAGCAAGTGTGGAGAATTCTACGCGAACTCTTAACCAATCCAAAAAGTTTGGAGAAATTATAATTCAATCAATCTAATGGTGATTTGACGTAAAAATTGTTCTCTTGCACAATGCTGACACCTAAATAGCTTAGATGAAATTCATCTACGAGGTTTTGAATATATTAATTCCTATTTCGTTACTGCTATTTAAATTCATATCATAACTATGGATTCTAAGATAACATACTTGAAGTATATAATTCAATTGATAATGCTTATTAAAGTGTATTAAAGTATTTTACTCTTACTTACTCCGCCTAAAGGCAGACGTTTTTCAAATCAAAACACTTTATCCTTAAGTTTACCAGGTATTTACAGACAACTTCTAAGAATTTTGTATGATCATACATGGCCGTAGGAATTTTCTTTCATTTAAAGAATCACTGAAAAAACAACAAAAGCTAGAAATGGTGACATAAGAAGATACCATTTACGAAAAGTTTGGCTTCTTCAATCATGTGGATATGTAATTCATCCGACCATATTAAATCCTCTTATTTCACAAGTAGGATTTTTGGAGAGAAGTAAAAGTATCTATTAAATTATTGATATAAGCATTATTTTTTCGCCGCTTCGTTATATTTACCAGCCCTAAACATTACATAAAACCGGAATAATGGCTGAAATATATTTAATGTGAAAATAAATTTTCGGTCATAAGACAAAAACCTTTAGAAAAACATTGAAATTCTCAGTAGTTTTACAAACCCCTGCATTTGTTTGAAAAATAAAAGAAGAAAGATCTTAGGCAATACGACATCTTTATATATCGATGATTCAGCGCGAAACAGCTGTAACTACGTATATGTTTATAGGCAGTTACAACTGTTTCGCACTGAACCGTCAATATTTTTAAACTCTCTGTTGAAGCAACTAGTGTGAACTTTCGTTGCGTACAAACCTATGGTTCTGTTAACCGAAATATTACTACAGAAAAATACATCTGGAGGAGTGAACGCAAAACTGTACTAAGTGGGTATATGTGCAAAAACTTGGTACATCATTGCGCCATTCTTTTTATTCATTTATTAATTTATTTATCTATTTATTTATTTATTTTTTATATCTTTGACAAAAATGAAACATTTTGGAGTTATACCTAAAAACCTGCAAGCAGTCTATTCTTAAATGAAAGAAAATAATTTACAATTAAGCAAAGAGTATAATCTATGTAAATTTGACAGTCAAGTATTATGTATGGGGGAATGAAATAACTGCATCTGAATATCTATCCGCTAGAAAAATGCGGTCTACCTTTAAAATAAATTACAATTAAGAAAAAAGTATGATCTATGTAAATTTAAAAGTCAGATGTTATGTACGAAAATGTTGGTGCAAGAGAACAAACTGATGGAAATGGCGTATTTTATCAGTAAATCGAGTGCTATATGTGACATAAAATTATTTATTAATTGAAATGGAAAATATTCGCCATAATAATAATTATTATAAATATTTTGTCATTAAAAATATTGTGTTCATGATTTCTTGAATAATTGTGGTTCTCGTCATTTCTTTGCAGTTGATCTACTTTTCTAAATCGATTAATTTCTTACATATTTAGTAGGAAATCACAAAAATTCAGAATTAACGAATTTGAATGAGGTTGCATACGACACAAAAAAGTCATTTATTTTGAAAAAAATGCCCATATGAGGTAGAAAACATTGTAAGAAAAAAAATTGCTTGTTACACAATGTTTTCCAGATTTCTTAAGGGACGTTAAAAAACGCCATTGTGTGGAAATGGGTTAAGTTTAGATACCGCAAAATTGTGAAATGATTTTCTTCTCATGAAAAAGCTATTTGTGCCCTCAATTCTAACGAAAATATCATAACCCTTTTCCACACAATGATGCTTTCTTTTGGACGCCCCTGACGAAAAATGGTTGAGAAAACATTGTGTTAAATAAAGAAATTAATTGTAACAAGTAATTTCTTCATTTTACAAGATGTTTCCTACCCAGAAAGTTGATTTTTTTTTAAATTTATATACTTTAAACTGCCGTCTGCATGTCCTATCAATTTGGACTTGTTTAAATTTTACTATCTGGTAATGGGTTAAAGATCATGATAATAATAGACATGAGCCAGTGCTTTAAAAATCTAATTATTTACACAAAATCGAAAGTATTAATGTCCTGAAAGACAAACCAAAGAAATATGAAAGCTGTATGGAATGTAATATACACTGTGGTTACTGTGTGAGGTTTTTTATTCGCATATAAACAAATAGTGCGGGGCTTTATTAAATGAAAACGGATAAAAGAACAGTGGAAATGACAGAATGAAATATTCACAATAAATTGGATATGTGACGGGGAAGAAATACAAGATTCCTTTTTTGTGTAGGCTTGTTGTTGTTATGATTATTAATATCATCTTTTTTTAATACAAATCTCAATTTTACGTTTGTCACTCGTGTCATTACCCTTTCTTCCAACCAAAATAAGCGCTGTTGCGCTTAGTAAAGCTGTAGTTACGGTGTTCCAGGAGCCGACAAAGATATCTTGTATATTTCACAAAACAACTGTGAGTATAAGCGACTTCAAAGCTCTGTAAATCATTGTAAGGACAGGAGAAATCTTAGGTTTTACCGATATCCATTTCCCCCTAAGAATATTTCCTAGATGCAATTGCTATGTTTTCACCACAAACCAGCTGCTCGAGGCTTTCAAGACAACTTTGGAAAACGTTGAAAATAAAGAAATTGCTTGTCATCAGTTATTTCTTCATTATCAACAATATTTTCTCACAAAATGGACAAAGTCTTTTATAATTTCATAAGCTTATTTTTGTCTGCTTCTGCTTCGAAATATTAGACCAGTCTGAAATAATACCGTGTGGTAATGGGTTAAGTCATTTTAAGTTGTGTCGGCTTGGTATGAGAAATAGCCTGGGAACCTACCACCCAGAGTAATCCATTCATCGAGTTTCTTGAGCATCATCGGAAAAGTTGACGGATCGCTGTCCCGCCCACTCAACTCCGACAGGAAATCCGACTTAGATATTAAACCATTCCCACACAATGACGCTTTTAAACACCTCTAAATATGTAAGCCGTGGAAAACATTGTGAAAAATGAAGAAATTGCTTGTCACAAGCAATTTCTTCATTATCCACAATGTTTTCTAGCTAAAAAGATAAAGGTTTTAAAGATTTCACCAACTTAAAATTATCGTCTGAAACTTCTTTGAACTTGGACTGATCTAGAATTTGAGCGTGTGGGAATGGGTTAAACGGTTGTTTTGAAAGGTTTATGGTCAGTAGCATGTAACAAAAGATAAAATGATTGGTTGGCGACCGGAACGTAGATAAACTGTACTTACGACGTTCAAGTCGCCAAACCAACAAACAATGCCTAACATAAATTACGACCAATGTCGGAGTAAAAAATTTATTTCCGGTCTTAATTAAGATTGATTAGTTCTATCGATTTGACAGCCGTGACCTGTCAAATGCCACAAAAAGACAAAAATTATGATTTTTTAAAATGCATTGATTAGGAAAAATATGATACTTTGGTAAATCATTTACACACAGTTTCTTTAAAATTTTTGTTTGGAATAAGATATCGCTCGAATTCGTTATTTTACTTGCAGGCAACAGCATATCCCTTTGTCGCATGCTTATCTTAAAAAGAAATATTTTCTTAGTATAATGCTGCCAACTACACCTGGGACTGGCAAAACTTAGAATGTTCATCTCAATAAATCCGGTCGACCTATCCGATTAGTTTGAATAGACACATCTAGGGAACTGTTGTTAGAATAGGAGAAAATACCGAGATGTACCATTCACACACAAGCCCTCTTTTTACCCCCCCCCCCCGAAAAAACGATTTTGAAACACGTTGCGGAAAAAGAAGAATTTGTTTGTACCAAGCTATTTCTTCATTATCCACAACGTTTCCTATCCAAAATAAATAAGTGAAATTCCAGCAACTTGAAATTGTGGTCTGTAGCGTCTTTCAATTTGGACCAGTCTAAAATATTGTTGTGTGGGAATGAGTTTAAAATATTTTCTCATTTCTGATTCGTTTCCATCCAAAGTAAAGACAACGCAGTTAGTCGCCTTTTGCAGAGATTCATGAAATACTGTAAATTTTAACCATCGAAACATCTTGCTATACAAAAAGCCTCATCAAAAGTGTGTGAAACGTGCGCTAGTTTGGGTAAACCACTTTACTTCACCTATTCCAACACAATTCCGCTATTTTAATGATACCAAAATATAACTTTTGGAAAATATATTTTTGAAAAGAAGAAATAGTAACAAACAATTCGTCATTTTCCTATGGCGTTTTTTTTTTGTTATTAAAAAAAAACACGATGATTTTTTTTTTTTTTTTTTTAATTCCGTGGTCTTCGAACTGCGCCTGCAGAGTCTTTAAATTGGAAAGTTATAGATTTAAGGTAATTGGTTTAAGTAATTAGTCTAAGTATTGCAGAAATCATCCATACCCGATATGGTATGACATTCTTTATTCACGGGTGCATTTCTTTAAATTGTGATTTTTATCTAAGTAAAAAAAATGCTATTAAATATTCGCAGAGAGCGTGTCATTTGGATGTATCGCGGGTAGGCGCGATTCGGGCTACAAATACCTACAAATCGAATGTGGAAATGTGTGACTTGTTGATAAATAATTGCAACAGAATGATTTACAAAGTATTCTCTAATCTAACTTTTTTTCTCACAGAGATACCCATTTTCCAAGTCAAATGCTATATTTAGTTCTCTATTCTATTTTGAAGCCTTTTGATGAAGTCTCAATCAATCCGGAATCTTGAATTTTCAGTTTACACGATCTAATTGATGCACTGTCAATCAAAAATCGGATACCAAACAAATCATTCATTCAGACCAGTGAACTTTGAACTCCAACATTGGTCAATACTTATGTGAAGTATTTTTTGTCAGTTAGGCAGCTTCAGCGTCATAACTACAGTTTATAAAAGCTATAGTTACAACGTTTAGGTCACCGACCAGTCATTTTACTTTTTTCAACAATATTAACTGACCATACATTTCGCGTATTATTTCGTTAGCGATCCAAGTCAAACATTCTGTTGGAGGAAACGGGAGTGACCAGAGATCCATCAATTAGAAGACGCACGAAAAGCTTCTCGTTTCTATTAATAAATTAATGTGTATTGAAATGATTTACCCAGAGCCGAAAACTATGGATTGTCGACAAGCTTTAATTCATTTATTTGCAATTTGTTTACAGTGTTAGTGACTACAGATAGGATAGAATGGTCAAATTGACCAATCGCGATTGTCAATCAAGGAATCAACCGACCAATCAAATCATTTATTCAGTCCGGACCTGAGCTTTCAACTCCAGAATTGGCCGCCACTTTTTGGTACCTTTTTTATTTGTTTGACGACTTAAACATCGTAACTACAGCTTATTCAAGCAGTAGTTACGACGTTAAGGTCACCAAGCATTTTACTATTTTCTTACAAGCTACTAGCCATAAATTTTTGCAAAATAATGCCATAAAAAATAGAAGCGGAACTTCCTAGTGGGGTTAATGGGCGGAACCAAGGGAGTCAAGGGGCGGGGCCAGCGTTTGGTCAATTAATCATGTATATTAAAGATGATAAAAGATGAGGTTGATAAGTACCAACTGTAAATACTTTCTATTTGAAATAATTTAATTTCAGTTTCGTCTATCGAGATTCGAGTGTTCTGATTGGTTGAAAAAAAAATCTTTTATCTACTTCAAACAATGCAATGAACAAAAATTTGAGGCACACAACAACTTTGTATGCTTGATCTATAAAATGTTACTCAAAACTATTAAAATATATGCTCAATTTTGCTCGGTGACATTAAATTGTAAGAAATGAAAAGAACATATTTTGCTTTCGTTGAGATAGGAAGCTAAAAACTTAAATACACTAATGGATGAATCCGATTCGCATATTCATACAATGTGATAATATTTTGAGCTTCATACCTCAATGAAAACTAAAATTATTCTCTTAATTTCTTGAATGATTCTTTTTCATCATCTCAAACACCTCATATCTAAGATAAAGATCGGATTTAGCTTTTCAAACGCTATCACTCTTCGTCATAAATCGAAATCTGAAATTTTTAGAAGAGATAAAAATACATATTACTTGTAATATTTTCTTTTCTATAACACAATGAATTTTCATAAAAATCTATACCCCATATTATTTAGAATTTTTTAATTATTCTTTTATTTATTTATTTATTTAATTTTCTCATTAACGGGGAAATTTAATTCGGTTTTGTTGTTGTTTTAAACTGAGATCCAGTAAATTTTTTATAAGTCTTAACTCGCCATTAAAATTGAATATGAATAGTGATTTAGAACTCTATCAAAGTTTCCTCTGTCTTTCTAAATTTATAATTATTTCTTATCGCCTTTTATCGCTTCTTCTCCATCAGCATCTCGATTTTATTTGAACTGATTAAAATCTGGAAACGTCAAATAAATACGGGGCTAAATAGGTGCTAATTTGTTTGTAAATCTAACACACGTGTTGAACACGTTAAGACTTTTCGGTATCATTTGTGCTTTTGTTTAAATTTAACCCTTATCATGCTGATCAAAGTGTATTCCTGTTTTGACAATATCTGTGGCAGGTGTATAGACTAGGATCAGTCTTCACGTCTGTGCAGTCTGATCTTAGTCTATACTACCTGCTTGTTCTTTGAGCTGCTTGTTCTTTTAGTGTTGAAGAAATATTTGATCACAAAAAATACCTAAATATGAGGGAAAAAAAATAAAATGTTGCCAAGAAAGGATAATATTCAGCAGGACTTAGGTTAAGATTTTCATCAGTTTTTGCTCAAATTCTCCAGGATATAAATAGAAACGTACAATAAAAACAATTATCATATATAGCTAGCCAACTGAAAATACATTTCGAGGTGGAAAATCAAAACTGTCTTATCTACAGCTTATTGAAGCTCTAGTTAAAGCGTTTTGCTCACCCAACACACTTCTGGTTTTCTTCGGGATTGGAGCTTTAATCAAGAACCATTCTAACATCATCGTAACTTTTATTTTATATGCACAAAGAATGATTAAAAAACTTTTTTTTAGTCTGGATACATGTTGAAAATATGCTGAGCGAAGGAAATGAAAATTAAAGAAAGTTTAGTGCTTTTGGTTGGCGGATTTTCTTCCCACTAATTTTGGAAAAATTGCGAAATTTGCCCGAGCTTATACTTAACCGGGACCAAACCACAGCGTCAAAGATCAAAAAATGAATTTCGTTCCTTCTATTAAGATTCAAAGTATTTGATTGGCCGAATTTTATTTCCTATACTTCCATGACCAAGATGTTTACCTCGCAACTATTTTATATACTTGTGGATGTAGATTTAAAAATCTCAAAACTATTATAATATATACTGTATTCTACTTGATGACATTCAATCGAAATGAAGAGAACAGATTTTGTTTTCATTGAGGTCAGGACGTAACAACTTAAACACACTAATACCTGAATCAGATTCGCATATTCATACAATGTGATACAGTTTGTAGGTCCAAACCTCAGTCAAATCAAATAAAAATATTTTCTTCATTCTTAAATGATAGTGACAGATTTAATTATCATGGAAATTAAGATTAAAAAAAAAGATCCGATGGTAAATTGTACGTAACAAATCAGGTAGAGATTTTAAGCATTAATCATCAATATCTGATTGTAAACAAGTAAACACTGATTTTAACATTCAGTAGTAAATTAGTAAGAGCTGAAATCTTACATGTCCGCTCACATATATTCGAACTGTTCTTAATTAGATCAGTAAATTTCAGAAAACGGCTTCCAAGTAGGCTAATATTTTTTGCACATTTCACGTCGTAATGTTAAACCCAATAGCTTGTTCGTGTTTTGATAAGGCCTCTTCTTAAAAACAAAGGTAAAACATAATATGAACTGTTTCTCGTCTATGATCTACCCGTCTAATCAAAGGTTTGCTTTTCGATTTCATTAGAGCTCTGGCCATCATCATATATCTAGTCTGGTTAACCCATTATCACATGGCAAAACTTTAGGCTTGCCCAAATTCAAAGAATTTGCAGAAGACAATTTGAAGTAGGTTGTATTATAAAAAAACTTGACCTTTCGGATAGAAAACATTGTGGATAATGAAGAAATTACTTGTAACAAGCAATATCTTCATTTTGCATGTTTTAAAAAGCTGTCTGTTTTTCAAGGGTCATCAAAAGGCGTCATTGTGTAGTAATGGGTTAAATTCAATGTAAAGAATCATTTTATTGGACATGTAAAAAACTTTAATCTATGTTACATATACAAATAAAGACTTTGTTGCATACAAGCTAATTCCAGCTTCTAATTATACACAATATCTAAAATACATGCATATATATATACAAGCAAAATACATACCAAAATTATTTATACATTATAAATAACTCATCCCACCAAAATACCTCCTTTATACGCCAACCAAGAAATGACTTTGAAAAAACATTGTGGTAAATAAAGAAATTGCTTGTATCAAGCAATTTCTTTTTTATCCACTATGTTTTCTAACTCAAAAACCAAACATTTATGGAATTCCATCAGATATAAAATATCGTCTGCAACTTATTTAATTTGGACTAGTCTAAACTTTTTCTGTTGTTAATGTGGTCAAATCGATAAACCGAAAAACGATAGAATACAAGAAGCTACTTTGTTTTTAATTATTTTACCGGAAGGCGACTTCTGGTTGACCTCTGCAATATCTAATCTATTTTCAAGTATTTGCTTTGCGAAACACCAAGGCAGTCCATTTTCGACTAGCGGTTGAAATATATGTATAAAAACTCGCAAGTGTGTCTGACAAAATGATACCGATTTATGCCTGCACAATTTATTAACTTTTGAAAACCATGTATCAAGTTTATGATAGTTAGAAGTACTTCCATATGAAATTATTAACTTTAACTCTAGTTCCCAATTAGCAATCCATCTTCACGCTAGTGTTGGTGCATGATATACAGTGAACTACTGATGAAGTTTATCCTTTCACGTACACTCGCTTAATTACGACGTAATCTTAACCCATTCCAAGATGACAAAATTTAGACTGGTCCAAATTAAAAGAAGTTGAAATCGAAAAACTTTTTAGATGTTGTTTTTGTTTTTTGGTTTTTTTTTTTTTTTTTTTTTTTGCCTATTTCGGTGGTAATTGCTAATTACAAGCAATTCCTTTATTTTCCGTAAAGTTTTTCAAGTTTATTTTTGTGTGTGTGTGTGTGTGTGTGTGTGTGAGGTTTTTTTTGTTTGTTTGTTTGCGTGCTTTTTTTTTGTGTGTGTGTGTGTGTGTGTGTGTGTGTGTGTGTGTGTGGTGTTGTTTTAGCGGGTTTTTTCCTCTCTCCCTCTCCCTTTTTTTTGGGGGGGGGGCGTCATGAAGCGTCATTGTGTGGGGATAGGATTCTTTAAAGTTGTACCTGTCTAATATATCGTTTGGTAATGAATGAAAAAACTTGAAGGCACATCACCATAATTTCACAACAAAATAAAGGTTCAACTGTCATGACTTATTTTACCACTTTGTTATAAAGAACGAATGGCTAATGTTACAAGTAATTACTTCTTTTTATACAGTGTTTCTAAAGTATAAAAACATAGGGACGTAAAAACAGGGATTGAACAGGATAGGATTAACGCAGCCTCTTATAACTTTTCGTATCATATTGCCGTTGAATAACAGAACATCGTAACTACAACATGAACAAGCTGCAGTTACAACGTTTTGTCGCGAAACGGCAACATGTATACAGTGAGAGCCATGTATGAATCATACACACAGCATAATTAGTCAAATTATTAATTAATTTACGTGGGAACTTTTACTTGGGGACAAAATTCGTGTGAGGTTTTCAAGATTTTGACATTAAAAGAGAAGTAGTGTTTTCGGACCGTTTAACTTGTAACTAATGTAATTCAGACATGTTATGGTGATTTCTTATCATCGCTGATTCACGTACATTTCCTGATGGTGAGGTTTTTGTTTGAACTTTAAACAGTATTTCAGTATATCGCGGCGGCTGGAGAACCTAATCATGGATATTTATCACACCAGTACTACAACTACATATACATTCTTTCCTAACCTCCAGTTGCTCATTCAATTTACGTTTACGATTATCCACCCATTACAGGGAGACAAATATCGGAGAGGATATTTGTCGCGACCGGGGATCGAACACTGGACCCTTGATTGAGAGTACGACGAGCTACCAACTGAGCTATGACCGCGGCTCTGATGGCGAGGTAACGTGTTGTGCTGTCAATCTTGGGGGCGTGCATGTACGAACACCGGTTCCGTAATAATCAAATATAGTTTAGTTATATTCTTTTTGGCCATGTTAGAACGTTACTGTGGCATGTTTCGTTGTCTCTCATCAGCTGAAAACTTGACGGATCGCTGGCAACCTCTTTTATTTTGGATTAGTCTGAATTTTTGTTGTCTTGTAATGAGTAAAATAAAAACAATCTTCCCGTTCAACCTGATCAGGGTGAGAAGTTCACATTATTTCGTTTTATAGGCATTTCCGAAAACCGTTACTTTTTCATTTCGTATTAAAAAAAAAAATAAGCAACAAAAAGACCTCTACACCAATTCAAATAACCCGATGGAAAATTTTACGCTTATAATAAACGTTGCGGACGTCACTTTTCTAATGTGAATAGAAAATTGAGCATAGGACAGATAACTTTGTGGAAATGAAAAAAAAAAAATGTGTTTTGCATCTATTTTCCTCTTTTACTAGAATATGTTTACATGGTCTTTTGGGTTGTTAAACCGATTATACACTGTTTTTTCCCTCATATCGTGTTCCACTAAAACCTCGCAGCTACAGCTTGGAATAGCCTGTAGTTACAAGGTTTTGGTAGAACACCGAAAATATGCTAAAATAGTGCAATAAATGTAAAACCATTTATATAAACTTAGGTAAATTTACGAATTATTCCTCATGAAATAGAATTTAATGTTACGTGCAATACCAATAAATCATGCAGTCATGCAACAATCATATTTTTCAACCCTTTAGTCGCTAAAATGACTGAAAAAAAAAGAAATATCTATTTACAAGAAAAACTGCAGGGGTCGACACTAACAGTGTCCCGGGATCCCGAGGATCCCTGAAAATTGGAAGGGACCCCGGCAATCTTAGGCTAGGGATTCCGCCAGGATCCTTCAATATTTCTCAATAGATCTTAATGTATCAACTAATGCCACTTTTTTTTTTTTTTGCTTGCTTGTTTTTGTAGAAAACATTGTGGATAATGAAGATATTGCTTGTAACAATGTTTTCTGAAGCTTTTTTTCATGTTGGGCTAAGAAGGGCAGGATTGCGTGTGAATGGGTTAATTTTTATCAAGGAGGGATCCCTGATTATCTTGAGGAAACCCAGAAGTAATAGGTAGGGATTCCTGTGGGATCCCACTGAAGCAAGGTTCTAGTCGACCCCTGAACTGGATTTTCGGGTCAGGCTGTTGACCTTGATCTGACATTAACAGCGGGGTTCGTCTTTAACCCGTTACCAGACAACATTTAGACTGGCCAAACTAGGTAAAAACATAGGCCCAGTTTGAAGGATGTTGCCGACAACATTTTAAATTACTCTAGAATTTGAAAATAAGTGACAAAAAGGGTAAAACCATTGTGGAAAAATGGGGAATTACTTGTTATTGTTGATAATATTTCAAAATCCCCCTTTTCCTGGTTGAACAACATTGTGCACAAAGAAGGAATTGCCTGTAATAAGCAACTTTTCCATTGAAGTAATTACTTGTAACACACAATTTCTGCCCCAAGAATCGTTCAGGTTTATATGGGAACTGGTAAACTGACTCCCAGTCTCGCTGATATTTATTACTTAGATGTTAAAAAGTTTCTTATTCTCTAGCTGCTATCTCTCTATTTTGCTGGTCAGTAACAGTTTGTGAGTGGTTTTAACCTACGATTTAGATAGACACTAAGTACGATCTTGTGCTAGATTTATTTATTAGATGGACCGAGGCAAGGGTATATAGAGAACAGTGAATGAGTATTCATGAAAAAAAAAGAATTTATTAACCCCTTTCTACACGGTAAAATTTTACACTGGTCTAAATTCGAGAATTTATAGACGGCAATTTAAAGTTTGTGAAATTTTACTTTTTTCCCCAACTTTCTGGATAGAAAACATTGTGTTAAAATCAAGAAATCGCTTCAATGAAGCATTTCCGTCTATTATCAAAATGTTTTCCGATTATTTTCTCGGGTGCTTCGAAAAGCGTAATTGTTTGGGAACGGAATAACCCCGAGACTGTGTCGAGTTTTCAAATGACTCGTTTTATAGGTACGGTATTTCATGAGTACGATTTTGATATTCTATTTATGATATGACTAATCTTTTCAATCTATCACTATTCATCGATATACGATATTCCACGAAACAAATCCTGTAACCATTTTTAAAATGACGTCATTACATGCGTCGTTGTGGCGTCATTTATGTACTACCAAAGGCTTCGTATCCATTGGCATAGTTATTACACAAGCATAATATCACCGGTGTAATATTAACATATTAACCCTTTCCTGTTTTGCATAATTTTAGACCTGTCCAAATTCAAAGGTCTTGCAGACGACAGTTTAAATTGGATTTAATTTGAAAAACGACCATTCAGTAGGGTAGAAAATATTGTGGAAAAAGAAGAAATTGCTTGTTACAAGCAATTTCTAGTTTTTCTACAATATTTTCTCAATTATAAATTCACGGGGACGTAAAAACCAGGGATTGAACTGGAAAGGGTTAAACATACTTCCATATCGTGGGTCATATGATAATATCATTTATATCATACCCCCAAGTCGTAAGTTTAGTTCGAACCCAAGACCCCAATTCGATTGACTTGCCAAACTATACTACTCCAATTTCAAGTATAAGGGTACTGCTTAAAAATCCTGAAGTAACAAAATTATTTCGAAAGCCGATTCGTTTATCTAGACATGCGTATTCACATTTTGTCAAACCTCTCCCATGATGTCGTCTTTAAATTGAAAGGGTTTTAATTCTACAATAAATCATTCTATAAAGTCAGAAATATGATTGAAGTGAACAGACAGACAAAAGCCACCGTCACATATTCTATAGTTTACAGCTTTTATTGAAGGACCTTGTCTAACCTCTGGTAAATCGCGTCATTGATTGCAACTCTTTACTTAGGGAAACTTTTGAGAACAGAATTAAACGTTTCGTAAAACTTTAAAGAGTAACCATCCTTGATTCTACGTTCAAACATATAATTAACTATTTTAATTTGTTTTAGGAATTCGATCGGTGGAACGGTAAAATATCGACCCCAAAAGGCAGCATACATACAATCTATACGTCTGTCGTCAAGTTGCTATGACTTATTTTCAATCTTTCGATTGGTGGTACATTGTATATCGTCTTTGTCGTTCTAAAACGTGGTAACTACAATTTGATTCAAGCTGTAGTCACAACATTTTAGAATGAAAACGACAATAATGCCAAGGCATTACTCTCATTTTGGTGTGTATCTATTTATTACTCGAATTTCATTTTTCTTTTTCTCTACACAAGAGTACCGCTCATGAAGGAAGGGATCAAAATTACGTCTTCTCTAGTTATGTTTCCACTTATTGCACATAAAATGACAAACGGACCGTTTGAAGTGGGTAACCCTAGACTGTGTAAAATATGTGCACCTTCCAGACCATTACACAAGAACAGTGGACGGATCAATTCGTGCTGTGGTATGGAGGATTTGATAGTTTTGAACACTTCTGAACCTGATCGAGAGTTCTTCCAACACCTTGTAACTTATACGCTTGTTATAGTAAGATAAATGTATTTTCCGCTGCACTTCTCTGCATATACATGTCATTATGAAATATGAACCTAAGTTTATACACTTTTCACCTTTAATAGTTTTAGTTCATTAGGAAAGTTGGTATAATATCATTAGGAAGCATAATTTCATAGTTTCTTATCACTGGGAACCCATTCTCACGTAACTACGCCCTAAAGCAAAAAGCTTTGGAAAATATTGTAGAAAATGAAGAAGTTGCTTGTTACAAGCAATTTCTTCACCGTCTACACCCCCTCCCGCTTACAGGTTAAGATATTAAATATTGCATTAACTTTAAATTGTTGTTACAAAATTTGATTAGAATTTTTAAAACATAAACTAAAATTGTCTAGCAAAGCGGACTCCTATCCCCCTCCCCCTCGGCACTTTGTCACCTAGTTGACCTTAGACCTGCATTACCCAAAACATCAGAACACATCCTAGGTTCATAAATAACATGCGTATAAAGATGTAAGGTCCTAAGTCAAATGTGTTAGGAGGTAGAGCTGGGAAATAGTTTTGTGACCTTGACCGTAAACCTACATGACCTAACTTGGATTATTGACAATGAAATTTCAATGATGTAGGTCAATTGGTTCTAAAGTTATCTTTTTGTTTTCATGGAGGTAAGAACCGAAAATTCTAACCTCACCGCGGATTCATACATGAGTGTAAGAAGGTTTTTCGGTTCATACTTCCATGAAAACAAAAAATATCCTCTTCATTTCTTATAATTTAATAGCATCGAGAGAAAAAAGAAAAAAAAATACGAAATTTGATACTTTTTTGTGCGGAACTATTTTGTGCGGAAGCATACAAAATGGCTGAGTGCTCAAAATTAAGTCATCGAGATGAGAATGCATGTATTTATTTGTTTCGACCAATCAGAACGCCCGTTTTTAATAGACTAAACTAAAAATTGAATTATCAAACAATAGATAGCAAAACGTACACCATTTCTTCTGTTTCAGACACTTGCTGTTATGCCGATCTGATCATATACAGCCAGTCTGTCCTTTATTCAACCTTTGCGAGATGAAGAATAATTTAGTGCTAGCATTAGTTCACATTCACAAGTGGTATTTTTTAAAGCAATACATATTTGTAATCAGATAGCCTTGTAGAGTCGAAATTATCTCAAGGTGTAATTGAGCGTTATTTGATTATCTATTGATAAGTCATTTATTCTAGCAAAACTTATTCCTACTTTTTTTTTTTTTTTTTTTAATTTTAATATTATACATGCAAACTGAGATGAAACCTGTTTCAAGAAGTTGTTTTTGATTCAAATTATTACCGCTATGTTGACTTTGCAGGACTAATAAAATTTCTACGAGCTCTTTGAATATTTAGAGATGAAAAGCTTTTGTTTGTTTGTTTGTTTGTTTGTTTTCAATGGGGAATGAAAGGGAAAATCCGGTTTTTTGCTCATTATTTTTTTACAGTTGAATAATAGAAAATAAATAAATATATCAGACTTGTTTTTTTATACTAGGTACCTTGAGCAAAACCATACATAATAATTCCGTATTCGTTTTTTCATGGGGGTATGAAATAAATCATTCAACCAGAATGCAGAAAATTTGATAGACAAAACTAAAATTGAATTACTATGGTATGAACTATGTACATGGGCTATATCTCATTTTGGGCCGAACAAAGTTATGGTTAGCGCCAAATACATTTACCGAGTTTTCTATGAATATGTAATTGACAACCGATTGTGAAATACCTTGATGCTGGTAATACCTCGAGACCGTTTCATTTACTCATTCCAACACAGTGACGCCTTTTGAGGCCTTTTGAGGCCCAAGAACAAGAGGATCATAATGGTCCTTAATCGCTCAAGTGGGTATGATGGTTCATGGCTTTATGATATATACAAAATAGCATTGCCCTCTGTATAATTATTTGGAGAAGATGTTTGGGGATTTTCTCTTTTAATCCTAGGTATATTAATTATCCCACCATATAGCGCTAATTTCCTGAATATGGTAATTCTTTGATATACAAAATTTCAAAGGTCTAGGCCTAATGGTTTGGGAGAAGAAGATTTTCGAAGATATCCTTCCTTATTCCTATCCAAAAGTAGGGATCGCACAGGAAATGGCTACTTTCCAGAATACGAAATTTCTTTGAAGTATTTTTGTTGAGGGTAAATAGCTGATGATATGAAGCAAATTATCAAAGCTCTAGGCCTTATCGTTTGGGAGAAGAACACTTGAAAAGATTTCCTTCTTTATTCCCTTGTAAAATCACAGATCACACAGAAATGGCTAATTTTAGAATACGGTTATTCTTCGAAGCGTTTTAGTAGAGAGTCATTAGCTGATGATATTTACCAAATATCAAAGCTCTAGGCCTAATTGTTTGGGAGAAGAAGACTTTAAAAGATTTCCTTCTTTATTCCCTTGTCAAATCACAGATCACACAGAAAATGGCTAATTTTAGAATACGGTTATTCTTTGAAGTATTTTGGTAGAGGGTCAATAGATGATGACACATACCAAATATCAAAGCTCTAGGCCTAATCGTTATGGGGAAGAAGATTTTCAAAGATTTCCTTATTTATCCCTTTGTAAAATCAGGGATCGCACAGAAAAGGGCAAATTTTCAGAGTACGATGATTTCTTAAATAATTTGGTAGAGGGTCAATAGGTGATGATTTGTACAAAATATCAAACTCTTGGCATTATGGTTTGGGAGGAGAAGTTTTCAAAGATTTCCTTTTAAAATCAGGGATCGCACAGAAAATGGCTAATTTTAAGAGCACAGTAATTCTTTGAAGTATTTTGATAGAGGGTCAATAGGTGATGATTTGTTCCAAATGTCAAAGCTCTAGGCCTAATGGTTTTGGAGGAGAAGATTTTTTAATTATTGTTTACGGACGGACGGACGGACAGACGGACGCCGGACAATTACCGATCACAATGGCTCACCTTGAGCACGTTGTGCTCAGGTGAGCTAAAAAAAATTGGAAAACAATGTGTAAAATGAATAAATTGCATGAACCAAGCAATTTCTTAATTTTTCACAATTTTCTCTACCCAGAAAGGTCAGAAATTCTTAAATTACACGAACTTTATATCGACCTCTGCAACTCCTTTCCTTTTGGACTTGTGTAAAATCCTGCCGCCTGGAAATGGATTAAACCGCGCGATATATTAGGCCTGGTTGCCAAAATCTTTCAGCAGGTTTATGCTACCATTGCCAGATATATTATGTATGGTGCATGATCAGTTTTCCCCATTATACGTTACAGTTATAATGTTAAATCAAAGTACTGGGGGTACTGTAAGCTAGCAAAGCATGGTTGAATTTAGAAAACCTTTCCCTTGTTGGGTAGAAAACATTGTGGACATTGAAGAAATTGCTTGTAACAAGCAATTTCTTCATTGTCCACAATGTTTTCCAATGCTTTTTTCTTTAGATGCTTAAAAAGCGGAATCGGGTGGGAATGGGTTAAATAGCACGCTTTTGACAGAGTTCTGTACAATTTGAATAGAGTTTGCAATATTCCTGAAATATAAAAGAACTATTTTTTTGACGTGGGCATTCCAAAAATTTGGCGGTTAAGCCTCCAGTGGCGGTTGAACTCTGAGACGACCTCAAAATTTGTCTGTTAACTTAAGCTTTCAAAGCTGAAGCTTTGCTAGCTAATAAGAGCAGAAGTCAGACACGTATATCAAATACAAACACGTACAAGTTACATGGTCAATATAATATTATTGGCCGGAATAATTTCTACTCGTGCCTTCACGTGTATCGTGTAACGAGAACCATATGTGCCGCGATATTAAAGAAACCTTTAAACAATATTTACTTCTAGAAACTTATATATTTTACATATTTTCTTGGTTGTGTTGCAGGTGGTGATGTTTTCTTTTTTTTTTTTTTGTTTTCTTTTTTGGGATGAAAGTGATGTTTGTTTGTTTGTTTGTTTGTTTTAACCAAAGCAGGAGCCTAATTTAAAGTTTAGTTATTTCATTTTTTATAATAATGATAATTCTGTCTGTTTACTTTTTTGCCTTTGGACCTAGTTACGTATCTTTTTTACAAGTCATTTCTTCTTATTTTTTTTTTTTGACCCCTTTTTTTTCTTTCTTCTTTTTCTTTTATTTTTCAATTGACGGGTGGAAGTCAAAGAATCAATCGAACAACCAAATCATTCTTTTAAACCGGGAATGAACGTTGAACTCCGGCATTTGCCAACATTTATGACGTTTAGTTCGCCAACCAACCAATTGGCCGATGGCCGAGTGGTATAAGTCCTTGACACGTGATCTGAGCCCCAACGTTACCGGGGTGTGTTCATGGGCAAGGCATCTGATAGCCAACCCCAGTCTACCCAGCTGTAGAATAGGGTAGCAGTGGGTTGAAGTAACTGCATCTCTTTCAAGGACGTGAAAACATCTGGATTGTGAGTATTCGAGAGCGACTCTATAAGCCAAGGTTTTCGTCGAAATCGAGCTAAAATAAATTAGTATAAACTAATTAACCAACCATTTTACTTTTATGTTACATGTTTCTGACCATAGAATTTGCAAAATAACTCCTTTTGATATCTTTGAGGAATTCCTGTCGGAGCTCAGTGGGCGTGACCAGTAGTCCGCAAATCACCAAATCCATGTGTTTCTAGATGGTCCTTTTTCATCAAACAGACCAAATGCATATCTATCCTATTCCTGTCTGCTATTGTAACTGGCTGCTGTCATGCTTAAAACATAATAAACTGAAAGCAAATTACACGTGCGCATTAAAACGAAAATAACACCACATGAGTCTATTCGTTTCAATTTATATATATTGCCACAAAACAAGGCACGTTTCCATGTGGCAAAAATTACTGAAACAGCGGAAACTAAGCTTTCATAGATCTCGCAACACTGGAGGTTGTTTTGAGTGCTTCATTTCATAATTTCAAGCACTTAGTCCTAAGTGGGCCGCATCATACTAAGCAGTACCAAAGTTAATTCTTTCTTTCTTTCCAAAACATCCAGCCGTCGTCATAGCGCAGTTGGTAGCGCATCAGACTCCCAATCTTCAATCATTGGGTGTCATGGGTTTAATCTCCGGCGGCAACACAAATCCTTTCCGACATTAGTCTCTTACCAATGGGTGGAAAATTGTAAACCTAACTGGGATAGCAGCTGTAGGCTAGGAAAGGATGTAATGGTAGTACTGGTGCGGGATATACCAGGAATCCATTATTAGGTGCTCCAGCCGCCGCGATATGACTGAAAAATTCTTAAAGCGGCGTTACACCCCATTCAAACAAAAAACCAACTTTTTCCACAACCAATACGATTTCTTGTTCAATTCATCAAGTTTTTTGCTGTAGAAGCTTCAGATAGCTCAGCTGGGTAACTTTAATTTATCTTGAATTTCGTTTAATAAAACATAATCATATGAAGTTTATCTTTCATAAATAACAATTCTGTCTCTTGACCAATTCCCACACGATGAGGCTTTTGTGACAACCCTCAAGAGAACTATTATGGTGGAAAATTAAGAAATTACTTGCAACAAGTTGAAAAAAAAAATCATAATGTTTTAATGGTCGTATGCAACTCCTTTGAATTGGACCAGACTTAAATTTTGTGAGTTGTTATTGGATAAACTTATTCTCTCTAGTATGAAAACCTCCCAAATCAGTAAAGGGACTAGAAAATGACCCAATATTAACCCCTGTCATGCTGAATCTAGAATATTCCTACTTTGGCAGGGAGTATAGACTAAGATCAGTCTGCACATATGTGCAGTCTGATATTAGTCTTAACTACCAATTTGCATTTAAGTTTTAGAGTTGTAAATAGAATTAATCAAAAATGATAATGACCCACAATAAATGGGCATTCCAGTGCTTTTAGCCCTTTAATCTAAAGGCAATTCTACGTAAGAATTTATTCAGCATAACAAGTATAAAATTGCAAGACACCTCAACACTAGATTGAGATAATTGGAACTACAACTTTCCTACATCATAGGAACAAATACTTTATGTGATACAACATACATACAGTACAGTTTTCAACTAGTTTTGGAAATCAACGATGGAGAGTATTTTAGCGGGCGCGGACGTTTTGAGTGCCAATGAATTGCTTCCACTCAGATGTCAAATCACGCAGTTAATTTGTTGTTTTCTTAATTGAAGGGATGCCGCTCTCTTCAGCCGAGCTTTTCAGCAGGTGTATCTTGTTAAAGACAAGGGGGAGAACTAGTGTTACAGTATCGACTGTATCGAAAGTTATATGTCACATTTAGAACGACTACTTGATGTCAAAGCAAGCAATCATGCTGGAGTGTATTTATTGTTTAGACTTTAATCATTCCAAAACACACTTTGTGGACAGCATAAAAAATATCATTGGCTAAGTAAGCGGCAACACAATAACCAATAGCTCTATTGACAGCACCTCAAACATCTTTGGCTATGAGGACCATTAGCTATATGACCGGCAACACACACATCACTGGATATATGATCGGGAACGCAATTATCCCTAGCTATGAGGACAGCAACTCAAACATCACTGTCTATAAGGACCATCCGACAAACATCATTAGCTATGTGACCGGCAACACAAATATCATTAGTTATGTGGACAGCATCACAAACATCATTGGTTATAAGGACCTTTCGACAAACATTCTTAGCTATGTGACCGAAAACGAAAACATCATTAGCTATGTGGACAGCATTTCAAACTCCTAAATGGCTAAAGCCTATGTTGACCACCAAACAAACATCATTAGCTATGTGACCGGCAACACAGACATCACAAGCTATGTGGACAGCATTTCAAACACCACTGGCTATGTGATCGGTATCATAAACATCACTTGCCAAGTGGACCATACCGGAAACAACACAAGCTGTGTGATCAGCATCGAAATCTACACTATTAGTCGTCAATAAACTTGCTCATCCCACTAGTTTAAGATTTTCTGACATATATGAGACTGTGCGTCACATTTCAAACAATTTCGCATGTGCGTGACTTGCACACATTGAGCACCCTGGACAGCCATTTGGGACAATTAGAATATTCGCTGATTGTTTAAGAAGCTTTGGTTCAGTATCTTTCTACAGAGCGCAGAGTGAAGACTCTGATCAGAATGTGCGGATGCACAGACTGATCTGAGTCTTTACTTGGCGCACATGTGTAATGGTTGGAAACGTCACGCACGCTCTCATATATATAGTCGGGCTGAAATATGTTTTAACTAATGAGTGTTTATAGCCCACAGTAAACTTTCTTGTCTTCATTGAAGGTAAATAAACACAAAACATAAATCAACGTCAACTCTGGGTGAGTCGTTGTTGAAGAAGAGAAATTATGACAGTTATGTGAACAAAGAACATAGCGGTATTCCGGCTTAAAAGGTCGAATGGCTTACCTTAACCCATTCCCGCACAATCCATCCTTTTACGCCCCTCAAGAAAAAAGCTTTGGAAAACATTGTCGAAAATGAAGAAATTGCTTGTATCAAGCATTTCTTCATTTTCCACATGTTTTTCTATGACTATAAAAGACGGAAAAAAATGAAATTCCATCAACTTGAAATTGTCGTCCGCAACATCTTTCAATATGTACCAGTCTAGATTTTTGTCGTGTTGGAATGACTTAACTGGAAACATTTAACCTCATTTATCAAATCTATGTCTATATCTAATATTATATATAAATCGGTGTTTGTTTTGTTTTTTTGTGTTTTTTTGGTTTTTTTTTTTTTTTTGTTTTTGTTTTTTTTTTTTTTTTCGTTTACATGTTAGTTATCTGTCCGTAGGATAAGTAAGCAACTGACTAATTTTAGAATGTTCTATTCGAAAGTTAGTTGCAAGCGTTTTGTCCAAAAGTGCATCAAGATCTATTTTATGAATGCTGATGTACACGAGTAAGAATGAGTGTCGATTTATTAGTTTCATCTATCAAGACAGATTAATACTGATAACCCCCCAAGAAAGTTTCATACCTTAATGGAACAGAATCGCTCCACTGGCCTGATTTTCCACGTAATTAGGACAAACAGCTTCTCTTTAACACGGAGGCATCTCAATTTTAGAAAGAATCATTATAATTATTATCAAAATGATAAAAATGCTGTCCTGATCATCCATGTGAAATTAAGTTTAAATCCAAAGACTTCAGAAAAGAAGAATTTCAAAGTTTTCAATATATATCACACATGAAAATTAGCCCCGCCAAAAACAGCCGTGTTTAAAATCCCGTCAAAATTCTTTGACGGAATCTTACAAAGGTTCACCAAAAGATCATTCCTTTGAAATTTGATTGCAATCCATCGATTGACATCGTCTGCTTTCTGCATAGAATATTTTCAAAGTTTTTACTGTATGTTATATATGAAAATTAGCCCTGTCCATTACAGCCATGTTTTTATCCGATCAAAATTATCGTGTATTCATACAGTGTGAGTTTTAATGATCATATCTCAATGAAATGAATATATAGTCTGTTCATTTCTTTATTAAGATTATAAACATTATCACATTGTATGAATTTCCTTTTGGGTGTTAATACAGTGTGATATGTTATAAGTTTGATACCTTCATGAAAAAAAAAAAACTAACAAACAAACAAACTTCTAATCTCTTTTATATTTCATCTCTTTAGCCAATCTGTTTGTCGAAAAGTTGATCATTTTTCCAAATCATTCCGTGACAGCAAAAACCAGATATATTTAAAGTGTTTTTCTGTAAACAACAACCACAAAACATAATGAATAAGTTAAAGGCCATGTATATTACGAGGTTAAAGAGCTCTGAATTAACAACGTATATTATCACCGTGTCAAATTGTCTGACGTGTCAAATACAAATGGAGTAAGGTGGACATTTGTAAACAAACGGACAAAACACCACGTACTTTTTATGATAGTATTAATCTAAGGTCTTTAAAACAACAAAGCGGAGAACACTCAAGACAGATGTGTGCTTATCCAACTGTCGATTCTTTAGAACAGAACAGAAGAAAATTCTTCGTTTTTCATAATGTTTTCCAAAGCTTTTTCTTTGGGGGGCGTCAAAAGCGGGATTGTGTGAGAATCAGATAAAGGCTTAACAGAAACACTGGAGGATAATGATAAAAGAACTCCTTAACTATTCCATTCCTAGTCACTGGGTCGATATAATTTTGTTTCCAAGCACACGGAGTTAACGATTTATTTCCCCTGCAGACAACGTAAATGGTAAGTATCCTGTTCTCGGCAGGAAACGCTAGTCTGACACAGACCAGATACATGTTTTAATTATTTGGCGCCAATAATTCGATGGCTTAGTGCAAGAACATCGTAAATGTCTATACATTGTATAGACACTTACGATATGTTTGTGCCGAGTCATCGAAAAGTTTCTAGTTATGAAAATCTATTGGGGTATAATAGATGTTCTTATCAGACTTTTAAATCCATTGAATAAAATTGCAAAGCCAGATGACGACAATCTACCAAAGCCCCCAACTCTTATATGTAGGGCGTGATTTTGTTTTCTGAACGTTTAATTTGATGATAAATATATCAGCGCTTATGTTGAATTCAATCATTAGAGTCGTCTTGTTAAAAAAGAGTATAATGAGTAACCACAACCTATAGTTAGTATAAAATAACTGATTTATATTGTCTTCCCTCGCTCTTACCCCATTCCGAAACAACATTTTAGACTGGTCTAAATTCAGAGAAGTTGGAGACGACATTTTTCAGCTGGTGAAACTTTGATAATCCTTGTATTTTGGGGTAGAAATCACTCTGGATAATGAAAAATTTCTTGATAAAAGCAATTTCTTTATTTTCCAAATGTTTTCCATATCTTTTTGCTATGTGAGCGTAAAAAGTAGGATTGTATGGGAATATTTTAACTGGCGCCCTGTCTCAATTACAAACGTGGTTTATAACGGAATTATTGCATACATGTAGTTTAGACCAGGTTTGGTTGATTCAGGGTTTAAAACTGTTTAACAAGAAAATAATCAAGCTGTCAGTTAATTATTCCAATGGAAGACATATTTCTGGCGGTCAGTGAGCCATTCAACAATGAATTTATCGAACCTGTCGCCTTTTAAAGGCCTGCACGTGCAGAAATAGGTCCTGGGTGTCAATATATGAATTATTAAACATGCATCGGTAATAAATATCCAAATAAGTCTTCCTGAACCCGCTCAACGCAATCCATCTTTCTTTTTTCGGGCAGTAAATCAAAATCTCAATTATTTATAGCTACATTAACATCAGTGTAAGGGACCCATTAAAGTTTGGAATTTATAAGTTATGTCACATCTTAGGACAAATATTTTCATTGTAAAAAAATATTCCTGTATATTACCACACAATATAGATATATCTTTAGATCATTTGTCAGAGGGTAACAATATACATCTATCTCAACAAAAACTTTAGTATTAGTCATGGATACTTTCTTTATTAGACTCTAAAAGAAATTGAAACTTGCATATAATCTTCACCAACTATCCCGTGAAACGAAAGTTTTCAAGTTAGACCCGACCTTTAACCCGTTACCAAAAGGCAAAATTTAAGACTGGTCCAAATTGCAAGGAGTTGCAGACGACAATTACTTATTTGTTAAATTTGATATTTTTTTCAACTTTCTAGGTAGAAAACATTGTGTAAAATGAAGATATTGCTTGTTAGATGTTTTCCCAATTATTTTTCTTAAGGGGCGTCCAAAAACGTCACTGTGTGGGAATGGTGTAAGCCATTCTAATACAACCCCGCCTTTCGATGCCATCATTAACATCTTTTTACTAGTTACAATTTATTTCTTCAATATCTACAATGTTTCCTACCCAGAGAGACGAAGATTTTTCAATACCCATACTCAATTATATTATACAGGTACATGAACCGATGCCGAAAAAATCAAAACTAACCATTCTTGATTCGGATAAGGTGATTTTATTTCATTTTAATCTAAATATTCACTTTGTTGCCATGGTTTTGATTTTGCATGCATTTCAGTTCTTTTAACGACTTTCAGAGGAGAATGCATGCCGAACTTTCCGGCAAAATTCGTTTTTAGCCGGAGAAGTTACTTAGGAAGCGACATCGTTTGAAGAAATCATACTTTCTTTTTATCCGAGAACATGGATCATATTAACTAAGAATGGTTTTTCATTAAACGACAACTATAAAGTCAAAATTAAGTGGTTACTGTCAAGTATCAAAAAGCTTTGCTTTCTACATTATAGTGTTGAAAACACAGACCTATTCGTCGTTTGGGCGAGCTAAACATCGTAAATACAGCTTTATTTATCAAGCCATACTTACGGTATTTCGTCCTGAAAACGACGTCTTTCATCTTATGCATTGGGAAATAGATCAGTTAATCTCTGCACTTGTAATGAAAACAATCACCCACGAAAAATGATTGATGACAAACAAGTAATTAACAACACAGACGCGAGTCTAAACGGTCTGTACCTAGAGATTTAGGACCCACCGGGCTCCGCCTTCAATTTAAATAATTGCGTCTACAAATTTACACGATTCGGCTAAATCAGTTAATCATTTTTAGATAGTTAGTCCAGGAAAGGGTATTGCATATTATCAATCTAATTTTTATCTACATGTTTTTCTCTTTTTAGTTTGTTTGTTTGACAATAAACGATATTTGTTCAAGTCATATTTTCTAATAAAGAATGGTGTATGTTCCGTTCATTACTCATATATTTCCCCGATTTTTTATTAATCAAGAAGCATTTTATAGAGAAATTGGAGCCTAGATACTTTATTGTCCCTGCTTTTTGTGATTCTTTTAAACTTACAATCTTGCTGTACAAAGTCATTTTCTATCTCTCTGGGATAAATGAAAATAAAAATTGACCTATTCCACACAATCCAGGTTTTAACGTCATTAAAAAAAATAAAATAAATAAAAAGCTTTGGAAAACAAGCAATTTCTTCATTATCCGCAATGTTTTTCTACCCCAAAAGACATCTATTTTGAAAGATTCATTAACTACAATGCTGATGTCAACGCTCGACTGTTCTAGTGCTTGATAGTAGGTAAAACTTCTGTGTCCAAAAGGTGCAGTACTAGTTAAAAAATACATCTAGAGTTATCCTCCTTATTCGTATGAAATGTTCTTTTGATTGTTAAGATAGTCCGAGTTTCAAGTGAACGTGTTTAGTAATACCAGAAATACATAACAAAACGTCAAAGTTTTCGCACGAAGCCCTGGCCCTAGCAATGCCTCCGGGTTTCTCTGAAAACAACAAAGCTAAATTTATTACCTGCAACTTCTTTCAAATTTGAACAGTCTAATGTTTTATTGTCTGGTAATAGCGAACTGAATGTTAATCAACTTGACCATGGAAAATAGAAATCTAAACGGCTCAGTACTTGATCCCTAACTTTCTCAGTTTTTTCCTCTGTTCATTAGCAGGTAGTATAAACAGCCATCAACCAGATGTTTAGTCTGATCTTGTTCTACACTATATGGTATCACGTAATTAAGCAGGAAAAGGTTTCCATTTAAGTTTCAACTTCTATTTTTACATCCCCGCCAGGAGCCGTGAAGGCATGTGGAGAACATCATCATTAGATGTCGTCAAGTAGAAATACATAAACGTCCGACTGTATCACATAAAATATGATCGATGTTTTCTTCAATTAGTAATGAAAGCCATTGACATGGGACATGGTTTATACAAATAGTTAGTAATTCATCAAAATAAAAGTATCAATAAAATGCGCAATGGTATACCACAAAGCCTACCTAATTGTATCTTGTGATTGGCTCAGATCTGTGTGTAAGATATCAAGAATTGGTGTTGAAAAACGCTCAAATTTATACAATTACATCTTCCGAAAAATTAACATATACTCAAAGTGGTTTAAAATGGTTCTAAACAAGTGGTTCTAGTCAAATCTCAAAATAGTGAAATCCCGCAATGTACCGATAAATAAGAGTTTGGTTTAAAGTCTTCTTCTGTAGTTTTTAAACTTAACCCCACTCCCTCCTCGATTATTGAATAGCAAGTCGTCTATTAAAATAAGGCGCCCTGGCAGCCAAAGCAAATTGGCTTACAACCCACACAGGTACCATTTATACATCTAGGTATATAGAGTTGCAACGTGGAGTTAGCTTTTTGCTCAGAAAAGTTACCACGGCTCGGGCGGTACTCGAATGCAGGACCCTCCATTCCTAAGGTCCACATCCTACCACTAGTGTACGGACTACACGGTATCTGATATAGGATTCGAACTCATGACCTTTGACTAAAAAGCAACTTTGCCATTTTGAAGTTTAATTACAGTACCGTTTACCATGTCAAACGTGAACGGGACAACGCAGCCTTTTCACAGGGAGTTTATTGAGTTCGGATTACAACCATCCTTCAAAAGGGTCTAGGGGCAGATTGACAATTTCAACAGGGGTTGGCCCATTAACAGAATCCGACACCCACTGTACGCCCAATAGGACCTCTGTCGTATTGTTGAACGTTGACAGTCGAAATTTGGGGTTGACGCGTACAGGATCGGATGTAATAGGACCAGCTGAATTCCTCCGCCCATTGTGGCGTATTGTGGCATTAACAGTCCAACATAATTCGACTTTTTTACGCACCTCAAGAAAATAGCTTCGGAAAACATTGCAAATAAAGAAATTGCTTGTCACAAGCAATTTCTTTATTATTCACAATGATTTCTGCCCTAACACAAAATATTTTTGAACTATCACAAACTTAAAAGAATTGTCGTCTGCAACTTCTTTGAATTTAGACCAGACTAAATTTTTTGTTGTGTTTGAATGCGTTGAAGTTGACAAAAAATCAAAACATACAAAAGGGTACATCCGACATAATTATATTTCCAAAACTTCTACTTCAAGACAGGCAAGACTCGTCGACAATTGGAATTTGCAGGGCTCAAAAACATCTCAGGCTATAGAAAAGCAACAACTATCAAACAATACAAGGAATAGAATTAATAGCCGAGGAAAAAGAAAAATAATGATAAAAAAATTATCAGGCTTAAAGGTAAAACTACAATCACCCCCCCCCCTTCCTTAAAAAAGGGCAAAAATACAACTTTTAAATCAATAAGTTACTCTTTCAATAGTTTCATCAAAGTCTTAATCCTGACAGTGTAAGCAATTTAACCCATTCCCACACAATCCCCCTTTTCGGCGCCTCTCAAGAAAAAAATCGTTGGAACAACATTGTGGGAAATGAAGAAATTGCTAATTATAAGCATTTTCCTCACTATTCATAATGTTTTCTAACCAAAAAGACAATGCTTTTTTTAAACTTTTTTAAATACAAACCGTCGTTTTGCGACTTCTCTCAATCTGGACCAGTCTAAATTTTTGTCGTCTGGGAAGGGATTAAGAACAAAGTTTTTAAAGCCCTCACACAAATTCGACCCAGAGACATTTACAGGCCCAAATAATACGGTGTAACATTATTGTCCGTCTTTTATGAGAAATTTTAGCCTCGAAATGCGGATTGAAGCCGCTACAAAGTATAATTTATATCCATTAAAATATATAATGCGTCAAAATAGAATTAGATGTCGGGCAGTTTAACTACCTTCACCCTTTCAAAAGGTTAAATTACCACAAAATATTTTATACGTTAATTGTAAAAACTTAACCAATTACCACATAATGCCGCATTTTCAAACGCTGAAAGAAAAAACGTTGTCGGAAAAAAGAAGAAATTGCTTATATTGCCTAATTTCTCCTTTCTCAATGTTTTCGATCCTATAATGCTATTGTTAGGATTGTTTTTTAAATCAAACGCACTTGAAAATGTCGTCAAAATCTTCATGGACTTGGATCAGTCTTAAGTTTGTGGTCTGGTAATGGGTTAACTATGGTAGACATACCAGCAGTATAACGTGCCAATAGCTTAAATACCCTATTACCACACAGTCCAAAGTTTTTACGCCAAAAATGGGTAATGTTCGAGAAAAGATTGGGCGAAAAGGACAACCTACTTGAAACCAGCAAATTCCTAAATATTCATAATGTTTTCTATCCTACTTAACACCTTTGTTCTATTTAATTTCACTTGAATTATGTTTGCAACTTCAATTTGGACCAGTCTAGGATTTTTTTGGCAGGTAATGGTATACTAATATCTTACTAGACTGGAGAACCTGTCAAATATCTTAAGAAATAACATGCCTAGATTATTGCATACGTTTTCAATAAATTCTGCCGCAGGATAGAGCGTCGACTTCTTTATCAAGTGGTCCTGAGTTAGTTTTTGTTAGCATCTGTCGGCATTGGTGTACAAATTAGGCACGGGGCTGAGTAACGGCGTAATCTCGAGACAGCAAAATCAATATGTTTCAATCAAAGTTCAAAAAAAAAAATTGTTTCCCGATTGATATAAAATAATTGGGATAAGAACTAGAAAAAAAATGTTATTTTGATGTTGAAAGTGCAGTCAGACCAGACTAATTTGAATTGCCGGTGACCATAATAATGCATCAATGGTTAACTCGGATTTGAGTGCCGTAACATCAGATTAAAAGCAAGACGCACCAGGCACTCCATATGTGCGCTTTAACCCACTCCAACACAACAAAATTTTAGAGTGGTCCAAATTGAAAAGAATTGCAAACAACATTTTAAAGTTTATGAATTTATGGACAGGAAAAAATGTTTAAAATGGAGAAATTGTTTGTTTAAAGTAATATCTTCTTTATACACAATATTTTCTAATTGTTTTTCTTGAGTTGAGTCAAAAAGCGTCACTGTGTGGGAATAGGTTAATAGGAACAATTCTAGAAACACCGTGACTACTGTCGCATAGGTTTTATAGAATCCAATGAATCCGCTTATTTGGATAAGTTAGAAAATTTGAACTGTAACACAAAGCTCTTTTCCAGGTATTTGGAATAGGCTGCATTCTTTTCCTTTTCAACGGGGACCAACTGTAGTCCGAACATTCTGAGCTAATTTAATGAACAAACTTCATTCCATAACACGTGCAAAAACGTTCGGGTGTCAAGACTGAAACGTTTTACCGGTAAAATCATTTCAGCCCTTAAAGTAGAATGGGTAGAAAAAGTATGTAATAGAAATACCGGTAAAAATCATTTCAGCCATTAAGGTAGAATGAGTGGAAAAGGTGTGTAATAGAGTTGACGTCTAGCTTGTGACACTGTTCGTAAACGTCCACATCTTAGCCCATTACCACATGCTGGAATTTTAGACTGATCCTAATTCCAACATGTTGCAAACGATTGGTGGAATTAAAATAGTATTGTCTTTTCGGTTGAATACATAGTAAAAAGCAAATTCTTCAATTTCCGTAAAGATTTTCAAATCATTTGAATGGCGTTAAAAAGCGGAATTGTGTGGGAAAGGGTTAATACCTCAAATATCATATTTCGTTAAAAAGGGGGCATTAAGAAATACCATGTCCAAGTATGAGTAATATTTCCCAAGTGCCCATAAACTATTTAATTAGAATTTAGACACTCACATCTATTGATGTTTAGTACAGCTTTTCCGCCTGTGGTGTTTTAGTGTAATAATCTGCAACTTCTAGTTTCTCATTACTTAACCCTTTCCTGTTTTTCAAAGTTTTAGACCTGTCGAAATTCAAAGGTTTTGCAGACGAAAATTTGAAGTGAATTTAATTTGAAACAAGAGGACCATGATGGTCCTAAATCGCTCCCCTGATTATGATGGTTCATGGCTTAATGATATAAACAAAATAGCAAAGCCATCTGTCTAATTATTTTGGAGAAGATGTTTAAGGATTTCTCTTTAAATCCTAGGTATATTGATGATCCCACCATATAGCACTAATTTCCTGAATACGGTAATGCTTTGAAGTATAGACATCAATACGTACCAAGTATAAAAGCTCTGGGCCTAATGGTTCGGGAGAAGAAGGTTTTCATAGATATCATTATTTATTCCTAACTAAAATTAGGGATTGCACAGAAAAGGGCTATTTTTTTAAGTAATTTTGTAGAGGGCCAATGGCTGATGATATGTACCAAGTATCAAAGCTCTAGGCTTTATGATACAGGAGAAGAAGATTACAAAGATATCATTCTTTATTCCTTTGTAAAATCAGGGATCACACAGAAAGGGGCTACTTTTCAGAGTATGATAATCATTTGAAGTATTTTGGTAGACGGTCAATATATTATGATATGTACAAAATACCAAAGCTCTAGGCCTTATGGTTTGGGAGAAGAAGATTTTTAAAGATTTCCTCCTTTATTTCTATGTAAAATCAGGGATCAGTAAGAAAAGGGCTAATTTTCAGAATACGGTAATTCTTTGAAGTATTTTGGTAGAGGATCAATAGCTGATGATATGTACCAAATATCAAAGCTCTAGGCCTTATGGTTTGGGAGAAGAAGATTTTTAAAGATTTCCGTCTTTTATTCTATGTAAAATCAGGGATCACAAAGAAAAGGGCTTATTTTCAGAATACGGTAATTCTTTGAAATATTTTGGTAGAGCGTTAATAGATGATGACACATACCAAATTTCAAAGCTCTAGGCTTTATGGTTTAGGAGAAGAAGATTTTTAAAGATTTCCTTCTTCATCTATGTAAAATCAGGGATTACAAAGAAAAGGGCTAATTTTCAGAATACGGTAATTCTTTGAAGTATTTGGGTAGAGGGTCAATTGCTGATGATGTATACCAAATGTCAAAGCTCTAAGCCTTATGGTTTGGGACAAGAAGATTTAAAAGATTTCCTTCTTTTATTCTATGTAAAATCAGGGATCACAAAGAAAAGGGCTTATTTTCAGAATACGGTAATTCTTTGAAATAATTTAGTATAGGGTAAATAGATGATGATTTGTACCAAATATCAAAGCTCTAGGCCTTATGGTTTGGGAGAACAAGATTTTTAAAGTTTTCTTCTTTATTTCAATGTAAAATCAGGGATCACAAAGAAAAGGGCTTATTTTCAGAATACGGTAATTTCTTGAAGTATTTTGGTAGAGGGTCAATAGATGATGATGTATACCAAATATCAAAGCTCTTGGCCTTATGGTTTAATTGGTTTAAATGGTTTCATTTCTTTGTAAATTCAGGGATCGCCCTGAAAAGAGCTAATTTCAGAATACGGTAATTCTTTGAAGTATTTTGGTAGAGGGTCGAAAGATGATGATTTGTACCAAATATCTAAGCTCTAGGTCTTACCGCTTGGGAGGAGATTTTTTATTTTGGTTTTTCACTCCGTTGCCATGGCAACCAGAGTTCTTCATGGATTTCAATTCTTTGAAGTATTTTGAAAGAGCATGACCTAAGGATCATTTCTGTAAAATTTTGTTGAAATTCCATGGTTAGTTTAGGAGGAGAAGATTTTTTTTTAATTGTGAACGGACGGACGGACAGACATACGGACGGACGACGGACGATGACCGACCACAATAGCTCCCCCAGAGCACTTCGTGCTTAGGTTAGCTAAAAATATCCATTCAGTAGGGTAGAAAATATTGTGGAAAAAAAAGAAATTGCTTGTTACAAGCGATTTCTTCTTTTCCCACAATATTTTCTCAAGTTCAAAATCACAGGGACGTAAAAACCACGGATTGTTCAGGAAAGGGTTAATGTCACAGTAGTTTTATATCAACCAATTCCTGTTTAACACCTTTTTTTTCGTCCCTGTGTTTTTATACTTGAGAAAACGTTGCGGAAAAAGAAGAAAATTTAAGCAATATCTTCTTTTCCCACGTTTGTTCTACCCAACTGAAAAATTAATTTTCAAATAAAATCAATTGCTCTCTGCAAAATCTTTTGAATTTGGACAAGTCTAAAATTTTGTAAAACAGGAAAGGGTTAAGACATTTTTTTCTATACTGTAAAGTTAAAACGTGAGTTACTCGATTTTATTGATCCATTACTGGAATCGGAAGCGATCGGACGCCTTAATAAGTGGTACATGTTGGAGAAATTTTACAGCTATTTTGACGCCGTCACCTTCATGAACCATTTATTAATCAATTCCCACACAACAGAATTTTAGACTGGTCCAAATTAAAAGAAGTTGCAGTCGGCAATTTCGAGTTGTGAAATTTTACAAAATGTGTTCCTTATGTTAGTAAACATTGTGGACTTTGAAGAAATTGCTTGTTACAAGCATTTTTTTCATTGTCCACAACGTTTTCTATATATCTGTTTTCTTGAGGGGCGTAAAAAACACAGGCATGTGTGGGAATGGGTAAAAACATGATATATCGTTTCAAGACGACAAAACTTTAGTTGCAGGCGACAATTTAAGTTCATTAAATATAAATTTCTTTGAAAACATTAGAAAAGAAAAGAAGAAACTGCTTTTTACCAGCAATAAGTTTATTTTCCAAAATATTTTCTACGGTTGTAGAAAGCCGGAATTATGTGGAAATAGGACAAAGCTGCCCATAGACACCGAGGTTATATGAGTTACTTAACAAGAGGACCATGATGGTCCTAAATCGCTCAAGTGGGTATGGTGGTTCGTGGCTTTATGATATATACAAAAAAGCAAAGCCCTCTGTCTAATTATTTTGGAGATGATGTTTGAGGATTTTCTCTTTTAATCCTAGGTATGTTGTTTATCCAACCATAAAGCGCTAACTTCCTGAATAAGATTATTCTTTGAAGTATTTTGTTAGAGGGTCTACAGACATCAATACATACCAAATATAAAAGCTCTATGCCTAATGGTTTATGAGAAGAAGATTTTCAAAGATATCCTTCTTTATTCCTATCTAAAATTAGGGATCGCACAGGAAAGGGCTAATTTTCAGAATACAGTAATTCTTTAAAGTATTTTGTTAGAGGGTTAATAGCTGATGATATGCACAAAATATCAAAGCTCTAGGCCTTTTCGTTTTGGAGAAGAAGACTTTAAAAAGATTTCCTTCTTTTTTCCCGTGAAAAATCATTGATCACACAGAAAAGCTAATTTTCAGAATACGGTAATTCTTTAAAGAATTTTGGTAGAGGGTCAATAGGTAATAATACATACCAAATATCAAAGCTCTAGGCCATATGGTTTAGGAGGGGAAGATTTTCAAAGATTTCATTTGTATAATCAGGGATCGCCCAGAAAAGGGCTAATTTAAGAATACAGTGATTCTTTGAAGTATTTTTGGTAGAGGGTCAATAGGTGATGATACGTACCAAATATCAAAGCTCTAGGCCTTATGGTTTAGGAGGAAAATATTTTTTAATAATTGTTTACGGACGGACAGATGGAAAGACGGACAGATGGACAGACGGACAACGGACAATTACCGATCACAATAGCTCACCTTTAGCAACTTGTGCTCAGGTGAGCTTAAAAAAGGGCAGTAACTCTTTAACAGGATTTGGATGTGTACGATTCTCGCATTGTGATCAATTGTTCATTATTTTGTATTCATTATAATAGGGACAGATATTCACAGCAAAATGACGGTGGATAAACACGCGCTGTACTCACTCCCCAGTTCAAATAAATGGTATGCGTGCATTAAGAACTATTCTTATTTTGAATTTTTAATTGAGCAGATTCGGACGGAAAGTATAACAGTTAACTCTAAGGAATTGTTATCTTATTCTACGCCAGTATCACAAATATATATTAGGCTCTCCACACGATCCCGCTTCTTGATGTCCCTCAAGGAAAGGTTTTGGAAAACATTGTGGAAAATGAATAAATTGCTTGTTACAAGCAATTTCTTCATTATACACACTGTTTCATACTAAAAAGTGAATCTCCCAAACTACGGATTATCGTCTGTAGCTTCCTTTAATTTGGTCCAGTCAGTTTTTTGTCATCTGGTTTGGGGTTAAGACCTTCTTTTCCTTGACTTGTTTGGTGTTTTATTTGTAGTTGTCAGTCGGCTGTTTGACTGACAACCCTCGTGGATACGTTGAAATTATCTGGTTTACTAACAACCTAGCATCTATCAGCTATTTTATGTTAATTACAATAAATCGCCGCGGTGGGTCCTTCACACTCTTATCTTTTTTCCTACATACAAAATGTCATCAAATTTCTAAACCCTTTGCCAGACGAGAAAATTTCAGACTCGTCCAAATTGAAAGATATTGCAGACGACAAAGTTTAGTTGATAAAATGCTGGATTCATTTGCCTTTTTGTGTGGAAAACATTGTGGATAACGAAGAAATTGCTTGTGCCAAGCAATTTCTTCATTTTCCACAATGTTTCCTTTGATATTTTCTTGAGGCACACAAAAGCGCCATTGTGTTGGAATGAGTTAAACCTTCTACCTACCGAGTCAGTTGACAGATCGCAAGCCACGCCGACACACCTCCGACATGCTTGTCCGAGTGAGATATCAAAAGACCTAAAGATTCCAAAGTTCCATATGTCGGATCGCGGGGTGTCAAACAAAGGATCAATCAACGAATCAAATCATTCATTTAGACCGGAAGTGAACTTTAAACTTTAAAAAGGTCAAGGGTATTAAAGAAAAGGCAAATCGTTGGTTAACGACCTAAACGTCGTTGATAAACCTTGGTTAAGCTGTAGTTACGACTCTTTAGTCGCTAAACTATCAAACATGCTTTGCATAACTGTCCGAATGTTACAATCACTTCCGGTCTAGATAAATGATCGAAGTATATTTGATAGAAGGCGATGATCAAACTAGTTTCAGACGGCAATATCGTGTCAGAGGAATTATAAAACATTTCACCTTTCTGTATGACAAACATCGTTGGAAGAGATGAAAGTACTTGCGACCAGGTGCTTCCATCTCATCATTTTTTTCCGTAAGTATTTTGCCTTAGTAGTGGTAGGGAGATGAAAAATTTTCTAACAAAATTTCTGCATTCTATTTGATTAAAAAATACGCTGAATACCTCAAGGAAAAGGTTCTGAATACGGAAATATTTTGTATGCCTCCGCGCATAGTAAATCCGTTAAAAATGTTCTAAACAAGTAGATCTTCTCTGGGGTTTGGGGATATTTTTGTTGTTGTTTTTTATTTGTTTTTTGGACAATATGTTTTTTTGTTGTTTTTTTTTTAAACAAAATAAAAGAAAGGACGAGAATACTTTTTTTTCAATGAGGTATGAAAGGAACCTGACCAAATGCAAAACAGATTCATACGGTTTGTTTGTTGCATTCCTCAATGAAAACTAAAACTACTCTCTAAACCTCTTCATCATCCCTGGAGTGTAAAAATCAATTGCTTATCATGAGGGTTTACTAGCGCCATTAACCGTCTATATAACCAGTGAATTTCGAATAATGATTTGTAAATTTCGGATCGCGACTGTCAATCAAAGGATCAATCAACGAATCAAATCATTCATTTAGACCGAAAGTGAACTTTAAACTCCAACATTAACCGACATTAATGTGAAGCATTTTTGTTTCCTTTAATATCGAAGTGGATTTTCATGTTGGAGCGTTAAATTACTAGTCAAGAGTTTCGACAAGATCCGAGATATGTCTGTGGTTTTTCCTGGTCTATGCTGGAAAGGTTTGGTTGCTAAATAAGATATGTTAATTGTATAGTACATCATCAAACCCAATGTTTGTTAGGGACTTCTCCCTTTTCCGGGTTTTTCTTTCTCTTTTTTTTTAACATTTAGACTGGTCCAAATTGAAAGAGGTTGCAGAAAACAATGGAAATTGGATGCAATTTGAGATGAAACCATCTTTAACAAGCAATCTCTTCTTTTTCCACACTGTTTTCTAGAGTATAAAATCACACCGACGTAAAATCCCGGGTTTGTACAGGAAAGGGTTAAATCTTACAAATAGACAAATTCTATTTAAACTTGTATTAGTATATTATACGGAAGCTAAATGGAATTACGGTTGCACGGACACGAAATATACTAGCTTCATAGCTAATTGTGGGATAGTCAGCCATGTAGACAAATGGAGATTTAATCCGAGAAAATTACTAAGAGTAATGCATGTCCGATAAAAAAGGCTTATCAGTAATTATACAGCTATTTATTTTAATAATCCTAGCGATAAAGCATAAAACTGGCTAACAATGGTCCCATCATTCATACAATCTCCCTGTATAATGAACTACTGTCAACAGCTTGGTACAAAAAGATGATCAAGTCCAGATCTGGAACGCGCTTCAAAAACCTGTATACCATGGATGCCATTGTTTGGGGGATGGGGTGATAAAAGTTTTAAAAAAATGACTGAAAATGCTACAAAGCTCAGATCATTTCTGCACATTGAATAATGTATGTATCGTCGCTGAGTGTGCAAAATGATGTAACTACAACTTTATTCAAGCTGAAGTGACGACATGTTGCACGCCTATTTTAGTTATGGGTTTTACTATCTTCAAGTGCTCTGCGTGAGTAGGGGCCATTGCTCGGGTAAGACATGGATAGAGAATTGCTGGTCACGGTGTGTTGTTATGAAATTTTGTATATCGCCTTATATATTTGATAATCACATTCTATAGGATAGTGGCGGGGTTTGTTGTTGATGTTGTTGGTGTTGTTGGTGGTGGAGTTTTGTTCTTTTATGGTGTGTTTGTGTGATGAATAAACGTTCTCTTCATTCAATATTACTATGTTTATACTATCTTGTCCTCCATTATTATGTTGGTATTTGTATTGTAACAAATTTGCTGATTTTGTGCCCACTGCACAGTTTCTAATGTTTTTGAATAAACTTAAAAATTTGGTTACTTCGTGTATAGTTTCTTATTACTTTGGAATAGTAACAAAGAATAAGAACTTTATATGACAGTTCGAGGACCTAGTTATCTAATTTCAATTTCATCGTTGTGCGTAAGAGTATAAATATTATTAGATCTTTGACTTTATGACAGAGGGGTAGAGTTCCGTTTTTACATGTCCTAGAATACAGTATACCAACGCATTTATTGAATCAATGCCATGTCCGCTTATCGTCTTTTAAGATTTCAGCTAAACCAATCCATACGCTTTTTGGCGAAAGCTAGAGATGGTCTTGGGATAGAATTTCGTATTCAACCGAATATTCGATTGACCAATCAAATAATTTATTTAGATCGAAGTGAATACTGACGTCCGAAATCTATGTCAAGTGTTTTTCGCCAACAAACGATTCACCTGTTGTATGACCCAGGCAATAAAGTTAACAAACCAATGACGGTTGCTATTCGGACTACCCTGTCGGAGATCAAAGGGTGTAACCAGCGATCCTTCAATTCCGCCCTAACACCAGAACCATCCACTTTTACTAAAGCTTGGTTGCATTGTTCACATTTCTCTACAATACCATCCCGACCATCACCACTACAGGAATCCATTAGCAACATTGTTAATCACTTAAGAATTTATGTTTAGAATTTCAGAACCTATATAAAACAGCGAGCCAAAGGAATGTCGGAACGTGTACACATACGGTCGGTTTTGAATTCAAATGATTCCTGGTGGGAATTGATGTCTGCAACTAGCATGGGGTTAAGGGGAAAACAATTCAGTCAATTTACCTTTAACCGGAAGACACAATTTTAGACTGATCCAAATTCAAATATGTTGCAGGCGACTATTTAAGGTTTTCGAAATTTCAACAATCTTTGTCTTTTGGGATAGACAACATTATGAATAAAGAACAAATTGCTTTTAACAAGCAATTTCTTCATGTCCAATATGTTTTTCAAAGCCGGGTTTTTCCCCCTCAAATGTGTCAAAAAGAGGGATTGTGTTGGAAGAGTTAACAGTCAAGCTAGAAAGCCGCATAGTTTATAAAAAGGTTTATAAAACAAAGTGCATTATTCGCCTCATTTATACAAATGTCCGAAATGTGATCAAATCCAAGGAAAAGATTCAATACTGCAAAATGTCGATCATTCAGATGTCTAATTCTAGCGACTGATTCAAGATTATGAAAATTATGATAGATTTAGTACGGTGTCGGATAGATCTAAACCTTTAATATAACAAATATTACAATAGAGCGAAAAGTAGCCAACGGGGGAGGGGGTGGGGATAGGGGAGAAAAAAATTGGAAGCGGGTAAGGCCTAGTGGTAACGCGCTAGACTCTGTCTTGGGGGTCCCTGGTTCGATATCCCGCGTCCCCAGTCATTCAGATGTGACTTTGTATTATAGCTCCTTCTTGATATGACCTTAGTTGTTGAGTGGGATGTAAAACTACATACGATCCAACCATAAAGTATTGGTAAACAAGAGGGCCGTTGGCCCTGGGGCGCTAACCTGAGATAAAGGCTCTTTTTCTTTCAACAGTCTTATTTCATGTTAAGGTTAGGATTATGAAACAAGTGGGCCACAATTTCATATAAAGACTATGAACCTGGGGATCAAGAAGTCTAACTTTCAAATTCCAAGGCTTAAGTGCTGATTTGAAAGAAGGAAAGAACTTTTTCCATGAGTTATAATTTCAGAAATAAGAAAGAAGTCTGTGAACTGATGCTTCATGCCTATACCCCCCCACGGGGCTCTGCCCCTGGGGACCCGAGGATCATGATTTTAGCTATTTTAAAAGAGGTCAATATACTGATGCTTCATGCAAAATATCAAGGCTCTACGCCTTCTGGGTCAGGAGGAGAAGATTTTTTTAAAATTTCACATTTGTTGCCATGGCAACCAGAGTTTTTAACAGATTTCAATTCTTTTAGCTAATTTTGAAGGGGACCACCTAAGGAACATTTCTGCCAAATTTGGTTCAAATCGGCCCAGTGGTTTGGGAGGAGATGTCATTTAAAAAATCGTTCTTTATTTCTATATATACTCCACCCCCCTGGGGCTCTGCCCCTGGGGACCCGAGGATCATGATTTTAGCTATTTTGAAAGAGGTCAGTATACTGATGCTTCATGCAAAGTATCAAGGCTCTACGCCTTCTGGGTCAGGAGAAGAAGATTTTTAAAGTTTTTTTTTTAAAATTTCACTTTTGTTGCCATGACAACCAGAGTTTTTAACAGATTTCAATTCTTTTAGCTATTTTTTAAAGGGGACCACCTAAGGAACATTTCTGCCAAATTTGGTTCAAATCGGCCCAGTGGTTTGGGAGGAGATGTCATTTAAAAAATCGTTCTTTATTTCTATATAAACTCCACCCCCCCTCGGGCTCCGCCCCTGGGGACCCGAGGATCATGATTTTAGCTATTTTAAAAGAGGTCAATATACTGATGCTTCATGCAAAATATCATGGCTGTACGCCTTCTGGGTCAGGAGATGAAGACTTTTAAAGATTTTTTTAAAATTTCACTTTTGTTGCCATGGCAACCAGAGTTTTTAACGGATTTCAATTCTTTAGCTATTTTTAAAGGGGACCACCTAAGGAACATTTCTGCCAAATTTGGTTCAAATTGGCCCAGTGGTTTGGGAGGAGATGTTGTTTAAAGAAATTGTTGACGGACGACGCACGACGCACGACACACGACGCACGACGGACGACGGACGGACGCCGGACAAAAGGGGATCACAATAGCTCACTTGAGCACTACGTGCTCAGGTGAGCTAAAAATACATGATCAAGCAGAGGTCAATAAGTGACACTATTCTTAAAACAAATTTGTGACAAGATATTGAATGACCATTCAATATTCAGAAAATATACAAGAGAGAAAAGTATCGACTTTAGCCTGCACAATGCACACAATCCGATCATAACAGATACTTTGACCACTGGCCAGGAGGCCCCTGGTGGGTCGCTAAGATTTATAAGTACCGAAACGTAAATTCGCATGAAGTTTCATGAGGCACGTTGTACGAGTATTTCGATAGGAAAAGACGCACTCTTTTGACAATACGGGGGCATATTTCACGTCTAAATTAGAATTGATAAACATAAAGATAAAATCAGCTGCACTGAATATTTCCATTCGAACCAAGCAATCAATTAAAAACCTGTTTTCTAACTGTTCAATTCTAAATTAAAATCTCTTCAAAGGAGAGATAAAATCTATTGTTAATCTTCAGAAAGCCCTCCTCGAACCCCTTCTTTGCTTTTTGGGCTTTTTTTTGCGTTTACACTTGCTAGTTGTTTGTTTATTGCCAAAGAAATAGTTTTAAGAAATTCGTTCAAGTTGGATTTTCATTTTTTTCTTCTTCTTCTTGGTTTTTTAATGCTAGCAGGAATCAAAAGACCACCGAAACTTATTCAAGGAATGCATAAGTTAGGTTATTTAAGAAACGAAGAAAATATGTTATGTTTTCATGGAGGTATGAACCGAAAAAAAAACTCATCACACTGTATGAATACGCGAAGCGAATTCATACATAAGTGTGATTAGGTTTTTCGCTTCATACCTCCATGAAAACATAACATATTTTCTTCATTCTTATGATTAAATAGTAGAGAGCGAAAACACAAAAACTTTTTTAAAAATTGATACTTTTTGTATAGTAGTATTTTGTGCGGAAGCATACAAGATGGCTTCGTGCTCAAAATTGTGTTCATGGAGGTATGAATATTTTTAAACCAATCTGAACGCCCGTTTTTGATAGAAGAAACTAAAATTAAGTTATAAAATCATATCTCTAAACTAAGGTGGATTAACAGAGACAGGTTCGCTTTGGTCGTAGTCGTATGGCAAGTCTAAGACCTAGCATGTTTTAGCTAGCAAAGCGTCAGCTTTGATAGCTTAAGTTAACAGACAGATTTTGAGGTCTTCTCAGAGTTCAACGAGTGCAAACTGCTACTGGAGGCTTAACCACTAAATGCACTGACAGTCTACGCCAAAAATGTAGTTATTGTGTATACTCGAGCATATTGCGTTCAAAGTGACTGGCCAAATGAATTAACTTAATTCAAATTGTAGAGAACACCTTCAAAAGCATGCTATGAAACCCATTCCCATCCAGTCCCGCTTTTTAAGACCCCCCCCCCTCAATGAAGACATTGCTTGTAACTTGTAATTTCTTTAGTAACCCCATTGTTTTCTACCCTACAAATAGCAAAGAAGATTACGTAACAAAACAATGCTTTGCTAGCTTACGGTACTTTCAGTACTTTGATTTACTATTACTCAAAGAAAATAGGACAGACTTTCAAGAACATCTGCATGTCCGATCTTGTTAAACATGCTGTAACATATGGAAAGCCAAAAAATCAGCGGGTGTCCTAAAGAATTATATGTTAAACCCCTTTTCACACAATCCCGCCTTTTTATCCAAAAAGACGAACAATTTAAAAATTCCACCAACTTGAAATTGTCATCTGCAGCTTCTTTCAATTTGAACCAGTCTCAAATTTTGTTGTGTGAAAATTGTTGAATAAGACAACAAAAACGGATTGTCCTCTACAATTCTTTTCTATTTGGAACAGTATAAAATTTGCCGTCTGATAAAGGGTTTAAGAAAACTTCTAACAATACACTGACAATGTCTAAAAGACCACTGCCGTCATCTATACAGAGCCTTTTATACTTGAAGAGCTCTTAATTCAGTTGTTCGCAAACAAGGTACAAACCGAGTGACCTTTTCAAGTTGTCTAGTTGTCGTCAGTACCCGCAGAGAGCCTTTTGTGTCAACAATATTTTGCGACAACAAATGAGCAATAATCCTACTCAATAAGCGAATTATCATCAAACAAGCTCGCATGGTCCTTATTACAACACAAAAGTTTCGTGCAGTGGTCGCTGTTGAAGAGCTATTAGTCGTTGAAAAATCCATTAAAGCGCCAGAAACTGTCAGTTTCAATATCTCTCGAAACCATCTTAATTTAGGCAGTGTAAAAGTGCGCTTTCTGAACCATTTCCTATTCGTACCACCCTTTTTTCCACTTTTTAATGAACTTTGGAACGAAACCATTTCTGTTTTACCCTTTCCTGTTCAAAATCTGGTTTTTACACCCCTATGCTTGAAAAAACATTGTCGAAAAAAGAAGAAATTGCTTGCCGCAAGCAATTTCTTCTTTTTTCACAATATTTCCTATCCCACTGAATGATTATTTTTCAAATTTTCAATTTTCGTCTTCAAAACCTTTGACTTTGGACAGGTCTAGAATTTTTCAAACAAAGGAAAGAGTTAAAAAGAATTGATTTTTTATAAAATCTGTACAACAAAGGTATTACAAAAAACCTTACATGTTAACTTCAAAAATAAACGAGATGTGATTTTGTTCGTTTAGCTTTTTCCCGAAATTTTAGACTGGTTCATTGAAAGAGAAGACAATAAGATCTGGTTGCAATTTAAAAACAAATCATCCTTTATTGAAGAAAATTTTGTGGACAAGCAATTTCATCTTTTTCCACAACATTTTTCTGAAATCAAAGGGATGTAAAATCGAGCGACTGTGCAGAAACGGTTTATAACAGAAAGGTATGAAATCTTCGTAATTGTAAAACAAAATTGGAACACACAATAAATGTTTGATTCTTACAGACCGAATCAGTTACTGCGAAGGAGAAAGAATCATTTACGCATGAAAGTCTTTCGTTAAGGATATATTGATGATAATTTAGTTTATACTAATTTATTTTAGTTCGATTGCGACGAAAGCTTTAAGCTTATAGAGTCACTCTCGAAACCCAAAGTCCAGATGTTTTCACGTCCCTGAAAGAGAGGCAGTGGCTAAACCCACTGCTACCCATTTCTACAGCTGGGTAGACTGGGGCTGACGTCCATGCAATTTTATACTTTAGAAAATATTGTGATAAAAGAAGAAATTGCTTGATACAAGCAATTTCTTCTTTTACCACAATATTTTCTACCACATAGAATCGTTTTGTTTCAAATTGCACTCACTTTTCATTGTCGTCTGCAACATGTTTCATATTGGGACAGTCTAAAATTTTGAAAACAGGAAAGGGTTAAACAAAAGGAACTGGAGGTAAAATATCCACTAACATTCGAGAACTTTTATAGACCAAAAGCTAATGATATAAATATATCAAAATTCAAGCCTTGTGATCTTCCAAACTCTTATTTTGTTGCTATTTGTTCTGGTTTTTTTTATATACTTCCAAGAACCAATTTTTGGCACGAAACTACTTTGTAAACTTGCACATATAGTAGATCCACACATTTTTCTCAAAACTAGTAAAATATTTGTTGTTTTTTTGTTGGTGTTGCTTTTGTTGTTGTTGTTGGTGCTGCTTTCTTGGGGACATGAAATTACAAGACAGGCAGAGAATGTGATTTTTTTTCTTTTTTCATTGAGGTATAAACCTGAAAACTTAATCATAGTAATGCAAGTATCCTCTTCTTGTATTCAGTGTTTTTTCTGGGAGTCCAAAAATATTCACTTCATTTCTAAAATTCAATATTTTATCATCTATATTTCTCTTTGCATAAAAACGACAGCAAAGATCGCCATTATGATACCAACTCTTAGCAAATAACTATAAGTTTTCCAAGATAATCGACCAGAAAAGGATAACCAGAAAGGCAGACACGTACCCCGCCATGAACGTTCTGATGACTCCAGAGAAACCGAAATAAATGTCGGTTTGTTGTGTTTTACATACACTAACTAAACAAAACCTCCAACGAGAGGAATTCTCGACCTGTCAGAAGGGAAAAACCACCAAGATTTATACTCTCCGACAATTGGAAACATATTTTGGTTAAAACAGAATTCCATCAACTATAACGTTTGGGGATCTTCAACTTGCACCGGAAAGCCTATAACCCTTTCACTACTAAACCTATCTAAAATACATAGCGTATACGGGTTCTGTCCTTAGATATTCTCTATAATGTTTTGGACCACATTTAAACCTTGAAAAATGTTTAATTATCGTTCGCCCTTGTCAATCAAATAATTGATCGACCAATCAAATCACCCACCTACACCGGAAGTGAACTTTGAACTCCAATATTGGTCGACATTTATGCGAAGCATTTTGTTGGTTTGTCGGCTAAAACTTCTTTACTGCAGCTAATTTGTAGTTACGACGTTCAGAAACCATTTTACGTTATTATTACCAGACCATATATTGTTCAGAAACTACGTCCAACGACAAAATGCACAACATGAATGGATGAAAGAGCACTAATCGTCATAAAACATAACCTATTGGGTGCCAAATCAGGCTGAAAAGCGTAAATTAGAACGAACGGCGCCATGCGGCTAAAATATGCAAAAAGGAATGAAAAACATTGAGATATATTCCTTGCCTTGTGCTATCAATTATCGTAATGGCGGAGGTCTCTACAGCATGATGGAAAGACAAAATTATGCAATCAGTGTCAACGTCACACAAACCAATATAGAAACATTACTTGTGTCAGAAGGAGAATTACGGGGTCAAAGGTCACATAAAAAATGGAGCCAAGTTTTCAACAACCGTGAAGCTGGGAAAAATGAAAAGCATTGGGCTCTAGGTACAAATAGCATTCTACCTATATTAATTAAAGATTATAATAATCAGTTAGACGTGTTTCTGCTTTTGTTAAAAAACAAAAATGTTCTTTATGGGTTCGTCTTAATGAATAAACAATCATTTGAACCAATCGACATTTGAAATTAATAGCGACAAGTAAACACAAATATCGCGAACTATGTTTGAATAATTCAATGATAGAGTTCCGAAAAAAATGTGTTGATTCTGCGAAGCATTATTTTGCCAAAAACTAAAAAGGAATAACCAGTTTCGTTCATTATTTTCAAAAAACAACGAAAACAAAGCTTTGGAATTAAAGCACGTAACATCGATTCCAATGTATAGCGCACAATTGTTGTAAGCCAATGACCACAACACATGTACTAAACAAGTAGATCTTAAGCCATCCCCACACAATAACGCTTTTTGACGCCTATCAAGAAAACGATGTGGGAATCATTGTATAAATGAAGACATTGTCTGAACCAAGTAATTTCTTCATTTTACACAATGTTTTCAGCCCAGAAAGGTGAAAAATCTAAAATGCGATCTCTCTCGGTTTGTTTTATTCGGATCCTTATCCGATAGAAGACATAACCTAAGTCTTTGGCATATCCCGGAACCTCGTGTTGTTTCCAGGAGATCTCGTCAGACACGAGATCACTAAACGGATTTGACTGACAGTTCAGATAAACAATAGACGGAAAGTGTTTTGTACGTTTTCACCAATTTCTCATTCACAGTCTTGGAAATTCCGTGAAAATGAAACACCTTTCAAATGTGATGAAAACTCGAAGAAGTGATTACCGGTCTGATTGAACGAAGCACGTGCAATTTGTTAAAGAGCTGTTAATTCGGTCTTCGGAAAGATCGCCAGCGAATTCCGTTATGGCGACTTTGGGATGGTGTTTAGTGTCTATATGTTCAAGAGTACATGTATCACAATCCGGCCCGTATTACAAATTGCTGAAATTGGCGTTAACCCTTTCTCGTACAATCCGTAAGTTTTCGTTCCTATGGTATATTTGAGAAAATGTTATGAAAAAAAATAACTTGTATCAAGAAACAGTACACGGTTAAACTTACGTACAAATAAACGTAATGTTAAGAAGCTCTTCAAAGAGCATTTACTTTTTTGATTTCCTATTTTCTAGTTGATTTCGATTGAAGTGCCTTTATTTCGCAGTTATAGCTACGTTATATTGAAAATACAATTTTCATTTTTATGTTTATTCCAAAAGTATCGATACACCGACGAAAGGGTCTCTAATGATAATTAAATTATAACTGTTGATAGGTCATACCGACGGAGAATGAGTTACTCTATTCTGTTATCAACACATGAAACAATGGGCGGGAAAGTTAAGGATGCCATAGTGAACCATATTTAGCAAAAACGTGTAGTTTGTCAGAACAGGGGATAAACTATTTGCAGTACAAATATCAATAACATCAATGACTCATAAAATGCTAGCGTGGTCATTCAAAAACTCATGAAATTCGGATATGGCTAATTTAATAACCCATGAAACAAGAGCCATGTCGGACATGGCCATCCCCCACCGTAAAAGCTTGATAGTAAACTGAAGCCAATAGATTTAGGCTTCTTGTGCACTGCATTTCTTCTCAATGAGTTAGACAATAGCTATCATGCTTTCAGAGATATGCTCAGGACAAAATCTAGGTCTTTAAAACAACAAAGGACAATAACCCCAAAATAATGCAAGCAAGAGTTGTGGTTCTTGTGCACTGCACTTCTCCTCAATGGGATCTATCGACCTATGAAGTTTCAAGTTGATAGCAATTATACTTTCAGAGATATGCCCCGGACAAAATCTTAGTCTTCAAAACAACAAAGGGCAATAACTCAAAAATTATGCAAGCAAGAGTTGTGGTTCTTGTGCACTGCACTTCTCCCCAATGAGATCCATTGACCTATGAAGTTTCAAGTTGATAGCAATTATACTTTCAGAGATATGCTCCGGACAAGTTTAGTGACGGAAGGACGGAATGACGGAAGGACGGAAGCACGGACGGAGACCATTAATATATCCCCTTCACCGAAACGACGGACGATAATAAAAAATATGATATTCAGAAACCCATGAAACTGGAGTATGGTCATTCACCTGAAAACTCTTCATTTAAAAGAACAGAACAGAACAGAACAACTCTTTTATTCACCCAGGTACAAATTTGTAAAACATGGGGTTATAACATACAAGATACATGATATAATTACATTTTCCGGTCAATAACTTCCTCGCTACTTTAATTGTTTTTGTTTAAGTCGACTATTGAATAAAATTACTTTATCGACTGATTTGTGTGTGGAGGATGTGAAGGAATGTGTTTTGTTTGTTTGTTTATATGTTTGTTTGTTGTTGATGATGTTGATGATCTTGTTTCACAACTTTGCAACATTCCTAAGCCTATGGATCCAACTTGAGTCAAGCCTGTAAGTATAGGGATACAAGTATGACAAATGACATTGGGCCTGTATATTACACATGACTTTACCCATTATCGAATGACAAAACTTTAGACTGATACAAATTGAAAGGAGATTCAGACAACAATTCAAAGCTGATTTTTTTGTTTTTCTATAAGCTTTCGGATAGTTTTTTGTTTGTTTGTTTGTTTGAATGGGGTTTTACGCCGCTTTTAACAATCTCTCAGTTATTTCAAGGCGGCTGGAGCACCTAACTATGGAATCCCGGTATTTCTCACACCAGTACCACCATTACCTCCTTTCCTAGCCTCCAGCTGCTATCCCACATAGGTCTACGATTATCGACCCATTGGTGAGAAACAAATAGTCGGAAAGGATGAGTGCCGCCGTCGGGGATCGAACAGCTTTCGGATAGAAAATATTGTGGATAATAAAGAAATTGCTTGTAATATGGGAAATAAAATTTGGTCTCGGATATCTTTGAGGAATAGCTTACATACTAGATATTAAGGTATTTGCCCCCAAATGTATTCGTTACTGCGTAGATTTAAAAAAATCCAAAGATTTGACCTTGTGACCTAGTTTTTGACCCACTTCATCAAAAATCGGTTTTTCTTTCTTTTTTTTTCCCGAGAAATAAAAGACAATTATTCTAAAGACGCAACCAATTTATTTGTCTGAGAAATGAAAGCAGACATTTTGACCCAACATAAAGACGCTTAAAAGAAAGATGAGGTATCTAGAGTGCAAACTATCTATAACTTTAATATGACCCAGTTACCTAGTTTTATTTATCCAGCATGACTCAATATCAAACTTAACCGAGATGCAATTGAAATAAATATTTTAGCCAAATAGCAAGACAGTTGGGACTAAATTGGACCCTCATAGCACATAAGGGGCGCATAAGGTAAATGTATTTGCAAATTGGACCTCTAAGGAGCACATAAGGAGCAGATAAGGTAAATGTATTTGCAAGATTGGACATAGTGACCTAGTTTTTGAGACCACGTGATCCGATATCGAAGTTGTTTAAGAGATATCCTGTATGGCGTGGTATCACTGTTATTTAAACCATTACATAACCACTAATGAGTATTATATCTTAAATAAGCTTAAAGTAATTGTAAAAGATAAAATTTTGGTTATGTTTTACAAACAGACAGACCGGCAGAGAGACAGACATCAGACAACAGTAAAAATATTCCCCGATCTTTAGACGCGGGGCATAGAATAAATATTTAAAATCCAAATTACACATTCTCTATGGATGTCTGCCTTACAAGGCGTGATAAATCCACTAAGAAGGGTGTAATCACTATTAACGTCATCATTAAGGAGCCAATCATTTAAATAAAGGACGAACAGACAGTTAAAAGATCAGCGGTGTCTAATGTATAACTCTCTAAATGACGGAAATTGTCAACCCGAAGCATAGGAACCTACTTATTAAAGGTAATCATGCAAATTCTTCTTTGATTAACCCTTAGCTATAGGAAGCTTAATCTGGAATATCAATTTTGTCTATATTTAATCTAGCCATATCAGAACTTGCTTGGCAATGATGCTTATTCTAATTACGCAATCGCGCTTTTTTAATGCCCTCAACACACAAAAAAAAACGTGTTGGAAAACTCTGTGGAAAATAAAGAAATTGCGTTATACATAATGTTTTTTACTCAAAAAGTCAAAAGAATTTTTTTTCAAGTTCCATCTCCTAAAAACTGTCATCTGCAACAATTTTGACCGGTATAAAATTTTTGTCCTCTGGTTATCGGTTAAGTGCAACCTTACACAAAATTTATATTTATCATCTAAATCTCGTAATCATCAAAAGATATAGGAAATAGAGGTTCGTTGAATGTTTTCAAAGAGTCTTTTGAGTAAATACAAGTAACAAGTTATTCGAAGTGAATATAAAACTTGCATTGTCCATCTATATATACTGAAACATTCGATAGGATTGAAGAAAATTTACATTAACGTATATTTCAGTTATTCGTCACCGTATACAGCTAAACTTGTATGACCGCTAAATAGACGACCAAAATGTGGTCGTTTAAGAGAATGATCGCTTGGTAAACAGTTTTCATTTACATTAATGACGAATCGGTTGGACTAATATACAATAATTGCAGGACTCTCACTTAATCCTATGTTGAGACGATTTCAAAGTAGGATTTAGCTTTGATATTTTCATTTGCGAAAATCTCCAATCATGAAGATCCTTTGTTTTTAGGAACTGAGAATTTTGATACCGGTCGCTTAATGAAAGTGGTCGCTTAATAGAGGTAGTCGCTAGAGATTGACTCTACGTATAAAAGCAAAAGAACCAAAATATCTATTTTCAATATTCGTTATTATAATAAGCACATTTCAAGCGTGCCTGGTCATCACCAAACTTATTACTTCGTGGGCAATAACGAAAGAATAAATATTTTCTAGAAAATGAAAGGGACATTGGCATCAAATGCGGTCATAAATGACTCGCTAAGTGATCAATGCCTCGATCCCATGTTATTATACAGAGCCATGCCAAACAGAACTGCCGTCTGATTCAATAATTACTGTTATTAGGACATTAAAACAATGGTAAATAGCCTTCTCGAAGATCTAGTTCTGGGCTCGCACGGGAAACGATATTGAGATAATTACATTTAGGAACACACTTTTTACAAATGTCGATGTTAGCCCATTCCCACTCAAGACCTCCAATTTACGTCCAAAGAAAAAAAAAGCGTTTGATAACATTGTTGAAAATGGAGAAATTGCTTGGTATAAGCAACTTCTTCATTTACCACAATGTTTTCTATCAAAAAAGATAATAAAAAAGTGAAATTCCATCAACTTCGAATCGACGTCTGCGGCTTCTTTCAATTTGGACCAGTCTAAAAATTTGTTGTGTGGGAATGGGTTAACAGGGAGATAATCCGTAATATTCCCTTATCAAAGTCTTACGCTATTACATAAATTAACGGTTACAAGTGTATGTCAAATCTCCCGGTAAAAACACATAAATCACAGCGCAAGGTCCCCAGTTCAATATATCACACAAAGTCATGAAATTTGACTCCAAAACAATTTCTGAAGTGTTACCCTCTAATGATGATTTGACTCTTACCTTTACAGACTATGAAAGTTATAATTTAAATTTAGTTAATTTCCTTATATTCAAAATGACAAACAATTTGTCTTTAAACTGTGGTATGATCGTGATCGGCCTACTGTGACCTTGTTTAAACGTCGTAAAAACAACATATTCAAGCTGTATTAACGACGTTTAGGTCACCAGTGAAAGATTTGCAAATATATAGATAAACAATTATATTTGTAGTATATTAAACTCTCTCATCTACGGTAGTGACTTTTGTCTTTTCAACCTTAGCGGAGAATTAATGATATTTCTGACTCTTACGGGATTCGAACCTTCGCGGATACGACAACGCCGCCTAGCGCTGAAATGTCCGACGTCCTTAACCACTGCGCTACCGAGACATCCCCAAATTTAGCAAACGAATGACGTTCGATATCTCAGCCGAAACGTCTCGTCAGGCTAAAGGGGCGTGAGGAACAATCCGCCGGTTCAGGACATACCCGTAAAGTTAAGTTTTCATTGTCCGTCTGCTACTCAATTGCTACACTCTGCAGTTTCTCTTTCGTTTTCAAGATACCGAATAGTTCCTTTTTATAACAGTTTGAACCCTTGTTATGCTGAACCCGGAATATCCTAGTTTCGACAGGAGGCTTAGACGATGATCCCCGTGTACATTAGTGCAGTCTGGTCTTACTCAGCCCTACATGTTAGTCCCTTTTCAAGCCAGAGTTTTGAAGGAAATCAATTTTCAAAAGTAATATTAACCCACATCTAGTGCCCTCAGCTCTTTGATTTTAATGCAACCCTGTCAAGTATTTTATTCAGCACGGCAAGGGTTTAATAACCTAGTGTGTATGTTTGGCCTGTAATTGACGGGACTATCAGCGCACCATGGTCTGTCGCTCACAGAGACCCTAGTCACCCGATATCCACCAACCTTCCATCATAAACGAAAATACGAGATGGCTCATTTCCTAATTTTTCATCAAATTGTAATTCTATCTCTACTTGAAATACGTTCTTTAATTTATGACTTCGGTAGAATCTATAGGAAATCTGGACGATTTACGCTTGGCCGCCGTTTGTTATCCCCCTTTCAAGATTTGTCGCAATTTATATACCCGAAAATAGATAGTTTCCCTTCTTTATTTGGTAGCTCAATTCTGTAAAAACCGTATCCCACAGAACATAGATTGATTTATTGAATGGGATTTAATGCCGCTATTAACAGTATTTCAGTCATATCGCGGCAGTTGGAGCACCTAACAATGGATTCCAGGTATTTCTCACATTAGTACTACCACAACATTCTTTCCTAGCCCCCAGATGCTATCCCACCTAGCTTTACAATTATCCACCCATTGGTGAGAGACTAGTGTAGGAAAGAATATGTGCCGCCGCCGGGGATCGAACCCCTGACCTCCCATTGTTGAAGATTAGGAGTCCGATGTGCTACCGACTGCGCTATGACGGCGGCTCAGCCCACATAAGAAGTGGTCGTATTAGATAAACGCATACCATAAATAAATCCAATGTTGTTAGAACTCATTAAAATTGTCTCACTGAGACTATTCTAATGAGTCCCAACAACAAAGGATTTAGCGACAAATCTGCTACATTTTATGTAACCTTTCGAATCAATCCTTCATACATCTCACAGAAACTTGTTTTAAAGACCATTGTCTTAAGCAACCATTTTTTGGTCGTCCCATGAGTGGTCGCTTAATACAAGATTTACTGTATATTCATAAGTGAAAAAACACGAGGACTATAGTAGTCCTATTTTGCTCACGAGCCACGGGATTTCTTCCTCAATTTTCTATCCTCATACCACACCACAAGAAAGCGAATCTTGTTGCTACTATTCTATGTATATTAATTTTATAATTATTTAATGATTATTAGCAATTATGATAGGCGAGTTGACTAGTAACACAATTTATGAGACTAGAAAGGTAATATTCTTAATATTTATTGAGACTTCACCACCTGTGGTCTCTAGCATCTGGCTATAAACTTTTAACTTCTAAACACGCTGTATAATTAGTAAAGAATAGTAATGATTAAGGACTTATTTAGACTTAGCAATAATTGAACAAGTAATGTAGAAATTCAAATCTCCATTAACCCATTAAAGTTAAAGTTGTTAGTTTATAGTCTGTCACCACGCTCATGCGTGCTCTACCGACTTTACACCTTAAACCCACGATCATAGAGTTACAAGTCGGCTGTTAACACACGGCGCCTACGGCTAGCAACAGCACTTTGGCTTGTAACCCTCAAATGTACCTATTTATACACCAGAGTGGAGAGGAGCAACGTGGAGTTAATTTTTTGTTCAGAAAAATTTCCATGACCTCAGAGGGACCCTCCGATCCCGAGTCTCTTGTCCTACCACTAGTCCATGGACTCAACACATTCCAACGCAATGACGCTTTTTGACACCCCAAGAAAAAAGCTTTTGAAAACTTAGTGAATGATAAAGAAATTGCTTGTCACAAGCAATTTCTTCAATATCCTAAGAGTTTTCTACCTCAAAAGAGAAACAACATCAATATACGCCAATCTTCGTCTGCGAATAAAAAACTGTCTTTTGACCAGTCTGGTAATGGGTTAAGCAAGTGCTCATTCCAGGTACAAAACTAAATATTTTTGATTGATTATCTTTATATTCATGACAACTAAAAACGTCAGTCGGAGCATAAAATTTCCGAACGAAAAAGATATGTCGCAAATTTCACGCAAATTAGGGTCTATAAATGACATACCACACTTAAAATATTCAGAATTTAATAAATTTCAAACTTTGTTTTGTGCATTAAATTTGCATGCCAGGGAGTAAAACTGTCGACTTCGACTGTTCAAACAAAGACGGCATCAGAACTGTCGTATCAACGCGCTTTGCCTAAAATGCGTATAAACATTCATTACCTATAAAGATTCATTACCAGACGACAAAAAAATAGGCTGGTCCAAATTGAAAGGAGCTGCAGACGACAATTTCAAATTTTATGAAATTTTAGATTTCTTCAACTTTCAAGGTAGAAATCGTTATGTTAAAATGAAGAAATTGCTTGTAACAAGCAATTTCTTCATTTTAACACAATATTTTCTCAGCTGTTTATTAGGAGGCGTCTAAAAGCGTCACTGTGTGGGAATGGGTTAAACCAAATGCATGCCCCGCCAAGTGACCTCAGGAAGAGTAGTTCGATTGAAATATCAAACGCTAATAGATTGCAAACAGCATGCACAGGGACATGACACGAACCAAAACCAACAGGATGCTTGACATACAGGTCATACTTCAATGTCCATTTTCGGTCTAGATTGACAAACGATTGAATGAAAGCCGTTCAACGGTTGATCACTGTAAGGTAAAGGTGTATGGAAAGGTCGAATGCTCTAGGCCTTCTAATTTTAGAGAAGATTTTTAATCTCTGTGTAAAGACCAGGAACAATTAACATAGGGCTTATGCTGATCCAAGAGTTATATCATCTTAACAACATAGTGTTAAGTTAGTTTCAGAATAATTTCAGGTATTTATGACCAGTACCATGAGATTTGAATAAAACATTTGAAAGATTTAGCCGTTTAATCAGGGCAGGAATACACTATGGGTTAATATTGATCCCAGAGTAGTTAGTAGAAATAATTAATTAGAGTATGGCGAAGGCGCATGCTCTAGTCCTGAGGATTTGGCAGGAAAAGACTTTTTAAGTTGTTGTTTTTTTTTCTTCTGGTTTCCATAGCAACAAGGAGTATTCCTTGATTCTTATTCTTCGAAGTATTTTGAGAGAAAACGACCTAAGGATCATTTCTGTGATGTTTGAATTCTGAGCAATCGTAAGAAGATTGTTGTTGTTGTTGTGTTTGTTGGGAGGGGAGAAGTGGAGAGGGTGTCAATCAGACGGTGGATGGTGAGTTAACAATAGTTCATCCCCGTGATCGTGTGGAAGTGACCTATAAGGTAGTCTACCAACAAAACTGTGGGAGATAAACACTACCAGCCGGTATAAATGAACGGAATTTGATTGGTGGATCAATTGTGATTGACAGCGGAAATCCGTCACTTGATTAATCGCTCGCCCCGCCCACCGACCTCCTACACGACTGTTCCGAGGAAGTTCGAGGTCATGACATTTTGTAATATATATAAAGTACATGCATACAGAAAATCGCTAGCTGTTGACCAAATTGTCGTAACTACAGTATGAATAAGTCGCCAAACAAACAAAAATATTTGACATAAATGGCGGTGGTTCAACATCCATCTCTGGTCTTAACCCATTCCAACACAATCCCTCCTTTTACGCCCCTAAAGAAAAAGGCTTTAGAAAACATGGTGGAAAATGAAGAAATTGCTTGTATCAAGCAATTTCTTCATTTTCACCATGTTTTCTATCCCAAAGGACGAAAAAAAATAAAATTCCATCAACTTGAAATTGTCGTCTGCAGCTTCATTCAATTTGGAACTGTCTAAAATTCCACTGTGTTGGAATGGGTTAATAAATGATTTGATTGGTCAATCGATTTTTGATCGAAAGCATTATCCGTCAATTCCGTAATCCCTCTAATTTATCCAACATCCGTAGAGTCCGTATACTAAAGGAACAGTTCGTAAATCAGTCTTAGTTATGTTCTTCATAATTTACTGTGACGTTTTGGATGGGAATGTCACTCTTAAAAGAAAAAAGGAAGAATTATGAAAATTCGTCTTCCTTATTAAAAAATGAAATATGTGACTGAGGCATTGAAACTGAGTAATTCATTGCACATTAAAACTTCATACAAATAAAATGGAAAGATTTACAGTCAAATTTTCTCCTTTTTTGCAACTGAATAAGTGCTCCAAATGAATGCTGCCTTTTACTTGGAAAAGATGCCTGTCATATTTAAATATACTTCCGGTCTGAATGAATAATTTGATTGATTGATCGATTAATTCTGTGAATGGTAGTAGCCTCCTTTATTTATGAGAGAGCCTTAAAATCGGGGACATGCTGTGTTAAAGAAATACTTTTTCATTCAATCTGCTTACTGTCGAGAAAATGTTCTCGCAATGAGTTACCCATTCTCTGAAAATATGATTCAGCTCACAGACCAACTTTATGTCTTAAACCGAAATGCCAAAAACGTTACCTTTCGAATGAAAGAATGAATTAATTTTACATGATTGACCAAAGGTAAATCACTGCTATCTTACTAGATAGGTCGAATAGCTAAGAGAAAAAATGTTCATTAAGGGTTTGCAGGGAAAATAAATAGGCCCTTTATGGCTGAACATCAAAATAAAAACGTGCACAAGGAACGCATAAAACTGTTCACATGTGTCATTTAATTCCAAAATTGCAGGAAGGAATAAAATTTAATGTGAATTAGTTTGGACAGGTGACAAAGTTGATCTGCGACATTGCATCACCTATAGGTACCGTGTACCATGTAACAATTTAATTTTTAACCCATTACCACTTAATCCAATATTTGTTGAGATAAGAAAAGAACAGGAAAAGAACAAGCAAAGGCTTTGCGGTCACAGGAGAAAATAGTTGTAAAAAGTATTTCCTCCTTTGGCAACACTGTTTTCTTACCTATTTGTGATTACTTTGTAAAAGCTTAAGAGCATTTCGATTCAGCTGCAACCAATTTGAATCTGAACTATTTTAAAAATTTTGCCGTCTGGTTCATTTTGACAAGTTGTTCTACTCTCAATGTTTGATTTAGGTCAGTGTGCTATTACACCTAGATGAACACAGGTCAGATTTTACGACTAAGTTCCTTTGCAAGAGGACTAGATAAAAGGTAATGATCTACGAATATAAATTCAGATTGAATTCAATCAAAACTGGGAGAATTTCCGAGAATATATTAGGTGGTGGGGGAGAAGAGAGAAAAAGGTAGGTGGCTTATTAACGGTAGTTTCCCAAGACCACACACTGAGGTCATGTCCATTTTGTGGGCGTTCTAGTCAGGGCGCTCGTAAATTCGTTCAGCTATACCACCGCTTTGTCGGGCTTGTTTTGTTCTATATTAATTTCGATAGCGGTGTCTCCGTAATATATGCGTCAACATAAATTAGACCCCCTGTCAACATAAAGTCTTCTCAATATGAACACACAGCACGTAAATCAGAGATTTTATTATTTTGTTTTAGCAGTTCAAATACCTATCTTTGTTAATTATTCCGCCTTTCCTGGTTACAACAGAGCCTCTTTCTTCTACAACTCAAAAATCGTGCAACAATCAACACGATTACTTTTTGGATGCACCTTGCTCATGCCCCCCTGTCCCTACAGAATCCAATGAAACACTATCGGAGAAATCGTATTTGGCCTTGGATTGCTTTACCAATCTATGGCCAAAGTTTACGCGGTAAATTCAAACCCAGGAAAAGTTGAATGTAACGATACATTTTTTACTTTTTGGGGTGGGAAGCATTGTGGAAAATTAAGTAATTGCTTGAAACACGCTGGGACGTCAGAAACATATACATATCCCAGGCCTTCAGCGCTTTGATATATCATTGCATGACTTAAATTGTCCCCAAGAGATGTTACTTCTATCCCAGCATATTCACTGGTTTATAATTATGATCTAATAGAAAAAAGGTAAAATTAAATGAACATGATTTCTAACAGAAAACTTCTGACGTTCCTTTTCGGATGGATCATCAGTAACACTTGTTCGACGTTAATTTGTTTGTCTCCCACCAATGGGTGGATAATCGTAAACATTAGTGGGATGAGCAGCTAGAGACTCGAAAAGGATGTAGTGGTAATACTGGTGTGAGAAATATCAGAATCCATGGTTAGGCGCGTCAGCAGCCACGATATGAGTGAAAGACTGTTAAAAGTGGCTTTAAACCCGATATTCAATCATCAATCGACGTTCGTTTGATATGAAGGTGGCATCCAGAAGCAAGTCTTACAGTAACCAAGGTCGTAAATAAACAGTAATCCTGAGTGGGCAGACGGATGAAATAAAATACAGTCATAAACAATCAACCCATTACAACACAACAAAATTGTAGACTAGTCCAAATTCAAAGAGGTTCCATACAGTTTCAAATTTATGAATTTTAGAAAACCTATGCCTCTTAGGGTAGAAAAACATTGTTGACATTGAAAAATTGCTTGTTACAACCAATTTATTTATTGTTCACAATGTTTTCCAAAGCTTTTATCTAGAGGGGAATCCAAAAGTAGAATTGTATGGGAATGGGTTAATGGATACACTAATAAGATACGTTTACTATAGAAAGAAAGGGGTCGTCCACTCTTTAACCCATTCCAACACAGCAAAATTTTAGACTGGTCCAAATTGAAAGAAGCTGCAGACGACAATTTCAAGTTGATGGAATTTTGAACTTTTTCGTCGTTTTGGACAGAAAACATTGTGGATAATGAAGAAATTGCTTGATACAAGCAATTTCTTCATTCTCCACAATGTTTTCAAAAGCTATTTTCTTGAGGGGCGTAAAAAGGAGGGATTGGAGTTGGAATGGGTTAAGGTTTAATGTTGGAATGTAGAAAGGATTTCAATTCAGTGTAACTTAACCCGAAGTGATTTCAATATTGTTTCAGAAAGATATACACCATTCATCAGCATCGGTGACGATAAAAGGGATACATTTTAGTGTCATTATTTACCTCTTTTGATGAATTACCTGTCCCTTTAATCTCCCGAACTTTACAGGCCTTCATTAAAATACTTCAAATGAATGAAAAAAGGGATACTTTCGTGGCTTTATAGAGTGCATATTTTTTTAACAGATCTACGTTTTAAACCAATACTAGACGACAAAATTTTAAACTGGTCCAAATTGAAAGAGGTTGCAGACGAAAATTCAAGATGATGGAATTTTAGTTTTTTTCAACTTTCTGGTAAGAAAACATTGTGTAAATGAAGAAATTGCTTGTTACAAGCAATTTCTTTCTTCTACACAGTTTTCCCATTACATTGTCTAGTTTTTCTTGGGGCGTCAGAAGGCGTCACTTTGAGGGAATGGATTAAAAACCACAGATTACGACCATAATGTCCCTGAGTTATTTGTAAAGATGATAAAAAACCCAAATACTTAGTGAAATGGCAATATGAATAAAGCCGTTTTATCATATAAAATATTTCAGACAAAAATTGCAGACAAATTCTGGTCACTAGCATCAATTCTTAATTTTAATTTGATTCGAATCTTGGTTTTTGGCGCATAGTTATCATTGAACGTTAAATATATTACTTCTTTAAACTAGATGCCAATAAAATAAAGATATGCGTTTTGCTAAGTTCAGCATAGGTCTTTCTCCATTCATTGAAATTTAAGAATTAATGGGTCGGATATGTATACATTAGTTGAAAGTCATTATATTGACTAGCAGGATAACTTGAACATAAAAAGATAAAGATTTTTTCCTAATGAAACTGAAACAAAATCGAAGTCACCATTTATCTTTATTTCCAGGTGGTACATACATGTTGTGCATTTCCGTTTATTTATCGTCGCTACTGTAGCACATGCCCATGAGGATTAGTTGTTACGGGGGTAGTGCAAGGATATAGGACGAAACTGCTGAGAGCTCCGCCTGGTTCTTTAACGTGCTCGATGAATAGCACCGTCACATGATTGGCCGTCACACGCTGGCCTATTTAAATGTTGTAAATACATCTTGGATAAGCTGTAATTACGACGTTAGAGTCGCCAAACCAACAAAATAGCCTAGCACGACTGTCGACAAATGTAGGAGTTCAAAGTTCTTTCCTGGTCTAAATGAGTAATTTAATTGATCTGTCGATATTTTGTATTTATAATCGCATTCCGTCAATTGAAACTTGTTAAAAAACTGCTTTCACCAAATGTGTAAAAACGCTCGCATAAATAAGTTAAGCGTTGAAAGGTTTTCTTGAAATTGCTATGAGAGGAGTTAGAAGTAAAACCAAACATTTGATGCGCTGCAGAGTGGGTGTGGTTAACTGTGGGTATTGAATTGTTGGGTCAATGAGGGTCACGTTGAGATGTCGTTAACATTTGTTTAATGATGTACAACAATGTACATAAATAACTGTTTATACGGCTATACAGTTTCTTTGGTCATGGTTAACATAAACCAATATCATCTTCTCAGTTCGAGTTTTCAATTACTCATTTATCTTCAATTAGGATTATCTTCCCGTCTAGATCAAGAATTATTGTTTGGTTATTTTGTTGTTGTTGTTGTAGTTGTGTGTGTTGTTGTTTTTTTTTGTTTGTTTGTTTTTTGTTGTTTGTTTGTTTGTTTGTTTTGTTGTTGTTGTATTTATATTCTTTAATGTTGTTAGGTCCTTTTACTCCTATTATATAAATTGAATACTTTCATTTGCAAATATGGCACCCGACGGTACGCGAGAATTTTTTTTCTCAATTATAAAAACACATAGACGTGAAAATCAGGGATTGAACAGAAAAGGGCTAAGAATGATCTGGGGACAATTCTCCCCTAAAAGTTAATTAACATACATGTACATATCTAAAACTCTGGCAAGTACATGAACCGAAATTAGATAACATTGTAATAGACGAGCGTGAAAACTCTTTCCATTTGTGTTTGAGCAAATAAGCACTAGAGTTTGTTTTGTTTTGTTTGGGTTTTTTGTTTTGTTTTGTTTGGTTGGTTGGTTTGGTTTATCTATATCTGTAAATGTGAAAGACTGGTTTGGTGAAAGAGAAACATGGGGATGTAGATAAACAGATGGAGAAAGAGAAATAGGCAGAGAACGGCATGCGGGTGCCAAGAATGAAAAATGTAATTTGTTAAATACTAAGGTGAGACAAAAATCAATCCTAGTGTTTATAGAATCGAAGAAAGCTTAGAGGAAGCTGGTTCAAAATTAATTGAAGCCGCTTTAAAGTCGAGGGTTCTCACAAAAGTCTGCGTTACATGGTGATATAGACAAAAAATGGAAATAGAAACAAAAAGAAACAGGAATAAAATGGGAAAACATTGTATAAAATGAAGTTATTGCTTGCAACAAGCAATTTCTTCATTTTCCACAATGTTTTCTACCCAAAAATTATATACAAAAAAAAATACACAAACTTTTACTTGCCCTCTGCAACTCGTTTCAATTTGGATTAGACTAAAATTGTGTGATCTGGGGATGGGCTAAATAATACTTGAACATAGGTCAATTTCAAACTTTCAACGTGATTTCAGGAGGTTATAAACAATATGGAAGCGATCAAGGACAGGTGACTGGTTGTAACAGCTGGTGTATCATTTTTCCCCACAGTCTGTATTTCTACTTGACTGATATGACACGTTCAACCCTCCATTACAGTCTATATCTTTACTCAGTCAATCTTTTACTTGTATCTTTCCTGTAGAAGTTTGATGGAGATACCGAACTTCGAACTTTTTCGGTAGAAAGGTCTGTATTGATACGATGATTAACTTATAGATGTAAAATTATTAATATGATCTATTAAATAATCGAAGTTCTGAAAAAAATATATAAAACATTATTTTTCGCTAAGACTGGCATATAGCACTAAAGTCGAAATATATATCCTCTATGTGTTAACCCATTACTAGACGACACAATTTTAGACTGGTCCAAATTCAAAAGATGTTGCAGACGGCAATTATTAGTTCATGGAATTTAAAACTCTTTGACTTTTCAGGTAGAAAATATTGTGGAAAATGAACAAAAAGCTTACAAACAACTTCTTCATTTTTCACAATGTTTTCCAAAGCTTTCAGCGTGAGGAACGTAAAAAATTTGGGATTGTGTGGGGATGTGTTAACTTTGTGTATAGTCACTTGGATCTAGAAATGGACCAGGGTAAAGGGTAAGAATACAAACCCTGACAGATTTCTTGGTGGTCTAACCAACCGTGATTTACAACAATGTGAGGAGATAGGAAAGAGTCTGGTATTATCTAAATTGGATAAACAATTAAAGGATAATAAAACTTTTTGGTGGTATTCATTTCACATCATCACAGTTTTTTGATATTAAAAAGGAATTATTCATCTGTTCTCCCCTTTTTATTCTAGCTTATTGGTCAGGACTACGATCAATCTTGTGCTATGGTAGACAACATTAACATAGATTTGCATGTGTATTGAAGCAGTCTTATACTTGCTATCTGCAAAGCATACAAATACCCCACCAGTGCTTTGTCACTTAAGTAGATAAGTTAATCTTTGACATTTATTACCCCCCACACACACCAAAAAACAACATCAAAAAAAACGAAATGGTTTTCAATCAAGGTTCTGGTTTGCCCTTGACCTTTGACCTACGTGACCCAAAAACGATTGGACACCTCCTTAGGCCATGGACAACATGTGTATGAAGTTTCATGGTCCTAGGTCAAATCAAGTCCTAGTTAAACGAAAGGTTTCAATCAAAATTCAATTGTGTCCTTGAACTTTGACATCTGTGCCCCCTCCAAAAAAGAGGGCACTGCCTTGAGTCATTAGTAACAACTGTATGAAATTTCAATGTTAAAGGTCAACTGGTCCTTGAGTTAAAGCAAGGAAATGAGTGGTGGGGGGTGGGGTATGATAAACACTACTTGTCTAACCAATTACCATACGACAAAATTTTGGACTGGTCCAAATTGATAGCAGTTGAAGACGGTAATTTTAAGTTGATGGAATTTATCAAATCTTTGTCATTTAGGATAGAAAACTCTGTGGACATAAAAGAAATTGCCTGCAATAATTTCACAATGTCCACAATTTTTTTCAAAAGCTTTTTCCTTGACAGGCGTCAAAAAGCATATAGCGTGAGAATGGGAAATTTTCTAGTTCAAAACATTTTTCTACTTTTTTCTGCAGTATTTGAGGAGTGCTCTCTCTCTCTCTCTCTCTCTCTCTCTCTCTCTCTCTCTCTCTCTCTCTCTCTCTCTCTCTCTCTCTCTCTCTCTCTCTCTCTCTCTCTCACACACACACACACACACACACACACACAAACACACACACACACACACATACACACACAAACAATACATAAACAGGAGCTGATTGATTGATTAATTGAATGGGGTTAAACGCCACAGGAGCTGAAGTAATGTTTTCAACAATCACCGAGCCTGGAGTTTGTGATAGAATCTCAACATTGCCTGGGATTTTTTCTGACATGAAACTCTTGTAGGATCTACAAGTCTATAGTATTTATATGTACAATATATTTATAAATATGCTGAAGTGATAAAACTGCAATAGTCATGTATTACTCTTTGTGAAGATTGATATTTATATGAGCCCTTGCAAAATTGTTGTGAAAATATTGTGGCTAAAGGAGATACTGCTTGTAACAAGTAAGGTTTCCTTTTCCCCCACCTCGTTTTCTACCTCATACAACACTTAATTCTCATTTTCGAAAGTCATTTACAGTTCCTTTTAATGTGCAAGTCGTTTCATCTGCAATTTCTTTCAACTTGGACCGTCAAAGACTTTGTTGTCTTGTGATTGGTTAAAGTCATACTTCAGAGGCTGCATGGGAATCAATGTCTATCCTAGAGGCTTTTTTGAACCTTACCCACACAATCCTACATTTTGACGCCCCTCATGAAAAAGGTTCCTGAAAACAAAAGGGAAAATGAAGAAATTGATTGTAACAATCAATTTCTGCATTTCCATAATATTTTCTGCCTAGAAAGGCAGAAGTATTTGAATTAACCCTTTCCTGGTTTTTGAAATTTTAGACTGGTCCAAATTAAAAGAGTTTGTAGACGACAATGAAAACTGGATGCCATTTGAAATGAAACCATCCTATGTGGTAGAAAATATTGTGGAAAAAGGAGAAATTGCTTGTTACAAGCAATTTCTTCTTTTTCCACAATGTTTTCTCCAGTATAAAATCACAGGAACGTAAAATCCCGTATTTGAACGGGAAAGGGTTAATATCAACTTGAAAGTGTTTTCTGTCTCGTCTTTGAATTTGGATCAAACTAAAATTTTGTTGTCTGGTATTTGATTAAATGATGCAACCATTTCATATAGATAGTAAAACAATAAAGTTCAATAAGTTAGATCTATAAATAACACAGGTGAGCGGTTTCTTTTATCATTAACATGCCACATCCGGTAATAAAACATGTCATTGGTTGATTTGAAATGCAAATTGCCAATTAATTCAGGAACTTTTGAGTTCTACTAATAATTAGTTCTGCAAATCAGGAGTTGGTACATATATTAAAGCCTTGTTAATTCTTAAACCTGAACATTAACTAAACTCATAAACAGATTTAATTCACAATTTCAGAATTACTGGCAATACAAAATTAAGTATACACATACCAACCATATAAACAATAAATAAAAAAGATGATTGCCAATTAATTCTAATTTAACCAATTGCATCTGTCAATCAAATAATAAGTCGCCCAGTAAAATCATTCATTCAGACTAGAAGTTAACTTTGAACTTTGACATCATTTCTGCAATTCATTTTTGTTGGTTTGGTGACTTAACCTATTCCCACACAACAAAATATTAGACTGGTCCAAATTTTAGACTATTCCAAATTGAAAGGAGTCACAGACGATAATTTAAAGTTTATAAAATGTTAGAATTTTTCAACTTTCTTGGCAGAAAACTTTGTGTAAAATGAAGAAATTGCTTGTCACAAGCAATTTCTTCATTTTACACAATGTTTTCCCAATTGCTTTAGAAATTATTGTGGAAAATAAAGAAATTGCCTATTACAAGCAATTTCTTCATTTCCTATAATATTTTCTATCCAATTAGACAATTTCATTAACTGAGATTCTGGCTGCCAACGTCTTGGAATTTGGACCAGTATAAAATTTTGTCATCTGGTATAAGAATGTTTATAGAGGAATACAGAGGAAAATAAATACTTTACTCAATCTTTCAATGAACCGATTTTCTCTTTTTGTACCATTTCATCTCCAAATTGAACAATCACCAACTCTGTTTGCCCAACCAATTGACTCTGACAGGAAGATCGACTTCGATTTTAAATGGTGTTACTTTGTAAAATCTATGGCCAGTAACATGTAACAAAAAAATGGAATGGTTGATTGGCGACCTAATGTTGTAACTACATCTTGAATATGCTGTAGTTATGAGGTTTAACCCATACCCACAAGCAATTTCTTCATTTTACACAATGTTTTCCCAATTGCTTTTCTTGAAGGGCATCAAAAGGTGTCACTGTGTGGGTATGGGTAATAATTTAAACCAGCTACCAATTTCTTGAATGTTAAAAAATTACTCTTTTTTTTTGGGGGGGGGAAATTACCCTTTCCTGTACTATCCTTTGTTTTCAAGTCCCTGTGATTTTACACTTGAGAAAACTTTGTGGGAAAAGAAAAAAATGCTTGTGTCAAGCAATTTCTTCTTTTCCCACAATATTTTCTACCTTGTAGATTGGTTACTTTTCAAATTACACTCACTATTAATTATCGTCTGTGATTTCTTTCAAATAAGACCAGTCTAAAATTTTGAAAAACGGGAAAGGGTTAATTACAAGAGGTCTCGTTGCTATCAATCAAGCTTTGAATTATTACTACACAGTCCAATCTTTTCACATGCTAACATAATAGTTACAGAAAACATTGTGATAAAAAATAAATTGTTACAAGCAATTTCTCCTTTTCTACAAAAGCTTCAACCAGTTTGTCATCCACTAATGGGTTAGATGAACACCTATTAAACAGCAAGCCTCAGAAGGTGAAATTGTATTTAATACGGGTTTTCTCTTTTTATTATGATTTCTACCATATTTGATTCTTTTTTCAACTTAGTCACACTTTAAACCTTTCCTGTTTTACAAAATTTTAAGTGGATTTTATTTGACCTAAAAACCAGGGAGGGTTAAAGGGTAAGGGTTGAATTGTTGTTACCTGCAACTTACATTTACATAGACCAGTATAAATTTTTGTAGTCTCCTCTCATGAACACTATCACCACTACACTACACTACACTAGGAATACACCAACATCAATCTGATTCAAATCATATCTACTGTGTCATCCTCTTTATAAATCTCATAAACCAATACCAGACATCAAAGTTTTAGACTGGTCCAATTCAAAGAGGTTGCCAAAAACAATTTTAAGATGATGCAATTTTGAAAAAAAAATTGTCTCCTAGAGTAGAAAACATAGTAGACATTGAAGAAATTGTCTGTTAGTAATAATTTCTTTAATGACCACAATATTTTCCAAACCCTGTTTCGCAAAGGGGAATCAAAAACCAGCATTGAGTGGGAATAGATTAACCCTTTCCCGTTTTTGGAAATTTTAGACTAGTCCTAATTGAAAGAAGTTGCAGATGACAATGAAAATTGGATGCAATTTGAAATGAAACCAAAGTACATGTATGTGGTAGAAAATATTGTGGAAAAAGGAGAAATTGCTTGTTACAAGCAATTTCTTCTTTTTCCACAATGTTTTCTCAAGTATAAAAACACAGGAACGTAAAATGCCATGTTTGAACAGAAAAGGGTTAACATGAAAGCTACTGTCAGCCTGACTGGATGACGATACAAATAGATATGATTCTACCAGGACTGCCACTAACGCCTACCTGGGCATCAATCTTCTTATTGTCTTCATCTTCTTCGTCCATCTCAAAATACAGGTCTGTTTTGGTTATGGACATTAGACCATTTACAGCCACACCTGGTGCTATCAGCTTACATGGTGTAGACATGGCCACTGGACCTGAAATAGAAATGAGCCTATACGTAACATTTCCAACCATTTCGCATGTGCGTGATTCGCACACATTGAGCAAACTGGACATCCATTCAGGGAAATTAGAGCATTAGCTGATTTTTTAAAGAATCTTTGGGTAGGTATCTATATACAGAGCACAGAGTGAAGACTCTGATCAGACTGTGCAGATGCACAGGCTGATCTGAATCTTTACTTGGCACACATGTGGAATGGTTGGAAATGTCATACATGCACTCAAATTCAAGGCAAAATTAGGCTTTACTGAGACATCTGGGTTGTCTTGGTTATGGACATTAGACCATTTAAAGCCACACCTGGTGCTATTAGCTTACATGGCTACAAGTAATTTCTAAATTATCTACAGTGTTTTCCTTTCTAACAGACAGATTTTCAAAAGTTTCATCATCTAAAATTTGCGATCTGCATCTTATTTGAATTTGGACCAGTCTACAATTTAAGCTATTACCACACAATGGGGTTAACCAAATACAATGACACTTTTTGAAGCCCCTTAGAAAAAAAGCTTCTATAGATATTGCGGAAAATGAGGACATTGCTTTTTACAAGGAACCTTGCCATAAATAAAAGGCTTCATTGTTATGACGTAATAGGTATTCTGACAAAGTTTCATGAAGATTGAGCCAAAACTGTGGTCTCTAGAGTGTAAAAATGAAGACATTGCTTTTTACAAGGAACCTTGCCATAATCAAAAGGCTTCATTCTTATGACCTTATAGGTATTCTCACAGTTTCATGAAGATTGAGCCAAAACTGTGGTCTCTAGAGTGTAAAGAAAGAAATTGTCACTAAGGCCCCCTTTACCAATGTTTTCTACTTGAAAAAATTCTAATCATTTCTCTGAGTTACCCCCCTCAGCAGGAAAAAAACAAATACCCCTACCTTTTCTTCTTTTTCAAATTTTCCGATGATAATTATGATATTTAACAAGTGGAAGATAGATGACAGATCCTAGTTTCATTTTGTTCTTGAAAATTTCATTATTTATAAATTGCATTTCTGGCAATGTACGACGATATTCCAATAACTTGTACAATTAGACAGATAAATAAATTACACTATTAAAATTTTCTGAATTTAAAGAATATTTCCAGGATGTACTCCCCTTCACCAATTTAATTATAGTAGTAACATACTTTTCATTAAGTTATCCAAAGTTCTATTAATTTAACACAGTCATTATTATTTTCTCTAAACACTAGCGTCTGTTGATGGAAAACACAGCTGACTTCACAAAAATGATTGGTCAGTCCATTCTACCCTATGGGAGCGCAGAGACGTGGCGTACATCAAAGAGACCCACCATACAGACTCGAGAGGGTCGCCCACATGTTGGAATATTTTCCCAGAGTAGTATTTGTGCAAAAAACTCGGTCATTTATTAATAATAGTTAACTTGAGATTTATTATTCGCACATCTCCACCCCTGAAGTAAGATTTCAAGATTCGTTGTTTCTTTAACCCTTTCCTGGACAAACCTGGGATTTTACGTCACTGTGATTTCGTACTTGGGAAAACATTGTGGAAAAAGGAGAAATTGCTTGAGACAAGCAATTTCTCTTTTAACCACAATATTTTCTACCACATAGGATGGTAAGATTTCAAATTGCATGCATTTTCCATTGTCGTCTGCAACCTCTTTCAAATTGGACCAGTCTAAAATTTCATAAAACAGGAAAGGGTTAATTCCATCAACAGAATTAGCAATATTATTAAGCAGCTGTTTTTGTTTATATTACTTTATTATTAGTAGCATTCTGTGGATTTCCTTTTATTGTTTAAATTCTAATGGCTACATTACTTGCATTGAATGAAAATCTATAAGACGTATATCTTAATTGTGACATTTTTAAACAAATTTCAAGCCTGGTCTCACATGCTTGCTTGTGATAAAAAAAATGCATAAAAACGTTGTGTTGAACCATTCCGATTGAAATAAATTTGTTTAAGGAATAACGGCAGTTTAAATTAATGCAGTATTAGATGTCCATTCTAATAAGACTTCGAATGTGTGTTAGTCAAACCAATGAACTAACTCTAATGGTTTATAAAACATTGATACTTGAAGTTTGGTCAAGCATGAAACATTGGCTATCTGAGGATGGGCATCTGACTGGCTGGTGGGTAAACTTATTATCAATTTTTCGCACTTTTGTTAATCCCTTAATCTACAGGTAATATGTGAAACCATTAAATTCTTTGGGGCTCAAGTGGCTTTTGATAGATGGTAGGCGAGTTTGTCAATAATTCAAGTTGATATTAAATAAAGATTTCTGACAAATTTTTGGTGTTATTTTGGGGAGTCGAATAAGTCTGGAAATTCAAAAATTGGTCCAGACCATCAATTTATCAGTTTTCTAGAGCCCTGATTCTGAGTCAATTAAGCATGATATAAGGCCCCTAGAGTGCACACAAGGTTTTTCTAAGATTTGACTAAGTGACAAAGATTTGACCCCAAATGACCCAAAATTGATCTTTTATATGATTTCATGGAAACAAACATTCTCACCAAGTTTCAAAACATTTGAGGTCAAATTGTGGCATCTAGAATGTAAGCAAGATGTTGACACATAACAAAGACAGACGACAGACAATTGATTACAGACATTAGATACAGCTCCATCACAGAAGTTCATCTTGAGCAAAATGTGCTCAGGTTGAGTTAAAATGGGTGGACAAGAGATAAGCTAGGGACCAACATACAAGCTTAACCATATATACCCCCAAAATAGTTTTGGGATTATAGTTTACCCATTCTCACACTATAAAATTTAAGACCAGTCCAATTTCAAAGAATTTGCCGACAACAATTTAAAGTTAATGATATTTTTCGAATTTGGGTAGAAAACATTGTGGATAATGAAGATATAGTTTGTTACAAGCAATTTCTTCATTTTTCACAATGTTTTTCAAAGCTTTCATATTGAAAGGCTTTTAAAAGCATCACTGAGTGGGAATGGATTAAACTCTGCATGACACAGCCTTACTGAAAAAGAGACTTTTCCCCCGTATCACGGTGATGAAAGGCGTACAAATACAGCATTACTATACTCACCTGAATACTCTCGCTCAAACTCTGTCTCCTCCATCAAGAGTTCCTCATCTGTAAACTCAGGCTGCTGGTTCTGCGCTCGCTTGTCCGCCAGATGAGCATGAAATGCTTCGCGTGCTTGATTAATTGCATCTTCTGTAGCACCTAATGATGTCAGAAAGTTAAAACAACATCGAAAGGTAAAGGCATATGACAATACACTTTCCATTATCCATCAGATGAATCAATATCATATAAGGACACAAGTTTTTCTAACCCTTCAACCATTTCCAAATGAAAAGTAATAGACTGGTACATATTGAAAAAGTCACAGACAATATATTATATTTGATGGAATTTCAAAATTATTTGTCTTTTGGGGAAGAAAAAATTATGGATATTTTCCAAAGTTTATTTTCTTGAAGGGTGTAAAATGGAAGGATTGTGAGGGAATGGGTTAACAAGCAAAAAACTTTCAATCTATTCCAAATTGAATGAAGTTGTAGACTATATTTCATAAAAATTGAAAAATGGGTACTGTACCCAATGGAGAATATTGTTAGAAAAAGTGAAATTTCCACTATACTTGAAAGGTAAGTGCTAAATATGGTAGAAGTATTGAGGAATGGAGAATTTTCTTGTTACTCCCTTTCTCAAAATGTTTTCTATAATCAGTTTTTCCTCAGCACATGTGGGATTATTTAGAAACAGTTAACCTTTTACCACACAATGATACTTACTGATGCCCTGAAGCAAATGAATAAGTAATTTTTCCTTTTCTCACAATAGTTTCTACCTTATTTGGCACTTATTTTCCAATCTTAGAGCAATCTAAAATGTCTGTAAATTATTTCAAATTGGACCAGTCCCAATATTAAGTTATGGGTTAACCCATTCTCACACATTGATGCTTTTGGACCCATCCCCCCCAAAGCTTCGCAAAACAATGTGGAAAATGCAGAAATTGCTTGTTGGACCAGTCAAAAGTTTTCTCTTGTGGTAATGGGTTAATAAAAAAGAAAGTCAATAACTCTCCTATCAGTTTTGATCTTTTAGATTCAATCAGTACATCAAAAAGTTACCTTTATTTTGTTCAAAGCTTTTCATTAATATATTATGGAAATGTAAGTGACTCACAAATACTTTATCCAAGCATATATTTTTCGTTTCCAAAAAAATATTTCTCCAGTTATAATATTTATAATACATTTAATAACCTTTGTATTGCTAAATAAAATCCACCATAAAATTGCAGTAAGATTAAAGGGTCTAATTGTAAGTTGATAATATTCATTTTGAAAATTTATCTGAAAAACAATTATGGCTTGAAAGGGAGATTTGATTGATTAAATGGGGTTTAAAGCCACTTTTAATAGTATTTCAGTCATATCACAGTGGCTGGAGCACCTAACAATGGATTCCTGGTATTTCTAACACCAGTACTATGGCCACATCCTTTCTAGCCTCCAGCTTCTATCCCACTTAGGTTTATGATTATACACCCATTGGTGAGAGACAAATGTCAGAAAAGATATGTGCTGCCGCCGGGGATCGAACCAATGACAACCAATGATTGAAGATTGAGAGTCTGGTGGGCTACCTACTGCACCATGACAGCGGCTTGAAAGGGACTAGTAGCTGGTATAGACTAAGTTTAGACTGTACATATGATCTTGTTCAATATTTATTAAAGAATACCCCTGGTTGAGCAGATATGATTGGCCAAATCTACATAATATGATTTTAACCACTCTAAGAATAGGCTACAAGCAAGAACTTTCCATTGGGTAACAATATTTCAAAATACAACCGATCTTGCTTGAGTTACCTCCTTTATTCAGTGACCACTTCCAATAAGCGGACACAATTGAAATCCCATTTTCATTTTCATATAAAACTGGTCGTATTTGCCAAAACATCACACCTAAATCCAATGTTGTTCAAATTCATTAGAAACATCTTGGTGAGATGATTCTAACGAGTCCCAAAACAAAGGATTTATCCAGAATTCTGAAAAAAAGTATATATATTTTGAATTAATCCTTCATATATTTCACAAAAAGTTGTTTAAAGCGACCACTCTCTTAAGCTATCACTTTTTAGTTGTTCCATGAGTAGTCTCTCAATACAAGATTTACTGTAGAGCTGTCAACATAGCCTTAGGATGAGCTCAGCCCAGTGGCTCTATCAAGTGTGTTAACCCTTTCCTGTTTAAACACGAGATTTTGCGTTACTGTGATTTTATACTTGAGAAAACATTGTGGAAGAAGAAGAAGTTGCTTGAAACAAGCAATTTCTTCTTTTCCCACAATATTTTCTACCACATTGGATAGTTTTATTTCGAATTGCATCCAATTTTCCTTGTCCTCTGCAATCTCTTTCGATTTGGACTAGTCTAAATTTTCAAAAAGCAGGAAAGGGTTAAATTGCTGCTGTAATAGTAGCCACAGAATAAAGAGATCAAAATAAGGAACTCTATCTACCATGTTCAATGGCTGCTCTAAGAGTTGCCTCAGGGTGAGCAGATCCCAGTGGGTTTCTGATGAATCTTCGTCTTCTACGACTATCATCCTCCCATACATCTAGTTTCCAAAACTCATGTTGTCTGAAACACAAAATTCATTCAAACTTACAACATAGGACCTTTGTAAAATACCAAAAAGTCTGTCACAATGATAAATGGCAGATTACTGACAATTGTTTGTTTGTTTGAATGGGGTTTTACGCCGCTTTCAACAATCTTTCAGTTATATTGCAGCGGCTGGAGCACCTAACAATGGAATCCTGGTATTTCTCACACCAGTACTACCATTACATCCTTTTCTAGCCTCCAGCTGCTATCCCACATAGGTCTACGATTATTGACCCATTGGTTAGAGACAAATAGTCGGAAAGGAAGAGTGGCGCCGTCGGGGATCAAACCCGGGACCTCTAGATTGACAGTCTCGACGCGCTACCAACTGCGCTATGACGGCGGCTTTTCTGACAATACACACTGACCTAAATGCTTAACACAAATGTCCAGGTTCAAAGTTCATTTCCTGTCAAAATGATACATCTATTTTGTTAAATGAATTTTTGATTGACAGAGAAAGTCAATTAATTTGCACCTCACTATCTGTAAGTCTATCAGATTTTTAATCCTTTTATATGGATTATCTAGATTTCTTGCTAGATTATCACTTGATAATTTCACAAACACGGGGGGCCATTGGACCTAAAGCACTTACCCAAGTCAATTACTATAGAAGTGAAATAGCACGAGTGACCTTGGCAACTGGTCTAAATTGAAAGAAGTTGCAAACGACAATTAAAAGTTTATGATTTTTTTTTTGTTGCAAGCCATTTCTTCATTTAACACAATGATTTCCGAATTATTTTTCTCGAAGGGCATCAAAAAGAGTCATCGTGTGGGAATGCGTTAAAGAATTTGGTTGAAAAGTTACTATAATGGCATTTTATCTATATTTACATTAAAGAAAATAACAATAGTCTGTTTTTTGTGTAATATCAAAATTAGCCCTGCTTCAGTCAATTTCACTTAAATGAACATTTTCTCAGTAGGAGAAAACACACTTATTATATCATCAGGTTGAAATGTAATTCTCATGCAAAATAATTCTCTTTGGTAAAATTCAATTTAAACATATTCAAACTCCTCTCTGCAGCCTCCTTCAATTCAGACTTTATTTGTCTGATTATGAGCAAATCTTAACCATAGAACTGTTCATTTTTCACATGAAAAAGAAAGCATTTGCTTCATCTGCCCTTCCCATGTTCTATAGCAATTTAAATTACATGACAGTTGAACAAAACTTGCTAAGTCAATAATTGCAGATTGTGAATCTCCGGTTATCTTCAGAATTTTTTCTTCAGATATCATGGATTTAATCAATTACAAAAATATGTCAAGAGCAAACATTGTTAGAAATAGAAAAATTGCATGTAAAAAGGAATTTCTCCATTTATTACAATGTTTTCTACCCTTTCAGACACTTTTTCGTCCAAATGTGGTGCATTTTGAAATGTTGTCTGCATCTTCTTTCAATTTGGACCATTTGCTGTCTGGCTATTGGTTAAATGATATTGTGACATATGGCATAAACCATTACGGTAAAAAGATATTAACTGGCTTAACTCATTCCAACACAAGCCCTCATTTTACGCCTCTCAAGAAAAAAGCTTCGGAAAACATTATGGAAAATGAAGTAATTGCTTGTATCAAGCATTTTTTTTCATTATCCACATTGTTTTCTATCTCATAAGACAAAACAGTTCAAAATTCCATCAACTTGAAATTGTCATCTGTAGCTTCTTTCAATTTGGACCAGTCTAAAATTTTGTTGTGTTGAAATGGGTTAAAACAAGAATTTACTCTATTTATCACAAGTGATTTTCTATTAAACACTTTACAATCACAGCATGAAGGTTCTGTCAATGTAATGTATATTTCATAACTGTGATATTATCTAACAAAACACTGCATTTTCTAATTGCTCTTCGCATCATTTGCTTAATTCCTCAAAAAAGATTGCTAAATTTAACTATTGGCGCTTGAACGCCTGTATTGCTGCACAGGCTTGAATGTACTGATTAAGCTAATAGTATTTTCAGGAATTCAATATAAACTGAATCATCTTTGCCATATACCTGGCAAATAAATCTCTTCACTAAAATCTTAGAAATGGTTCTGGAGAAGCATTTTAAAGTTTTCCCTAATTTACAAAAGTCATGTTCGGTTATGTAAACTTCATGTACTAACTTAGATGAAAAGGTATTTATAAAGTTTTCACTGTTAATCAAATATGGACATAAGCCATTACAATAATAGCCATGTTTTTCAACCAATCAAATTTGTATTAAGGAATCTGTCAAAGAGTCACCTGAGGATCACTCCTGCAATATTTGGTTGAAATCCCTGGACAAGTTTTTCATCAGAAGATTTTCAAAATTTTCAGAATATATTCCATATATGGAAATAAGTTCTGCTTGACTAAAAACCATGATTTTTATCCAATCAAATTCATTGAAGAAATCCAACAAAGAGTCACCAAAGTATAATTCTTTTTAAATTTGGTTGAAATATATCAAATGGTTTCTGAGAAAATTTTTTTTTAAAGTTTTCAATATATACCACATATGGAAATTAGCCCCACCCATTAAAGCCATATTTTTCATCTGATCAATATTCTTTGATATAACCTGATACAAAGTTACCACAGGATCATACCTTTGACATAAATTGAATTTCAGTTGCATGGTTTTAGAAAAGGTTGCAAAGGTTTCACCATATATGGAATAAGCTCCACCCATTAAAGCCAAGCTTCTGATCTGATCAAATTCTTTGTAGGAATCTGATAAAGGGTCACCCAAGAATCATTCCTGTAAAATTTGCTGAAATCAATCAAATGGTTTCTGAGAAGAAAAGTTTTAAAGATTTTACTATATAAGGAATTAGCCCCATCAAATTAAAGCCATGTTTTTCATCTGATCAAAATTCTTTGAAGGAATCTGATAGAGGGTCACCAAAAGATCATTTCTGTAAATTTTGGTTGAATTCAGTTCAGTACTCTCTGAGAAGAAGATCTTCAAAGCTTTCACCATATATGGAAATTAGCAACGCCCATTAAAGCCATATTATTTATCTGATCTTAAATCTCTGAAGGAATCTGATAAAGGGTCACCCAAGGATCAATCTTGTAAAATTTTGTTGAAATCCCTTGAATGGTTTCTGAGAAAAAGCTTTTTAAAGGTTTTACCACATAAGGTATTTAAGCCTGTCCCATTAAAGCCATGTTTATCATCCAATCAAAATTCTTTTAAGGAATCTGATAAAGGGTCACTCAAGGATCATTTCTGTGAAATTGGGTCGAATTCTGTTCAGTACTTTCTGAGAAGAAGTTTTTCAAAGTAAAAGTTTACGGACACATACACGCAAGATGGACACAACGCCATGACAATAGCTTTGCTGGCCTTTGGCCAGTGGAGCTAACAAGTTATTAGGTATCATCTAAAAATGTGCCAGGTAAAAGAGTAAACATACTTAGTATCAAGTTCTCCCCATGCACCATGTTTATTTGTTAGTATATTTACAACTTTGTCTTTGATTTTCGATGCTATGGAATGATCTCGTCGTTTAGCTGATGTTATCAGATGATCACAGAGTTTCTCCTCCTCTCGACGGTCTAACATCATTTGAGCACAGAGAGACTGAAATATGAGGCATATAAAGTATTGAGTTTTTTTATTGACCTATTACTAGACAACAAAATTTAGACCGGTCAAAGTCAAGATATTTAAGACAACAATTTCATATTGATAGAATCTTAACATTTTCTGGTTTGTCTTTTTTTTATTTCTTTTTGTTTTGTTATGTTTGGAAAGAAAAAATGGTGGTAAAAGAAGAAATAGCATGTAGGCAATTTCTTCATTTTCTACCTTTTATTCCTTAAGCTTTTTTCTTTGTGAGTTGGCATAACCAAGCAGGATTGTGTGGAAAGAGGTTAAAGTAACCACTACAACTTGAAGAAATAATAAATTATTCTACCATGACTTTGCATTGGCATTGAACGAGACTTTGCAAATTAAAGCTATTTGTGGAAAAAAGAGTCTATTTTAGGAATCTCACAAGTATCAAACCCAATACAAGTATCTTGAATATTACACAGGTCCACCAACCTAAGAGCTTTGCTTTTGCTTAACTTACCTTTGCTTACTTTCTTGTCTTTTTTTTTGGGGGGGGGGTTACCTTTTTTTTCTTAATGAAGAACATATATTCTACACTACTAATCATTCAGTTTATAACTAAAAACTCAAAGTAATGGCATTGTATGGATTTTCTACATTACTAAACCTTTAGTCCATAACTAACAACACAGAGTAATGGTGTTGGACAGATTTTCTTCACAGCTTATTACCCCTTTCCTGTACAAAACTGGGATTTTACGTCGCTATGATTTTATAGGTGAGAAAACATTGCAGAAAAAGAAGAAATTGTTGGTAATTTTCCTGCCTACTGAACAATCATCTTTCAAAATCACCCACTTTAAATTTCATCTGCAAAACCTTTGAGTTTGGACCAGACTAAAATTCGAAAAAAACAGAAAAGGGTTAACATTCAATTTGTAACTAACAACAGAGAGTAAATGTGTTGAATGGATTTTCTTCTTAACCCTTTCCTGTTCAATCCCTGGTTTTTACATCCCTGTGATTTTAAACATTAGAAAACATTGTGTGAAAAGAAGAAATTGCTTGTAACAAGCAATTTTTCTTTTCCCACAATATTTTTTTTTCCTGTAGGTTAGTTTCTTTTCAAATTGCACTCATGTTAAGTTGTCTTCAGCAACTTCTCTCAAATTGGACAAATTTTGAAAATTTTGAAAAATAAGAAAGGGTTAACATACCATGGTAATGGTGTTGAATTATATTCTACATTAATAAACATTCAGTTTATATCTAACAACACAGAATGATAATAGTCTATTACATTCTAGTTTACTAAACATTCAGTTTATAACAAACAACCCAGTGTAGCAGTGTTGAATGGATTTTCTAAATTACTTAGCATTCAGTTTATAACTAACAACCCAGAGTTACAGTTGAAATGAATTATCTACATTACTAAATTTTTAATTCATAACTAACAACCCATAGTAACAGTTTAAATAAACTATCTACATTACTAAATTTTCAATTCATAACTAACAACCCATAGTAACAGTTTAAATGAACTATCTACATTACTAAATTTTCAATTCATAACTAACAACCCATAGTAACAGTTTAAATGAACTATCTACATTACTAAATTTTCAATTCATAACTAACAACCCATAGTAACAGTTTAAATGAACTATCTACATTACTAAAGTTTCAATTCATAACTAACAACCCATAGTAACAGTTTAAATGAACTATCTACATTACTAAATATTCATCTTATAAATAACTACCAGAGAGATAATGCTGAATTCCATTCTGTCCATGACATTTGTTTTACAGAAAATAGGATACTCCATTTTCAAGTGAAGAATATAGTGAAGATATTCTTACTACATTTTCAGTCACCGGCAATTCGTAGTTTGAATAAAAGCATATACAAATGTAAATAGAGCCTTACTTCAAATTCTGCATGCCTTTGGACATCCTCAGCTCTCATCCTGTTTAAAATGAAGTCAGCCTCATTTGCGACACGAACAATATGGTCTCTTGTTGCATGGGCTAACAACCTACAATTAGCAAAAACATGATTTATTGAAATACAAAAAGTCTGGCAAGAACAACACTTAAGGAATTACAAATAAATACTATATCTGTCCCAGGACAACTGCTTTCGAGCCCACAAAGTTTTGACCATAAACTTGACCCTTACCATCAATTATAGTGTTTGACCTTGATCTTTGACTTTGAACTTGAAGCTATCCAAAAAAGTCTTTCAAATGGTACATCTACTCATGATGGAGAATAAATGTGCCAATTTATTTTGAAATCTGTCTATAATTGAAGGAGAAATGCTCTTGACAATCACAATTGTTTGACCTTGAGCTGTGACCTTGACATTAGAACTATCCTAAAAAAATTTCAAATGGCACATCTACTCATGATGGAGAATAATAGTGCCAAGTTTTTTTGAAATCCATCCATAAATGCAGGAGTAATTGTCCAGACAAACACAATTTTAGTGTTTGACCTTGAGCTGTGACCTTAACATTAGAAATATCCCAAAAATTCTTTCAAATGGCACAACTACTCATGGTGGAGAATAATTGTGCAAAGTTATTTTGAAATCCATCCATAAATGTAGGATAATTGTCTGGACAAATTCGGACTAACGCACATACACAGACTTGTCATAGTAACAACTATGTCTTGTTCACTGAAAGTGGGCTCAACAAAAAAGTTAAAATGCATTACTATTCTGGTTGAAAGAAATAAGTAGAAGAGAGAACCAGGATGGTGTTAAGCCATTCCTTCACAAATCTTTTTTACTCCCATCAAGAAAAATGCTTTGGAAAATCCTGTTGAAAAATGAAGAAATTGCTCACCTGAATATTGATAAAGTGAGCCAAAAGAAAATAAGGTGTGGCTGGGCAGAGCAACAATAGAACCTATGGAACATTTCTCAAACATCTTTTTAGAGTGGAAATCTCAAACATCTTTTTAGAGAGGAAATCTCACACATCTTTTTTAGAAGGGAAATACCACAAGCATAATATGAGACTTTTCAGCTTTATGGTTTGTCAGAAGAATTTCCTTCTTGGTTCCATGTAAATAAGGTGACCCACTGAAGCAAAGCAGCCCACTTGGGGTATTATAAACACTTTTGTTGCCATAGCAACCAGAATTGGAATTGAACTCTTTTAACACCTTTAGAAGAGCTTCAGAAAAAGGGACATCCCTTCAAAGTTTTAGGTGGTTTGGCTTACTGGTTTTGGAGGCAGGATTTTCAAAGTTTAGTGATGGACTGAAAGATCAATGGTCTGATGGATGAATTGATTGATTGGGGTTTAACACCACTTTTAACAGTATTTCAGTCATTTCATGGTAGCTGGAGCACCTATCAATGGATTCCTGGTATTTCTCACACCAGTGCTACCACTACATCCTTTCCTAGCCTCCAGCTGCTACTGATGGATGAAAGGACGATAACTGATTACAAAAGCTCACCTCACACTTAGTGCTCAGGTGAGCTGAAAAGTTGCATGTTTTTTACAAAAATGTAGAGTTATCATCCTTAAAAATTTGGTTGCTTTTGATAGTGAACTTAATTAACCCATTCTCACACAAATATGCTTTCTCATGCTTCTCAAGAAAAACAATTTGGAAAACATTGTTCAAAATGAAGAAATTGCTTGCATTAAGCAATTTCTTCATTTTCAACAATGTTTTCTTAACAGAAGGTTGCAAAAATCTAAGATTTCATAAACTTCAAATCATTGTCTGCAACTTCTTTCAATTTTGACCAGTGTAAAATTTTGGAATCTGGTAATGGGTTAAATGCTTAGTTTCAATCCACTATCTTAGGTAACAGATATATGGCCCACACTAATACCTGAACAACCTTAAGGTGATGAAGAAATGTTTCTCTAAAACTGCTGAAAAGAGGAGTTACATGAAACCTATTACATTAGAACATACATAAACAAAATAATTACTGTTTAACTCATTCTAATGCAACAAATTTTAAGACTGGTCCAAATTGAAAGAAGCTGCAGACGACTTTTTCAACTCAAAGAAATTTTTCTTTTTTTTGTATTTTTGGATAGAAAATAATTTGGATAATTAAGAAATTGCTTGACACAAGCGCCTTTTTAATTGTCCCCAATGTTTTCCAAAGCTTTTTTCTTGAGAGGCATTAAAAGTAGTTTTTGACCGGGAATGGGTTAAACAAGCTGAATAAATTGTGTTTAGGTTGCCAAATACCATAAACATCTATATTGGTTGTGTCTGCATTTGGTGTTTTTTCAATTTTTGACTTATCGGCAGTGATTTATTTTTGTGCATGTTATTCTTACTGCCCGAAAAATCTTCATTATGTTAAATATTTCAAAGGTAAATGGCTTAAGGGAAGAGTCAATGTAAAAAGCCTACAACAGTATGTCACATCTAATCCAGTTTTATTATGAGTTTGAAACTTACACTATTCTAAAAATGGGCAGTTTTCACATATTTCATTTGTTTGTTTGAATGGGGATTAAAGCCACTTTTAACAGTATTTCAGAGATATCACAGCAGCTGGAGCACCTAATAATGGTTTCCTGGTATATCACATACAAATACTACCACCTCATCCTGATTTGACAATAGCTTTGGCAGGTGTACGGGCTAAGATCAGACTGCATAGATGTGCATTCTGATCTTAGCCTACACTACCTGGTTGTTCTTGTTGAGAAAAATCTTTGAACACAGTATTGATCTAATTATGTTTAATTTTGAAATATAGTGAAAAGAGGATAGATATTTAGCATGACAATGTATAATACTGAAAAGTAACTATATACAAGAAGAATTTTATACAAAACCCAGAAACATTGGCAGTGGATTTAATTTCATGCCCCTAAGCTTAAAAAAATGTATAAAGTAATGATATAATACTAAGCTTTGTTTAGAGGATACTTTTTACAATGACTTTCTGCATATTTGTTTTAACCCTCTTCATGCTGAACCCCCAAAAAATCTGTTTTAGCAGGAGGTATAGACAAAGATCAGCCTGCACATAAGTGCAGTCTGATCTTGGTCTATACTTCCTGCTTGTCCCCTTTCAGCCAGAGTTGTTTGAATAATCAATATCCAAAAGAAAAATTGACCCTCATAAAGACCTTCCAGTACTGACAATCCTTTGATTTTAAAGCAATTCTGTATAGGATTTTAATTCAGCACGACAAGGATTAATGTAATTACAACGAAACAGAATGAATAAGAATGAAATCCTTCTTTAACGGACAGACGATGGACGGACGGACAGATGGACACATGGACACCGGACTGGAAAAAACCATCACTATAGCTCTAGTGGCTTTCGGCCAGTAGAGCTAAAAATGACCCTTATTAAGACCTTCCAGTACTGACAATCCTTTCATTTTAAAGTAATTCTGTATAGGATTTTAATTCAGCACGACGAGGGTTAATGTAATTACACGGAAATAGAATGAATAAGAATGAAATCCTTCTTCATATAACCCACATCTTTATCATCAATCAAAACATAAATAGACCAATCAAATTTCGACCTTAACCCATTTTCCCACCGTGACACTTTTGGACGCTTGTCAAGAAAAACAATTTGGAAAACATTGTGTAAAATAAAGAAATTGCTTCATTTTACAACCCAGAAAGTCGAAAAAATTCAAATTTTCATAAACTTTAAATTGTTGTCTGTAACTCCCTTCAATTGGGACCAGTCTAGAATTTTGTTGTGTGGGAATGGGTTAAGTAAAACTTGAACTCTGACATTGCTTGACATTTATGTTTTGCATTCTTGTTGGTTTAGCCACTGACACAGTGTTACAGCTTATTCATGCTGTACTTATAACATTTAGTACTTTTTGTAAAATGTTTTTGGCCACTAATTTTGCAAAATAATGCCATTTAATTTCTAAATCAGTACAGCAGGCAAGGAAAGCAATCCTTCAATCTACATTAACCCTTTCCTGTTTTTTTGAAATTTTAGACTGGTCCAAATTGAAAGGTTTTTCAGAGGACATCTTAAGTCCAACTTTTTTGAAATATAATCATTCAGTAGGGTAGAAAATATTGTGGATAAGGAAGAAATTGCTTGTTACAAGGGGTTAAACAATGATAACATAAACTGTGACAGCCTTAAATGTTTAACCCAATCCCACACAGTAAAATTTTAGACCAGTCCAAAATCAAAGAAGTTGCATGAGACAATTTTGAGCTGATGAAATCTTTAAAATCTTTGACTTTTGGGGTAGAAAACATTGTGGATAATGAAGAAATTGCTTGTATCAAGCAATTTCTTCATTTTCCACAATGTTTTCTAAAGCTTTTATATTGCGAGGCGTTTAAAGGCATTATTGTGTGGAAATGGGTCTAAGAGCTCAGGCCAAAATCAAAGAATAAGCTTATAATTACAGTTTCTTCAATATGAAATGTGCTACCTACCTTCCCTCGTTGACTAGCTCTATAAAGGCAAGTCCTGCATGTTTCTGTAAGGAGTTTTGCCATTCTTGTGAACACAGTAACATCACTAACTCTACCACAGAGGTGCTTTGCTTTAATGTCACAAGACCTACAATACAACAATAAGTCCATTATCAGACAGCAAAATTTTAGACTGATCCAAATTAAAAGGAGTTGCAGAAGGCAATTTCAAGTTTATAAAATTTTAGATTTTTACAACTTTGGGGATAGAAAACATTGTGGAAAATGAAGAAATTACTTGTTGCAAGCAATGACTTCACTTTACACAATGTTTTCTCTATTATTTTTCTAGAGAGGGGTGCAAAAGCGTCACTCTGTCTGAATAGATAGGCTAAACGATAAGGATTTATTTAGTCAGTTAAAGATTTTTACAAAAGAATCTTATAGTCAACTGTTATGGGAGACAACTCAACACTAATAGCATAGCATTCCTGCAAATAAGCAATACTTCAATATATTTGGAAGGTATGGCTTTACTTCAGTAATACGCTCACTTCTCTCTTAACCCTTTCCTGTTTTGAAAAATTTTAGATCCGTCAAAATTCAAAGGTTTTGCAGACGAAAGATTAAAGTTGATCTCATTTGAAAAATAACCATTAACCTTTGTTATGCTGAACCCGGAGTATTCTGGTTTTGGCAGGAGGTGTAGACTAAGATCAGACTGCACTTACATGCAGGCTGATCTTAGTCTATACCTCCTGCTTGTACTTTTCCTGCCAGAGTTGTTTAAGAAATTGATTTTTGATTTTTGAACAGCAAATTCTATTATTGCTTTCAGCCCTTTGATTTGACAGCATTTCAGTAAGGTAAATATTACAGCATGACAAGGGTAGAAAAAATTGTGGAAAAAGAAGAAATTGCTTGTTACAAGCAATTTCTTCTTTTTCCACAATGTTTTCTCAATTATAAAATCACAGGGACGTAAAAACCAGGGATTGAACAGGAAAGGGTTAATCGTACAAGGGTTATCAGCCAATTGGATTTTACATGGTATTAACACATTTACATTCTCGCATTACCAGACAGCAAAATATCAGACTTGTCTGAACTGAAAGAAGTTGCAAATTACTAGTTGATGACATTTTAAAAAGTTTTTGACTTTATGTGTAGAAAACATTGTGGATCATGAATTGATTGATTGAATGGGGTTTATCACCTCTTTTAACAGTATTTCAGTCATATTGCAGCAGCTGAAGCACCTAACAATGGATTTCTGGTATTTCTCACACCAGTACTACCATTATATCCTTTCCTAGCCTCCAGCTGCTATCCTACTTAGGTTTACAAATATCCATCCATAGGTGAGAGACAAATGTCGGAAAGGACATTGTGGATCCTAAAGGTATAGGAAAAAGATAGGATTGTGTGGGAATGATTTGATAAACAATAAGAGCCCTCTCAAAAATGGGGAAAAGGGTTTGGAAGCACAAACAGACAAAATGAAAAAAGCGCTGCCTACGGCGCCTACACTTAACTATTGGGTGCTGGATAGTGGATAAAAGCGCAAAATGGATCTAGAGTTATCCCCCTTGATAGTATAGGTTGCTCTTTTGATAGTGAACAAGAGTGCCAAGTTTCAAGTGAATGCCTTTAGTAGAACCAGATATCACAAAGTGTCAAAGCTTTCGCACAATGACGACGACAACAATGACGACGATGACACCAAGGTTATAGCAATACCTCGGGTTTTCTCTGAAAACAGTCGAGCTAAAAATTTGTTTCCAATGGCACATCTACTCATTATAGAAAACAATTGTGCAAAGTTATTTTGAAATCCATCCTTAATTTTAGGAGCATACATCCATAATTTTAGGAGCTATGCTCTAGAAATGCTTAATTTTAAGGTTTGACCTTGAGCTGTGAACTTGACCTTGGAGCTACCAAAGATAGAAGGATGGATGGATAGATGAAGCAGTGGCTCTATGCTTGCCCTTTGGGGAGCATTTAAACTATATGGGAAATATAACTTTAGCTAGGTAATACACTCACTTCTCTCTCAACATTATGAGATTTATTCCTAATGTGATATGAGTGTTTTTTTCATATTGTCATTAACCCATTACCAAAATGTGGCAGTTGACAATTTGTAGTTGATGAAATTTTAATTTATTTTTTGTTGTTGTTGTTGTTTTTGAGGTAGATAACATGGCTCAAAATGAAGACATTGCTTGTAGCATTTTCAACAATATTTTCCAAGGCTTATCTTCAGGAGGGAAGCATTAATATTATTGCATGGGAATGGGTTAACTATTTCAAGGATAAAAATAACTATTCCTCTAGTGCACAAATAGACATCATTGACATTCATTGTGCAAGTTTAAGTTTATTCAAATAATATCTAAAGGAAGAGTTGCTCACACAAAACAACTATCAAATATTAAGCTATTTCCTACATCAAGAGCAGAAAATTTCAGAAGGAGTTGAAGTATCAAAATATTTTGGTAATATTTTTAGACATTCCAAGCCTGTAATTCTGAGCTCATAATGAAAAAAGTCCATTTTGGACAGAATGACCCACATTATATATGTCTTGACACATAGACTTAACCCCATAATGGTCAATAACCAAAGTGGACAGATGGACAGACAACCTAGACCACAGCATAACACAACCCTGCATATATCATTATATTGTAACTTTTTTTAAACAAATTTAGGGGAAAAATGTTTTCTTATTGGGCATTTTTTACACATAGATTACAGAGGTCTAGATAAGAGGTGGTAACAGCATTCTAAAATCCTTATTTCTCAATAAAACCCTATATTGTGGGTACTCATTTGAAGCTCCTCGTCCATACAATTCAAATGAGTACCTACAACATAGAGTTTATGGCAGTATTTGTGAAATATTTAAATCTAAAATACGATTTACGCCCTCTATCTGTAGCTCTGGATTATAAGGATCATATTTTTAACCCATTCCATCACAGCTCACAGCAAAATTTAAGACTGGTCCAAATTGAAAGAGGCTGCAGACCACAATTTCAAGTTGACGGAATTTTGAATTCTTTTGTCTTTTGGGATAGAAAACAATGTGAAAAATGAAGAAATTGCTTGATACAAGAAATTTCTTCATTTTCCACAATGTTTTCTAAAGCTTTTTTCTTGAGGGGTGTAAAAAGGAGGGCTTGTGAAGGAATGGGTTAAAACAACTTACATTAAAATTCATAGAGTTCAAAACTGGAAAAATTGCAATAATGCTTACCTCCAATTAACAACTCTTGACCATGAGATCCAATTAATGTTTTAGACAAGTACGGAGCAAAATCCACAAATATCTCCCGTAAGAGAGGAGCCACTGATCCAAGAGCCTTTTCCAGTCTCTCTGTCAAGTTACCAGAATCTAAAGCAGCAAGGTTGACTGGTGCTGGTATTGGTGTATTCTTCAGTTCAAGTTTTTCTGGTTTCTTTGATTCCCTGTTGTCTGGTCCATCAGTAGCCTTACTGGTACCAGCTGATATGGAGGAAATGGGCATCTGTTCCCCACTTACAGGTGATATAACTGTGATGGGTGGATTTTGTTCAGATTCCTCACTAGAAATTTCTTTTTGTTCTTCACCTTCATCACCTTTTTCACTACCATTTGTTTCTTTAGCTTCAATAACATTGTTTGATTCCTCTGCATTGCCTTCAACTTTTTCATCTTTCAATTCTCCAACTTTATTGGATTCCTCTGTTATCTTTTCTGAATCAACTTCTTCTACTTTTGTTTCTTCCTTTGTATCATTTTCATCAGATGGAACAACTTCATCTTCAGATCTGTCTTTGTCCTGACCATTTCCTTGAGGTTCTTCATCTTGTTCACCATCTTCAGGACTAATGTCTTCATCTGCAGCTTCTTCAACTTTTGAATCTGTATCAGGTATATACATTATTAGTTTATTCAGATTGATTAACTTTTCTTAACAATCCTTTCATTTTCTAACACTTAGGTATTTAAAAATTGAAGAAATTATCATGTAGTGTTGAATTACACATATCAAATGTACTTATAAATTGATCTGTTATAAATATATAAAAGCTGAAGACTTATTAAATTAAAGAAAATGAAGATGCTACATCAAACTTTACGTGTAACTGCTCATCCCACATAGTTTTACAAATATCCACGCATTGTTTGGAGACAAATGTTGGAAAGGATATTTGACACGACCGGGGATCGAACCCGGGACCTCATGATTGAAAGTCTGACGCTCTACCAACTGCATCATAGTCTGAAAAGTAATTTTGGTGTGGAAAACAGTGTAGTTAAGGAGAATATGCTCGTTACAAGCAAATTATCCCTATAGTACGGGGGATTTCCTATGATACAACATCATAAAATGAAAACGATTCGTGATTTTTGAGGTTGAAGTAATTTCATGCAGATCCAATGTTTTTACCCATTCCCAAAATAACAAAATTTTAGACTGTTCTAAATTGAAAGAGGCTGCAGATAACAAAACAAGGTGGGTTAAGAGGTAGAAATCATTGTGAGAAAATAAGAAATTGCTTGAAAAAAGCAATTTCTTGTTTTCTCACAATGTCTTCCATACATTCCTATTTTGATCAGTTAATACAGAGAATATAAAAAATATCTGCCACAAACCTTCCTGTTTTTGATCAGTGCCCCCATCACCATCCCCTCTCTCTTCTTTAACAGCTGATTTATCACCTTCATCTTCATTGCTGTCTTCTGCATTTTCCTCTTGCTCTGTATTATCTTCAGTAGATTCTTCTTTCTTGTCCTCTGAAGAGCTTTGACCTTCTGCAGATTCATCCTCAGACTTCTTTGGTGTTATTGAATCATCTGTTGTGTCTAAAATAGTACAATTTTTTCATAAAAAAATGATAAAAGCTTCATTTTCACCATTGTGAAAACATTGCTGTTGTTGTTCACAAAACAAATGTCAAAGTGATCCTACAAAGAAACAAAAACATTTCTGTCATGATTTCCAGTGATTTGCTGAGATTTCTGATTGAATTATTCATTTTGAACATTTCACTGATTGACTAGTGAAAATATCAGAATGATAAACTCACTGATTTGGTTGGATTTTACCTACCTTTGTTTCTTTCGTGCAGTAAAAAATACAGAAATAATTATTTCATTACGATATGATTTCATGCAAGACAGAAAAGACATGTTTTCATAAGATGTCTTTATATGTTCACATTACTTTTCTATTTTGCATTCAAGAGGAGCATAATTGTCTGAAACTGTTGTCTGAAATTGAGCTCACCTTACGTCGTTAAGACTCCTTTTTCAATATTTTCCCTACTATGGAAGTTAAAGACATTATGGCTGGGAGTTAATCTTTAGAAGTAGAATCGATGACCCTGTTACTGCAGGTCAAACATCTTCAATATCATTTTATTTTCTCTAAAAGTCTTTGTAAAATGCAGGTTTCAACAACATAAGTTTGATCAAAGTTATAATTTGCAGTTTTCAGTTTTTATATTTGAATGCAAAATTTAGATACTGTATTGTTAAACAAGCTGTTTTATTTCAATATAAACCTCCACAGGTATGCATTAAAATTCACATGAAAATCAAAGTCTAAGAATTCCTTATCCTATTTCAACACAATCCATCCTTTTTATGTCCCTCAAGTGAAAAGCTTTGGATAACATTGTGGAAGATGAAGATATTGCTTTTTCAAGCAATTTCTTCATTAACTACAATGTTTTCTATCCAAAAAGACAAACAAATTTTAAATTCCAACAACATGAAATTGTCTTCAGCAATTTCTTTAAATTTGGACCAGTCTAAAATGGTGTTGTGTGGGAGAGGGTTAAATTCAAACATACCTAACGTTGTATCAATATTCACATGAACATATGATCGTACAAAGAGTTCTCTAAATGGAACATACACATACCTAACGATGTATCAATATTCACATGAACATATGATCGTACAAAGAGATCTCTAAATGGAACATACACATACCTAGCGATGTATCAATATTCACATGAACATCTACTGGTATTTTCAATTTGACCTGACTTTCATCTACACTGTCTACACTGCCATCTACATCCTCCCCACCGGTACCCGACTGACTCTCAGATTCTTCTTCCTCTGACTGGTTCCCTAAAACAATTACAACAAATCATATTAACCATGTCAAATTTTGTCACCAAAAAGCCCTGTTAAACCAATTTCCAGATGACAAAATTTAAGATTGATCCAAATTCTAAGGAAATGCAGACGACAATTGAAAGTGTAAGACAATTTAGTTTTTCAAGCTTTCCTGATAGAAAAAAATGTGGAAAATGAAGAAACTGCTTTTCACAAGAAATTTCTTCATTTTATACAATTTTTTGCCAATTATTTTTCTTAAGGGGTGTCAAAAGGCTTAATTTTGTGGGAAGGGTTAAATGCCAGGATGTTAATGGAACAGTTACCAATTAAAGTTTTCAAACCCTGTACACACCAATTCAATAATACTTCAAGTTTATTTATTTCACGACAGCATTTTTGAGTAAAAATTTGAGTCCAAGTTTTTTTCAATAAAAAAATAATATATTTCTACATATAAATTGTAAAGTAAGCATGTATTTACATCCCATATAATGTTTATAAAATCAATTTGTTGTTTTTTTAAAACTTTGAACTAGGGTGCTAACCCATCACTGAAGGATTAAGAGCACAACCCTTTTCCAGCTTAACTTTCCTGTTTTACAGAATTATAGACCGGTCCAAATTCAAAGGTTTTGCAGACGAAAATTTAAAGTGGATTTAATTTGGAAAATGACTATTCAGTGGGGTAGAAAATATTGTGGAGAAAGAAGAAATTGCTTGTTACAAGCAATTTCTTCTTTTTCCACAATATTTTCTCAATTATGAAATCAGAGGCACGTAAAAACCAGGGATTGAACAGGAAAGGGTTAATCAATCTAAATAGTAGGTCGTTTAACAACAACAATGGTAAAACGTTAATTTAATTATTTCTTTAAAAAAAGTTATTTATGCAAGGTCATACTGTATATATTTCAAAATTACAAGAAAGTCAAAACTATTTTTATAGACAACTGATAACTGAATATCATTCATTTTTGTTAACAATCTTTGAGAAAACACTACCAGGAAAGGTGAAATTGCATGTAAAAAACAATTTAAACCTTTCATCCAATCTTTAATTTCGAACTTTGACAACAATGACAGTGTACACAATATTAAGGCAATACCTCCTGTTCCTTTCAAAAGCACTCAATTCAAGAAAAAAAAAATACAAGTGAAGTTAACTATATACACAAGTAATTCTTTACAAACTATACGATGAATTGGAACTCAAAAACATAAAAGAAACTGAAATGCCAAGCAAATAAACTAAATCAACACACAAATCATTTCCAAACCAAAATTCTATACATTAACCCATTCCCACACAATGAAGCTTTTAAACTCCCCACAATATGAAAGCTTTGGAAAACATTGTGGATAATGAAGAAATTGCTTGTTACAAGCAATTTCTTCATTATCCACAATGTTTTCTACCCTAAAAGATATTGAAGATTTCATCAACTTAAAATTGTCGTCTGCAACTTCTTTGTATTTTGAATGATCCAAAATTTTATAATGTGGGAATAGGTTAAACACTTATTTCACTAGAAATTTAATGGTAAAACAAAACATAAATAAATAAATAAAAATCACAGAACATGAGGATCATGATTAACCTGAGTAATGATCTGCTATGTTCAAGGATTGTCAAGGACTACTTGTGTAGATCCCATATAAAATTTGACCTTCAAATTTGACCTTAAATTTGAACCTTAATTCAAATGGCACATATTATGAAATGAATAATTTTAAAGATTGCAACTGAAATATATTGATAAAAAGGAGTTATAGTTCACACAAAATTCGACCATTAAATGCAGCCTTGACCTTTGAACCTATTTGTGCAAAAGTTTCAAATGTCACATCTACTCTTGATAGAAAATAATTCTGCCAAGTTGTTTTGAAATCCATCCACATTTTGTAGAAATTATAGTTTGATTAAATTTGAATTGACCAACTCTTCACACCAAATACTAATATTTTTTATCTTTTTCTTACAATGGTTTCTACTCTATAAGAAATGCTTTTCAAGTTGTTTGTTTGCAGACGACAATTTTAGGTTGATGAAATATTTAAATTCCTTGACTTTTGGGGTAGAAAACAATATGAATAATGAAGAAATTGCTTGTAATAAGCAATTTCTTCATTTTTCACAAGGTTATCCAAAGCTTTTATAGTGTGGGGCGTTTAAAAGCGTCATTGTGTGGGAATGGGTTAACTAACTCCCACATAATAACTCTTTTTCATGCCCCAAAGAAAAACAGCTTTGATTAACATTGTAGACTATGAAGAAATTGCTTGTCACAAGCAATTTCTTTATCATACATAATATTTTTATCTCAAAAAGCAAAAAAATAAGATTTTATCAACTAAAAACTGTCATATAGAATTTTTTTCTTTCAAACAGTTTAAATAAAAATTTAGACTGATCTAAATTCAAAGATGTTGCAGAGAAAAATTTTTAGTTGATGTAAATTTCTATGCCTTTTGAGGTACAAAACATTGTGGATAGTACATAAATTGCTAGTAACAGGCACTTCCTTGACACAATGTTTTCAAAAGCCTTTTGGCTAGTGAGCATGAGAATGGGCTATTGTGTGGGAATCAATCAAACTTCCAGTAATTGCGGATGTTGGTACTTTTGTCATGTAATTGACCAATCGCTGGCCCCACCCACTGACTACCCAGACCCACCTATTAACTACGACAGGAAGTTCCGCTTTGTTTTTTAACGGCATTATTTTGCAAAATTTATGACCAGTAGCATGTAATAAAAGGGTAAAATGGTTGATTGGTGACCTAAACGTTGTATCTACAGCTTTAATAAGCTGTAGTTACAACGTTTAAGTTACCAAACCAATACAAAAAGTAAACAAAATGAGGGACAATGTTGGAGTTGAAAGCTCATAGAAGAAATAAATGATTTCATTGATCAATCGATACCTTGATTGACACCCATGATTGGTCAATTGGTACTTCAAACAACAGAAAAACAACAATAAAATAAGGATGGCTGCATTCAAGATGAAGTAAACTATTGCAATCTCATTTCTTGAAAACCATGTCAATCCATTCCCACACAATCCTACCTTTTTTAATATCCCTCAAGTGAAATCTTTGGAAAAAAATGTTTAAAATGAACAAATTGCTTGTTACAAGCAATTAGTTAACTATCCACATTGTTGTCTTACCCTAATCCGAAAACAATAATGCGCCGTGATAATTACATGTCCGTGAAAATTGCCATCGGCCCGAAATTGACCGTAAACTCAGGTTATTTCAAAGAATGGGACACGATTTTGACGACCGTTGACCGCGTTTTAAAGATGCTTGTTGAATACAGGTAAAATTTAGTGTAAATAAGATCGGGGGGACTTTGAACTGGCCCTTTAAGACAGGTGCACGCTGAATGGAGGTGACCGGATGACCAGATTTGACTGTATGTCCTCTTTCTGCAGTGTTTGTAATGGTATCATAATCCTGAAAACAGCCATGCTTTCACATTCTTTTGGTGATTTTTTACAAATTTGTTGTGACACAAGGGAGGTAACAAGCACTACAATTACAACATACGGTGCCAACTGATTGTCTACAGTTTGTCTACTGTCCCAGAGAAGAGGGAGAATGTGCTCAATCTGGTTTTATCTTACTAAGTAACTTCAATGGGATAACATCAAAATAAAGGAAAATCTTTTTTTAAACTTTACTACCAAGTTAAAGTATATAACTAGTAGAAATTTTACCCATTACTACACAGCAAAGGTTTAGACTGATCCAAATTCAAAGAAGTTTCAGATGACAATTTCAAGTGCAGAGAATTTTGAGCAGCCCTATCTTTTTGGGTAGAAAACAAGGTTTAAAATGAGGAAATTGCAATTAACCCATTCCCACTCAAGCCCTCCTTTTTACGCCCCTCAATTAAAGAGCTTTGGAAAACATTGTGGAAAATGAAGAAATTGCTTGTATCAAGCAATTTCTTCATTATCCACAATGTTTTCTATCCAAAAAGACGAAAAAATTCAAAATTCCATCAACTTAAAATTGTCGTCTGCAGCTTCTTTCAATTTGGACCAGTCTAAAATTTTGCTGTGTTGGAATGGGTTAACAAGCAATTTCTTCATTTTCATCCTTTTTTTCCTCAAGTATTATTGAGGGACATAAAACAGTGTGATTGTGTGGGAATGGGTACACTCGTTAATAGTACACTGAATTCAAAAAATCTTATAAAAGAAAGTTTGGTGGAATTTGATTTAAGAATACACCTCCCCCTCTTGTCTGGTCTTCAAACTGTGCCCCACCTTTACTGTCAGTCTGGTTCTTTGTAGACACTGTTGAACTATCAAACTGATTTACTGAGCTGTGTTCGTTAGACTGGTTATCTGACTGTTTGCTGTTTACATCTGTAGAGAGGCTATCTGTCTGTTGGCTGTTTGTATCTGTAGACTGGTTATCTGAGTGTTTGCTCATCACATCTGTAGTCTGGTCATCTGAGTGTTTATTCATCACATCTGTAGACTGGTCATCTGAGTGTTTATTGTTCACATCTGTTGTCTGGTTCTCCTCCAGTTTAGTCTGGTTTTCAGACTCACTTGGTAGGCCTTCAGTTACATTAGTACCTGAGGACTCTGACAACATACTTCCACTATCAGCCCTAGAGTCAGACTTTAATGACCTGATACTGTCAGTGTCTTTTTTACAATCATTGCTATCACTTTGTTCACCATCTACCAATGATTTCTCAATAATCTTAACATCCTCTGACCCTGATATCATCTGTGAGAGCAAACCCCCACCATCATCTACAATAGCCACATTTTGTCTGGATTTCTCAGAATTTTCTGATGTCTGACGAATAATTCTCTTATCCTGATCCGCTGTTTTCATCAAAGCTGTTCCGTCAAGATGACTGTTTAACTTGATGTTTTCTATCGTTGTTCCATCCACAATCAAAGACATCGATGGTCTAAGATTTTGCCAGTTTTTAGCAGCTTGTAATGAGATCATTGTTAAAAATGAAGCAAAAAATAAAAAAACAGTGTGTCCATTTACAGAACAATATTTTCAAATACATAAACACCTCAGAAAATCAAATTGCTGTATTACTCAATGGTAATGAACACCCTTCTGTTTTACGAAATGTTAGACCTGTCCAACTTCAAAGGTTTGGCAAACAAAAATTCAATTCAAAATTGATTTGAAAAATAACCTTTTGGAAGGGTAGAAATATTGTGGAAAAAGAAGAAATTGTTTGTCACAAGCAATTTCTTCTTTTTCTTCCAATATTTTTTCAATTATGAATCCAAAAGGGATGTAAAAAGGAAGGATTTAACAGGAAATGCTGTAAGAGAGACTCTGAGCACAGAAAACTCTATAGCAACATGTGAGAGAGAGAGTGGTACAGCATTTTTCTCTGAATTTCAGTTGATTAAACAATCCAGCAAGATAAGTTGTTTGTACTACAATGCTTTCTAGCAAAAGTGAGAGAGCTATTGTTAAAGTCATGCATGAATTCATAAATAAATAAATTTGAAAAAATTCAACTGTTTGTAATTGTTTGCACAACTTAATATGTTATAGTATGTTAAAGTATTTACCCAACACTTGGTATTTGATTCAAGTAGCATAGAAACATTTTGATACTTCACAAGACGGAGGTTTGAACAGAATATCAAGTGTTTCTACACAGCATGGATCCAAGGTGCAAGATGTTGGGTCAATACTATACAATAGTATTATATTTATCTTATACAGTAAGTTAAGCTCATAAAAATGTCCCTTAGTCATACATATTAAAACAAAATTATTTTTTAATATCCTGGCAGGTTTTTTTTAAGGACACTTAATGATCATATCAATATTCCTATACAACACTGTATTTCCAAGTCTCTTAATTACACTTTTTACCAATGTTTCTAACAGTTTTATGAAAGAAATTGTCTTCAACATTTCAAGTTTTTTCCTAACAACATTAATTCTCAATGTGATATTTTATAAGGAAAATGACAACAACAAACACTATTGTATATAAAACCATATTTGATACTGTCAATAATGGATGTTTTTTTCTATCTTTTCCATTTCTATCTGTGTGCCATGTATGTGTTTAAACTAGAATAGCTAGTGTAGGTATATAGTAGAGTTTTAACCAATTCCCACATGATGAAATTTTACACCTATCCAAATTCAGAGAAGCTGCAGACATCAATTTTAAATGATGTAATCTTTAAGTTCTTTTTCTTTGGAAGGAGAAAACATTGTGGATAATGAAGAAATTGCTTGTAACAAGCAATTTTTTCATCTTCCACAATGTTTTCCGAAGCTTTTATATTGATGGGCTTTTAAAAGTGTCATTGTGTGGGAATGGATTAAGTGACCAAAATGTTGACAAGTAAATGAAAATATTTTTTTTAATTCCAACACAAAAAGGGATCATAATGGAGATACAAAAGTAATGAATATGGGCTGCTTTCTGGATGACAAAATATTTGAATCCCTTCCTTCTGAAACATGTTACTGACTTTAGAGATAAAAACAAACTAGGAAACAATTAACCCTCTGCTCTTCAAACACAGGATTTTACGTTCCTGTGATTTTATACTCAAGAAAACATTGTGGAAAAAGAAGAAATTTATTGTAACAAGCAATTTCTCCTTTTTCCACATTATTTTCTACCACATAGGATGGTTTCATTTCAAATTGCATCCAGTTTTCATTGTCGTCTGCAACCTCTTTCAATTTGGACTAGTCAAAAATTTCCAAAAACGGGAAAGGGTTAGTGAAGCATTAACCTTTTACCAGACGGCAAAATTTTAGACTGATCCAAATTCAAAGGTGTTGCAGACAACAATTCATAGCTTCTGAAATTTTGGAATCTTTTTTATCTTATGGTAGAAAACATTGTGGATAATGAAGAAATTGAAACAAGCATTTTTTACTTTCAGCAGTATTCCATAAATTCTCAGTATATCCCTCTTTTGTACTACTTCACCTATGGACAATCTTAACAAACTATCTTATTTCGGACTAGAATAATAGAATATGAATCTTGGCCTATTTTCTGCTAATCCCAGAAATTCAAAAGTTTGAATACATGTACTGGCATCACAGACAATATTCACTTACCAGAAGGACTTCCAGTTGAAGGTTTACGCCCAGCACTACTGGGTGTCTGGGCAGGACTAGGTGGCTCTAGAATGTCTCTGTACTTGGACACCATTAACACAGATGTGAAATAAACAATGGCTAAGGCAAGAAACTGGGCTTGTTTAGTTTCCTCCTACAAAACAACAAAATGTATAAAAAAAAATTTCATAAAGAATTTTCTACACCATCAGTTACAGAGAAAGTTGTGTACATTCAAACTAATGTTTACATGGTTATCCACCTCTTACAAACTATCCACATTTAACCAATTCCCAAACTATCCAGCCTTTTATGTCCCTTAAAACAAAAACAAAGGACAAGAGCCATGTCGGACATGGCCATCCCTCACCTAAAAAGCTTGATAGTAAACTGAAGCCAGTTAGATTTAGGCACTGCATTTCTTCTCAATTGGTTTGATAATAGCTATTATACTTTCAGAGATATGCTCAGGACAAATCTAAGACTTTAAAACAACAAAGGACAATAACTAAAAAATTATGCAAGCAAGAGTTGTGGTTCTTGTGCACTGCACTTATCCACAACGAGATCTATCCACCTATGAAGTTTCAAGTTAATAGCTATTATACTTTCAGAGATATGCCCCAGACAAAACCTTAGTCTTTAAACAACAAAGGGCAATAACTCCAAAATTATACAAGCTAGAGTTGTGGTTCTTGTGCACTGAACTTCTACTCAATGACATCTATCCACCTATGAAGTTTCAAGTTAATAGCTATTATACTTTCAGAGATAAGCCCGGACAAAATCTTAGATTTTAAAACAACAAAGGGCAATAACTCAAAAATTATGCAAGCAAGAGTTGTGGTTCTTGTGCAGTGCACTTCTAATCAATGACATCTATCCACCTATGAAGTTTCAAGTCAATAGCTATTATAGTCTCAGAGATATGCTCTGGACAAGTTTAGTGACGGAAGGACGGAATGACAGAATGACGGAAGGACAGAAGGTCGGAATGACGGACGGAGACCATTACTATATCCCCTTTGCCGAAACAGCGGGGGATAAAAACATTGTAAAAGTAAAGAAATTGCAATTTTTTTATTCACCACTATGGTTTCTACTAAGAAAGTCAAAGAACTTTAATATTCAATCAACTTAAAATTGTCATTTGCACCATCTTTCTGATGGACTAGTATAAAATAATTTATTTTCTGGTAATGGGTAAATCAGTTCACAGATAATTAGTCAGGTCTACTGGACTACAATAAAGTAGTTTGTTCAAGATATCAACTCACATATCTTTGCAAAACATATACAGTCATGACGCCTTATTACGGATACTTTGGTTCCCAGCATTGTCCGGATTAAGCGTATCCGGATAAGCAATTTTGTATGAATATCTGACCTCATGTGCTTTTGTATTATAGTGCAGGTAAGAGAAAATTGTTGTGGTAACGATAATGATAGTATTTGACAATTAGGGCAGTTTTACATTTCTTGGTGGATACAAAACTACTAAATCTGAAAATGAATAAAAATCATGGTTTGTTATCGCATTTGATTTGAAAAATAAAACCCACCTGCAGTGTGAGAAAACAAATCAATTTTATCTTTTTGTAAATCATATCAGTAATGTAAAAAAGTTCAGACAGACGATTAAATCATAGAAATTCTAACGGGGGTACATGTCTGCACGTTTCAACTCTGAAAAACTCTCCAAAAATTAGCAAAACATCTGGTGCTGGCGCCTTTGATCACCTTTCCTCCCAAAAGAATAAACTGCACCAAAAATTATTTACCTCATATAACTTAAAATATTCATTTGTTTCGTTAGTTTGGTCAGAAAGCCGGGGATTAATTTTCATTTGTCAGGTAACAAGTTTTTATTTCCCTAAAAAAAGCAGTTTTTTTAACTGATAAACTTTCGAGATTGGGGTTTTGACTTGTTGGTGACAAATTGGATGAATTTTTCTAGTGATGCCCAAGGAAGTGCTGGTTTTAATTTTCCGAGAAAAAAATGAAGGATAATTTAAATGATCAGTACAATAGGTATCGACACGCTTGTCAGGTCATCACCTAGAAATGCGTCCCAGTTATAAGGTGTGAATGTCTGCTATCAACTTTGACCAGACGACAACTTTGTTTATTCACACATGTCAAAAGTCCAATCAAAACAAGACATTCAGATGGGTTCAATCCAGATAATGGAATCAGATTTATTCAGATTCTAATTTTTCATTCCCAATCATTTCTGTCCAGTTCCTGAACGGTAATTTAAGGATTATAAGGTCTAATTTATGAACAAACAAGGTGCCAAATTGCCACAAGATACGCCCGTCACACTGCTTAATATTAACTGGGGGTTTGGATAGAACTGAGGTTATGTTGAATGAATATTTTTTGTCAACAAAGTATGGAAAACAACAAAGGACAATAACTCAAAATATACGCTAGGTAGAGTTATGGTTCTTGTACACTGCACTCCCACTTGGTGAGCTCTATCCATCCATGAAATTTCATGATTCTAGCTATTATACTTTTAGAGATATACTCCGGACAAGATTCAAGTATGAAAAACAACAAAGGACAATAACTCAAAATATACGCTAGGTAGAGTTATGGTTCTTGTACACTGCACTCCCACTTGATGAGCTCTATCCATCCATGAAGTTTCATGATTCTAGCTATTATACTTTTAGAGATATACTCCGGACAAGATTCAAGTATGAAAAACAACAAAGGGCAATAACTCAAAAAATAGGCTAGGTATAGTTATGGTTCTTGTACACTGCACTCCCACTTGGTGAGCTCTATCCATCCATGAAATTTCATGATTCTAGCTATTATACTTTTAGAGATATACTCTGGACAAGATTCAAGTATGAAAAACAACAAAGAGCAATAACTCAAAATATACGCTAAGTGAGTGATGGTTATTGAGCACTGCACTCCCCCTTGGTATGACCTATACACCCATGAAGTTTCAGGATTCTAGCTATAATACTTTTAGAGATATACTCCGAACAAGACTCAAGTATGAAAAACAACAAAGGGCAATAACTCAAAATGTACGCTAGGTAGAGTTATGGTTCTTGTGCACTGCACTCCCACTTGGTGAGCTCTATCCATCCATGAAATTTCATGATTCTAGCTTTTATATTTTAGAGATATACTCCGGACAAGATTCAAGTATGAAAAACAACAAAGGGCAATAACTCAAAAAATAGGCCAGGTAGAGTTATGGTTCTTGTGCACTGCACTCCCCCTTGGTGAGATCTATACACCCATGAAGTTTCATGATCCTAGCTATAATACTTTTAGAGATATACTCCGGACAAGATTCAAGTATGAAAAACAACAAAGGGCAATAACTCAAAAAATAGGCCAGGTAGAGTTATGGTTATTGTGCACTGCACTCCGTATTGATGAGAAGAATATAACTGCCAAGTTTAAAGTCAATCGGAGTTATGCTCCGGACAAAGAAGTGGACACCGCCGGACAACTGGATGCCCGGACACCATGAGTGATCCCATAATACGTCCAGTCTTCGACAGGCGTATAAAAATCTGTTCCCATCAAAATATTTCCTGATTGCAAATTATCCAGTTTAATGACGTCCGTATAAACGTGTCGACTGTAGTTAGAAACATAAAACAAAAAGAAATAGAGTTTGTGAACAATGTCATAACTACAGCTTCACACTTTCTCACACAATCCCCCTGTTTAAGCCCCTCATATATAAAGCCTTGGAAAACATTGGTGAAAATGAAGAAGTTGCTTGTTAAAGCAGTTTCTTCCTTTTTTCACAATGTTTTCTATCACAAGAGACAAAGATTTCTAAAATTTCCACAATCCTAAATTGGCATCTGCATAGTCTTTCAAATTGGACCCGCCTAAATTTTTATCTTGTGGTAATTGGTTTAATAAACTGTACTTAACCCATTCCCACACAAGCCTTCCTTTTCAAGCCCTTCAGGAAAAAAGCTTTGTAAAACATTGTGGAAAATGAAGAAATTGCTCATATGAAGCAATTTCTTCATTATCCACAATGTTTTCTATCTAAAAAGACAAAAAAAAATAAAGTTTAATCAACTTACATTTGTAGTCTGAAATTTCTTTCAACTTGGACTAGTCTAAAATTCCGTTGTTTGGGAATGGGTTAAAGCAAAAATATCTGACATAGATTTTTACCTTTTGTTGGCCAATTGATTTTTTGACAGCAACAATCAATCAATTACATGTTTATCGAAGTTCTCTTTTTGGCCAATTGTGACTGTCAATCAAAGCACCGGTCAACCAATCAAATCATTCATTTAGACCAGAAGTCAACTTTGAACTCCAATATTTGTCGACATTTGTGCAAAGCTTTATAGTTGGTTTGGCGACATAAACATCCTGGTAAGGCTGTAGTTTGGTAAAGCTATAGTATGTTATGGTCGCCAACCAACCATTTCAATTGGTGTGCTTCCTGGATATTACCCGTTTGAGGCTGGAGATCTGAAATTTCTTGGCAATGGACAAACATAAAGATGAGTGTTGTCACAAGGTTATTAAAAACTTACCACATCTCTGTACACAACTGCTCGCAGTCTGTTTATATCCATATCTTGTAACAATTTGTCCGCATCTTTTATAGGAGACAACTGTTCATTTAAATTCTCTACAATATTCTGAAACACAAAATGTCATACAACCAAGAAATTTATGCTTTGAATTATCAAGATTTTTGCAGGGTTGACATTTTACATACAAACAAGGGAAATGATCAAAATGATCAAAATGATCAATTTTCTGATTTGATAAATTAACCCCTGATTTTTTTTCATTTTTCATCTTGGTCATCCAAGAGGGAACAAAGGTACAAATTAAGTCATTATATGTCTATTTAATTATCATGGAAAATTGCAGACTTTTAAAATTTTTGTCCAAGAAAGTTCAATTTTTGTCTCTTTTCAGCAATTAAGAAAAGAATAACTGTGTTTCTTATGTAAGACAAAATAAATGCTTTCTTTTTAAGGAGAAGAAAATGTACGGTAAATTCTAATTGTTGTTGTGTCCTGCTAGGAGATGATAAGGTAGAGTTCATATGTGTATACATCTTGAATTAGGTATTTAACCCTTTACCACTTTCCAAAATTTTAGACTGGTCCAAATTGAAAGAACCTGCAGAAAACAATTTCAAGTTGATGGAAATTCAATATTTTTTTATCTTTTTGGATAGAAAACATGGGGATAATGAAGAAATTGCTTGATACAAGCAGTTTCTTCATTTTCCAGATTGTTTTCCAAAGATTTTCTTGAGGGGTGTAAAAAGGAGTAATCAAGTGGGAATGGGTTAGCTCTTTCCCACACAATGACACTTTTAATGCCCCTCAAATAAGGGGGTGGAACTATTGTGTTAAATGAAGAAATTGCTTGTCACAAGCAATTTCTTCATTGTCCACAATGTTTACTACCCAGATAGACAAACGAAATTATAATTTCATAAACTTAAAATTGTCCTGCACAACTCTTTTCAATTTGAACCAGTCTAATATTTTGCCATCTGGTAATAGGTTAACAAAACAACAAACCTTCTGTGTTGGATGTGATCCGTCTATCAAAGCTTGTATAGGATCTGTGGCACCATTCTGAGTCCTTGAATCACTTCTATGAACTGATAATGGATGAGCTGAACTAGTCGGGGTGGGTGGGGTTGGGGGTATATGTCGATGTCTGCACTCTAAAGTGTTTCTAACTGCTGCTGTACAAACTGTTATAAAATCAATTTTCATTAGCAAGTTATCACAATTTTAGTTTTCATTCCTCGTTATGAAGAGAATAATTTTTAGTCATAATTCAGCTCTCTTTCATGTTTAATTGATTCTCCCATTCCAGTACAGTCCCTGGTTTTCATGTCCATGTGATTGTATACTTTAGAAAATAGTGTGAAAAAAGAAAAAAATTGCTTGTAACAAGCAATTTCTTCTTTTCTTACACTATTTTCAACTTCATTTCAAATTACTAAATTTTCAATGTTGTTTCCAACATCTTTCAAGATGAACCACTCTAAAATTTCGAAAAAACAGGACAGGATTAATTGACTGTATTCAAAGGTACCTTTACAATGAAAAATATAAAGACATTGTGCTACATTCTGCTATCAATATTCAAATTTGATATGTTCTTGAAATGATTGAAATTAAAAACAGTTTCAATAAAAAAATCAATTAAATGGATCTTGACTCATTTGTGAATATTTGTAAATAATCATGTGAGCTGTCAGACAAAATAAGACCTCAGGAGAAGAGCAAAATGTATAATCCCTGGTCAAACAAATGGTCAAAACTTTTTACTCCAAGCATTTTCCTAATCTAAAATGACCATTCTACCTTACTATACATTAATTTTCTAAAAATGACTTTTGGTTGACCTCTGCTGGGTACAATCACATTTTCAAATATTTGTTTTACAGGAAACCAGTGAAGTCCCTTTTCCCTAGATGGATCACATTTATATAAACATGTCAAAATTCTACTCTTTGTTCTAAATCTTGTTTGAATAATTTTTACTTAAACATAAAGGGTTGTTTTAGTGTAAGATCTATTCATCTTTCATTCAGAATCAGAAACTGTTTTTCACAAATGGCAGAGTCTAGGGCGTACTATTGCTTTTGTAGTTCATGGAATGAAAGGTATATCATGAAAAACAAACAATAGTTCTATGTCTTTGAAGCAGAGAATAACAAGAGCCGTCAGTCATGGATTATCCTCCCTGAATATAGCCCTGCACAAAAAGTATAAAATAAAGGTTCAGACAAGACCAACAGACACAGATGTGAGTATATGCTCGCTATATTCCAGAAATGCTAAATTTCAAAGTACATCCTTGAGCTGTGACCTTGACCTAAGAAATATCTGAAAATTTGTCTCAAATGGCACATCTACTCACATTAGAGAACAATAGTGCAAAGTTATTTTTAAATCAATTCATAATTTTAGAGGCTATTTGCCAGACATGCTTAATTCTAATGTTTCACCTTAAGTTGTGACATTGACCTGATTGTTTTTTTGAATTTCACATCAATTCATAACTGATAACAACTGTGACAAGTTATATAGAAATCCATCTATAATTGATGAAGCTATACTCTGGACATGCTTAATTTTAACTTTTGACCATGAGCTGTGACCTTGACCTTGGAACTTTATGAATAAATTTTGGCACTTCTACTCATGATTAACAACAATTGTGTATAGTTATTCCAAAATCCATCCATAATTGAAGGATCTATGATCTGGAAATGCTACATTTTCATGATCAACCTTGAGCTGTGACCTTCACCTTTTTATCTGAAGATTTGTTTCCAATTGCACATCTGCTAATGACAGAGAACAACTGTGAAAAGTTATTTTGAATTTAATTTCAATCCAAAATTTTAGAAGCTATGCTCCAGACTTAGCTATTTCAACATATGACCTTGACCTGTGACCTTGGAGCTATACAGTTTTTCTTTACAAATGGAACATCTTCTCTTCTCGTGACTGAGAACTATTCTGTAATGTTATCTTGAAATCCTTATATAATTGAGGGTGCTGTGCTCTGGACATGCTTAATTCTAACTTTCGACATAGGGCTGTGACCTTGATCTTGGAGCTATCTGATTTTTTTTCATCTTTTTTTAAAATTGCACATCTACTCATGCTAGAGAAAAATTGTGTAAAGTTTTTTCGAAATCCATCCATAATTCAAGGAACTATACTTTGGAAACACTTATTTTCAATGTTTGACCTTGAACTGTGACCTTGAAACTCTCTGATATTTTTTTCAAATGGTACATCTATTTATAATAGAGAATATTTGTGTCAAATAATTTTGAAATCCATCAATAAGTGAAGGAGTTATGCTATAAACAAGGTCAGTTTTGATATTTGACCTTGAACTGTGACCTTGGATCTATTCAAAACCTGGAAAAGTACCTTGGTGCAACATCATATAAATTCACATGTGAAGTTTCATCCAATTTGGCCAAAGGGTTGTGGTGATATTAGATGGGCGGACGGACAAACATCCAAAGGACGGGCAGACAGATGAAGCAGATGCTACATACCCCCCACTTCAAGGAGCATAAAATATGATTTTTTTTAACAGGAAATTCTCTAAGTGAAACGTTTGCACATAATTTGCATGTCAACCTGATAAACTCACCATTGTCTTTAATTCTGCTGAGATTGTGTTGAGTAGCAAGAAATGAACAAGAGTAGGGTTTAATCAACTGAAACAGTGAATCTAACATTTTGATCATTTCACTCAGGTTTTGTGTGCGTGTGTGAATTTATCTATCCACAGGCAAGCTTAACTCATTCCCAAATGTTCCCCTTTTTCATACTTCTCATGAAATCTGCTTCAGAAAACTTTGAGGAAAATAATGAATTTGCTTGTCACAATCAATTTCTTCAATATCCATGATGTTTTCAACCCAAAAATACAAAGATATTTCAATTTTCATTTGATAACAATTGTAAACTACAAGTACTTTGAATTTGGACCAGTCTAAAAAAAAATTTGAGTGGTAATGGTTCCCTCACAATGACCTCAAGAAAACAATTTGGAAAACATTGGCTAAAATGAAAAAAAATATTGAGACAAGCAATTTCTTCATATTATACAATTTTTTCTACCCAGAAAGTTGAAAAATCTTAAATTTCATTAACTTTGAAATGTTGTCTGCAACTCCTTTCAATTTGGACCAGTCTAAAATTTCATTGTCTGGTAATGGGTTTAAAAAATAAAAAAATAATTACCTAATCTTAAACACTGCCTCAAAATACCACCAGAAGGCATGTTTTTCTCTTGTTCCAATTCAGCAAAATTGGTAGAGCTGGCGAATACTAGTATATCTGTAAGGTTCATAATTCGTAGAAGTATGGACACAGCTTGTTCTATACTCAAACCTTGTGTTGGCTCTAAAATCTCTACCTCACCCTGTAGTAATCAAAAATAGTTTATTACTGTAATAATGGACACAGCTTGTTCTATACTCAAACCTTGTGCTGGCTTTTAAATCTCTACCTCACCCTGTAGTAATCAAAAATAGTTTATTACTGTAATAATGGACACAGCTTGTTCTATACTCAAACCTTGTGCTGGCTTTTAAATCTCTACCTCACCCTGTAGTAATCAACAATAGTTTATTACTGTAATAATGGACACAGCTTGTTCTATACTCAAATCTTGTGTTGGCTTTTAAATCTCTACCTTTCCCTGTAGTAATCAACAATAGTTTATAAGTGTAATAATGGACACTGCTTGTTTTATGCACAAACCTTGTGTTGGCTTTAAAATCTCTACCTCACCCTGTAGTAATCAACAATAGTTTATAAGTGTAATAATGGACACTGCTTGTTTTTGCACAAACCTTGTGTTGGCTTTAAAATCTCTACCTCACCCTGTAGTAATCAACAATAGTTTTTAAGTGTAATAATGGACACTGCTTGTTTTATGCACAAACCTTGTGTTGGCTCTAAAATCTCTACCTCACCCTGTAGTAATCAAGAATAGTTTATCAGTTAAGTTTATTGTAACTCAAGCATTGAGTTGGGTATAAAACCTCTACGTCACCCTGTAGTAATCAACAATAGTTTATAAGTTAGGTTAACTATCAGTTATAAACTATAAAATTTTAGACTGGTCCAAATTGATTGATTTTCAGACATCAAAACAAAATTAAATTAAACATTTAGAGCCATATTAGGAAATATTGTGAGAAAACAAGAAATTGACTTCTACTATCAATTTCTTCTATCCTCACAATGTTTTCTAAAGTTATATTTCTTCAATGCATGTAGATGTGGGATTGTATGGCAATGATTTAATTGAACACCCTGGTGGTCCCTCTTCTCATCATGACCACAATGATTTGAATTGAGTAAATATGTATCATATTCACCATGTAGATCACTATAAGATCTATTAATACTGAACCAAACAAGTTTAAAAACACTCATATGATGTATTAAGATTATCTGCTAGTTGAGATATCATGTTTATAACATTTTCCACATAGATAAGTACAAAATCTACCACTACTCACATTTGTTGAAGTGGATGCAGCCAACAAGGGATTGCAACAACACTCACATGAAGTGTAACACTTATCTACTAATTAAGATATCATGTGGTAACAGACCCAACATATCTACCACTACTCGCGTAAGTTGAAGAGCCTACAGCTAACAAGGTTTACATGATGTTATGAGATTATCTGCTATTTGAGATATCATGTAGTAACATTTTCCACAAAGATAAACTGAAAATCTACCACTACTCACATTTGGTAAAGTGGCTACAGCTAACAAGGGTAACCATCCTTCCATGATATTATGAGATTACCACATAAATAAGTACAAAATATACCACTACTCACATTGGTTGAAGTGGCAGCAGCCAACAATGGTAACAACCCTCCACATGATGTTATGAGATTATCTGCTAGCTGAGATATCATGTGCGTCACATTCACCACATAAATGTTGTTTTCACCAGAATTCACAAAATCTATCACAGTCTTAGTTGTATGGCTGAAATAGTAATGATAAACAATTAAAGACATTGATAAATGGTGTTTATCCAGAAATGTTTGAAATCTAGCCAGTTGATGAAGCTGTTCCAATTGCTCACAAGTGATTTTGTTTTCTCTTACACTTTCTATAATGAAAAAGAAGAGAGATCACATCAACCTTTGCTATTTCAAGAATGTGTAAATCTATAACAACAAAAGTCAATATCTTGAAGTAACAAGATGTGTTTGTGAAACACCATGCCCCCCAAACAGGAATTCTGTAGAAACAGGTGATTTTTATTGTTGTTTTTTCTATGTTTTAGGGAAAAGGGTTAAAATTTTGATCTTGACCTTGATGAAATGACCTTCCCCAGTTGCGCCTTGGTGAGACCTATCTACATACCAAATATTAGCATTGTAACTTAATCAGGGTTGAAGTTAGCCATGGAAATAGCCATGTTTTCCATCCAATCAAAATTCTTTGAAGGAATCCGATAAAGGTTCACCCAAGAATCATTTCTGTGAAATTTGGATGAAATCCATCAACCGGTCTCTGAGAAGAAGATTTTCAAAGCTTTAACCATATATGGAAATAAGCCCTGCCCATTTAAGCCTTGTTTTAAATCCGATCAAAATTCTTTGAAGGAATCTGATAGAGGGTCACCTAAGGATCAATTTTGTGAAATTTAGTTGAAATCTGTTCAGTACTTTCTGAGGAGAAGATTTTCAAAGTAAAAGTTTACGGACTGATGGACAACCGGACGAACGACAGGACGGACACACGTATGCATGACGGACACAGTGCCATGACAATAGCTCTCTAGCTGTCAGCCAGTGTAGCGAATAAAATGACAAGAGGACCATGATGGTCCTAAATCTCTCACCTGAGGCATCTGCAAATTACAGTACTTTTTAGTATAAAAAAGGCATAACTTGAGTAAAATAAATAAAACAAAAATAAGATTTTAGGCTTTGTACAAAACAATCCAGTAATGCTTTACAATAAGAATGAATTCCTTTGGCTTTATAGTTTAATCCATTACCAAACTATCCAAGAATTTGTCACCTTCAGTTTGAAAAAAAAACATAGTGAGAAAGGGAGTCACAAACAATTTATCCATTTCTCACAGTGTTTTCTACCTGAAATTCTTTGTGTTTAGATTTCAATCAAACTCTAATTACTGTCTGCAACTTCAATGGGTGTAATCTTAGCAACCTTGGTAGAGAACAATCTGGATGTACTATAAATCAAAATATGAATGCATTACAACTTTTACATGAGGAGTGGAAGATATTTGAACATGCTCTTATTGAGCGTTTTTCATATCTTTGGATGCTTTGGGAAGTACCATGTTTGTCCAAAGGATATAAACATGGTAGATAACAATAATGTTATGCTATGTTTTTAATGTAAATGCTCTAGAACCTATATTTAAGAAGAAGAATTCTTTCAATGTGATTTACGCAATTTTACCCCAGGAGCAGAGACATTTTTTATCCTAAGAGCATATTTTCCTGTTACATAGAACAAAATTATTTAGTCATGCTACATACCAAATATGTATGTCCATCACCTTATATTTCAGAAGGAGAAGACTTTTGATATTGCTCTAATTGGGTGTTTTCCAAAATTTTTGACCTCTGCCATGTTTATCCCAGGGCTAAGATTTTTGCTCTCATGGTAGAGAACCATCTGGATATGCTATATAGAAAATATGAATGCCTTAGACTTTGTAGATTGGGAGGAAAAGACTATTGAACAAGGTCTAATTGAGCATTTTTACAAACTTTGGACACCCAGGGAAGGGGTGTTTATTGACCTACAGGCATAATTTAATCAAAAGTGATAGAAAACAGCCAGGCTATTCTACTCTCAAAACATAAATGCCCTCCTCCTTAAAATGAAGATTTTATTTTAGCATACTCAAATTCTGCGTTTTTTCCCAATTTTGGACCCCGAGTGCAGGGCCATGAAGACAACTTTTGGTGATATAGTACAAAACCATCTAGTTATGCTACATTCCAGATATGAATATCCTAGACCTTATAGTTTAAGAGGAGAAGTCTTTTGAAATTGCTCTAATTAAGCATTCTTCTAAACTTCGGACCTCAGGGGCAGGTCCATTTTTGACCCCAGAGATTAAATATTTAAAAACTTGGTAGAGAACTATATGATTAGGTTCTATGTAAAATATAAATGCCTTTGGCCTTGTAGTCTGTGAAAAAAAAGACAACAAAGATTTTCCTAAATTTCCCATTTTCATATGCCGCAGTTACAAGAGTTTTTCACGGAATGAAATTGTTTTAATAACTTTTGAAAAGCTTCACCCAAGGAACATCCCTGCAAAGTTTCAGCTTGATTGGCCTACTGCTTTAGGAGGAGACGATTTTCAAAGATTTTTAAAGATTTACTAAAAATTCCCATTTTTAAATGCTGCGGCAACCAGGGTTTATGACAGAATTAATTCTTTTAACAACTTTTGTAGAGCTTCACCCAAGGAACATCCCTGCAAAGTTTCAGCTTGATTGGCCTACTGGATAAGGAGAAGAAGATTTTAAAGATTAACTCAGCATTTTGCCACAGCACCCAAAAGTCAAGATTTTATGTGTCTACTGTATTTTCAGTAAAAAGAAATTTATAAATCTATGTTCTGACTGAAGCAAATATTGAAGATAGTGAAGAAATTCTTCATTAATCAATAATGTTTACCTTAACTTTATATAATGAGCACAAAAAAGCTGGATTGTTTGGGAATGGGTTTATGATTTAAGTATTTACTTTTCTTTTTGTATTGTTTTGTGTGTTTTTTGCAGTGAAAGTTTCCAGCAAAAATCCCCTTTTGAGACAAGCCTTAGATTAAAACAGGCTACAATCAAACATAAGCATGTTTTGTCATCTTTAATGAAGGGCTTGTCACTTTTACATTTTATGGAAAAAATTAAACAGAAATTTACCTTTTCCAGACTTGAACATCAGTTTCTACAGAAAAGAGTAAATCTGACAAGAGCTTTTGGTGTAAATATGACCATCTGAACTCTGGTATACGGAATGGAGGTGCCCTAGGTCCAGCATTAAACATTCTATGTTCACTACGCATGGATTCAGTCCTGGTGGGAATTTTCCGCGTATATCCAACCTCAGAATCTATCTGTCCATTAACCATTGGTTTAGGAGAATCTTCAGCTTCCTTTGGTTTCTCTTCACTCTCACCTTTATCATCATCTCCACCACCAGTTGCTTCACTAACCTTTTCTTCTTCTGTATCCGGCAGTTCTGTCACTAAAATCACATGCATAATGTAAGACTACAGTATCTATATTCTTTATGTAATCAGCAGCAAATCAAAATTAGGAAGCTTGATTCTATCTTTGTATCAAAAATTTACTTGAAAATGTCAAGTTAAGGTAAATAGGACAACTAGTCTTTATTAGAAATGAGGTGAACACTTTTATATCAATGAGTTAATATGGCAGATTCATACGGAAGCATAATTTGAATATTATATTCATCAATAAATGCAAAAAAATATTCTATTCATTTCTTACAGTTAACTTTATCAATGCATTTAGGAAAAGATAAGATTTATCTAAGGTCAGCAAACAACATAACATTCAACAAGCTTACAAGACTGAAGACTGAATCAACTAGCATATAAAGAGTTCCAAAGTTAACACAATACAGAAAAACACAGGTTAGAACATGGCATATGAGAGTTAAAGACACACAGTTAAAACATCCATAGCTTGCAAAATCAGAAGGAATTAATGGTAAAATAATTTGATGGATTGGGGAAAAGCAAGCATTTAAATAAACAAGGATATTTTGTGTAGGAGAGTATAAAACAGTCCTTTACTCTCCATTTTTCTCAATTGTATGTGTCAATTTATTCCCACACAATTATGCTTTGTTACGCCGCTCAAGAAAAAGCTATGCAAAACATTGTGGACACAGAAGAAGTTACTTGTTGCAAGCAATTTCTTCAATGTCCACAATGTTTTCTTCACAAAAGGGTAAAGATCTTTTTGAATTTCACCAACTATTTCATACTACATTTTTTTTTTCAAATTGGACAAGTATAAAATTTTCTCATGTTGCAACTAGTTAAATATTTCTGCCATTTTGAATGTATGAATCTTGATTAACATAACAAAAATAACATTATTGCTTGATATATATATAAGGAATATTAAGTTCTCATAGCAATACTACATCCTCAACCTTCAGACTTGTGTAATGTCAAAATTTTCCTCCCCAGCTTTGTACCGCTACCAGAACTTAATATTCCATTTATTATATACCTACATCCTTAATTAAATAAATTTGATAATTTAGTAATCCCCTTCTTCTCTACCATTCTAATTACATTTTTTTCATTATAATGTGATCTACAGAATGAAAATGATATCAGCTTGGACTACCTTTAATTGAACCCGATTTGACACTATCAGATACAAAAAAAAATTCTAGTGTGTTTGATTTTGTAGGTGTGAAAAGTAAATATACTATAGATATTCATAGGTGTATAATAAATCAGATTATCACAGGAAATATAAATATGATATACATAAATTATAAGTTAGCCTGAATAACTCAGCTGGTAGAGAGCTCGCCTTCAAACCTGAAGATTGTGGGTTTGAGCCCCGAGCTGAAGAAATTAAAAAACTAATGGTCTTCCAGATGAGACATTTAACGAAGACCCATGTGACAATAAGATACATCAAGCATTTAAAAGAACTAGATGGAGCTCTCTGTAGTTTCATCCTATAACCCTTCAATATCCCCTATATCAACTAACCATCTTCTAGGGGATGGTTGCACTAATTTGGGCAAACACTACAGAGTAATTTGTTACACAAGAGCTACCACCACATCCTTTACGAGCCTCCAGGAGCTCATCCCCCTTAGGTTTACAACTATCCACCAATTGGTGGGATACAAATGTCAGAAAGGATATTTGCTGTAAGTAGGGATCAAACTCAGGACCTCATTATTGAGAGTCTGACCTACTATCAACAGTGCTTTAGCCTCAGCAGGAAGCCAGATCAATAAATTGACATGTAAAAGCAAATATGAATACCTTTCACAGTACTTTTAGGTATAGGTTTGTTCATTTCTTCATCAGATACACCAGATATTGTGCTGATGGGTTGTTGTCGCCTTTCTTCATGATCAGCATTATCATCAACTCGTCTTCTGTCATAAGTCTTGTACATCTTGGCCATGTGAAGTTTAAAGTCCTCATAGGCAACCTATAACATACAAATGAATTATCTATAAAAAAACACATTTCTTTCCACTATTACCAATCATTACAATCTTAGCTGGTTAAAATTGTGAGAAGATGAAGATAATAATTCAAAGAGGGTAAAATAAACATACAAGCATCAAATAGAAAGCAATTCAACATAAACAGAAATTGTTATAACAAAGCTTTTCTTCTTTTGTCCCATTGTTCTTTAGCATATCAAAGTGAGGAATTAAAAGGTAACAGGTTATTCCTTTTCCGTTTTTGAAATTCTAGACTGGTCCAAATTGAAAGAGTTTGCAGATGACAAACTAAATTTGATGCAATTTGACATGAAAAAATCCTATGTGATAAAAATATTGTGGGGAAAAGAAGAAATTGCTTGTGATAAGCATCTTCTTCTTTTTTCCACAATATTTTCTCAAGTATTAAATCACAGTGACATAAAATCGCAGGATTGTACAAGAAACCGTAAATAATAACCTGTATTAAAGCTGTCAAAATGATTCAATCATTTCATTATTAAAGGAGTACAGTCAAAACTGTGTTAGCGGTCACCTGAGAATAGCGGCCAATCTGCGTATAACGGCCATCTCAGGTCCGCCCGTGCAATTTGCTCTTTAAAATTACTGTGAATAGCGGTAATCTGTCGTATGTGGCCAGCGGTCACCTTTAATTGTCCAATTTGCACTTCATGTATACCCCTTTAAACGGTCACGCGACCCGACTAACTGCTGACAGGTGTCGTGTAAAAAATCAATAATGCGTCTGGCTAATCTTGTGCATAAACTTTTCAACACGTGAAATAAACATGAACACGCCACTTAAAGGTGTACTCTATATCAACGTGTGTTTGGTTGAATGCAATAAGTGCCGAGTTATGTTGATTACAATTAATAGAATTTGATGGATTTGATATGAAGTCAAATTACGTATCCAGTTTGTAAGTTTACCACACAGCAAAATTTTAGACTTGTCCAAATTCAAAGAAGTTGTAGACGTTTTAACTTAATAATAATCGTCTTTTTTTGGTAGAAATATTATGGATAATGCTACTTCTTCATTTCCTTCAATGTTTTCCAAAGCTTTTTTAGGGGCGTAAAAAAGCGGGATCGCTTTGAAATGGGTGCATGTCTGGATCCGAATATTCTTTCCAAGCGGTTCATAGACATTATATACCGGTATTTAGGAAACATACGGTCGTAATAGAGTATCTAAAATATATTTTTCTGCGAACTTTCGAAGAAAATAAATTCAATGGAACGTCGGTCTCGATCATAAGACGTTGGACGTTTTATCATGCAACTAAATTATCGTACACTGACCGTAATGAGCCGTAAATGTTAAACTCAATGTTCTTCAGTTTCCTGATCGCGGTCGGTCTTCGCTTCTGAGTTTGGGTTGTGCAAATTAAAAAATGAATGGAAATACTTTATTAAGAATACATAAATATCGGTGTGTTTACTATTTTTTGTTAATTAAAACAAACGTCTTTCTTTTTTTTGTACATTTTATGTGGCCATTCTCATAAGGAGACGCATCATTGTATCATGACTACCTTATATCAACAGGGTTGTAACAACCCCTCCCCCCAAAAAAATGATCTGTGTTAAGCAGCCAACTGTCGTATGTGGCCAGTTTTGATCTGACCCTTTGCTGGCTGCATACGACAGGTTCGACTGTATATGTCTTCTGAAAAAGATGGGATTTCTGCCATTCTTTATTTATTCTTCCTCCAACTATACTACTTGAGCCCACACATTCTTGTTACAATTTCATGCATGTCTGATTAACCAATTACCCTTGTCATGTTGAGCTGGAATATTTCTGTTTTAGCAGGAGGCATAGACACATATGTGCAGCCTGACCTTAGTGTAGAACACCTATTTATGCCTTTTAAACCCCAGATTGTTTATACGTTATTTTCAAAAGAAATGTTGAACCCACATTTGGGCCTTCCAGCACTTGCAGTCCTTTGATTTAAATTTGTTGTACAATTGATTTCATTCTGCATGACAAGAGCTATCATCCAATGCTTTATCTCGGTGGTCCAGAAGAGAATTGAGAACAACATTATAGAAAAAGACAAACTACTTGTTGTTGTATATTCACCTAGTAACCTAGTCATGCCATTACTCAAATTTTATAATATGAAGTAACAGCATTCTAAACAATGCAACATAATTATTTACCTTGGAATGTTTTATAGCAGAAGAACATACTTGACTCTCCAGCAACTATACTCAAATTTGTTACCACATTTTATTCAACACCTTGGAATTTTAATATAGCAGGTGTACTTATCTGACCTTCCAAGTCCCATGATCAAATAATCACTAAGTATTATTTACCTTGGAATGTAGAATAGCAAGAGTATCAATCCAGAGTCTCTATCCTCCATACTCAAATTTAATTGCATCATGTAACAACATTCTTAACAATGCCATTAATATCATTTACCTTGGAATGTAAGATAGCCAGAGTATCAATCCAGAGTCTCTTTCCTCGATAATCAAATTTAATGGCATGATGTAGCAACATTCTAAACAATGCCATTAATATTATCTACCTAGGAATGTAGAATAGCCAGAGTATCAATCAAGACTCTCAAGCCTCCATACTCAAATTTAATGGCATGATGTAACATCATTCTAAACAATGCCATTAATATTATTCACCTTTGAATGTAGAATAGCCAGAGTATTAATCCAAATTCACCAGCCTCTATACTCAAATTTAATGGCATGATGTAGCAATATTCTAAACAATGCCATTAATATTATTTACCTTGGAATGTAGAATAGCTAGAGTATCAAACCAGACCCTCCATCCTCCATAATCAAATTTAATGGCATGATGTACCAACATTCTAAACAATGCTATTAATATTATTTACCTTGGAATGTAGAATAGCCAAAGTATCAATCCAGACTCTCCATCCTCCATACTCAAATTTAATGGCATGATGTAACAACATTCTAAACAATGCCATCACCATTTCCGTTATCTTATGTTGTTCTTGGTTTTGAGGGTAAACATAGGCCATAGAGAATAGCCAGTCCTGCCATACCGACATCTGTAATACTGTCCTGTAAAACAGCACATCACAGATAATGGACACTTTAGAGTTCACATAATCAATCATATTCATAAGATAAAAGGATAAACAAATCAAATATTGCAATAAGAATAGTTAAGAAAATACACCATAATATTTTCTTGATGGTTGTAAAAACAACAGATTAAAGGGATTTTTTTTGTTTTTGTTTTTGTTTTTTAATTGGTGTTTTACAAATCTTTGAAAAATCTTTCACTAGTATTGAATCCACTTTTTAATGTTTTTCCTTAGTAACACCAGTACTAGACTGGGGCTCATAACCCATTACCACACATCAACATTTTAGACAGGTCCAATTTGAAAGATTGCAGACAGCAATTCAAAATTTGTTAAATTTTACAACTTTTTGTGTTTTGAGTAGAAATAATTGTGCAAAAGAAATTTTCATCTCCACAATATTTTCTAACCTTCTTCACTTCAGAGGCATCAAAAAGTGGGTTTGAGTGGGAATCTGTTGAATTTGTTTGTTTGAATGGGGTTTAACGCCGCTATAACAATCTTTCAGTTATATCGCGGCGGCTGGAGCACCTAACAATGGATTCCTGGTATTTCTCGCACCAGTACTACCACTACACCCTTTCCTAGCCTCCAGCTGCTATCTCACATAGGCTTACAATTATCTGCCCATTGATGGTAGACAAATGTCGGAAAGAGTATTGCCGCCGTCGGGGATTAAACCCGGGACCCTTTGAATGATAGTCTGACGCGCTGCCAACTGCGCTATGACGGCGGCGGGAATCTGTTGAAGGACATACCGATGTGACTAGTTGCTTGGCTAGATAGCAAACTAGGCACCCTTGACTTCTCTAAGATAACAAGACTGCAAACCTTACCTCTAGATTGGATTTACAAAGACTAAAGAATAATCGATATAAAAATATCAAGCCTACCTTCTATTTTCCTTGTTATTTTTACAGAGAATGGTGAGGTCAGACAAAAACAATCTCTTCACATCCATAACTTCAGTGGTGGTTTTAGATTGTCTGATCATAGTTGCTACTACTTTTAATATGGCTGAAAGAAAACAAAAATGAAGTATTAAAACTACAGAGCGAATTTCTCCTTTTGGGTCATTTCTAGATGAAAAGATAATTCCTTAATCCAAGTCTCATAGATGATGATATCACATATGAAGTCCCATTATGTAGAGGGCTGTGAATCCACACATAGATCTCAGAGATGCATTTGTTGAATTTGAGGTTGTATTCCAATTTTGATGAAAATAACAGCAAATTTCATACTAGTGAGCAATATATGTTTTTAAGTTATACTTCCAATTTATCATAGCATAAAAAGAAGGAATTATATTCAATTCAACTGGTATTAGAAAGGTACTTCATTCATATTCTTTGTTTTCATGGAGGTATGAACCAACAAGAGGGCCATTGGCCCTAAAGCACTCACCTGAGTTGATGGCTATAGAAGTAAAATAGCACACATGACCTTATTTTACCCAAAAGTGACCCATTATCAAATCTTGTCCAAGAAATCATGAACAAACATTCTTACCAAGTTTCAAGGTATTTGTGCAAGAAAAGTAGAAAGTAAATTGGAAAGAAGATTTCTTTATATCAGACCTTGTGACCTAATATCAAACTTGACAAAGATTTTTATTAAGACAAACCTCTGAATAAATATCCAGTCAATTGAGTCAAAAATATGGCTTATAGAGTAAAAACAAAGTTTTTCTCAGATTTGACCTAGTTTTTTAACAAATGACCCAAATTTGAACATGGTTGAGATATATTGAAAACAGATATTCTGACCAAATATCAAACCCCCAAATATCATTTCAATTGAGACAAAAATATGGCCTCTGGAGTGTACACAAGGTATTTCTAACATTTGACCTAGTGACCTAGTTTTTACCCCATCTGACCCAAATTTGAACTTGGCTGAGCTAACATGGAAAAACGATCATTCTGAGCAAATAACTTTTAAAATATGACCTCTAGAGTGCACACAAGGTATTTCTGGGATTTGACCTAGTAACCTAGTTTTTGACCAGACATAACCCAATATCAAACTTGACCTAGATCATATGCAAACACCAATTCAAGTGAGGCAAAATATGGCCTCTGAAGTGCACACAAGGTATTTCTAATATTTGACCTAGTGTTTTACCTCATGTGACCCAAATTTGGACTTGGCTAAGATGATGAGGAAACAAACTTTCTGACCAAATATCATTGATTTAACCTAATATATGGCCTCTATAGTGCACACAAGAATATTTCTAGGGCTTAACCTAGTGACCTAGTTTTTGGCCCCACATAATCCAATATCAAACTTGACCGAGATATTATGCAGACAAATATTCTGACCAACTTATCAACCCATTTGAGGCACAATGTGACCTCTAGAGTGCACACAAGGTATTTCTAATATTTGACCTAGTGACCAAGTTTTTGACCCCATATGACCCAATATTGAACTTTTGGTTCATACCGCCATGAAAAAAAAAATCTCTTTGTTTCTTATAATCTAACATCACTGAGCAAAACAAGCAAAAACTTAACAAATTTTGATACTTTTTGTATGTGACTATTTTGTGAGGAAGCATACAAAATTGCTGCATGCTCAAAATTTTGTTCATGGAGGTATGAATATTTTTTATACCAATAAGAACGCCAATATTTGATAGACGAAACTAAAAACTCAATCATAAAGATTCATCAATGACAATCAAACATATGCACCACATATGGACAAATACATTTTGAGACTAGAAATGGGTCATAGATGTAGATGTCAAAGACAACTATCTTTAGTCCCAAGTATGTGACTTACAGTGACAAAAAAAAATAGTACCGGTATAACCTGTTAGGTCTGTTTCCACTCATTATATCTGATCAAGAATATATTGCAATTTGAGTTTTGCCTTGATAGTTATGCAACAGAAATTTCTGATGTCTAGTACTCAAATTGGACAAGAAAGAAGGTATTTTGTGTCACTAAACCTCCAGTGGTAATATTGACTTGGACATATTTAACCCTTGTCATGCTGAATATGATCATTCCCTTAATTGCATTGAAATTAAAGCTTTCAAAGCATTGGAAGACCAATAATACTTTTTTTTAAAATAAATCTTATAAATGACTCTGGCTTGAAGAGACAAACAGGTAGTGTACATGCAGGCTGATCTTTGTTTATACTACCTGCCTAAACAGGAATATTCCAGGTTCAGCATTACAAGGGTTTAAAAACTTTTTACACATGTACTCATCAAGGGAAACAACTGTGCCATTTTTAAATCCATCCATAACTGTAGAAGATATGCTCTAAGTCAATTTGTCACTCAACCTTCAGCTGAGAACTTGACCTTAGGCATATCCAATCAAACTTATTGCATGCCACTATTACTTGTTCAGAAGGAAAACTATGCCAAGTTTTATTGAAATCCCAATATAGAAAATAAACTCCACCAACAAATATGGGGTCAAGTTTGTCTAATGACTTTCAGTTTTGACCTTGACCTTGGGCTAAGATGAATAAACTTATCACAGAAACTTGAATTCCATTCATAAATGCAGAAGATAATTAAGGTCTGAGCATAAATGATTGGGCTCAAAAACACACACCAAAGTAACTCCATATGTCCTGTTACAATAACATGGCAGGACAGTAATGGGTGATTAGTAATTGGTTGACCCATTCCCACACAATTCAGCCTTTTCACAACCCTCAAGAGAAGAGTTTTGAAAAACAAAGAGGAAAGAGAAGAAATTGCTGGTCACAAGGAATTTCTTCATTTCCCATCATGTTTTGAAACCCCCAAAAATATTGATGCCTGCAGCTTCATTTTACATCCCTGTGATTTTTTACTTGAAGAATTATTGTGGGAAAAGAAGAATTCTTTTTTCATTTCCCACATTTTTTCTAACCTGTAGGTTGATAACTTTTCAAACTGCACAATGTTTTAATTGCCATCTGCAATTTCTTTCCAATAGGACCAGTCTAAAATTTTGAAAAACAGGAAAGGGTAAAATAGTATAAGATATACCTGAATTTTCTATTCTAAAGAATCCCTCTGGCTCTTCATGAGAAGTTTTCCTGGTTTCTAGAGATACACGCTCTGTTAATATCTGAAACAACAAACTACATGTACTTAATGGTACTTAAAGCGGCTATAAAAGTTTGAACTGATTATCCTCGTCATGCTGAGCGAAGAATATTCCTGTTTTGCAGGTTGTATAGACAAAGATCAGCCTACACATATGTGCAGTCTGATCATACTCTTCAACACCTGCTTGTCCCTTTAAACCAGGCTTCCTGCTTGTCCCTTTATACCAGGCTTTTTTATTAAATAAATTTCAATAGAAATACTGACCAACAAGTGGTGCTGGTAGTTCTTTAAGCCATTTGAATGAAAATTATTTTATTTAGTAAGACAAGGAATTATAATTTATGGACGGCCAAAACTCACAATTGTCTGAAAGTGTAAAATGACCATAATCAAAGATAGAAAATATTACAACAAACAAGTTTAATGACCAATGTATCATCTTTTGCAAAGAGCCAAAACTGTTTACTCTCTGACTTACCAAATATATTCATTAGCCTATACAATGCTGTAGGTATATTTATGTTATAGAGCTCTAAATCATCTTACTTAACCCTTTCCTGGACAATCTCTGGTTTTTATCTCCCTGTGACTTTATACTTAAGAAAACTTTGTGGGAAAAGAAGAATTTGCTTGCAACAACCAATTTCTTCTTTTCCTTCAATATTTTCTAACCTGTAAGTTGGTTGCTTTTTGAACAGCACCTACTCTTAACTGTTGTTTGCAACTTCTTTCAAATTTGACCAGTCTATGATTTAAAAATTGGGACAGGATTAATCAGATATCATATATTTCACTTACCTCAAACAAAACATTATATGTTGCCATGGTTATATGTTGGTCGTTCAGTAATAATCTCTCTCCAAGCAAAGAGAACAAATTGTGATTGGACAGGGCATCCTGTTTACGTCTGTGAAGTAAAACGACATCAAACCTTCAGCCAAATACCAGAAAAAATTCAGACTGGACCAAATTGAAGGACTTTCCATGCAATAAGTTCATCCTTTTCTCACAATGTCTCCATAGCTAGTTTTCTCCAGTGCATCAAAATGTTGGATTGTTTGGTAATGGGTTAGATCATGACAAAAACCAGCTTATTTTTCCATAATTCATTCTCTCCTCCTACACCCATTACCACAACACTTGTAACAAGTAATTTCTTTATTTCTTACAAAGTTTAATACCCTATATTTTTCACAAAGTTAAAACTCTATATGCCAATTATTTTTCCAATCAAAATTCACTTTAAAATGCCATATGCATCTTATTTCAATGAGTCTACTGATGATATAGAACAACTGTGCAAAGTTATATCAAAATGCATTCATAATTGAAGGAGCTTTGCTCTTGACAAGGTCAATTTTAATGTTTGACCTTGAGCTGTGACCTTGACCTTGGAGCTATCTGATTTTTTTAATGGTGCATCTACTGATGATATAGAACAATTGTACAAAGTTATTTCAAAATTGAAGGAACTTTGCTCTTGACAAGGTCAATTTACTGTTTGATATTGAGCTGCGACCTTGATTTTGGAGCTATCTGATTGTTTTCCATATGGCGCATCTTCTCATGATAGGAACAATTGTGCAAAGTTATTTCAAAATCCATCCATAATTGAAGGAGCTTTGCTCTTGACAAGGTTAATTTCAATGTTTGACCTTGAACTGTGACCTAGACCTTGGAACTACCCATAAAGCGGCAAAAAAAGTAGGCGCAATAGAATAAAAAATTCACATGTGAAGTTTCATCCGATTTGGCCCTAGGGTTGTGGAGGTATTGGGGCGAATGAGGAAATGGATGGCCAGAATGATGGAAGAATGGATGGAAAGACGAAGCAGTGGCTATATGCTAACCTTTCGATCTAAAGGGTTTTAACTAAAAGTATAAAAGAAGATACTTACTTGGGTGTACTTCTCATCAGCCAAAAACCAAGCAGTTTTAGCGTTCTTAATCTGAGTTCTTCATTTGGTGATGCTAGTAACTTGAAGACAGTTCTGAAATAGAAATACAGAACAAAGGCAAGAATCAATATATATCCCATCTGATTTAGAAAAAAAAGCAGATGTGATGTAGAAGAAAAATGGATCATCAAGTAATTCCATTAAAATCTTTATTTATTTGATTCACAGAAACAAAGACTATACAACTGTATTATTTATTTTTTATTTGTGTGTGTGGGGGGGGGGGTTAGCACAATATTCATTAGTGTATGAGATAAATCTTGGTGGCTGGTGTACCTAACCTTAGTTTTCAGTCGTTTTGTACACATGTATATCTGCATTCTTTCCAGCCACCAGCAGCTCATTCCACAAAGGTGAACTATTTATCATTTGTCAGTTTGAGATACAAATGACACATTTAGCAATGACTTCTATGTTCACAAATGTAATGTACTAATGTACTTTTTGAAAAGCTAGTATGTATGAACTCATCACAAAAGTCACTAACCTGACTCCCTGCTTGCTGTCAAATGATGGAACCATGGATGACGGATGTTCAGCCATTAAACTGACAAGTAGTTCTAATACATCCATTAGATTATCATCCTGAAAAAAACAGACAAGAAAAAAATTAACATTCAGATTACTAATAAAATTCTCTATATCTTTAACAAATCCAGGTAAATTACCTTTCAAACAAGAAGATTTTACTTAAATTTAAGTCCTTAAATAAATTCTAGTCACAAAATTTGTAATTTTCCTTTTTCCACAATTCAACTTAAAAGGAAGACTCAAAATTAATAGTAGAAAGTCATCTAGAGACAACATGTCGAGCCAACTGAATAATTGACCTTGAGCTGCGACCTTGACCTTAGAGCTATCCAAAAATTTGTATCACATCTTGTCATGACGGCAAACAACTGTGTCAGGCTATATTCAAAGCCATCAATAATAGGTCACTGTGATCAATATTAATAGAAAAGTTTGTAGATTTGATATGAGATTGAGGCCTGCAGATTTTATGTAAATACAACCAATTCTACGATCTCTATCTTTTTACAAAATCAGAAGATACTTTGATTGAAAGCACTGTTTTTATTTGAGGCATGATAACTATGACTGATAACTTGTTTTAGCTAAGATGGGATTCAGTTAAGCAGGCAACCCTTGTTTGCAGCTATATATCAGTTGTCCCTCGGGTGACCTCTTTTGCTTTTTACAAGCAGCCTTGTGTAGCCTGCTACTGGTAGAGGTGGGATAAGAAAGAGTAACATCAGTCTTTGTGGGTTCTAATTTGAATCCTCTCTATTAATTCCAAAGAGTTCAAACAACACAGGATTGTTGAAATAATTAACTCTTGTCATGCTGATCCCAACATTGATCTAATTATGCAAAAGTTTTATAATATATTTAGTTGAGGATAAATGGACAAGGGTTATATTTAAAATCAACAATACCCACTCTACATCTTGCACTGAATATGTTAACTTATTCCCTAATACGAAAACTTTTGAGTAGTGAAAGATCAAAGAGGTTGCAGAAAACAAAACAAAGTCATTTTAAAATGAAAAATAAGGGCCATATGAGGTAGAAAGCATTGTGAGAAAAGGAGAAATTGCTTGTTAAAATGTGTGATTGTGTGGTAATAGGTTAAACAATTCTATTACCTCATGTATAATACAGAGACAGTTCAACATGCTCTGTACTTCATCTTCCTAGACACACAAACAATTTCTTCTTTTCTCACAATGATTTTCATAGCTTTATGTCTTTAATGAGTGAAATGAGGGAGTGTTATGTAATGGGTTACGCAATTCCTATTACCTCATGTAATGTACAGAGATAGTTCAACATGCTCTGTAACTCATCTTCCTGGACTCCATTACCCTTCAACAATAACTGTTTTAGATACAGTAGCATGAAGGATCTTAACTTGATGATTTCATCTCGATCTGGTCTTGGTCCAGCTGAAATTGTCAACAATTATACATTATATACATGACTACTACCAGATGAAACAAAAGCTTTGTCCACAGGACACAGATGCCCCCACCGGTTGCTTATAATAACAAAGGGCAATAACTCCAAAATAATGCAAGCAAAAGTAGAGGTTCTTGTGCATTGCACTTCTCCTCAATGAGGTCTATCCAACTATGAAGTTTCAAGTTGATAGGTATTATACTTTCAGAGATATGCCCGGACAAAATGTAAGTCTTTAAAATTCCAAAGGGCAATAACTCCAAAATTATGCAAGCAAGAGTTGTGTTTTTTTAAGCACTGCACTTCTCCTCAATGAGGTCTATCCATCTATGAAGATTCAAGTTGATAGCTATTATACTATCAGAGATATGCTCCGGACAAAATGTAAGTCTTTAAAATAACAAAGGGCAACAACTCAAAAATTATGCAAGCAAGAGTTGTGATTCTTGTGCACTGCAATTCTCCTAAATAAGGTCTATCTATCTATGAAGTTTCAAGTTGATAGCTATTATACTATCAGAGATATGCCCTGGACAATTTCGGGACAGATGGAAAGAAGGAAGGACGGAAGGGCAGAAATACGGACGGACAAAGCCAAATCTATATGCCCCCCCCCAACATTAAGTGGTGGGGGTCATAAAAAATTCAGACCCTATCATATTAAATATTCAAATGGTTTCAGCACTACTTTTAGCAGTATTTCAGTCATATTGCAGCGGCTGGATCACCTACACACGCATTCCTGGTATTTATCACACCAGTACTACCACCAAGTCCTTTCTTGGCCTCCAGCTGCTAATTCCAACTAGGTTTACGTTTAACTACCTATTGGTGTGAGTGGGTAGTGAGACAAATGTCAGAAAGGATAAACTGACCGGAGCCGGGTATCAAACCCTGGACCTCATGATTGAGAGTCCTAAGTGCTGCCAACTGTGCAATGGCTATTGTGCTATTAGAGGGAAAGTTGCACAATACCAAAAAAAGAAATGCTTGGATACTGTGTTCCAAATATCAAACAGGCTCAAAACCAGACTTTGGACAAAAGCTTCTCCTTCAATTCTTCAATTTTAAACTTGTTTCACTGTAAATGTATAACATTTAGCAATAATAACCAATTCCCACATGATAAAAATTTAGACTGGTCCAAATTCCAAAGAAATTGCAGACTACAATTTCAAGTTGGTGGAATCATAAAAGCATGTGTCATTCAGGGTAGAAAACATGGTAAATAATAGAGAAATTGCTTGTGACAGGCAATTTTTTCATTTAATTCATTTTCAACAATGTTTTTCATAGCTCTTTTTTTAGGGGGGGGGGGGCTAAAAAAGTGTGACTGTCTGGAAATGGCCTGAGTTGAAAAGCTTACTTGAGTTTGTGCTTTGGAGTGTTGGACAATGTCAGGTGGTGAAACCCACCAGCCTGAAAATCTTACGTTAGGCACTTTTGAAGGTTGTAGTTTAAAAACCTACATTTTTTATATGGTATGAAGATTTCATAACAATAACTGTTATATGGAAATAATCTACCATATCTTACAAATATTTGTCTGTGTTTGTCTGTGTTTCTCTGTCTAAGAATGTGGTAAAAAATCAGACAAATTACATTTTCAAGAATTGGTAAGGTAACTATTAAAGCCATATCTTCCCTCCTATGAAGGAAAATCAGATTAAATAATCCATGTTGTATTTGGTCACTAAAGCAAACAAAATGCTACTTAATATCAGTATGCAAAAGGAGGGTGTGTGAAGAGACCTTTATTTATCACACCAGTACTACCACCTGGTCCTTTCTGGGTCTCTGGAGAGAGGATTTTATGTTTTTCTGATAGATTTCAATTCGTGTTTGTTTACATTTTGAAGTCTAGTCATATGCACCCGATTCTCAACTGGAAACACTCGTAAATCTTCAACATTGACAGTTATATCCACATGTGCTGATGACTAAACTTTACGGACGATTTCATTAACCTCCGTGACCAAGATAGTAGTTTGAATGGCTAGCAAAAGTTAAAACGTCATAAATGATGTCATACCTTTATGTAAACAAACCTTAAATTTAAAAATCAAAACTTCTTTCATAAATTGTAGACCTACTACATAGACCTATTTAGATCTTATGATTTCAATCATCATATCTATTTTTGCTCTTGAGCCTCAAGTATATTTTTCTTATTTATTTTGTTGCGTATTTTGGGGGAAGATATGGTTTTAAAAGATTGCACAACCTTCAGTTACAAAAAGATTATAATACATGAATCCCATTGCCTACAATAAAAGTTGAAGATTCTACATATCTGCCCCTTCAGCAATGATCCAGCATTCTTACAGAAGTACGTGTAGTTATGCGTGGTCAGCAATACTGTTTACATTCTATATACACACATACCTGCTCCTTTAGCTATGATCCCACTTCTGTCCTTTGGGTTTATCACCCAGTAGTAATACTTCAGTGTATGCATGGTCTGTAATACTGCACTCACTCTGCGTATGTTGTTGTAAATTTGAGCATCACTTATAAAATCTGTTGCTAGGTAACAGTACAGCTTTGTCTGTACCTAAAATAGAAATTTTCTTGAAATTGAAATAGAACTGATATTATTGAACCTATATCTTTGTAAAACTTCTATTATGTTATTACAGATAGCAGACATTTACAGTCGTTTTCCTACAATGGATATTTTGGCTATAGAATATATAAGTACAATAGGGAAAGTAAAAAACTGACAAGTGTATGAGGGTTGTTCAGAAAGTTCAAAATGTTAATTATATCAAAATGTTTACTTAGACAAATAATATGGTACATACCAAACTTGTTCTTTTATCATTAAATAATTCTAAATCATCTAAATTATGTATGATGTAAATATCTCTTGGATAATCCTTCATGGTAGATATAAAACTGATCATCATAATATAGTGATTAATCTCAACTTTGAAAATCCTGAAAGCGCTACAAGTTTAAGACAATATACAAAATGTCAATGAATAATTGTGAATTTATCTAAAACTGTTTCCTTTTCAATCTCTGGTTTTCACATTCCTGTAATTTTACGATTGAGATAACATTGTAGAAAAAAAAGAAATTGTTTTTAAAGCAATTTCTTCTTTTTGTACAATTTTCTACCCTAATGAAGGGTTATTTTCAAATAAGATCCACTTAAAATATTTGTCTGTAAAACCTTGGAATTTGGAGAGGTCTCAATTTTGCAAAACTGGAAAGGATTATATAGGTGTGAATGCAATGAAATATCAAAGATGGCAATGCAAAATAATTTTTATGTGTTTGCTCAATGATTGTGGCAATCAATCTCTACTTTTTAATTTAAAAAAAAAGTATTTTTATAATATAGATTCATGAAACAAATGCCAAATGCACATAACCTTTGTCCACCATTTATCATAATTTTAGATTTTTCTGATTTCAAAATCAAATTTTAGTCAGTTTCTGAAGAAAACACAAGTTTTTATATGTTTATGAGAATTTACAGATATATACTGCATGATTTTACTCAAAATATAAGCAGTGGTTTTTAGCATTCTGAACAACCCTCATATCCTAAATCTTTGATTAACCTATTCCCACTCAGTGACGCTTTTAAATGCCCATAGGAAAAAAGGTCTGAAAAACATATTGGAAAATTAAGAAATTGCTTGTTACAAGCAATTTCTTCATTACCCACAATGTTTTCAACCCAAAAAGACAAAGAAGTTGCTAAAATTTTAAGAAACTTTGTCTTTTGGGGTAGAACACATTGTGGAAACTACAGAACTAGCTTATTACAAGTAGTTTATTCATTTTTCAGAATTTTTCCCTAAGAGTTTATCTTTAAGGGCTTAAAAAGCCGGATTATTTATGAATGGGTTAACCCATTCCCACATGAGAAAAATTTGGACTGCTCCATATTCAAAGAAGTTGCAGACGACAATTTTAAGATGATGTAATATTTTAATTCCTTGTCTTTTGGGGCAGAAAACATTGTGGATAATGAAGAAATTACTTGTAACAAGCAATTTCTTCATTTTCCACATTGTTTTTGAAAAGCTTTTCTCTTTGGGGCGTCTAAAAGCGTCACTGAGTGGGAATGGGTTAAAAGAAACAACTATAATAGATATTCCACTGCTTATGCCTAAAGCTAGTTTAAAAAAGTAGTGATTTGATATTATCAGAATCTCATTTAAACTGTACTGGATTAACCCTTTACCACATGATAAAATTTTAGACAGGTCAGAATTCAAATAAGTTGCAGATGACAATTTCAAATTGGTGGAATTTAAAAATTCTTTGTCCATTACGGTAAAAAACAATGTGGACAATGAAGAAATTGCTTCTTATAAGCAATTTCTTCATTCTCTACTTTGTTTTCAAAAGCTTTTTTCCTGATGGGGGCAAAAAGGGGGAATTGTATGTGAATGGGTTAAATGTACAGATATTTCTCACCTCCATACAGGAGTGTATCCAGAGAGCTGGGTTAAAGAGAATATGGTCAAATAGGTGTTTAAGTAATGTGGCCCCAGTGGGCAGTTTGACCAGATAATTAGTCAACTTCAGGAATACTTCTAACACTGATGGTGTTATATGGTCTCGGGAGGACTGAAATAGACGAATAAAAATGTCAACATCTTATGAAAATATATAGTTAATATCCTATTTTGTGATTTATTAATAGAAAGGTTACCTATTCTCTAAATGCCTAACAAATATTTTGTAATAGGGATTTGTTTGAAAGGGGTTTTAAGCTGCTTTCAACAATCTTTCAGTTATATCGCGGCGGCTGGAGCACCTAACAATGGAATCCTGGTTTTTCTCACACCAGTACTACCATTACATCCTTTCATAGCCTCCAGCTGCTATCCCACATAGGTCTATGATTATCAACCCATTGGTGAGAGACAAATAGTCTTTGTAATAGGGAACAACTGAAGCAAAACTAAATGAGAGTAGGTAAATGAGTATTCTAATTTTGGAAAATTAACTCTTGTCATGCTGAATAAATCTGTTTTGAAATGACATTAAAATCAAAGGACTAAAAGCACTGGTAGTACTTGTTCAATCATCAAAATTGCTTATGAAATTTATTATCATAAACAGCTCTGGCATGAAAAATATAAACAGAAGGTGTAGACTAAGATCAGACTGCAGGTATGTCCAGGCTGATCTTTGTCTATACCTCCTGCCAAAACAGAAATATTTGGGGTTCAGCACCATAGTAAAAAGACAAGAGGACCATGATGGTCCTAGATTGCTCACCTGAACTGACTGCTTTTAAAAAAATGCAATTAGAGACAAATAACTATAATCAGTTTCATGAAGATAGAGGAAAAACTGTGACTTCTATATTGTAACAAAGAAATTGTCATTATGGCCCCTTTTCCTGTGTTATCCTATAGAACCTTCCCATAATCTATAAGGTTCATCTCTATGACCTTACAAGTATCCTGACCAAGTTACATGACCATGAGCCAAAATTATGACCTCTAGAGCATTAATAATTGTCATTAAGGCCCCTTTTCCTGTGTTTTCCGAAAGTACCTTCCTATAATCAATAGGGTTCATCTTTGTGACTAAACAATTATTCTGACCAAGTTTCATGACGATTGGGTCAAAACTGTGGCCTCTAGAGTGTAAACACTTCAATTGTTGACACCGCACGCCGCACGACAGATATTCAACGATCACAAAAGCCTTGACACTGGTTAGCCTGCGCAGAAGCTGCAGTCTGACCTGGGTTGAAACTGTTAACACTTACAATATTTTCACTTTTCTAGTGAGAGGCTAAATTTTCATATTACAACTTAGTGTTGTCCATTTCTTAGTAGCAAGAAACACAGATGTTGAAACTCTTTTTATTTTACAGTGAAATTCATTGTTTTCCTAGGATTCAAAGAATGTTTATCAAAGAAACAAAATCTGTCACAATATTTCATTTGAGATAAACTTGTCGTAACCAAAACTCATAGCTTTTTTATTCTAAACACCTTTAACCCATTACCAGACGATAAAATTTTAGGCTGGTCCACATTCAAAGATGTTGCAATAAATTTCAGTTGAAATTTTGGATTGTTTTCTACCTATGGGCAGTTTTCTCACTTTCAGTAATGTTTTCAAAGCTTTTATCAGGGGTAGGGGGTCAAAATTGCAATTGCTTGGGAATAGCTTAAGACCAGTTTCTCTCTAATAAAACCTTACAACAGATCCTATACTCACCTTTTCCAATAAATGACCAATGACTAGAAACCCTTTATTTTGTATCATCTGCTGTTGTATAGTTGTGGAACTTTCTACTAAGTTGTATAACAATCCCAGTAAATTGGCACTGAAAATAGACAACACTTTGTGCATTTAAACAATAATTCAATACAAACTTAGTCTACATTTGAACAAAAGGGCCGTTGGCCCTGGGGCCCTCACCTGGGGTAAAGGCTCTTTTTCTTTCTACAGTGTAATTTCATGTTAAGGTTAGGATTATGATACAAGTGGGCCATACTTTATACATATATAGGCTCTGTACCTGTGGATCAAAGAGTCAAAATTTCAGGGGTTAAGGCCATATTTGAAAGAAGGAGAAAACTTTTTCTACCCTCTGGACCCATGGGTTATAACTTTTGAAATAAGAAAGAAGTAAGTGAACTGATACTCCCCTGCGGACCCGATGATCATGATTTTAGTCAATATACTGATGATTCATTCAAAATACCAAGGCTCTACGCCTTCTGGGTCAGGAGGAGAAGATATTAAAAGATAATTTTAAAATTTCACATTTTGTTGCCATGGCAAACAGAGTTTTTAACATATTTCAATTCTTTTAGCTATTTTTTAATGGGACCATCTAAGGAACATATCTACCAAATTTGGTTCAAATTGGCCCAGTGGTTTGGGAGGAGATGTCATTTAAAAATTGTTCTTTATTTCTTTATACACCAAACCCCCCTGGGGCTCTGCCCCTGGGAACGGATCTTGATTTTAGCTATTTTGAAAGAGGTCAATATACTGATGCTTCATGCGAGGAGATGTCGTTTAAAGGAATTGTTGACGGATGACGCATGATGGACAGATGCCTGACAAAATGGGATCACAATAGCTCACAAGAGCACTTTGTGCTCAGGTGTGCTTAAAAAAAGTATGTGGCAAACAGAAGTAATAGAGCCTTGATGTGAAATTTACAAACAAAGACTCATCCTTTGCATCTTCACAGTCTGATCAGGGTCTTCATAATGCAATCTATAAATAAATACTTCTTTAAAAATAGCTTCTTTATATGCCCAGCAAGTATTCTAAATATGTTTTTATGCCTATCAAGGGTAAAGCTTGTTCTAGGCAATTTCTTCATTTCCCACCATTTTTTCTACCCAAAAAGACATAAGATTGTAAAGTATGTTAATTTTAAATCTTTGTCTGCAACAACTTTCAAATTGGACCAGTCAAAAAATCTGTTGTGTGGAAATGGATTATAGTCTGTTTGGATATAAACCATATTTAAAATGAAAAAGAATGTGCTGGCAAAAAACACAAGACTGTTAACAATTCACTTGATCAGGAGTAAAATACAATATTTGAAGCTGAGACTTTCCCTTCATAATAGAGATAAATAACACTGGTATTTATAAAGAAAACAATTTGTGCGAATATAAAAATACATAAGAACGGAAAAATATAATGTACAAATAAGAACACTATTCATTTTAACTATTGCCCCAGTGTTTATCAAAATAGTGATATTTGACCGAGTTTGGTATGGGTGATTATTAGAGGTATTTGGGCAAGGGAGCGGTGATTATTACATTTACCGTTATGTGGTATGCAGATAACCAGGAAATACAAAATAGTCTGGAAAACAAAACTGCTTTTTATTTAGGTTGTAATAATGATCTTTTTGGACCTAATAAATGTTTTCAGTCTGCATTGGAAATTTAAAAGCTTAAAGGACTTTGAAGAAAAAAAATCTACATTATTGCAATGTATGCCTCCCTCTACTTTGTAGCAGGAAAGTCTAAAAGCCTGTGCATATATTATTTCTTAACCCATTACCACACAAATACACTTTCTGATAATCTGTAGAAAAACAGTAATGGAAACCTTGGGAAGAAATTGCTCCTTTTCTCACACTGTTTTTTACCATATTTAGCACTTATTTTCCAATTCTAGCACAATTTGAAAAATGCCTTCTGCAACTCCTTTCAATTTGGACTATTTGACAGTTTTGTTATCTCTCAATGGGTTAATGCTATGCTACTATGGTAAGATCTGATTCAGCCATACCAATTTAACCAAAAAACGACATCATAACTTGTTGATGCATATCACTGAAAGATCAAATAAATTCCATATCATTAAGTGTTAGACCAAACATAGCTGTCTTATACACTTGTCAAATTTGGACATACAGATGCCAAGCAGACCCTCAATCTGAGGGTAAAAAAATGTGAAACTAGACCAGTCCTGTGATGTTTGGTATTAATTCTCTTTTTGAACATCTAAATAAAGTGCAAACAGAGGATTGGCAGAAGAGCATGCCTTACTTTTAAAGCCTGTGTGTTACGCTACCAACAATTTCAACAGTGTTTTCACAGTCTACACTTTGTAGATAGCTAGTGACTTAAGGACTTGTGAGAAAAACACTAAATATTTTTTTTCACCAATTCCTAAACTATCCCGCACTTTAGGCACTGAAGGAATAAAGCTTTGGAAAACAAGGAGAAATAATATGTAGCATGCAATGTCCCCTTTTCTCACAATGTTTCCTATCCCATTTGACATTCATTTTCAATTTTACCCCAGTTTGAAAAGTTGTCTGAACTTTTTTCAATTTGGACCAGTCTAAGAATTGTATGGATATGGGTTAATATGTTGAGAGGCTGTCTTGGTTGCTGTTTGTCCGCCCTTCACACTAATGAGAAACTGCTGTTAACCCATTACCAGATGACTAAATTCTAAACTAGTCCAAATTGAAGGGAGCTCCAGATGTTAACTTTTTTGATTGAAAACATTGTGTAAAATGAAGAAATTGCTTCTTGCAAGCAATTTCTCCATTTTATATTATGTTTTCCCAGATGTTTTTCTTGAGGAGTGTGAAAAAGTGTCATTGAGTGGGAATGGGTTAATGTAACACACAAGCTTCTGGTGAAGCAGATTTACATATAAGTACCCCTATGAACAGTCCTAGAGCTTCCCAAAACACAGATAGAGAGCTATTTTGTGCCAAATTACTTATTAAAAAGTTCTATCCAATTAATAATGCATTGTTCTGTTTGTATCTAATTTGGGCATAATTTTCTGTATACCTTTATTAAAACTATGTCAAATTTTCAAAATCAGTATTACTTAAATCAGCTAACTTGGTTCTTCTTATTGAGGGGAACAACAATTATGGAGAGAGAGCTTTATTATGTACTTGAAAACAGAAAGTTTTTGAATACAGCATTGTTGAGAAGGATTTCATTGAATTTTAGAAATCAAGACATAATGTGCATATCAAAAACAACACTTAAAGAAAATGAGCACTGCAAACATGTGAATGCTCTGATGCAAATTTAAGCACAAAGCAGAATCAGTGTTACCTGTAATGTACCAGTTTCTTACTTAACATGTAAGCAAGATTTAACCAATTACGATACGACAGTTTTAGCCGTTCAAAATCAAATAAAGTTGCAGAAAAAAAATCAAGTTGGTAGAATTCTAAAATCTTTGTCTTTCGAGTTAAAAAAACATTGTGGTTGATGAAGAAATTGCTTGTAATAAGCAATTTCTTCATTTTTCCCAATGTTTTCAAAAGATTGGCACCAAAAGGGTCATTGTGTTGGAATGAGTTAAATAAGAAAGGATATTTTATGCAGTTTGCACATTTCAAAGGCACTTTTAATAATGTTTCCTTCATTTCCACAAAGTAATATTTCAAAATACAAGTTTTTCAAGATAATTTCATTCAGGTTTTGACAATTTCACTAACAAGTTATGTCCATTCCCCAGACTTTTTGCAACTTTTCTCTCAATTTACACTTGTTTACCCAACTTTTCTGATGACATATAACCCTTGCCTGTTTCCCAAAATTTAAGACCTGTCCAAAAATTCAAAGACTTTGAAGTCAAACATTTAAAGATAATTTCACTTTAAAAATAACCATTTAGTAGGGTAGAAAATATTGTGGAAAAAGAAGAAATTGTTTGTTACAAAAAGAAGAAATGGCTTGTTACATGCAGTTTCTTCTTTTTCTAGTATGTTTTCTCAATTGTAAAATCATGGGGCGAAAAAGCCAGGGAATGAACAGGAAAAGAGTAAATATAATCACAAAGCAAAGTTCTAAATTTTAAATTACTGACATTCAGAATCTTCACAATACGGCCAACCTATCCACTGATCAAAGCTATCAATCAAATTATTCATGAAGATAAGAAGTAAAATGTTGACCTCTGCATTACAGTTTAACATTTTTGTTTGGCAGAGACTTAAATGTTGTAAGTACAGCTTATTCAAGACGTATTTACAATGCTTATGTCACCCTCAGCAATATTCGCTTCTTAGTTTTATGTTTCTAGTCTCCTGAACTGGAATAAAATCACAGTTATACTTCCTTGTCTGAGGTAAGTAAGCTGGGTCAGCAATTAGGGTAAAAAGCTTACAAGATTAACCCTTTACCACACAATCCCGCTTATTTATGCCCCCCAAGAAAAGAACTTTGAAAAACATGGTGGAAAATGAAGAAATTGATTGTAACAAGCAACTTCTTCTTTATCCACCATGTTTTCTACCCAAAAAAGATATGGATTTTCAAAATTTCATTAATGTAAAATTGTTTGCTACAACTGCTTTAATTTAGGACCAATCTAACATTTTGTCTTTGGTTAACCAAGATGGTCAAGTAGTTGTGAACATTTATCTCATCGTTTAAAATCAAGCAAGATTAACCCATTCCCACATGACAATATTTTAGACCGGTCCAAATTGAAAGAACCTGCAGACGACAATTTCAAGCTGGTGGAATTTTGAAGTTTTTCATCTTTTGGAAAAGAAAACATTGTGGATAATGAAGAAATTGCTTGATACAAGCAATTGCTTCATTTTCTGCAATGTTTTTCAAAGGCTTTTTCTAGAGGGGCGTAAAAAGGAGGGATTGTGTGGGAATGGGTTTATAGAAATCCTAGCAAATATAGCTGGTAGCCTCAATGTGTATATACAAAAATATTGAAAACAAAAATATGCATGTCATCTGTAAATTCTTCCTGGTTGGATTGCAATAGGATACTCTAATCTTCATTCATTTTTCTAGAATAGTGTAATATTTAACCCATTCCTACACAGTGATGCTTTTTGACTACGCTCAAGAATAAGGTAATTTCTTCATTATCCAAACTGTAAACTGTTTTCAACCTAGAAAGTTTAAAGAATCTAAAATCATGAAATTTATATTGTTGTCTGCATTTCCTTTCAGTTTGGACCACTCTTAAATTTTGTAATCTGGTAATGAGTAAACCCATTACCACACAGGAAAAATTTTAATTTTAGACAAGTCCAAACTGAAAGAAGTTGAACATGACAATTTCAAGTTGATGGAATTTCAAAAATCTCTGTCTCTTGGAAGAGAAAACATTGTGGATAATGAAGAAACTGCTTGTAACGAGCAATTGTTTCATTTTCCACAATGTTTTCCAAAGCTTTTTTTTGGGGGGGGGGTCTAAAGGTGTCACTGTGTGAGAATGGGTTAACCCTTTCCTGTACAAACCTGGGATTTTATGTAGCTGTCATTTTATGCTTGAGAAAACATTGTGGAAAAAGAAGCAATTGCTTGTAACAAACATATCTCCCACAATATTGTCTACCACATAGGATTGTTTCATTTCAAATTGCATCCAATGTTCATCATTGTCTGCAACCTCTTTCGATTTGGACCAGTCTAAAATTTCTAAAAACAGGAAAGGGTTAAGGCTGGTAGCCTTGATGGTTTATGTATCTGGCAAATTGGTAACAATTGTTTGTAAAGGGAAGGAAGTAGCAAGCCAGGGAATGTGTGCAGTAAGCAACATGTAGAACTGATTTGCAGTTGAATAACTTACAACATAACATCCTGAAAGTCTTCATCTTGACTGTAAACAGAGGATACAGAACTCAGATAGAGAGGGTAATTGACCACTCGCAGCTGTCAATCATGAAATCAATTGACCAATCAAACCATTCTCTCAGTCTGGAATAAGGCTTTGAAATCCGTCATTGACTGCCATTTCAGTAAAACGATCTTGTTGTTTTGGTGCTTCAAATGTCATAGCTACAGCTTATTCATGTTGTATTTATGACGTTTGGGTTGTCAACCAACCATTCTACTTATTGTAGCATGCTACTGGCCATGAATTTAGCAAAATAACGCCTTATAAAAAGTTGAAGTGTAACTTCCTGTCAGCGTCAGTGGAAAAGGCCAAAGTAGTAAGTGGGTGGGGCGCGTGATTTGTCAATTTTTTCTTCAAAGTTGGACATAATTGACAAATCTCTACTATCATGTAAATGATTTACTGACCAATCAAGTAGACAAAAATTCAATTTTAACATCAGTCATTGTACTTACTTTATAATGATGTCTGCCACCCCTTTAAATTTGGACAAGTCCACAATTTAGAAAAACAGTTATGGGTTCATCATTCAAACTTCAGAAATCTGTTACTTTGTAATAAACATCATTTTTTATCTTTGAGAAAACAATTCAACACAAGAGGGTCGTTGGCCCAATAGTCCTTTGGGCTCACCTGAGATAAAGGCTCTTTTTATTTCAAAAGTCTAATTGCATGTTAAGGTTAGGATTATGATACAAGTGGACCATACTTTATACATATATAGACTCTGTACCTGAGGAGGCCAAATTTCAAGGCTTAAGGGCAAATTTGAAAGAAGGAGAAAATATTTTCCTCCTTCTGGATTGATGGGTTATAATTTCAGAAATAAGAAAGTCAGTGAACTGATGCTTCATGCTACCCCCCCCCCCTCGGGGGGTTTCACCCCTCGGGACCATAGGATCATGATTTTAGCTATTTTGAAAGAGGTTAATATACTGATGCTTCACCTAAGGAGAATTTTTTTCAAAATTTGGTTCAAATTGGCCCAGTGGTTTGGGGGGATATGTCATTTAAAGAAATTCATAACAGACAACGCAGGACAGACGACACATGACAGCAGGATGCTGGACAAAAGGTTATCACAAAGAGCTCACTGGAGCAATTTGTGCTCAGGTGAGCTAATAAAAAAATATTTCTCAGATATTTCTCAATGATAGAGTAATTTCTTTCTATCTAAAAATGATGATTTTAGCATGAAGACAAAATGAAGGGAGAAAACACACACAAACAAACTCTAGTGATTATAGTACTTGATATTCCTACATACCAAACTGTAGTATCAACAGTGGATTTTGTATCGTCTCCTTTGTTTACAGGGAGGTCTAGTTGTCCAAACAATGGGAATAACATCTGAAAAAGATAATTTCTTAACATTTCCTTCAAAACCTTTGTAATATCACAATAAGTACAGTAAAACCCCTCTAATATGACCACTTGCGGTACTTACTGAAAATGGTCGCAATAGCGGGGTGGTCGTAATACTGAGGTTTGGTCGTTTGTTGTCAAGTAATTCATGTTTAATTTATCTTTGTTATTTGAATATATACATACAAAAAATTAAACTATGAAAACATGTATTACATCTGACCTCAGATTATTTGTATGTAAGTACAGGTTCAAAGTGTCAAACAGTTGATATCATATCTTGTATAATGCGAATACCAAACATCAAGTAAGTTAAAAGATAAATTAAATTGCTAATTAACTGTTCGAAATACCGTAAACAAACTATTCGTACCTTCTTGGATACTTTTTCACTTTCGACTCAAAATCCTTGACATATTCAAATAACAATTAAAAAACAAGGTGGCAAATTGTCACAAAATACGCCCGTAACACTATTGGTTGTTGACGGGGGAAGGGGATTAAAATTTAAGTCTAATTTCAAGAAAGAGTAACAATTCACAATGATAACTTATGGTTCTAGTGTTTTTCTTGTTATCATGAGGTTTTGCAAACCATAGGCTGTCACACCATGAGAAATTTAAAACAAAATCAAATGTGAAAAACAACAAATGGGAATAATTCAAAAAGTATGCCAGGTAGAGTTATGGTTCTTGTGACCTGCACTTCCCCTTGGTGATATCTAACCACTCATGAAGTTTCATGATCATAGCTATTACACTTTCAGATATATAATCCAGACAAAATCCAAGTCTGAAAAACAACAAAGGGCAATAAATCTCAAAATATGCTAGGAAGAGTTAAAGTTCTTGTACACTGCACTTCTCCTTTATGAGATCTATCTACCCATGAAGATTCAAGATCATAGCTAATATACTTTCTGAAATATGCTCTGAACAAGTTCCAAGTATGAAAAACAACAAAGGGCAATAACTCAACAAATAAGCCAAAGGTAGAGTTATGGTTCTTGTGCACTGCACTTCCCCTTGATGAGATCTATCTACCAATGAAGTTTCATTATCATAGCATATATACTTTTAGAGATATGCATTGAACAAGATCCAAGTATGAACAAAGTATGAAAAACAACAAAGGACAATAACTCAAAATATACGCTAGGTAGTGTTATGATTCTTGTACACTGCACTCCCCCTTGGTGAGATCTATACACCCATGAAGTTTCATGATCCTAGCTATTATACTTTTAGAGATTTACTCCGGAAAAGATTCAAGTATGAAAAACAACAAAGGGCAATAACTAAAAAAAAGCCTAGGAAGAGTTATGGTTCTTAAGCACTGCACTCCCCCTTGGTGAGATCTATACACCCATGAAATTTCATGATTCTAGCTATTATACTTTTAGAGATATACTCCGGACAAGATTCAAGTATGAAAAACAACAAAGGGCAATAACTCAAAAAATAGGCCAGGTAGAGTTATGGTTCTTGTGCACTGCACTCCCCCTTGGTGAGATCTATACACCCATGAAATTTCATGATTCTAGCTATTATGCTTTTAGAGATATGCATTGAACAAGATCCAAGTATGAAAAACAACAAAGGGCAATAACTCAAAAAATAGGCCAGGTAGAGTTATGGTTCTTCTGCACTGCACTCCCCCTTGGTGAGATCTATACACCCATGAAGTTTCATGATCCTAGCTATAATACTTTTAGAGATATACTCCAGACAAGATTCAAGTATGAATAACAACAAAGGGCAATAGCTCAAAAAATAGGCCAGGTAGAGTTATGGTTCTTGTGCACTGCACTCCCCCTTGGTGAGATCTATACACCCATGAAATTTCATGATTCTAGCTATTATACTTTTAGAGATATGCATTGAACAAGATCCAAGTATGAAAAACAACAAAGGGCAATAACTCAAAAAATAGGCCAGGTAGAGTTATGGTTCTTCTGCACTGCACTCCCCCTTGGTGAGATCTATACACCCATGAAGTTTCATGATCCTAGCTATAATACTTTTAGAGATATACTCCAGACAAGATTCAAGTATGAAAAACAACAAAGGGCAATAACTCAAAAAATAGGCCAGGTAGAGTTATGGTTATTGCGCACTGCACTCCGTATTGATAAGAAGAATATAACTGCCAAGTTTAAAGTCAATCAGACTTAGGATGACAGAGTTATGCTCTGGACAAAGAAGTGGACACCGCCCGGACGCCCTGATGACCGGACGACCGGACAACCGGACGCCACGGGTGATCCCATAATACGTCCCGTCTTCGACGGGCGTATAAAAAGTAAAATGGTTGGTTGGCGACCTAAACATCATAACTAAAGCTTGAATAAGCTGTAGTTACAAAATTAAAATGGCCAAACTAACAAGATTGATTCCATGATTGACAGTTGTAATTGGTCAATTTTTTTATCCATAATTTGATCTTCCCCAAAATTTTGAAATTGTCATCTGCAGGTTCTTTCAAATCAGACCAATTTAAAGTTTAGTTGTCAAGTAAATTCCACGTACCTGTACGCCTCCTAAAGAGTGTAGTGTACTGTGTACAGAGTGTGTGATCACTGCTTTCACATCCTGGTAATTAAAACATATAGAACAAGTGTAAACATCATGGCTCTTACATGATTAGATTCAAAATGTTTTGTTCATAGCTTTTATTCCTTCATAAGACATAATCTTTGATTTCATTTTAAGGCTGCTGTTGCTCCCTTTTAAGTCTCTATTACTCATATATCCTTTAAATACATTAAAGTCCCTTCACCATTTTAAAATACAATGTATTAAAAAAAAAATAGATTCTTTTGGTCCTCCTAGGATCATTTACGATGGAATTCAGATAGTTTCATCAAATTTGAATTTTTTGGTTGGACCTGAACTGATACGGTCCTTTTTCCATCTATTATTGTCCAACCATTCTTACTCAAGCTTTAATTGGTGGTAACAAGGACTACCCTTAAAGTTTAAATAATTCATATCTACAAATGATAAATTGTATTATTATTACGTTCAAGCAGAGACAAAATGAACTTATTACAATGAAGGGAAGGCCTATTATCAAACCATTTAACTCATTCCCACACAATAACGCTTTTAGATGCCCCTCAATAAAGCACTTTGGAAAACATTGTGAAAATGAAGAAATTGCTTCCACAATGTTTTCTACCCAGAAAGTTGAAAAAATCTAAAATTCCATTAATTTCAAATTGTCCTCTGCAAATCCTTTCAATTTGGACTAGTCTAAAATTTTGCCATCTGTTAATGGGTTAACAAACTGTGCAGACCACGCATAGACTACAATAAACATGTTCTGATGCCTAAATCAAAGCCTTTCATTCCTTCTAATTGCAAAGTGTCTTGGTGATTTAATCAGACATGTAAGTCTGATAAAATCTATATTCTGATCACTTTTTAAAATTTTATTTTGAAGATGAAGTGGTGTGGGGACTCTTATGACTACAAGATAATGAATGTTTCACTATTATATAGAAATATACATTCATTTGAATTCATCCTGTTCGACCCATTCCTGCACAAAATTTTTTTTAGACTAATCTAAATTGAAAAGAGGTTGCGGACAAAAAATCAAGGCTGGTTTAAATTAAAAAATATGGGCCATGTGTGGAAGAAAAACAATTATTGTAAGAAAAGGAGAAACTGCTTGTGACAAGCAATTTCTCCTTTTCTCAGTATTCAGTATTTTCTTCGGTGCATAAAAAAGTGGTTCAAGGTGAAGAGTTCAAGGTGAAGTCAATTTTTAATCCCGTATCCATCCATAAATACATAACATGAATGTCAGAGTGACTAATATATTATTTCCCCAATAAGAAAACTCTATATACAACAGACTATCACATAAATGTCTGTGGAAAATGAATTAACCATAAGTCACTATGATAGCATGTGATGAATGTAAAACTTCAATTTCCTTTAGGTGAAGATTCTGAACATAGCTGACCATCACATGAGTAAAGCACATACTATCTATAGGTAAAGTACTCTTCACAACATAGCATGTGGTGAATGTTTTAAGTGGATAATATTCCCTTTAGGTGAAGACTCTGAACACAGCTGACCATCACATGAGTATAGCACATACTATCTATTGATAACTTACCCCTGGCATCATAACATACCCTGAATGTATGAAGTGACCTACATTCCCTTTAGATGAAGATTCTGAACATAGCTGACCATCACATGCGTATAGCACATACTATCCGTAGATAACTTACCCCTGACATTGTAGCATGTGGTGAATGTTTGAAGTGGACAGCATTCCCTTTTGGTGAAAATTGTGAATATACCTGACTAGAACATGAGTATAGCACATAGTATAAATAAATATATCACCTGTGACATCATAGCATGTGGTAAAAGAAGTAGTTAACTTACCCCTGACATCATAGCATGTGGTGAATGTAAGAAATGGCTAACATTTCCTTTAGGTGAAGATTCTAAACACAGCTGACCATCACAGGCTATAGGGTTGTACATAAACACAATGATAGAGGTCAACTTTCCATCATACAGTAACTGAAAAGATTATACATGGTTAATTCAAATGGGCAGGGTGATCAATAACAAGAAACACTTCTACCAAATTTGGTTGAAATTAGCATAGTGGTTTTGGAGGAGATGCCGTTTGAAAAATCCTTCTTTATTTCTATATAAGCCCTAATCCACTCTGGGGCTCTGCCCCAGGGAACCCAAGGGTGTTGATTTTAGTTGAAATAGGTCCAGGGGTTTGAGAGGAGATGTCATTTTAAAATTCTTGACACACAACGGAAAATGCATGCCAGACACCAGGTGATTAAAATACTTACCATGAGCAATTCATGCTCAGATGAGTTAACGAGTTTTAACAACTGCTGTCGAGCCCGCATAGTTTTGAAAATCAACTTGACCTTGACCATCAATTTCAGTGTTTGACTTTGAGCTTTGACCTTGAACTTGAAGCTATCCAAAAACATACTTTCAAAGGGCACATCTACTCATGATGGAGAATAATTGTGCCAATTTATTTCGAAATCCATCCATAAATGTAGGAGTAATTGTCCGGACAAATTCAGACAGACTAACCGTCTAACATACTCACGGACTAAGGGACTAAGGGACTAAGGCACATACACCTACTTGTCATAGTGACAACTATGTCTCGCTCACCGCGAGCAGGCTTGACAATGATGATTGGGGAAACATTGTGTGATATGAAGAAATTGTTTGCAACAAGCAAATTCTTCATTTTCGACAATGTTTGCTGTCCAGAAAGTTGAAAAAATCTAAAATTTCATAAGCTTTAAATTTTGATCTGCAACTCCTTTTAATTTGGACCTGTCTAAACTTTTGTTGTCTGTTATTGGTTTAAGAACTAACTCTAACTCTAATTCATCTTACAAGTGATACATAAGAAAACTATGTGTGAAATTCACTTCTGCATAGTTAGTGAAGAACTTGATAAGAAAATAAACTATCTATTTCATTTTCACAATGTATTTAATAGACATGAAAACATTTATTCATTTTAGAAAAGTGTAGTTTCTTTTGCTGCTAAAAGTACATTGTCTTTGTACTTACAGTAGTTTTTCACTAACCCATGATTACCCACTTGTCCCTTTATCCTATTACTGCACAAGAAAATTTTAGACTGGTCCACATTGAAAGGAGTGGCAGACAACAATTTTCAATTGAACCAATCTTTTAGTTTTCCTTTTTTTTTCATCTTTTGAGGTTGTTAAACATTGTGGATAATGAAGAAAATGCTTGTTACAATGTGCTCTTCCCCAAAAGACAAAAACTAGAGGTGCTTGAGCCCCTGATTAGCTCCACCAGCCTGAACTTACTTATCATAAAGGTATTTTCTGTGAATAATATTTATAAAATGTTCACTTATTACCAAGTATCGACATTAAGCTAGCACACAAAAGCCATATTTTTTGACTGATCGAAATTCTCCAACAGAATCTGACAAAGATTCACCAAAGGATCATTTCTGTAAAATTTGGTTTCATTCACATGCACACACTTACGTACAATGGACACAACACAATGAAAATAAGTTGGTAGGGCTAAAGATTGAATTTTCACCAACTTAATATTGTTGTCTGCAACTTGTTTGAATTTGGACCAGCCCAAACTTTTATCATCTGGTAACGGGTTAAAACATACATACCCTTTGAGCAGTATCTGTTAACTTGATTTGGCTTTCATTGTGAAATCTAAATTGACTCTGAAAATAAATGATAAGTCAATTTTAACTTTATAACTTAAAGTGAGAGCATTAAAAATAAGTTTTTATCTATTAATTCAATAATGTTTTGGAACATAGATTTCACAAGAAGTTTAAGCATACCCTGGTATTACAATTGTCACAAATTTAAACTGCAAATTAATGTTCAATTCCAAAAGCAAATGTAGAGTTTCCATTTGTACTGGCAGTAGTCTAGAACAGCTGTTTTTTTACTGATATTGATTAACTCTTACCAAGCTTATCCCGAAATACTCCTGTTTTAGCAGGAGGTATAGACAAAGATCAGCCTGCACATATATGCTGGCTTAACTTAGTCTACACCTCCTGCTTGTACCTTTTAAGCAGCATTTGTTTGTGAAATTAATTTCAAAAGAAATACATGCCCTCTATAAAGGTTTCCAGTGTTTTCAGTACTTTGATTTAAAGCATTCTTGGAACCCGATTTTTATTCAGCATGACAAGGGTTAAAATAATTTACCTTATAACTAGATCCTAGTTCATAAATAGAAGCAATTTGTTGTGGAGTTAGGGCTTCACTAAACAGATAAAGGGCAGATAACTGTCCACAAAACATGTGATCTGTTTCTCCTTCAGAGCTCCCTCCAATAAAACATTTGTCAAATGGCTGAAATAAAGCAAGTAAAAATTGACCTTGACCTTTAATCATAACAATAGCTTCAGTTAGACTACATTGAAACAAATTGTCTAAAAATCTAGATATAACAGAAGAAATTATCTTAATAAAGCTAAATTTTGACACTTGGACCATTTTAATGAGGGTGACCTTCAACCTTAGACAACCAATTAAACTGACTGTAGAGAATGATTGATTGAATGAATGGGGTTTAACACCATTTTAAAAGTATTTTAGTCATATTACAGCGGCTAGAGGACCTAATAATGGATTCCTGGTATTTCTCAAACCAGCACTACCACTACATGCTTTCCTATCCTCCAGCTGCTATCCATCCATCGGTGAGAGAAAAATGTCGGAAAGGATATGCCACCACCGGGATCTAACCCATGACATCCCAAGTTTGAAGATTCTGAGTCTGATGTGCTTCTAACTGCACTATGATGATGGCTAACTATAGAGAAAAGTATGCCAAATCATCATAACCCATTACCAGACCACCAAATTGAAAGAATTTGCAGACAACAACTAAATTTGATGAAATTTTACAGGTTTTTATCTGTTTGGGCAGAAATTATTGTAGCAAATGAAAGAATTGCTTGTCAAAAGCAATTTCTTCAGTATTAAAAATGTTTTCTAAAACCTCTTTTCCTATTGGGCGGGGCGTCAAAAGGCAGGATTGTGTGGGAATGACGTGAATTACCACCATGACGTTATGGTCTGAACAATTCAAACTTATATATACAAGCACATAAATTACATCCCTGTGCTAAAAGGCTGAAGGTACTTAAAAATTGTATGCCATTTACAAAGTTTTACCAATTACCAGGTCATATTTTTTTAGACCGGTCCAAATTGAAAGGAGTTGTACAAAATAATTCTAAATTGATATATTTGAAAAATATTTGTTTTTTCTGTTAGAAAAATAATGAAAAATTTATAAATGAAAAGGCAATTTCTTTATTTTCCACGTTGTTATCATAAGTTTTTTTTCTTGATGGTGGTAAAAAAGAGAGATTGTTTATGAATGGGCTAAGTACTGGCATATTGACATATACACATATACTACCAATATAGGTACTACCAATTACGACCATTGAAAGCAGGTAGGCTTGACTGAGAGTTATTCTCCGTAACGTTTTCAATCCAAACTTACATCTGATGTGCTCACTAGCCATGACATATCTGTACCAGAGGCCAGCTGTCCATCTACGTAACATCGAATCTCAGAACGACTCCATCTATTGTATACATGGACGATAGAAACCATATACCACTGAAATCAAACCAAATTGGACACGTCATGTACCCTCATTGTGTAAACAAAATAATCTGTAAAATATATTTTAACATTTCTGGTTTTTGATATCTAAAAACACCAGACTATCAATGAATGTTGTTGATACCCCACAAATGCTTCATGTCACAGAGGAAAACATTTTGTCCCTGGAATAAAGCCTTTTTCATCAAGTGCCAAAACTCCAAGACAGTAAATAAACTATAATAAAAATAGAAAACATAAATACTTGAATAATACTGACTGCCCATGTGAAATTTAAATCAACCCAATTTGGCAATTAAAGAGAAAATGAGCGGACCAGACTTTTAAAACAAGAGGGCCGTTGGCCCTGGGGCGCTCACCTGAGATAAAGGCTCTTTTTCTTTCAACAGTCTAATTTCATGTTAAGGTTAGGATTATGAAACAAGTGGGCCACAATTACATATAAAGACTATGAACCTGGGGATCCAAAAGTCTAAATTACAAATTCCAAGGCTTTAGTGCTGATTTGAAAGAAGGAAAAAACTTTTTCCATGGGTTATAATTTCAGAAATAAGAATGAAGTCTGTGAACTGATGCTTCATGCCTATACCCCCCCCCCCCCCCTGGGTCGGCCACTGGTTCAAATTTGCCTAGTGGTTTGGGTGGAGTTGTCATTTAAAAAATCATTCTTTAATTCTATATAAACCCCCCCCCCGGGGGCTCTGCCCCTGGGGACCCGAGGATCATGATTTTAGCTATTTTGAAAGAGGTCAATATACTGATGCTTCATGCAAAATATCAAGGCTCTACGCCTTTTGGGTCAGGAGGAGAAGATTCTTAAAGATTATTTTAAAATTTCACTTTTGTTGCCATAGCAACCAGAGTTTTTAACGGATTTCAATTCTATTAGCTATTTTTGAAGGGTACCACCTAAGGAACATTTTTACCAAATTTGGTTCAAATTGGCCCAGTGGTTTGGGAGGAGATGTCATTTAATAAATCGTTCTTTATTTCTATATAAACACCACCCCCCTGGGGCTCCGCCCCTGGGGACCCGAGGATCATGATTTTAGCTATTTTAAAGAGGTCAATATACTGATGCTTCATGCAAAATATCAAGGCTCTACTCCTTCTGGGTCAGGAGGAGAAGATTTTTAAAGATTATTTTCAAATTTTACTTTTGTTGTCATGGCAACCAGAGTTGTTAACGGATTTCAATTCTATTAGCTATTTTTGAAGGGGACCACCTAAGGAACATTTCTGCCAAATTTGGTTCAAATTGGCCCAGTGGTTTGGGAGGAGATGTCGTTTAAAGAAATTGATGACGGACGACGGACGGACGACGGACAAAAGGAGATCACAATAGCTCACTTGAGCACTACGTGCTCAGGTGAGCTAAAAAGGACCATTACTCCAAGCATGTGCTCATATTTGCTTGATACTTTCAGCACTAGTGTGAAATTTGTATCAAATCAAAGCAGTAATTTAGCAGAAAAAGGGCAGACAAGAAAGAGCTACAACACCCGCTGACTGACCTGCGGGCCAATCAACAGACTGACTGACCCCTATATACCTCCAAACATAGCTTCTTTCAATTTAGAGCCATCCATTTTTTTTTTTTCATTTGGGATTGGTTTAAACATAATCACACATGGCAGTTTGAAAATTCATTAAATGATTAACATTTTTTTACACTAATCTGCATCTATGATTATTGATGATTGATTGATAGAATGGGGTTTAACCCCACTTTTAACAGTATTCCAGTGATATCGCAGCGGCTGGAACCTGCAAACATGGACTCCTGTTGTTTCTTATACCAGTACTACCACTACACCCTTTCAGAGCATCCAGCTGCTCAGCCAAATTTGGTTTACCATTATCCACCCAATGGTGGGAGACCATTGTTGGAAAGGATATTTGCTGTGGCCGTGGATCAAACCAGGGACCCCTTGACTAGAAGTCCTTCATGCTATCACTGGGCTATGGCTGCATCTTTTTGTTGCAAAAGATGTCAAAAATTAAGTCATGTTGTAGTATTTTCTACTCCTTACCTAATTCCCACACAATCCTTTATTTTACCACCATCAAGGAAAGCGTTTTGGAAAACAATATGCACAATGAAGAAATTATTTGTTACAATCAATTTCTTCACTTTTCGCAATGTTTGCTACCAAGAAAGATAGAAATATTTTCAAAAAGAATAGATATATCAACTTGAAGTTATCACCTTGAGTTCAGACCTGTTCCTTTATTGTTGTTGTTGTTGTCTTTTCGCAAAGTTGAATACTTGGTTTTTACTATAAAAACTATTTGAATCAAAATTGATTTCTATCATTCTTGGTTTAGAGGAAATGGGGATTTAAAATGAAACAAAAAATTTTAAACTCTGCAGTTGAAATCAAAAAGATGAAAGAAGCAAATCTTAAAAGTAATCTATTGAAACATTGAGGTTGTTGAAACATGCATTCCTTTTAAGATTCTCATAAACAGCAATTTTCCAGGGAGAAAGTAATTACAGCCCTCCGAGACAAATTCTACCATCATTAACAGGTCTGACTAGGCACTGCAGATTGAAGATTAACTCTCCAGCCCAATTTTACCCCAAACCAGACAAAATTTAACTCGTTACCAATTTTAGACTGGTCCAAATTGAGTTGCAGACGACAATTTAAAGCTTATGAAGCTTTGGAATTTTTTTTAAATTTGGAGTAGAAAACATTGAGGATAATGACGGAATTGCTTGTAACTAGCATTTCTATCATTTTCCGCAATGTTTTCCAAAGCTTTTTTTCATAGGGGCGTCTAAAAGTGTCATTGGGTGGGAATGGGTTAAAGACTTGCAAAGACATGCAATTTTGCCTTTACTCACAATGTTTTGCAACTATTATGGCCCTTATTTTTCAATTTTAAACTTTGTTTTGCCATCCACAACTTATTTCAATTTGAACCAGTCTAAAATTTGGTATTTGGAACGGGTTAACCCATTCCAATACATTCTTAATCTTTTACACTGTTCAAAAAAGCATAAGAAAATATTGTGGAAAATGACGACCACTGTATTATTTCCCCATATTTTTTCTACACAGGAAGACAAATATTTCTAGTTTCAACAACTTAAAGTGGTCATCTGCAACTTTTTTTAAATTTGAACCCGTCTAATATTTTGCAGTCTGGTATTGGGCTAAGTTTTATCACCTGGTAATTCAATAGGCAGACAAATCTAAAGACTACAAACAACATAGTTTGTGTGAAATATGGTACATGTATTTTAACCCATTACAAAATGACAAAATTTTAGACTGGTCCAAATTGAAAGTAGTTGCGGATGACATTTTCAAGTTTCTAGAATTTTAATTTTTTCTTTCTTTTAGGGGTAGAAAACTATGCGGATAATCAAGAAATTGCTTGTTATTAACCCTTGTCATGCTGTATAAATTACCTGGAGGACGGACGTTTTGGCCACGGACGTTTTGGCCAGGACGTTTTGGCCAGGACGTTTTGGCCACCACTATTGGAAAAACGGACGTTTTGGCCAAATTCATTTTATATGTACTTATTATAGTTTTTGAGCATTTTTTTCATCTTTCATAAATGTTTTCTCCTCTCCTATGGATCATAATGGTTGTTTTAATTCTTAGTAAATATATAGATAACCAGCATTTTCCCATTAATCATTCCCATTGAATAACAGTTTCATGATAATTTAGTTTTGACAACCCTAGTACTGGAAACTTTGGAAAACATCAAAGAAAAAGAAGGAAAAGAATGCTTTTCCACCAATTTCTCATCAATTTGGAAATGGCCAATTAATAAGAAGAAAAGAGAATATACAAATGAAACTTTAATTTTCTTAGTCAGATATGAAGATGCAAAGCTATGTTAATAACATTTAAACCTGTACTCAAAATAGCTATCATTAGACAATCCAAGCCTTGACTCTGATGAAGTGAAGCGACATATAAACTCTTCTTTATTGAAAGCTTCTGCTGTGGACATTTCAAAGATTTATTGTTTGATAGTTAGAAAAACATAGATGACAGTTGGAAAATTCTTTCCCAAAAAAACTAATTTTCAGCATTTTCTCCTTTACCTCAATTTTTCTGTGCAATATTGTACTTGTAAATGTCTTTTTTTATCAACAATACAATTTTAGACTGTGACTGTTCTAATTTGAAAATGGTTGCAGACAAAAACATAATTGATGTCAAAATTGGAAAATGTGTATGTTGTATCATGGAAAATATTGAGAGAAGAGATGTTGCTGAATGTTTCCAAATATTAAGACAAAAGAAGAAAAATGCTTAAGAAAAACATTGAATAAAAAAATCAAAAACACAATTTTCAAATAATCATTACATAATACTATTTGTTTTTAGTAAGAAATACTAATAATTTGGCTTAATAGTCTAAAATAAGTACATATAAAATGAATTTGGCCAAAACGTCCGTTTTTCCAATAGTGGTGGCCAAAACGTCCGTGGCCAAAACGTCCTGGCCAAAACGTCCGTGGCCAAAACGTCCTACATTCAAATTACCTTACTGAACTGCTGTCAAATCATGGGGCTGAAAACACTGATAGAACTTGTTGTTCAAAAATCAATATTTCTTTTAGAAGACAACGCCTTAAACAACTCTGATAGGAAAAGTACGAGCAGGAGGTGTAGACTAAGATCAGCCTGCACATAAGTGCAGTCTGATCTTAATCTACACCTCCTGCAAAAACCAGATTATTCCGGGCTCAGCAAGGGTTAACAAATCTTTATTTTCCACAAGGTATTCCAAAGTCTTTAGCTAAGGTAACAAACAAAATGTTGAGGTCTTCTCAGAGTTCAACAAGGTCAAACTGCCACTGCTGGCTTAACCACTAAATCCATTGAATGCCTGTGTAGTTTTTATGTATTTAAGGAAAATTGCAAGTTTTCTGACTGCAAGTTCATCTCCAAGGTATTTTTAGCTCACTTGAGCACATGGTGTTCAAAATGATTCTGATCAGTCTTCAAAGAAGACGAAAATTTCAAATTGTTGAAATTTTCTAAAATATTCATCTCTCTGGGTAGAAAACAATGTAGAAAATGAAGAAATTGCTTGTAACAAGCAATTTCTTCATTTTCCACATTGTTTTTCAAAATTATTTTCTCAAGGGACGTAAAAAGGAGGAAATGTTTGGGAAGGGGTTAACTCCTTGGTTACTTTAACCCTGTTTACTTATAATGATAACCTTTGACAAAGAAAATTCCTTAGCAAAACCTGCTTTGCTGGCTTGCAATACTTTCAGTACTGAGATTTCTTTGGGAGTGTCAAATAGCGGAAATGGTATAATACAAGACCAAAGTTTACCTTTCTGGGTTGAAACTCATACTTCACACAGTGTTGGAACCCTTTACCCTTAATCTTCATTGAGGTAATGACCAGAGAGTTTCCCAGAAAATTGGCAGAGTAACCAACTCCTTTATTGGTATGAAAACTGAAATATAAGACAGCCTCAGTAAGTCAAATAATGGTGTCTATATAACAAGATTAGTAACTATTGACAAGATCTGAAGGCAGGCCAAAGACTGGTAACTTTTGGTGTTTCTTAACAGTTTTTTATGTGTGGAATACACCTGGGCATTTACTCATTCCAACACAACAAAATTTTAGACTGGTCCAAATATTCCGGGTTCAGCATGACAGGGGTTAATATGGATTCATCTTCCTTTAGTGGAAAAAGAAATAGGTTTTGTTGTTCACCCAATTAAAGATATTTTGATCTTACACAAAAAAACAAATGATAATTCCATTTCTGCAATGCAAAAAAAGAAATGAATCATGATTCCTTTCCTCGATAGTTTGAAAAAGCATTTCGTGGCAACCAAATGACAATATCAGTGTATTTGGTCCAGCTGAGATGACATTTGGTAGCTCAAAATGAAGGAAAGCATGGCTAAATGTGCTACAACAGTGAGTATATCATTTTGATAATTTCACTGCTGTTTCAGCTAAGTTATCAACTTATAATCGACTTAGAAATCTCAATAATCCATCAAAAACCATTTACCTAGTCCTGCACAAGAAAATGTAGACTGGTCCAAATTGAAAGAAGTTGCAGACAACAATTTAACCCATTCCCACTCAATGACGGCTTTAGACGCCTCCAAGATAAAAAAGCTTTGGAAAACATTGTGGAAAATGAAGAAATTGCTTGTTACAAGCAATTTCTTCACTTTCCACAATGTTTTCTACCAAGAAAATTGAAAAAATCCCAAATTTCATAAACTTTAAGTTGTTGTCTGCAACTTCTTTCACATTGGACTTTTCTAAAATTTTGCCATCTGGTAATGGGTTAAAGTTTATGAAATTTTAGATTTTTTCAACTTTCCAGGTAGAAAAATGTTTTCTCAGTTGTTTTTCTTGAGGGGCGTCAACAAGCGTTACTGTATGGGAATGGGTTAAGGAATAGCCTCATGTTTATCTGATCATAGATGACTTATTCAACCCCTTCCCACACAAATACGCTTTTTGATGCCCCTCAAGAAAAATGATTAGGAAAACATTGTGGAGAATGAAGAAATTGCTTGATCTAACCCAAAAAGATGAAAAAATCTAAAAGTTCATAAACTTTAAATTGTTGTCTGCAACTCCTTTTAGTTTTGACCAGTCTAAAATTTTGTTTTTTGGGAATGGGTTAAAAACTTCATTATTTCATGCCTACTCATTCAATATTCGTCATGTTCCACCATTGCATTTTTTATCTTTTTGAGGGTGTAGTTTAGGACCACTCATTACATATCATCTTTGGCAGACAAAATGTTGTAAATACAGCTTAAATAAAGCTGTAATTAACCCATTACCACAGGACAAAATTTTAGACTAGTCCAAATTCAAAGAAGTTGCAGACGATAATTTTAAGTTGATGAAATTCTTAAAATCTTTGTCTTTTGGGGTAGAAAACATGGTGGATAATGGAGAAATTGCTTGTAACAAGCTATTTCTTCATTATCCACAATGTTTTCCAAACATTTTATATGGAGGGGCATTTAAAAGCGTCATTGTGTGGGAATGGGTTTAGACATTTTGTATATGGTTTCATGTCTATAATGATGAGAGCTACACATAACCTATTTTTCCCTTTCTTAGACGATAAATTTCTAGTCTGAACTCATTAGAAAACAGCAAAACAGTGTTTGCGTTACTTGAATAAATAAGTATCTTTTGGAAGGAGGGGAAGGAGGGATTTTTTTACAAATTACTTTTCATTTCCATCAATTTTCCAAGAAAAAAAGCTTTGGTAGACATTGTGGAAAATGAAGAAAGTGCTTGTTACAAGCAATTCCTTTCTTTTACACGATGTTTTTTTCCAAATTGTTTATCTTTAGGGGCATTCAAAAGCCTCATTGTGTTGGAATGGGTTAAAGGGTTGATAGACAAGTGATTATATACAAGAGATAGGAATACTAAAGGGTACAAGGAAGATGTATTTTAAGTCTTAATTTGATTTTACAGATAAAACTACCAATTAAATCACCTTCCTATATTCACACTGATTTCATATGATCACTGCAGTATAACAAAAATGTACAATATGATAATTGATATTTCACAGTCAATTGCAATAAAGTTTCATTAGATAGCTTGCATAAAGATTTAATTGTATCACTTTATCAAGGTAACCTCGCTTTATTGAGCAGCAAGTGCAAAAAACATTGTGTTCCCACATCAGCAAATCATAGGGGTGGAAATATAGATTTTCTACACTTGTACCTTGACAGGTAACACATGATTTTTGTACTTGTCCTGAATTAACCCATTACCAGATGGCAAAATTTTAGATTGGTCAAAATTGGAAATAGTTGCAGACAACAATTCAAAGTTAATGACATTTTAGATTTTGTTAAACTATCTGGGTAGAAAACATTGTGTAAAATGAAAAATTGCTTGTTGCAAAATTTTAGATTGGTCAAAATTTGAAATAGTTGCAGAAGACAATTCAAATTTAATGAAATTTTATATCTTTTTAAACTATCTGCATAGAAAACATTGTGTAAAACGAAGAAATTGCTTGTTGCAATTTCTTCATTTTACACAATGTTTTCACAGTTGTTTTTCTTGAGGGGCGTCAAAAATCATCATTGTGTGGGAATGGGTTAAAATGAACTTGTTGCCGAAAAAAGAAGAGACAAATTTCAGAAACATTGAAGTTAATAAAAATGCTGGAACCCAGGATTCCTTCATTAACCACAATGTTTTCTACCCTTCAATATAAACATTATAATATTTCTCCAATTTATGAGTTCTCTTTGAGAATTACTTTCTAACATTCCAAGATATGCCCTGGTGTTTAATTGCCACCCCAACCCCCCTCAGGTGGCCTTGAAAAATCTACTTGTCCACAAGGAGAAAAGCTCATGTGGGACAAGTCAGTAATAGATGTTCCACACCCTTGAGAAAGTACAAGAACCATTCCGTTTGATGATTTATCATCACTACCGTAGCACATGCCCACGTGAGCAACGCCCCCAGAAGACAGTTAGTTGTTACGGGGGATAGTGCAAGAATACAGGACGAAACTACTGAGAGCTACGCCTGGTTCTTTAACGTGCTCGATGAATAGCACCATCACACGGGGCCTCGGTTTAACGTCTCATCTGAAAGACAATTAGTTAGTCAGTTGATATGGTCAGCCCAGGGCTCGAATCCGTGATCTTGAGGTTCTTAACTAACTACCTAATTGTCTTTCGGATGAGACGTTAAACCGAGGCCCCGTGTGACGATGCTTTCAAGAACCATTCAATATTGGACTTCTTTTATATGTATGAAGTAGCTTCACCTGTTTTTGTCCATTTCAAATAATTAGAATTTTGTTCTCCTTAGAACTGTATGTTGGACAAAGGCATCTAGAGAGACTTAACATAGGAATAAAGAATAAAATAACATATAGTTCTGCAAATACTTTTTACAGGCAAAATGAAAGCCACTCTTCTATTCCCCATAAGATTCTTGGAGAGTATAATTTTCCCCTGTAAATGATACTTATTTTCTCTGGCAGATTGTGCCTTTAACAAGCCAGGCATGACAAATATATAGCTTTAATGTAAATTGATACTTGTGCCTTTTTTATACAAATTTGAAAAATTACCACACAATCTAGCATTTTGTTGAGATGAAGAAAAACAAGAGGACCATGATGGTCCTCTATCGCTCCCCTGAGTATGATGGCCAAAGGCTTTATGAGATATTGTACAAAAGGTCAAAGTCCTACACCTAATCCTTTTGGAGAAGAGGATTTTTAAAGATTTTCTCCTTTAATCCTAGGTATAGTGAAGGTCCAACCATATTGAGCTAATTTCAAGAATACGGTAATTCTTTGAAGTACTTAAGTAGAGGGTCAATAGGCATAAATACAAACCAAATATCAAAGCTCAAGGCCTAAGGGTTTAGAAGAAGAACATTTTCTATGATATCCTTCATTACTCCTTTCTTGGATTGCACAAAAAAGCGTGTATTTTCAGAATACAGTAATTCTATAAAGTATTTTAGTAAAAGGTCAATAGGTATTATTACACACTAAATATTAAAGCCCTTGGCCTTATGGTTTGGGAGAAAAAATATTTTAAAGATTTCCTTCTTTATTTCAATGTAAAATCATGGATCACAAAGAAAAGGGCTAATTTTCAGAATACAGTTTATTCTATGAAGTATTTTGGTGGATGGTCAATAGATGATGATTTAGACAAAATATCAAAGCTCTAGGGCTTATAGTTTGGGAGAAGAAGATTTTTTTAAGTTTTCCTTATTATTTACTTGTTAAATCAGGGATCACAAAGAAAAGGGCTACTTTTCAGAATGCAGTAATTCTTTGAAGTATTTTGGTAGAAGGTCAATAGATGACGTTTTGTACCAAATAACAAAGCTCTAGGCCTTATGGTTTAGGAGAAGAAGATTTTATAAGATTTCCTTCTTTATTTATATGTAAAATCAAGGATTGCACAGAAAAGGGCTGATTATCAGAATACTGTTATTCTTTGAAGTATTTTGGTAGAGGGTCAAAAGATGATGATTTATTACAAATATCAAAGCTCTAGGCCTTATGGTTTTGGAGAAGAAGATTTTAAAAGATTTCCTTATTTTAATCTAATTGAAATCAGGAATTGCACAGAAAAGGGCTAATTTTCAGAATACAGTAATTCTTTGAAGTATTTTGGTAGAGGGTCAATAGATGATGATTTACACAAAATATCAAAGCTCTAGGCCTTATGGTTTGGAAGAAGAAGATTTTTTTTAAGTTTTCTTGCTTTATTTCTATGTAATCGGGGATTGCAAAGAAATGGGCTAATTATCAGAATACTGTTATTCTTTGAAGTATTTTGGTAGAGGGTCAATAGATGATGATTTGTACCGAATTTCAAAGCTTTCAGCCTAATGGTTAGGGAGAAGAAGATTTTAAAAGATTTCCTTCTTTATTTATATGTTAAATCAAGGATTGCTCTTAAAAGGGCTAATTATCAGAATACCATAATTCTTTGAAGTATTTTGGTAGAGGGTCAATAGATGAAATAGATAGAAAATGATGTTTAACAAATATCAAAGCTCTAGGCCTTACGTTTAGGAGAAGAATATATTTACAGATTTCCTTCTTTATTTCTTTGTGAAATCAGGAATCTCACAGAAAAGGGCTAATTTTCAGAATGCCATAATTCTTTGGTAGAGCTTATACAGATGATGATTTTAACCAAATATCGAAGCTCTAGGCCTAAATGCTTGGGTGGAATAGATTTTTTAAGTTTTCCTTCTTTATTTCTATGTAAAATCAGGAATTGCACAGAAAAGGGCTAATTTTCAGAATACGGTAATTCTTTGAAGCAGTTTCGTAGAGGGTCAATAGATGATGATTTGTACCATTAATATCAAACTTCTAGGCCTTACGGCTTGGGAGGAGAAGATTTTTTAAGTTTTTTCACTCCGTTGCCATGGCAACCAGAGTTCTTCATGGGTTTCAATAATTTGAAGCATTTTATAAGAGCAAGACCTAGGGATCATTTCTGTGAAGTTTGGTTGAAATTCCATGGTGACTTTAAGAGGAGAAAATTTTTTGTAATTGTGAACGGGTGGACAGCCGGACGCCAGACGATGAACGATCATAATAGCTAGGTGAGCTTATAACTGAAAAACAACATTGAAGACTTAGTTTTTATTTGTTTTTTTTATTTGGGTTTAACACCGCTTTTAACAGTATTTCAGTTATATTTTGGTGGCTGGAACACCTCCCACTGGATTCCAGAAATTTCTCACACCAGACCTACCACCACATCCTTTCCAAGAGTCCAACTGCTCATCCTACTTAGGTATACAATTATCATTGGTGGGAAAAAAAAATCAGAAAGGATATTTATTGCAATTGGGGATTGAACCCTGAACCTCATGAATAAAAGTCTGACACACTACTATGGTCGCAGCTGAGGTGGATGCCTTAAAAACACAAATTATGAAAGGGCAGCAACTCTGAATTGAATATATGGTAATAACTCTGTGATATATCTCTAAACTAATATTTTGTTTGATACAGAACTTCTCCCTGAAGTTATTTTGAGCATTCAACTAAATCTGGAGCAATAGTACAGGAGAGAGTATCATGCTATCACTAGAGCCAAATTTCTTGAATACCATACCCACACAATACCACTCTTTTTTTACAAAATTCATGAATAGAGTTTAGTAAACCAATGTTAAAAATGAAATTTTTTCCAATCATTTCTTTTCATTTTCCACATAGTTTTTAACTCAGAATGACAGAGATATTCAAGGTTCTATCAATCATGGAATTTTATAAGCAACATCTTTAACCCATTCCCATACCATGAGGCTTTTTGACGCCCCTCAATAAAAATAAAAGAGAAAGCATCGTGTAAAATGAATAAATTGTTTGCAACAAGCAATAAGCTCATTTTCCAACTTGTTTTCTACCCAGAAAGTCAAGAAAAATAAAAATTTCATAAACCTAAATTTGTCATCTGCAACTCCTTACAATTTGGATTGGCCTAAAATTTTGCACTCTAGAAAGGGTTAAATGTGGTTTGTTTAGTTTGAATGGGGTTTAACTTCACTTTTAACAATCTTTAAGTAATATTGGAGCAACAGGAGCACCTAACAATGGATTCCTGACATAAATCGTATCACTACCACCATTACGTCCTTTCCTGCCTCCATCTGCTATCCCGCTTAGGTCTACAAATATCCACAAACTGGTGAGAGACAAATGTCAGAAAGGATATGTGCTCCTGCCTTGGATCGAACTCATGACACCACATGGGGTTTAATTTGGACCAGTTTAAAAATTTTGACGTCTGGTGATGAGTTCAATAGTCAAAGACATGAACAATCAAGTGTCGGGATTACCAGTAGAGATATGGTCTTTCTCTTTCCACTGTAACTCCAGTCACGGGATCCAGTCTTAACCAACAGGAAAAAGTCCAGCCACTTTGGTACGGCCAAGTCTTGATTGGTGGAAGAGGTATACACTGAAATAGTATACAAAATAATACAGTGCAATGATAGCTGTTTATCTTGGAAGCATCAAAAAGTGTGATTGTGTGGGAACAATTAAAATCTATCTATCATTGTGGAAGTTAAGGTCTGTTTCAATCAAACATTGTGACATTATGATCTTACCTAGTGTAAGTAAGCGAAAGTAAAAAGATGGAACAAAATCACATTTTTTTTCTATGACGGATTGCCCTAATACAGACAAGTTAGTTGTTCAATACTATCCTGTACACCAGACCACCCTATTACTGTTAACTTAATTAACCTCTGGAGAATCATAACTAATTGGTCTAGCTTTGTTGTACTTTCACTCAGTACGAGACAACTTAGCTTTGGAAAATGCCAATTTAAACCCTAACCAGACGACAAAATTTCAGATTGGTCAAAATAGGAAGGATTGCAGACAATAATTTAGATTTAATAGAATTTGAGTTTTTTTTTCACATTTCTGAGTAAAAAACATTGTGGAAAATGATGAAATTGTTGTTTGTATTACAATGTTTTCTCAAGCTATTTTGTTAAGGGACATAAAATTAGGTTAAAAGACTAGTAAATCTCAATCCAGTGGAAGTATAAATTTACAACATCTAATTGAATTATCAATATTGTGGAAGATGATTTTTTGCTTCTAACCAGTTTCTCATTTTTCCTAAATGAACAGGTAGACTGACTCTGTTGACCTCATTCAAAAAATTTGGAAAATTAATTTACTTAAATCCTTTATTCAAATTAAAAACAATGAATGTCAGTATCTGAAGTTTAATTCTAAAGAAGGTTTGATGGCCGAGTGGTTACAGGTGCTTGACCTGTGATCTGAAGGTAACCAGGTGTGTTCTCGGGCATGACAGTTAACCCATTACCACACATAAAAAAATTAGACTGGTCCAAATTGAAAGGAGTTGCAGACGACATTTAATAGTTTACGAAATCTTAGAATTTTTTAACTGTCTGGGTAGAAAACGTTGTGTAAACGAAGAAATTGCTTGTGACATGCAATTTCTTTATTTTACACAATGTTTTCTCAGTTGTTTTTCTTCAGGGGTGTTCAAAGGCGTCACTGTGGTAATGGGTTAATAGCCAGTTGCAGACTCAACAGATGTAAAATAGGATAGAAGTGGGTTAACCCATTCCCACACAGTGACGCTGTTAAACACCTCTCAATATAAAAGCTTTGGAAAACATTGTGGATAATGAAGAAATTGCTTGTCACAAGCAATTTCTTCATTATCCACAATGTCTTCTACCCTATTAGACAAAGATTTTAAAGATTTCATGAACTTTAAATTTTCGTCTGCAAACTCTTTGAATTTGGACTGATCTAAAATTTTATTGTGTGGGAATGGGTTAGGCCACAGCCTCTCTTTCAGGGACATGAAAACATCAGGATTGTGAGTGTTTGAGAGCCTCTTTATAAGCTCAAAGCTATCATTGCAATCAAACTAAAATAAATTAGTTTAAAGCATAAACTGAAGAAGCCAAAGCCCTAAATGATCTGAGATTGCACAAATTCCATTTGAGGAAAATCTTTCATCCCTATTTTCCCATCATTAGATCTATAAAACAAAGAAGCCACAGACAATTATAGAGTAATAGCAGAAAATTGTTATATCTTAGACATTATTGATGTTGGCTAAAACCATACAATATTGGCGCGATGATTATCTTTTGTCTGCTGCAACAAACACTTTGTTATGTCATCTTAACCCATTTCCACACATAAAGAGCAGTTCAAATTCAAAGTAGTTGAAGATGACAATTTTAAGTTGAGAACATTTTGAGTATCTCTGTCTTGTTCGATAGAAAACAAGTGATTTCTTCATTTTCAACCTTGTTTTTCTTATGTCTTTTCTTGATGGGGCATAAAAAATCGGGGAAGTGTTGGAATGGGTTAACCCATATTTACACAATGCTGCCTTTTGACGCCCTGAAGAAGTATGATCAAGGAAAACTTTCTGTAAAGAGGAAAAATTGATTGTCACAAGCAATTTCTCCTTTTCTCAATGTTTTCTACCCTATTCAACACTTATGTTCCCATTTTAGCAGAGTTTGAATTTGACCAGCCTAAAACCTTGTTCTCTGATAATGGGTTAATCATTCTACACATGCAATAACCTTCAGATTTTTGCTTCATTACCATTTGGACAAGAGATTACCAAAATCCCTTGAAGAATAAAAAAAAATACTTTGTTATGTCATCTTTCAAAGCTCATTTACATATACTATAGCCTTGAGAACATAGCTTAGTTAACTCCCATGCCCTTTACCAGGAAATAAATTTTCATAAAATTGAAAGCAAATGAAAACACTATAATTGTCAGGTTTACGCTTGCCGTGTTCAGGCAAAGATTTGGAATTTGAGGGTCATTTTGACCTACAGCCAGATAAAGCAGTGGGTCATTTTTTAGAATTGTGGGCCAATAAACAACATGTTTCTAAAGGCTTTAGATCCTTAAATACTGAGAAAATATGACAATCATTTGGCACTACACCAAGTAACAAAAGTTGTGACAAAAAATTGCATTTTTCCCTGTAGTGTATGAAACTGAACAAAGTAGTAAACCAGGAAATAGCTATCATATGGTCATAAACTATAGAATGATGTAAAAGTTATAGTGAGCTTTCAAAGGTCAATATTGTTCATACCCGTATAGACAAAATTGACCTTTGATCACTCACATCTATAGGTTGGCCATGTTAAGGACCACTAGCTGATGCACAGTACCAAGTTCCGGGTCTCTAGCAAGCAATTTCTCATTTTTTTCTAATCAATATGGTACTGATGGTTCAATTTACACACACTTTAAATGTCACTTGCATCTTCTATTAGATTGGAATGGCACTAGAATAAGATTTTGTTACATAATAAAGAGTTCAACCATTCCCAGACAAGGACGCTTTCTAATGCCCCTTAAGAAAAAAACTTTAGAAAACATTGTGGAAAATTAAGAAATTGCTTATTACAAGCAATTTCTTTATTTTCCACAATGCTTTCTACCCGAAAAGACAAATTTTACCAAATTCCATCAACTCAAAATTATTGTCTGCAACTTCTTTCACTTTTGACCAGTCCAAAATTTTGTCGTCTGGTATTGGTTACTAGTATACAAATCATACCGATCCTTTTTTCCCAGGAAAGCTGAAGAATTCATCAGGACCTTGTCTCTGAGGCATCTGCTTGAGGACTGATATCAACTTGACAGCATGTCTGGGCTGCAGAAAAAAAGGATCAATTTTGAGACATGACAAATAATCTCTTAATTAGATTTCAATCCTTAACATTACAACTTCTGGTTTTTATTATCCTAAAAAACTATAATTTACAAGTATAGTTGGAATAGAAGAAAATATTGATTAGAATCAATTACTTTGATCCTGGTTGCTGTTGGCTAATAACCCATTCCCACACAATTCTGCGTTTTGAAGCCCCTTCAGAAAAAACTAGAGGCGCTTAAGACGCCTTATTCGCTCCACCGGCCTGAATTTATTTATCATTCCTAAGAAGCTTTCACCATATATAGAAGTTTGCCCCGCCCATTAAAGCAATGTTTTTCATCCAATCAAAATTCTTTGAAGGAATCTGATAAAGGGTCACCCAATGATCATTTCTGTACAATTTGGTTGAAATCCATAAGTTGGGATCTTAAAAGAAGATTTTTAAAGATTTCACCATATATGGAAATTAGCCCCACCCATTAATGCCATGTTTTTCCTTCAATCAAAATTCTTTGAAGGAATCTGATAAAGGGTCACCCAATAAGCATTTCTGTAAAATTTGGAAGAAATCCATCAATTGGGTTCTTAGAAGAAGATTTTTGAAGTTTTCACCATGTATGGAAATAAGCCCCGCCCTTTAAAGCCATGTTTTTCATCTGATCAAAATTCTTTGAAGGAATCTGTTAAGAGGTCACCCGAGGATCATTCTTGTAAAATTTGGTTGAAATCCATCAATTGGACTAGAAATGAGTCACAGACAGATTTCCCCTCTTATGCGCTTGTGACCTTGAACTTGGAATCCAACACGACTTTACTCCTGACACTGTTACTATTCAAGGTGAACAACTGCGCCAAGTTATTTAGTAGTCTGTCGACTGATGTACAAGATATGCTCCAGACAAGAATGGGACACACCAATGCTTGCATACACTCACACACACACACAGAGGGGTAACTTTGTATATCAGTCACCATTTTGTCAAGTTGGAAAAAATTAACCCTCTCCTATGCAATCCAAGGATTTTACTTGCTGTGATTTTATACTTGAGAAAACATTGTCCCACAATCTTTTCTACCATAGTGACATAGGATGGTTTCATTTCAAATTGCATCCAAATTTTATTTTTGTCTGCAACCTTTTTCAAATTGGGACAGTCTAAGATTTCAAAAATCTGGACAGGATTAAACATAGGTTGAAAGGGAACTATTACTAGTTAATTGCTTTTCTAGATTTTCTTATTCTATCAGTAAAGCTTTTTATTTCATTTTATAGTCATCATTAACCTGTCATTAAACCTTGTCTTTTGAGGCCTTGAAAAATATGGTTTTGGAAAACTTTGTGGGGAAAGGAGAAATTGCTTATAATAATCAATTGTTCCTTTCCCTAAAATGTTTTCTACTTTATTTGGATTTAATCTGAAGTGTCGTCTGTAACTTCTTTGAGCTTGGACCAGTCTAAAATTTTGTTCAGTGGTAAAGGGTTAATCAATTACAAGACAACAACATTTTGATTTGCCTTCAAGAACAACATTTAGACTGGTCGGAATTAAAAGAAATCATAGACACCAATTACAAATTAATAGATTATCTAAACTGTAGAATAAAGTGTGGGGAATGAAAGAATAGGTTGTTTAACCCATTCCCACACAAGCCCTCCTTTTTACACCTCTCAAGAGAAAAAATTCGGAAATCATTGTGGATAATGAAGAAATTGCTTGTATCAAGCAATTTCTTCATTATACACAATGTTTTCTATCCAAAATGATGAAAAAATCTAAAATTCCATCCACTTGAAATTGTCGTCTGCAGCTTCTTTGAATTTGGACCAGTCTAAAATTTAACTGTTTTGGAATGGGTGAAAGAATCTTATTCATTTTCCACAATATTTTCAAAAACTTTTCTCTTGAGAGCTGTATAAAACACATGGTTGTAAGGAAATGTCATCAACATAAGACATTTTTTGGTTGATATACAAATTGCAATCCTAATATTTCAATTTAGGGTTGACGAAATTGAGATGAAAAAATTGTCTGAAACAAGTCTTTTGTTCAAATCCCACATTGTTTTCCAAGGCTTTGTTCTAGAGGTGGTGAAAAAAAGAGTGATTGTGTGGGAATGAACAAAACCAAAATTGCAGTGCATTAAATATTGAAAGTTTTAGTAACCATGTACATTGTTGAGAAAATCGTCTATAATAGTCAATTCTGAAACAAAATGTATCAGAATCAAACTACAAGAGGATCAATTTCCTTCACATTTGAAACAGAATCCAATAGCAACGAAGAGAAAATATTAGATCAAAGCAAAAGACATTTTTTTAAAGAACCTAAAATCCCTGTAGCTTTTCTTTGAGATTGCACACTTAACTGATTACCAAATGACAAAATTATAGACAGATCAAAATTGAGAAATTTAGCAGATGACAATTTTCAAGTTAATAAAATTCTGAAACTCTTTGTCTTTTGGTGTAGAAAACATTGTAGATAATGGAAAATTTGCTTGTAACAAGCAATTTCTCCTTTTCCACAATATTTTCCAAAGCTTTTTTCTAAAGGGGTGTAAAAAAGTGGCATTGTATGGGAATGGGTTGATATTCTCATCATATTATTGCAGATAGCTGTCAAACAAAAAAGAGCAATCTCCTGGATTGATTAAAAACCGCTGTAACTACCAAAATACAGTCAACCTTGCCCAAGTAACCACCTCTATTAAGCAACCATTTTCATTCGCTACCAGCATCAAATTCCCTTTCTAAAAATAAAAGATCTTCACAAGTGGATATTTTTGCTAATAAAATCATCAAAACTATAACCTATGTTGGTAGATCTCATAGAATCATTTCAATGAGACTTTTCTAACGTTCCTAAAGTTCCATCAAAAAGGAAAGAGTGGAAGTCCTACAAAAATGTGTATGCAGTTGAACGAATCCCTCATATAAACAAGAGGACCATGATGGTCCTAATTCCATCACCTGAATCATCTGCAGTAAAAAAAATGCAACTCAAACCAATGAATTATAACCAAATTCATGAACCTAAAACTGTGGCTTCTAGAGTGTAAGCGAAGAAATTGTCACTTAGACCCCCTGTTCCCATGTTTTCCAAAATAATCTTCCCATTTTCAATAGGTTTCATCCTTACGACCTGAAAATTATTTTGACCAAGTTTCTGAAGACTGAGCCAAAATTATGGCTTCTAGAGTGTAAACAAAGAAATTACCATTAACCCATTCCGGCAGTGGCGCTTTCGGACACCCCTTAGGAAAAATCATTCAGAAATCATTGTGTAAAATGAAGAAATTACTTATAATAAGCGATTTCTTCATTCTAAACAACGTTTTCCATCCAGAAAATTGAAAAAAATTCTTTATCTTAAACTTTAAATTGTCGTCTGCAACTCCTTTCAAAATGGAAAAGTCTAAAATTTTGCCATCTTGTAATGGGTTACAGCACCTTTCCAGTGTCTCCAATAGAACCTTCCTTTAACCCTTTCCCGTTCTTTGAAATTTTAGACTAGTCCAAATTGAAAGAGGTTGCAGACGACAAAGACAACTGGATGCTATTTGAAATGAACCCATCCTATGTGGTAGAAAATATTGTGGAAAAAGGAGAAATTGCTTGTTACAAGCAATTTCTTCTTTTTCCACAATTTTTTCTCAAGTATAAAATCAAAGGAACGTAAAGTCCCGTATTTGAACGGGAAAGGGTTAATCATAAGTGTACATCCTTATGATGTATCAATTTTCTGACAAAGTTTCATGAAGATTGAGTCAAAACTGTGGCCTCCAGAGTGTAAATTGTTGATGTGCAATATGCACGACAGACGGCGGACATTTAATGATTACAAAAACTCACCATGACCATGTTTTGCTCAAAATTCAAAGGTTTTGCAGACGAAAATTTGAAGAGAATTTAATTTGAAACAAGAGGACCATGATGGTCCTAAATTGCTCCCCTGAGTATGATGGTTCATGGCTTTATGATATAAACAAAATAGCAAAGCCCTCTGTCTAATTATTTTGGAGAAGATGTTTAAGGATTTCTCTTTAATCCTAGGTATATTGATGATCCCACCATGTAGCACCAATTTCCTGAATATGGTAATGCTTTGAAGTAAAGACATCAATACATATCAGGTATAAAAGCTCTAGGCCTATTGGTTTAGGAGAAGAAGGTTTTCAAAGATATCAATATTTATTCCTATCTAAAATTAGGGATTGCACAGAAAAGGGCTAATTTTTTTAAGTAATTTGGTAGAGGGTCAATGGCTGATGATATGTACCAAATATCAAAGTTCTAGGCTTTATGGTTTGGGAGAGGAAGATTTTCAAAGATTTCATTCTTTATTCCTTTGTAAAATCAGGGATTAAACAGAAAAGGGCTAATTTTCAAAGTATGATAATTCTTTGAAGTATTTTGGTAGACGGTCAATATATGATGATATGTACCAAACATCAAAGCTCTAGGCATTATGGTTTGGGAGAAGAAGATTTTTAAAGTTTTCCTTCTTTTATTCTATATAAAATCAGGGATTGCCAAGAAGAGGGCTAATTTTCAGAATACGGTATTTCTTTGAAGTATTTTGGTAGAGGGTCAATAGATGATGATTTGTACTAAATATCAAAGCTCTAGGCCTTATGGTTTGGAAGAAGAAGATTTTCGAAGATTTCCTTATTCATTTCTATGTAAAATCAGGGATCGTCCAGAAAAGGGCTAATTTTCAAAATACGGTAATTCTTTGAAGTATTTTGGTAGAGGGTCAATAGATGATGATTTGTACCAAATATCAAAGCTCTAGGCCTAACCGTTTGGGAGGAGAAGATTTTTTAAGTTTTTTCACTCCGTTGCCATGGCAACCAGAGTTCTTAATGGATTTCAATTCTTTGAAGTATTTTGAAAGAGCATGACCTAAGGATCATTTCTGTGAAGTTTTGTTGAAATTCCATGGTTAGTTTAGGAGGAGAAGATTTTTTTGTAATTGTGAACGGACGGACTGATGGACGGACGGACAGACAAACGGATGGACGGACGACAGACGATGACCGATCACAATAGCTCCCCCTGAGCACTTCGTGCTTAGGTGAGCTAAAAAAGTGTATTATGCAACATTTTTCTTAAACAACCACATTTTACCCATCCCTTCAGTGGTCCTTTAATGCAGGTTTAACTGTATATATGGACACTACAATAAGTTTTGATCCAAGCCAACAATTTTTCTCAGATCTTTTAGGACATAAAGATGTGAGAACAATATCTTTTAGCAGGCCAAGTACAGGAATTTTTGTGAAAACATTCTATTGAAGTGGCTACAGTTGCCTGCCTTTACCTTGTTTTGTCTATCTTTGAATTCATGTCGTATACCCATTGAAAAGTTTTAACAATCAACCCATTCCCAGAAAATGAAACTTTTTCGCGCCCCATCCCCCACAAATAAAACACTTGGGAATGCATTGTGTAAAATGAAGAAATTGCTTATTACAAGCAATTTCTTCATTTTCCTCAACATTTAAATTGTTGTCTGCTGCATATTTCACTTTGGACTAGTCTAAAATTTTCCTGTCTGGTAATGGGTTGAACTAGTTCTAAGCCTTACACTCTCTTAACCCATTCCCACACAGTGATGCTTTTGGACACCCCTCAAAAATAACAATTTGGAAAACATTGTGTAAAATGAAGAAATTGCTTGTAACAAGCAATTTCTTCAATTTACACAATGTTTTCTATCCAAAGAGTTGAAAAATATAAATTTTTATAAAATCTAGAATGTTGTCTGCAACTCACCTCAATTTGGACCAGTCTAAAATTTTGCCGTCTGGTAATGAGTTAATTTGTTTGAATGGGGTTTTACGCCGCTTTCAACAATCTTTCAGTTATATCGCGGCGGCTGAATGCACCTAACACCTCACACCAGTACTACTATTACATCCTTTACTAGCCTCCAGCTGCAGTCCCACATAGGTCTACGATTATCGACCCATGGGTGAGAGACAAATAGTCAGACATGATGAGTGCTGCTGTCGGGGATCGAACCCGGGACCTCTAAATTGACAGTCCGACACGCTACCAACTGCGCTATGACGACGGCTGGTAATGGGTTAAAGTGCTATGCTACTGAGAAAGTTTCTATAATCAATAAGGAGTCTAAGATGTTATCCGACACTGGTGTAATCCCATTTTCCCAATATTCAATCCATAAAAGGTAAAACTGCTAGCAATATAATACCTAATGAATACAGGTGGATAACGAGTTCATAGAACACCTGGTTCTTACAGTTTTCATCCTTCAAGTCTACATGGAAAAGCTTCAATTTAATATGGATCAGTAGAATGGCAATAATTCTCATGAAAATTTCTGTTCCTTTAATATTTATCCATCTCATAATTTGTCTGTTTTAAGTTAAACTCATCAAACCTTTCAGTTAATCCATTATCAGATGGCAAACTTTTAGACTGGTCCAAATTGAAAGGAGTTGTAGAAGAAAATTAAGATTTTATGAAATCATAGAAATGTTCGACATTCTGGGTAAAAAACTTTGTGTAAAATGAAGACATTTCTTGCAACAAGCAATTTCTTCATTTTACTTAATGCTTTCCCAAATGTTTTCTTTATGAGTGTCAAAAAGTGTCATTGTGTGGAAATGGGTTAATCATTACAAAATTATTCTTGTTCAGTTTCCTTCTCTATAGTCACCAGCCGTTTTGAAATGCCTTCAAAATACTTTATGAATTTATGGAATCTGTGTTTTCTTTTTGATGGTGTTGGTTTGTTTTATATTGATAGAATCAATTGTCCGCTGTCTTCCAAACATCAACAATGTGCAATGTTTAATCTCCAACACATTCTTCAATAACGGAGGTCTGTGTATAAACAACAGTTGTTGGCAGTCAACATAGCTCACACTTCTGGGAATTTTTTACAAGAGTTAAACGGTAAGGGTGTCACAGAGACAAAGGTCATTGCCTCATCCCTTGATGAATGCATGTGTGAAATATGAGGACACTAGGATGAAAATCACTACGACAGATAAAGTTAAAAATTTGGGTTAACAATTTCATTCAAAAGGTAAAGGGTCAAGGTCATATGGTCAAGGTCGTTGCTTAAAATGAAAAAATATCTCCTGAAGAAATCATGACTGAGGGTCATATGAGCATCCTTGAGTGAAAAATGACCGAGAAAAAAAGTTAAAATTTTTGGTTATTATTTTTTATAACAAGTCAATTGTCAAGGTAAAAAGCAGGGTTAGCTCTGGCTAAAAAAAAGTTGTCGCCATCACTTTTGCCAAATTAAAAAAGTTGGGGCCAAACGAAAAAAGTTGGGGCCAAATTGAGAAGGTGTTGTTGCCAAAGTCGAACATTTCTTAACTGCACATTTATTTTTTTAACTTATATGTTGTAAAATAAACAATTTACATATTAAAGAGGTTGTAAAAATGGTAATTCATTCGTAATTTAGTCTTGATTGAATGTACCTAAGTTATACACCTACAATGAGTTGACTCATCTTCAATCAGTGCTTTCAGTACTTTGATTAGAAATTCGATGCTTTGATGAGAAAAATAGACAGAAGGAAATAGCAATAAGCCTTATATAATATGCCTGATTTGATGATAGAATAATGTAGACGTCTGTATTTTTAAAAAAAAAATCGGTTTAAGGATGAACATTCTTGGGTACGAATGAACAAAAAAAGAAATAGTTTGTCTGCTTTTAGGACAGTAGAACTCTTGAAATTTCTGACAAATTTTGACAAGCTACCACTGTTACTATCAACAGCTCATCAGAATATCCTTCTTATAACCCATGAATGCTGATTCAGTGTTTAAGCAAAGATTCACGGTAGTGGTGCCAGATTAGAAACTGACTGAAACTGTCAGCAGAACTATACTAAAATATGCACGAATATATCAAATGTAATCATTAAGAAAAGGCAAATTGTGGCCTGTTTGATTAAATTTTTGTTAAAGAGAGCCAATTCATACGTGATAAATGTATTCAATTGTAGCTGGCATCAAAGGTCATCCCTAAAACTAAAGCACACCATCTACACAAAATCAATACGACCCCCCAACCAATTAGGGCATTAATCTGATTTGCTGTCAATCAGAACTGTAATTAAATTTGGCAATGTGTCGGTCTTCCGTCAGACTCGATGACATAATTGACCCGATATACAAGCCTTTGAGCAATTATACACACTTAGCCCTCAGCCTTGATTTCCAGAAATTAGTCAAAGTAAAAGTATGTATTAGAAAAAAAATCATTTTTTATTTTTGGCGCCACAAACTTTCGTGAAATGAAAAAAACTTGCAACAGAATATTATTTTTGTCACATTTGGCAACAATGACGATCGGCAGCGCGAACCCTGAAAAAGGTCATGTGTCATTCTCCCTAAGGATAGCCAAACTCCTGATAATCGCATGTATGAAGTATGAGAACCTAGGATAACAAGAGCTGTCAGAGGACAGCAATGCTTGACTATTCTGAGTACTGGATAGGAACAGCAATTTAATGTCGACACTAGGCATAATATCTAGGTATCAATAGAGATAGCAAGAGCCGTCAGAGGACAGCAATGCTCGACTACTCTGAGTGATGGATAGTAACAGCAATTCATTGTCGACATAAGGCATTATACCTAACAGGGTTCCTGAAATTTTGAAATGTAAATCAGTCCAGGACAATTCCATTCCCCGTGGCAAAAGCAAATAACACCCCCCCCATTTGCAGACAAAAACAAATATCCCCCCCCCTTTCTTTTCACCATTCCCATACATAAAGGCATTCATCATTCATTCATTGGTTGCTTTCTTTGTCAAATTTTCAGATGATAAGTTTAAACTTCAACAATTTGAAGATGTATAAAAACAACTAACAGAACCTACTTTCATTTTGTTTTTGAAAATTCGGCTGTGTATTAATTGCACTTTGACAATGTACAGCAGTCCACTAATTTCAATTTATTGTAAAATTAAAGAGACAAATAATTTACATTGATTCTGATAAGACTTTGAACTGGAAACCCGAAGTTCAGTCAAGCATGAAACATTGGCCAACTGCGGATGGGTACTTGACTTCTGGGCAGATAAACTAATTATCATTTTGGGGCACTTTTGTTAATCCCTTTATCTCTATCAATAAGTCAACTTAGAAGAATTTAATGAAGATTTCAGACAGATTTTAGATGTTTTTTAGCAATTCCAATCAGTCTGGCAATTCAAAATTCAGTCCAGACAAGCTATTTATGGGATTTCAAGAGCCATGTTACCTACATTGTAATACAGATAAAAAATCTTTCAAATAAAATTTTAAGTCAAACAATAATTTCTAAGTCCAAAGAGGGTTAAAACTGCACTATAATAATAATGAATCTTTGTCTAGAAGATGATATGATGGTCATAATAGCATGTGCAAAGTTTCAAAGCAATAGCATAAGTAGACAGAGAGTTATTAAAGATATATGACAGTTGCATGTAAGGTTAAATAAAGAATTTCTAAGACCAAAAAGAGTTAAAATTCCACTAGAATGAATGCCAGAGTAATGAAACTGTGTCTAGAGGCTGATATTATTGTCAGTCAAAACATGTGCAAAGTTTCAACGCGATAGCATTGGTGAAAGAGAGTTATTAAAGATATATGACAGTACTGTTGCATGCAAAGTTAACCAAGAAGGGTAAAAATTCCACTAAAATCAATGTCATAGTAATAAATCTATAATAAGAGGCTTATATTATTGTCACATAAACATATGCAAAGTTCCAAAGCAATAGCATTGTTAAAAAGAGAGTTATGAAAGATATATTACAGTTGCATGCAAGGTTTAACCAAGAATTTCTAAGTCTAAAAGGGTTAAATCTTCACTACAATCAAAGCCCTGAAGGGCCTGAGAGTTGCGGCAACAGACAGACTGTCTGGAATTCATTACTAAACATAAACGGAAGGCTGTTGGCTGTTAACTGATCAAATGAGATTGATCCACTTAGAGGAGACCAATTCAGGTAAATTCTGTGTGTGTACTTCTGTTTATTTAATTCCGTGTTAGTGAGTTCTATTTTTAAAGCCTAGTGTGATTGGATCTTGAATTTAGGTACTATTTTCTTACATATGACTTCATATCACACAGGTTACTTAAAAGAGTCATGGATTATCTGAGGTGAATTTTGTTTTGAAATATGAACATTTTCCCAATATTTATAGACATCAGAGAATATTTCTTCTCGGTGTTGCACAACAAGCTCTGGAAGCAGTTTTTAAAACCCCTTAACAAATTCAAAGGACATAGTTAATTGGGTAGAAAGTAGCTTCTTGAATAAATCTGGTTTCTGTTTCTAATCAGAGGTACTTTCAGTGCTTTGATTATACATATTATTGAACTTCAATTCCCAGCTGAAAATTGAAATGAATACTAAAATAAATAAACCATAATCCATATAATAAAAAGTTTGTACATATCATCTAGGGAAGATATAATTGGGTTTTGGCCGAACATTTTTGAGTACGGATGATGTGATGAAAAAATCTTTTCTCTGCTTCATATGGGTATGTAACTAAAAAATCGCGGGTATCTTCAGAGAAATATGCCTTAATTCGCCTGGACTTCAAATTTGAAAATATTTCAAACGTGTATTTCCTTTCATTGCATCCAACACGAGAAGGTTCGTCGTGTAAATGACAGAAAATCGACATTCCTGTGATTTTATACTTTAGTAAACGTTGTGGAAAAAGAAGAAATTTCTTGTAACAAGCAATTTCTCCTTTTTCCACAATATTTTCTACCACATATAATGGTTTCATTTCAAATTGCACCCAGTTGTCAGTGTCGTCTGCAACCTCTTTCAATTTGGACTAGTCTAAAATTTCCAAAAACTGGAAAGGGTTAACAGGAAGCGCATAAATTACGGTAGACGTCTTGAGAAAACCATGACCTAATTTGGTGTTTCCATCCAAGATATGACATTAATCTCGAAACCAAATAACAACTCGGATTTAAATCAGGAATCAACATTCTCGTTTAGTATCAAGGCAGGATATAAACAAATGTGCGCGCATGCATCGTACCCCAAATAGGTGTTGATAATAATGTGCATTCAGTAGGTTTATGTGGCTGTAAGGTCTGACCCACTTCTTTTGAAACCACAAATAACTCCTCAAAACCAATACGTTATACACTGATGTTAGTATAAATGACAGATTATCGCATTTTATACCTAAAAATACCAAAATAAGTCAATATCGTCTATGGGATTTCCAACGGACCCATTTAATATATACAGAGCAGTACTTCCCGTATCACTCATACGGCTCGTTTCAAGTATCATATGTATTAATGCTCTATTTTGTCGTTGATAATTTGTTTCATCGGAGACAACTAATACGAGATTTATATTGCATTTGCATATTTATTTCCAAGAAATATAAAATGATGTGAAGATCCACACTGTCCTTTCGAGTTTATGGTCTTTTAATCAAAACTTACCATCTAATTATTTGTATGTATCGTGGTTATTTACGTGTAGAATGTAGTTCGCCTGTTCAATCAAAAGTTTCGAAATTACGATAATTTTGTATTGAAGTCTTTCAAAATGATGTCATCTTTTAAAAGAGTGTCCAAAAATTTATAATCTGGCCTGGTAACACAGAATGAGCCTATTTAAGAAACGGCAAGGTCAGGGTGGTTATTTGTCCCGGGCCATCGGAGGAATACATGAGATAGTAAAAGCGTGCGATGGAAATGAGTAGCTTCAAACCTTCGGCAACTCAATAAATGTAATTGTAATGAATCTTTGCCTAGAATATGATATGATGGTCCCAAAAGAATGTGCAAAGTTACAAAGCAATAGCATAAGTAGAAAGAGAGATATTAAAGACATATTTACAGTTGCATGTAAGGTTTAACCAAGAATTTCCAAGTCCGAAAAGGGTTAAAATTCCACTAAATGAATGTCAGAGTAATGAAACCTTGTCTAGAGGGTGATATTATTGTCACAAAAACAATAGCCACCCCCCCCCATTCTTCACATAGTCGAGCTAAAAAAGAATCCTCTAGCACTAGTAAGAAATATACAAATTTTAATTTAGTGAGACATTTGTCCTGGGCCAGCTAAAAATGGTATCCTTAAAATTAGAATCAGTTTGAATTATCATGTCAGGATATCAAATGGTTAGAAATGTCTTTTCTATCCTAGCTGTATATGAAATTTATTTAAGACACAGAAAAGCAATATATCACTTCAGTGCCTAAATTTCATTGAAATCCAAATCTTGCCTATTTGATTTAGAAATTGGTGTTCACAGCATTTATAATGATGGTATGTGTCTGAACTGGTATAGAACTCATTACCATCCCTAATTTTTACTAAATCCTCTCTTTGTTTGTATGGAAGGTAAGAACAGGTTAATCCATTCCCACATAACATAACTTTAATCTGGTCCAAATTGAAAGAAGTTGCAGAGGACAATTTAATGCTGGTGGAATTTTATTTTATCTAGTCTTTTTGGGTAGAAAACTTTGTGGTGAATGAAGAAATTGCTTGTAATGAGCAATTCTTCATTCGCCATAATGTTTTCCAAAGCTTTTTTCTAGAGGGGCATAAAATAGCAGTATCGTGTGGTAATGGCTTAACCTTATGCAAAAGGTTCATGAAATGTGAAAAATGTAGAAACCTTTGTCACAAGCAATATCTGCATATTCCACATCACTTCCTACCAAGGAAGATAGAAATATTTTCAGTTGTAATAACCCATTCTCAAACAATGACACTTTTAACCCATTTCCACTCAGTGACTCTTTTAGACGCCCCCAAGAAAAAAAAACTGTAGAAAACATTGTGGAAAATGAAATTGCTTGTAAAGGTAAAAGGTTGTGATTGGATCGGATGTGAAGGTAAAAGATTTTGATTGGATAGGATGTAAAGGTAAAAGGTTTTGATTGGATTAGATGTGAAGGCAATAGGTTGTGATTGGATTGGATGGAAAGGTAAAAGATTTTGATTGTATTGGATGTAAAGGCAATAGGTTGTGATTGGATCGGATGGAAAGGTAAAAGATTTTGATTGGATCAGATGTAAAGTCAAAAGGTTGTGATTGATCAAATGTTATGGTAAAAGGTTGTGATTTGATTGGATTTAAAGGCATTAGGTTTTGATTGGATAGGATGTAAAGGTAACAGGTTGTGATTGGATAGTATGTAAAGGTAAAAGTTTGTGAATGTTGAGCAGAAAACTAATATTGGCATTAATGCCATCTTTTACTTTGAATAACATGTAATGTCACCTTATTTAATGGGTTTGAGAAAGATTGAACCAAGTTGTGACCACTAGTATAGTTGCAGGAAAATTATCAAATAAGACCATCAATCCGTTAATATGAGTAAAAATGTTATGATATTCAATAGGATTCTTCCTCATGACTATACAAACATTTTCAGCAAGTTTGAGAAAGTTTTAGCTGAAAGTGTGACTTCTGGAGTAGTAACAAGGTAATTATCAAAAAGGCTCCTTTTCCCTTGATATTGATAAGGATGTCACCATATACTGTATGGTTATACAAATATTTCAACCCTTTCCTGTTTTTGAAAATTTTAGACCTGTCCAAATTTAACCCATTCCCACACAATCCCTCCTTTTTACGCCCCTAAAGAAAAAGGCTTTAGAAAACATGGTGGAAAATGAAGAAATTGCTTGTATCAAGCAATTTCTTCATTTTTCACCATGTTTTCTATTCCAAAGAACTAAAAAATTAAAAATTCCATCAACTTTAAATTGTCGTCTGCAGCTTCTTTCAATTTAGACTGGTCTAAAATTCCACTGTGTTGGAATGGGTTAAAGGATTTGCAGACGAAAACTAAAGTGGACTTAATTTGAAAAATATCCAATAAGTAGGGTAGAAAATATTTGTGAAAAAAGAAGAAATTGCTTGTTACAAGCACTTTCTTCCTTTTCTACAATTTTTTCTCAATAATGAAATCACAGGGACGTAAAAACCAGATGAAATTTGGAATGAAACCATCCTATGTGGTAGAAAATATTGTAAGAAATGGAGAAAATGCTTGTTACAAGCAATTTCTTCTGTCTCCTCAATGTTTTCTCAAGTATAAAATCATAGTGATCTAAAATCCCCAATTTGTGCAAGAAATAGTTAACTACAATATATCAGTAATTTACACATAAATCCAATCTGTCTTACCCATGTTCCCTCTGTAGCTTTAAGAAATTTAAACAGTAGTTTCAGCTCAGTGACAGTTATACTGTAAGCAGCAAGAGTTCCCAACATGTCTACCAGTAAATCTGAAATTAATCAACATTCAATTCAGTTGGAAGTAAATGCTCTAATTGGATAAAGCATTGTATATACTGGTACCTTTTGAAACCAAGATGATTGTCAATTCAACTAGAGGCACTTGAGCGCCTGTATCGCCCCACAGGCCTGAATTTACTTATCAACCAATTCGAAATCAATCATGCTTTTTTCATGATTCCCAATAAAAGGTAAGAAAAAAATTATGGAAAATGAAAAATTCCTTAACCCACCTTTTAATGCTCAACTATAAAACGGCTCGGGGAAACATCATGGAAAATGAAGATATTGCTTGTTTCTATCGAGAAGACAACAAGTTTTAAAATTCAATCAACTTGCAGCTTTTTTTCATGATAGCAATAGAGATGTAGTTAAATACATTAGCTGAATATATTACTTCCCTTTCATAAGCATTACAAACTTAGGCCCATTAAGTCCAAAATCTTCAACTTATCATATTCTCTTCAAAAATCTAATTAAAGGTCATCCAAAACTATCCATGTCCATCCATGGAAAATGTAAAGAGATAACCTAGTGATTTTGCTTTATTAAAGCTCTCCTAAAAGCTGTGAATTTTATCTGTTCAAAATTCTCTCCTACCCTAAAAGACAAATATCTTTAAACTTTCTCAATGTTAACCCATTAACAAATGACAACATTTTACACTGGTCCAAATTGAACCAAGTTGCAGAGGACATTTCAAAGTGTGTCAAAATGGGAATATATGTTCTTAGTAAGATAGGAACATTGTGAGAAAAGAGGAAATTGTTTGTTACAAGCAATTTCTCCTTTAAATGCAAAGTATCTCATACATATATTTCTAAGGGCATGAGAAAGGCAGCATTGTGTGGTAATCAGTTATAATTATCAAAAATATTTTCTTTCAATTTACTTCAATCTAGAATTTTGTCATCTGGTTAACCCTTTCCTGTTTTTTGAAATTTTAGACTGCTCAGAATTGAAAGAGGTTGCAGACCACAATGAATATTTGATAAAATTTGAAATGAAACCAACCTATGTGGTAGAAAATATTGTCGAAAAAGGAGAAATTGCTTGTTACAAGCAATTTCTTCTTTTTCCACAATGTTTTCTCAAGTATAAAATTACACCAACGTAAAATCCCGTGTTTGTGCAGGAAAGGGTTAAGGGCAAAAGAATAACTATAAATCTGTCTTTCAAAGCAAATAAGGAAACTTATCATACAAATAATCTCCAGTTTTCAACCGGTCAAAATCTTTTTAGAAAAATCTAATTAAAGGTAATCCAAAAATGATCCATGAACAACCATGTTATATTTAAAAATATCCATTTGATACTGTCTAAGGAGACTACCTTTAGTTGTTTCCCTGTATTCCCTTATGGAAAAAGGCTCCCTTAAGGCTAGATTTTTCATCTGATCAAATTCTTTGAAGGAATCTGATATTTCTTTGAAATATGGTTGAATTCTAACTAGTAGTCTCTGAGGAGAAGAATTTTTAAGAAAAAGTTTACAGACAGACGCACACATTGTCATGACAATAGCCCGTTGGCCAAAGGCCAGTGGAGCTAAAAATTGAAAATGTTCATATGGTTATTAAATCAAAACACTAGCCAGGTCTTAGTATAAAGGTGGTAAAATGCACTTACGCAATTTTCCAAATACATCAATATCAAAAAGATGGGGTTTTTTCCCTACATTCTGACTTCCATCAATTCCAACAATTGCATCAAATTTTCAAAAGCTAGTAACATATTTGCTCTAGTAAAATTGACTATTTCAGGTAAGCATGACTTATGAAACAAAGTAGGGAAAAAAACATTATTTTTTTTCTTTTCTAACTGTTATCAACCTAGTCAAAAACAATTCGAATCTTTGATTAACCAAAGTAAAACTACCTTTTGCTTAGACTAGCAAGCTAGAGGGTTGTCCCAAAAGCTTGCAGACAGCCTAGTAGTTCCATTTTACTTTTTTTATATGACACACTACCTTTCTATCACTCATTCCAACACAATAAAGTTTTAGACCAGTCCAAATTCTAAGGAATTGCAGACAACAATTTTAAGTTGATGAAATCTTTAAAATATTCTGGCTTCTGAGGTAGAAAACATTGTGGATAATGAAGAAATTGCTTGTAACAAGCAATTTCTTCATTATCCACAACATTTTCTAAACCTTTTAAATTAAGGGGCATTTAAAGCTTCATTGTGTGGGAATGGGATAAGAAAATTCATAGATATGTATTTTAAAATATACGACTATTCCCTTGGTAACCTCTTGTAGGTTTTGCTAGGGGGAAAAGTGGGAATTTCAGACTTATGTGAATAACCTTTGGCTTTTCTAATGATTATGAGAAGATTTCCTTACATATGTAAATTAAAGTTCTAAATATAAATTAGTTTATTTCATGGCGATTACTTTGAAAATCAAATTTTGAAGAAGAGCATCCCTAAGAAAGTAAACAAAAATAAGGCAATTGTTTATGCAGAGCAGTAGGTTTTTGCAATTTTTGTTTCGAACTGGAAATAGCAAAGAAATAGGCCATTGATCTTCAAAAGCACTAAACAATTGACAAATCCTGAACAAATGTAAGAGGGTCTGCTATGTATTCTATCTCATTCCCACATAAACCAGCTTTATTTATTTCCCGAATCAGAAAAGCTTTTGAAAACATTGTGGAAAATAAAAATATTGCAATTTCTACCTAGGAAAAAAAAGGGTTTTGAAACTAACAATATGGAATTATTGTCTGAAACTTCTTTCAATTTGGAATAGACAAGAATGTTGTTGTCTGAGCATGGGTGAAGCCTGGAGATTTGATCCACTTTTTTTATTAATTTATCATCTATTGGCCTCGGCTGCTTGTATTTTCTCTTTTATTCACAGTGTTCTGAAAACATCCATACAAACTACCTGCTACAATATCCCCGGCTGTATCTAACAATGTCACCACTCTCAATATAAGACCGACCTCCGTACATGCTTGAAGGTTCCGTCGACTCTTCTTCAACATTGCCATAAAAACACTCCATATTTCTGCCTGCAATCAAATATATCAATAGTTGATTGATTGAATGGGGTTTAACGCCACTTATAACAGTATTTCAGTCATATCACTGCGGATTCCTGATATTTCTCACACCAGTACTACGGCTAAATCCTTTCCTAGCCTCCAGCTGCTATCCCATTTAGGTTTAGGATTATCCATCCATTGGTGAGGGACAAATGTCGGAAAGGATATGTGCCTCCACTGGGGATCTAACCCATGACATCCCATGGTTAAAATTTAGGAGACTGACGTGCTATCAACTGAGCTATGACGGCAACATCTTCAAAAGTACAGTCTAATGAAATTCAAAAAACTGTTACAGCTATCATACACAGTACATTTTGAATATGTAGTAGTACAATCAAGAATCTACCAGAGATAAAAACAACAGTCACAAGCCAACTGTTGTTTTATTGTTGGCAGAAAAAAATGCATATTTAAGCCGTTCTCACATAGTGACACTTTTTGACGCTCACTTAGAAAATTGCTTGAGAAAACATTGTAGAAAATGAAGAAATTGCTTGTTTCAAGCAATTCTTTCATTATCCACAATGTTTCTTCAAGGATATTATTATAAGTTCATCATATTTGAATTGTTGTCTGCAACTTCTTTCGATATGGACAATTCTAAAATTTTGTAGTATGGTAATGGATTAAAGGCGTGAAATCATTTCCAGTGTTGTTGTTGTTGTTGTTGCTGCTGTTGTTGTTGTTTCTTTTAACTACTTTTACATTAAAGGGCTGTTATAAGGTAAAGATCAAATTAAATTTCAAGACTAGTATGAGCAATGTCCTGCATACCAATTATAGTCTTTATCATATTAACCAATTCTCACACAATAAAATTATTTGGGCCCTACCCCTTAACCCATGTACACATGATGACGCTTTTAAATGCCCCTAAATAAAAAAGCTTTGGAAAGCAATTTGGAAAAAGATGAAATTGCTTGTCACAAGCAATTTCCCCATTATCTACAATATTTTCTAACTTGAAAGATGAAACAAGAGCACCGCCTACGCTCTGCTGTTGGGTGCTTGATAGTGGACAAATGCATCTAGAGTTATCCCCCTTGATAGTAAAGGTTGCTCTTTTGACAGTGAACAAGTGTGCCAAGTTTCAAGTGAATGCCTTTTATAAAACCAGAGATATCACAAAATGTCAAAGTTTTCACACGACAATGACGACAATAACAACACATAGGTTATAGCAATACCTCAGGTTGTCTTCGATAACAGCTTAGCTCAAAATCTAAAATTTCATAAACTTTAAATTGTCGTCTGCAACTTCTTTCAAGTTAGACCAGTCTATAATTTTGTCGTCTGGTAATTGTTTCAGAGAAAAGCTTTGGAAAAAATTGTTGACAATGAAGAAATTGCTTTTATAAGCAATTTTTTCATTATCCACAATGTTTTCTACCTCAATTAACAAAATATAAGGTTTCATCAACTAAAATTATCATCTGCAACTTCTTTGAATTTGGAAAAGTCTAAAAAAATTTATCTGTGGTAATGGTATAAAGTAGAATTGACATTATTTATAGCCCAACTAATTCATATCTCAAAGACAGTTCAGATGATGAAAAACATATTGCTCTTGATTCAACAGATCAATCACAATTAAAGTAAGGATTGATAGAGAGAATGAATAAATTACATTTAGCTTTTAATTAATTGAAAAAACTAATGTAACTAATTTACACTAAAACACATCTCAACATATGTCAAGAAAAGTCCTTCAATTGCTCATGCAAATAATACCAAATAACTTTTTGTCACATCTGCATTGATTTAACCCATTCACACTCAGTGACGCTTTTAGACGCCCTCAAGGAAAAAAGCTTTAGAAAACATTGTGGAAAATGAAGAAATTGCTTGTTACAAGCAATTTCTTCATTATCCAAAATATTTTCTACCCCAAAAGTAAAGAAAATCCAAAATTTCAAAGACTTAAAATTTTCGTCTGCAACTTCTTTCAATTTGGGCAAGTCTAAAGTTTTGCTGTCTGGTAATGGGTTAAGACATTCGCTTACAATCCTGATATTTACATGCCCCTAGTGAAAAAAAGTTTGGGTAAACCTTGTGGAAAATGAAGAAAATGCTTGTACAAAGAATTTCATTTTTGTGCACAATGTTTTCCACCTCGAGAGATGAAGTTAAACTTCATCAACTTAAAATTATCATCTACAACTTCTTTCAATTTGAACCAGTCTAATATCTTTCTTCTAGTGATAGGTTTTGAAGCCAGACTGACATATAGAAATAGCCCTTGATTGGTTAAATTTTAGATAGGATAATGGCCATTTTGATAGGAAGGTGGACAGAATGTAATGGTATAACACATTTAAACAATATTTCATTTACAGTCCACACTAGTTATCTCAATTTTTTGAAGGCCATGGTAAAAACCACGAGATAACAGAAGTTTGAGGTAAAAAAATCCACCGCTGAACCAGAAGTTTTTACTGGAAGTCTTGATTTAGGTAAAATCCTTCAACCATCACTATGTCCACTGAAGGTATAACAATAACATGCTGTAATTTCAATTTTTTCACACCTTCGACAAATACAGATGATCAATTTAATCCGAAAAGTGACTGAAGTTTGTTATTGCTACCTCATCAAACTATATTCATTAGTAATATTGTCTGCTAAACAGGTAAATTTCGACACAAAATTGTAATTCAGTTCAACAATAATAACTCGACATAATTGGCATTGCAGGTTTTACTTGTTCCAGATGAACATTCAGTTTTATATGAAATCAAGATCGGAAAAAGTTGGGGCTTGAATATGACCTTGACATATCTGAAAATCCCAGGTTTCTATTAACAAGTGTCAATTGTGGCAGCTGGTGGACCTCACGATGGATTCCTGTCAAATCTTTACACTATGGTGCAGACACAGTTTTTAATCCTTGCCTCTAGATGCTTACCTAACTCAAGCCAACTATGAACCCATTTCACCACTATGACACCCCAAGTAAAAAGCTTAGGAACACATTATGGTAAATGAAGATATTGCTTGTGACATGTGATTTCTTCATTATTTGCAATGTTTGCTACCCCCAAAAGATTTCTTCTTTTTCCACATTATTTTCTACCCTTCTGAATGGTTATTTTTCAGATTAAATCCACTTTAAATGCTTGTCTGCAAAACCTTTGAATAAAAACAGGTCTGACATTTTGCGAAACAGGACAAGGTTAAATTGAAAAGTAAGTTCCAAATAGGTTTGAAAATATTTGGGGAAAAGGACATATTGCTTGAATAAGAAGCAATTTCTTCTTTACCCATCATGATTTCTTAAACTACATATTTTATCAGAACTTCAGAATTCAGCACTGTGAGAAATTGTTTAACCCATTACAATATGACAAAATTTTAGACTGGTCTAAATTGAAAGCTGCAGACAACATTTTAAACTTTATAGATTTTTTTTTTTTTTTTAACTCTCTGGGTAGGAAATATTGTGTAAGTGCAGAATTTGTTTGCAACAAGCAATTTCTTCATTTTACACAATCTTTTCCCAACTGCTTTTCTTAAAGGACACCAAAAAACATCACTGTGAGAGAATGGGTTAAACAGCGAGATTGATCTACATAAACATATGCAGGTCTTACCTGTAAGCTTTCTGAACACTGTTCCACGATATTTAACATATGCAGGACATTTGAGGATTCTTGTATCACAAAGTTAGACTCTATATCAAACTCTCCACCAACCAACTGAAAATAAAATTAAAGTACTGAAAGTACTGTAAGCCAGCAAAGCATGGTTGAATTAAGAAAATCTTTCCCTTGTTGGGTAGAAAACATTATGGACACTGTTACAAGCAATTTCTTCATAATTGTCCACAATTTTTTCCAAAGATTTTTTCTTTAGATACTTAAAAAGCAGAATTGGTTGGGAATGGTTTAAATAGCATGCTTTTGACAGAGCTCTCTACAATTTGATTAGAGTTTGCAATATTCCTGAACACATAGGAACTATTTTTTATGGCTTAGGCATGGATTTGTTGGTTAAGCCTCAAGTGGCAGTTTGCACCTGTTGAATTTTCAGACGACCTCAAAATTTTATCTGTTAAATTAAGCTTTCAAAGCTGTCGCTTTGCTAGCTAAAAATTGAGGTGTATTTAAAAACCTCAATGTTGACTAAATCTTTCAAAGACAAACATTACCATTCAACCTTCTAATTTGTATATACCAATTACAGTGGAATACCTATACCTCAAAGTTCAGGGGAATTACAAGAAAACTTCGACGTAGAGATAGTTCGACATGTAGATAGTCAAAGATTTTCCATGTACGACCAAAAATGGTGGCGAAATACTGTAAGTAAATAAGGCCACAATTGTAGTAGTATGATTATCTAATCGAACGAAAGATATAACAACAATGTATTATCGTAATTTCTTTTATCAATATTCTTATTATTATCACTCGTAGCTAGAGCTTTGTTCTGTTCAATTATAGATTATTCTTCGTGTGGATTGCCTAGTACGACAATTTTCTCTTTCCAGTCAAAATAACCCAAGTATCCACCCTGATTGGTTACCAAGTCCTTCCTTTAGTGCGTCACGTCGGTCAAAGTTGCTAGCCATCCCCTAGGTAGACCAGGTCCTGTATCAAACAAGTCCTGCGTGGTATGGACATAAGATGCCTCTTTTGTTATTGTAAAATTCCATTGTAACATTGGTTCCACTTCACTCAATCTTTCAAATTTTCAGATCGCAGACAAACAATAAAACAAAATTGATCGATATCCAATACTGTAAGGTTCGTCCTATAGAGGAGTGAATACGTGCAAACAATAGTGATGAAATTGATTCGACGTAGGGGTAGTTTACAAGATAAAGAGAAGGACGTATGGAGGTTCAAATACATAGAAGACTCAAGTAAAGAGTAATAAGAGTGTGGACTTTAGAATAACTTCGGCTAAGGGACATTCGAGGTAAAGGTATTTGACTGTAGTTATAAGCACTGTATCTTCGAGCCACGCCCCTAAAGTAGTTGGGAGCATGTCTTAATCATCACTTTGAGGGTTTGCTCCTCGGTCAAGCAAAATATCCTTTCTCACAACTGTCTCCCACCAATGGGTGGATAAGCATAAACCTAGTAGGATTAGCAGAACGAGGCTCTGAAAGGATGTAATAGTAGTACTGATATGTGAAATACCAGGAATCAATGGTTAGATGCTGAAATACTGTTTAAAGTGGCATTAAACCCCCTTCAAATAAACAAAGCACTGTATCTTTGAGTCTTGGAATGACACTAGACTTATTTCTGGTTAAGTTTCTATAAAAGAGACAGACAGATGAACAAATAGGGGGGCTAACAACCAAAAAGCGAGCATTGGATCTATTAATGTTGGGGTCATAAAACATGGGGAAAAAGTCTAAACCCCATTACCCTTTCCCAAACAATTCCACTTTTTGATGGCCCTCAAGGAAAAATCTAGAGAAAACATTGAGGTAAATAAAGAAATTTCTTGTAACAAGTTATTTCTTTTTTTTTTCCAGAATGTTATTCCAGAGAAATAAAAAAGTTTAAAATCTTATCAATTCAAAATTGTCATCTATACCTTCTTTCAATCTGTAGTGTATAATTTTGCTGTTTTGTAATAAGATAACCCATTCCAACACAATGATGCTTTAAGACGCCCCCCCCCCCAAAAAAAAAAACTTAGGAAAACATTGTGGATAATGAAGAAATCGCTTGTTACAAACAATTGCTTCATCACCCATAATATTTACTACCCCAAAAGACAGAGATTTTTTAAACATCATCAATAAAAAAATTGTCATCTGCAACTTCTTTCACCTAGGATCAGTCTTAATTATTGTCCTCTGGTAATAAATTAAATGGGGTTGCTAGTTACTATACAACAACTATGATAGAGTGTTGAGAGTTATTTTCTCCATTGAATTGATAATCAATGCATTGATTCATCATAGTTCATGTTAGTACCTGTATACATCCAATTAATTATCTACTTGTTGTGAACCTGCCATGGACATTAATGTGAAGACTTCCAAAATGATTGTAACAATAAAACCCTATAACTAACTAACTGCCAGATACCAAAATCATTGACTGTTATAGATTAACTCTTTCCTGTTTTCCTGTACCCTAAATAAATTGTGATAACACTCCTGAAATGACTAAAATATTAATGATATTTGTTTGTGTAACATTTATATATGTTTATATGTTTATTTAATCTATTTCAGATTGTTCTGAAATGAGTTTCAATAAACCTGTGAGAATGACATGAAATTAATATTTGTTCACTGGTAAATTACTTAATAAACGATTCAATTTACAAAAAATATTGTTTTTTCCTCATTTTAACGATTAACAGAATCCTGTGCATATCACCATTATACAAGAAGATCGTAACTACATCATATTCAGGCAACTTGTTACAACGTTTCATAAGTAAAAGTCCGATATTGAGTAGATGGTAAATTCATTTTGTAGTCATCATCAGTTAAAATGACAAAAAAAAGAGCTTTGCAGAGCAGGGCATATAAGTCCAAAGGGGCTTGCCAACAAAATGGCAGTACCGCAAAGAATACAGTTGTGACTGGTCTTACAAGAGCAATATGATCCAAGCATCAAGGGAAATATGCACTATTTCAATACTAATTTCAATTCAGGGCAGATAATTCTAGAACTACTAGGGTGATTTCAATTTCAAAGGTCTAGTACACAACAAGACATCATAAAGATACATTGTAGCAAGTTTCAGTTCATTCCCATTGATACAGTAGGAGGAGTTGCGCACACCAGAAATATAGTGATTTTTTTAATTCAAGGGCAGATAATTCAAGAAAGACTAGAATGATTTAAATTTCAAAGGTCTTATGCACAACTAGACAGTAGGAGGAGTTGCGCACACCAGAAATATAGTGATTTTTTAATTCAAGGGCAGATAATTCAAGAAAGACTAGAATGATTTAAATTTCAAAGGTCTTATGCACAACTAGACATCATTATAGCAAGTTTCAGTTCATTCCTATTGATACTGTAGGAGGAGGTGCGCACACAAGTAACTGCTAACAGACAGACAGATGGACAGACGGATATACGACTGGGGCCATAACATAATACAGCCCTTCGTGTGTATAAAAAGATATTTAGATGGAGAGTTAAACAAATCATTGCACTTTAATTAATAAATACGCTGAGATCAGAAGTAAAAGGTCAGTTAGAACAAAATGTCACAATAATATAATCAAGGCATCAGGCAAAAGCGTCAATTTTTATGTGGCCTGCAAATATAAGTTAACCCATTCCCATAATGAAAAAACGTCGGACTGTCTCAAATACAAAAATGTTCAAATCTTCACTGTATACCATATAAGGACAAAAGCCACCACCATAAAAGTCTTGACTTTCAACTAATCAAAATTATGAGAAGGAATCTGACAAAGAGTCATCTGAGAAGATCTTCAAGGGTTTCTATGATATACCATAATTTGAAATAAGCCCCACCAAAAAACCCCAAGTTTTTCATCCAATCCAAATTCTTTGAAGGATACTGTTGATGGATCTCCCTTGGATCATTCCTGTAAAATTTGAATGATATCAATCAAAGGGTTTGAAAGAAAAAAGATTTTCAAAGCTTTCACCATAATTATATTGAAATTAGCCCCGCCCATTTAAGCCATGTTTTTCATAAAAAAAATAACAAAGTTCTTTGAAGGAATGTGATAAAGGATCACCCAAGCAACAGCATAAAATTTTGTCGTCTGATTATGAGTAAACACAAACCCACACATAGAGGGAAATGGTTTAATCCATTCCCAAACAGGAAAACATTGAGTAAAATGAAGAAATTGCTTGCAACAAGCAATTTCTTCATTTTTCTAAGCATTTTCTACCTAAAAAATTTTTTAAAAAATCTATAATTTCATTAACTTTCAATTGTTTTCAACTTCTTTCAATTAAGACCAGGCTTTTTGATTTCGTTGTCTGATAATGGCTCAATATACAGCAGAGAAAATGAATTACGGTGGGGTAAAATCAACCCAAAACCGAGATTATCAATTCGATAATTTCATTGGTCTATCATTAACCCTTGTCATGCTGAACCCTGAATATTCCGGTTTTGGCAGGAGGTGTAGACTAAGATCAGACTGCACTTATGTGCAGGCTGATCTTAGTCTACACCTCCTGCTCGTAGTTTTCCTGCAAGAGTTGTTTATGAGGTTGGTTTCTAAAAGAAATATTGATTTTTTAACAAAAAGTTCTATCAGTGCTTTCAGCCCTTTGATTTGAAGGCATTTCAGTTAGGTAAATTATACAGCATGACAAGGGTTAAAATTATCAAGTGATAACAGTAAATGAGAAAACTACAATATCATTCTAGGCAGCCTTTTTTATTACTCTGTGTTCATTTTCTAATGGAATCCATTCCATACAAAACCCATAAAAAGTATATCAAATGGACATTCAATGTTATTACAACAATCTAGTTGCTTTTCTCATCTTCTGAATTATTCCTTTCCAATTCAATCCCTGATTTTTAAGTCCATGTGATTTTAGACTCAACCAAATTCAAGGACTTCGCAGACGAAAATTTTTCGAATTTATCTGAAAGATATTCATTCAGTAGGATAGAAAATATTGTGGAAAAAGAAAATGCTTGTTACAAGCAATTTCTACTTTTTCCACAATGTTTTTTTTCAAGTTTAAAAAAAACAGGGGTGTAAAAACCAGGGATTGAACAGGAAAGGGATTAAATTTTCATCTGAAAACTGAAAAATTTTGAATTTGGACAGGTCTAAAAATCTTCAAAACAGGAAAGGGTTTATGCACCATACTCTTAGATTTCAGTTGGAAAGTTAGGAAATTTTTTAATTAAAGTTCTAAAACATTAATTTCATTCAAGTTAACACATTATTAGACATCAAGTTTTAGTCTGGTCTAAATTAAAAGTAGTTACAGATGACAATTTAGAGTGTATGAAATTTTAGATTCTATTTTTTTTTTCAACTTTCTGGGTAGAAAATATAGTTGGAAATGAATAAATCACTTGTTGCAATTGTTTTTCTTGAGGGTCATCAAAAAGTGTCATTGTGTTGGAATGGGTTAACAGAAAAGAATAACTGAAGTCTCCAAAAGTTGACTTATTTGAGAGGCATGTGTCTTTTAGCCCATTCCCACACAAGCCCTCCTTTTTACCCCTCTCAAGAAAAAAGCTTTTGAAAACATTAAGGAAAATGAAGAAATTGCTTGTAACAAGCAATTTCTTCATGATCCACAATGTTTTTTATCCTAAAAGACCAAAAAAACATCAAATTCCATCAACTTGAAATTGGCATCTGCAGCTACTTTCAATTTTGACCAGTCTAAAATATTTTGTTGTTTGGTAATAGGTTAAAGGCTCTATGTCTCTTGTAAGGATGAAATTTCTCGGCCTTAAGTTTTTGTTACAGACCCCTTTATATGCCTATTTTAAAAGCTTTGATAAATAGAAAATGAAAATAAATTCAAATTCATTCAGCAATGCTTTTCCAAGCAGGCTTGTCATTTCTTCTGAAAATATTGGTAGAGTTGTCTGTAAACAATTTTAATGATAGATGAAATGGGAATATAAGCTATTTTGAACTCTCTTTTATTTTTATCTTGGTAAAGTTCAATTATTCAATCACTAGGACAAGGATGGAGCTCGGAATATTTGCCCACAGATAAACCATGGACATACCACGGACAAACCATGGACATAGTCACATGACCAGTGGTATGGCTGGGACTTGAACCAAAAATTGCTTCTCTCTGATTGCTTCTCTCCGATTACAAGTGCAACATACTAACCACTTAGCCATGCTGGGCAATTCCGTAGTTGACCAATCACTGGCCTCGCCCACTTACTTCGTTTTGGCCCACAGACTCCAACAGGACATCCCGCTTCGATTTTAAACTGCGTTATTTGCAAAATTTATGGCCAGTAGCATGTAACAAAGAAGAAAAGTGGTTGGTTGGCAAGCTAAATGTCACAACTACAGCTTGAATAAGCTGTAGTTACCACATTTAAGTCGCCAAACCAACAAAAAATTAACAAAAACGGCGGCCAATGTTGGAGTTGAAAGCCCAGGTCCAGGCTAAATAAATGATTTAATTGGTCAGTTGTTTGCTTGATTGACAGCCATTGTTTGTCAGATGCCTGTATTATGTAAAAGATCAATACAATAACAATTTGAATTTGTGTTTTCTATGAAGCATCTTATTTCAGAACACCATAATTAATAATTACAGCTATAGTCATAATCAACAAGAGCTGCCAGCGGACAGCAACGCTCTACCATTCTGAGTGCTGGATAGAAGCAGTCATTCAATGTTGACATTAGGTATAATTCCATAACATGAATGTCAGAATAAAAGTAATTTTTAAATAATGATTCTGAATACATGTCTTCAAGTTTTAAACAATAACCCTAAATAGTAAAAGAGATAAGAAATTTTGCACTTAAATTCCAAGTCGAAAAAGGTTGAAACTCTTTAGAGTATATGAATATTTGCTTAGTTATTTTGATGACAGAGGCATTTGTTTCACATCAATTGCATTAACAGAGATATCAGAAAAGTATGTGAAACTTTAACCGAATGTCAAATTAAAAAATGGGGTTATAATTCCACTAAAAATGAATGGCAGAGTAACAAATCTTTGCCTAGGTGCAATATGATGGTCACCAAAGCATGAGCAAAGGTTCAGAGCAACAGCAACAGGTTAAGAGATATTACAGAGATATGGTAGTTGTACGTAAAACTGAGAAAGAATTTGAAGTCAAAAAGGGTCAAAGCTCCACTAAAATGAATGCCAGAGTCATAGATATCAGCTAGGAGATGATATGATCAAGAGTATAGGTAAAATTTTAGATCAATAGCATTAGTAGAAACAGAGATTTGAGGCTTGCATGTAAAACTGAAAGTCAAAACAAGGGTCATAATTCCACTAAAGTAGAATTTAATGTAACAAATACTAGCCTAGGTAACAAATCCTGCACTAGGGGATGACATGATAGCCATAAAGGCATTTCCAAGGTTGCAGAGCTATAGCAATGGTAGAAACAGAGATAAGAGACTTGAAAATAAAACTTTAACAAAGGCATAACGCCTACACCCGGTTGATTGGAATAGTGTCCCCACCTTTCTTCAAATAGTCATGCAAAACAATTGACACTGCACACGTCTCAATGTTTTGCCCAAATCATTGACTAAAGGGTAATAAAAGCAATGCACAGATACATAGGTCCTTGTTCTGGGCAGTAAATAATGTTATGATTGATATGTAATGTGACTTTTGCAAAACTACTCATAGAATTTGTTTGAAACTTCACGCATATACCCACTGAATATGATTCTTCCTTCTGAGAACAATTGAGGTGATTATAATACGTGATTTTTTCTTTACTCAAGATATTTCAATGCTGCACAAATAAAAGCTACAAAAGGTAAATCCAAAGACCGTTATTGACCCATTCCTACACAATCTTGCTTTTTAACTCTCCTCTTTAAAAAAAGCTTTAGAAAACATTGTGGAAAATGAAGAATTACTTGTCACAAGCAGTTTCTTTGTTATTCACAATGTTGCTATAAACAAAAATTCAAAATTTCATCAACTATTGACTGTCTTCTTTCAATTTTGACCAGTCTACGATTTTGTCGTCTGACAATGGGTTAAGGTGATAGAAGGGAAATCCATTAATAAGACTTTCTGAGAAAATGATTGACATATTAAGGCACCTTTATGTGGGCAATGTGCATCAATTATCCGCTATTTCTGGGCTACTTCATGTCAGTGTCTTGGTTGAGGCTAAATAATCAAATCAGATCTATGTCTATCAAGAGAGTGGGCAGGAATTCTCGGCCAATCATTTATATCCCTTAAAAATCAATTTACCAGACATTCTCACTAAATCCAATCTCGGCAAATATTACATTACTGGGTTATAGCCTTTGCCTTGTAAAGCTTTAAATAATCCGGAGATCAGACGTAGTCAGGGTAACTACCGTAACCCATTATCAGACGGCAAAAACATGGACTGGTCAAAATTCAAAGAAGAACTTGTAGACAACAATTTGAAATTGATAGAATTTTAATTATTTAAATCTTTCTGGGTAGCAAACAATGTGAAAAAAGAAGAAAATGTTTAAAATTGTTTTCTCTACCTTTTATGGGTTGTTTTAGGGGTTAAAAAAGGGGGGGGATTTTGGATGGAATGGGTTAAAAGAGTCTATGATGTAGGCGATTTCAATTCTGTAAGACTTCAGTTAACCCTTTCCTGTTTAATCCCTGGTTTTTATGTCCCTAAGTTTTAATACTTGAGAAAATATTTTGGAAAAAGAAGAAATTGCTTGTAACAAGCAATTTCTTCTTTTTCCACAATATTTTCTAACCTATTGAATAATTATATTTCAAATAAATTGGAGTGTAAATTGTCTGAATTTTGATCAGTCTGAAATTTGCAGAACAGGAAAGGTTTAATCCATTCCTACACAATGTCCCTTTTTAACACCTCTCAATGTAAAAGCTTAGGAAAACATTGTTGAAAATGAAGAAATTGCTTCTCACACGCAATTTCTTCATTTTCCACAATATTTCTACCTTAGAATACAAAGATTTTCAAAATTTCATCAACCTGAAAATGTTGTCTGTAACTCCTTCAAATTTGGACCTGTCTAAAATCTTGTTGTGTGGGAAAGGATTAAGACTATGACTGGTTCAAATTCAAAGAAATTCTTCATTTTTCTCAAAGTCTTTCCAAAGTATGTTTCTTTAGAAGCGTTAAAAGGTGGGATTGTGTGGGAATAGGTTAAACTATCATCCCCTTTCAATGAAAAAAAATAAGTAAGAAATCCATGTTGGTATTTATTTTGGTATTTATTTGTAATAGTTACTTTTCTGTAAATGTTTGCTTCTCTGTTGTCCGACAATTTAAATAAGTAAGAAATCCATGTTGGTATTTATTTTGGTATTTATTTGTAATAGTTACTTTTCTGTAAATGTTTGCTTCTCTGTTGTCCGACAATTTTTTTAAAAAAATTCACTACACCAATTTAAAAAGCTAATTTATCCTATTAACAGACAACAAATTTTTGGCATATCAAAAATATTTTTGGAAGTTGCAAACAACAATTTAAAGTTGTTGAAATTTAAAAAAGTATTTGCCTTTATAGGTAGAAGACATTGTGGACATTGAAGAAAACACATGTTATGCTGGGAGAAATTGGAGCAAAAAAAGCAGTATTGTGTGGAAATGGGTTAAAACTAAATACTGCTACTAATGAACCCATTCCCACACATACCCATTCTTTTATGCCCATCTAGAAAAGAGTTTGAGAAAACAATGTGTAAAATAAAGAAATTGCTTTTTTACAGCAATTTCTTCATTTTCCATGTTGTTTTCTACTCAAAAAGACAGATATTTAACCCTTTCTTTTTTCCCCAAATTTTAGACAATCCAAATTCAAAGGTTTTGCAGACGAAAAATTAAAGTAGATTTAATTTGAAAAATAACCATTATATGGTTGGTAGAAAGTATTGTTAAAAAAGAAGAATTATTACAAGCATTTTCTTCTTTTTCTACACTGTTTTCTCAATTAAAATTCACAGGGGCATAAAACAAGAGGCCCATGAGGGCCTGAGACGCTCTACTGGTTATCAAGTTTTCCGTTAAAGAAATCTGATATTTAAGGAAGTTAATTACTCAAAGAAGAATGCATAAAGAAAAAAAAGGGGGCTTTATCCCCTTTATCATTTTAAGCAACAATCCTCAAGGCCCCTTTTCCCATGTTTCATGACAGATCCACTCCATTTCAAAAAGAAAGTTACCTTATGACCCTACAATCATTCTGTGAATATTTCATCAGAATCTGACAATAATTGTGGACTTAATCACATAAACAGGATTGTTTTGAATGAAAATCAATAAGGCCCCTTTTCCTGTGTTTTCTGATGGATCAATTTCATTTCAAAAGGATCTTTCCTTACAACCCAATCATTGTCCTGTGAAATTAAAAAGACAACTTGATAATGATTGTGATCTTCATCACATACACAAGTATGTTTTGAATGATAATCTGTAAGGCCCCTTTTCCTGTGTTTCAAATGCCACAATTATTCCATGCATCTTTGAAGAGAATCCAATAAAACTGTTGACTTTATTGTGTTAACAAAGATATTAAATTCAAGTTCTCATAGGGCCCCTTTTCCCGTGATATTTTACTGTTGGTTTTATCATTCTATGAAAGTTAAAAGTGAATCCGATGAAATATTGGAAATTCATTATGTTTACTAGAATATTTAAAAAAAAAATCATATGGCCCCTTTTTACATGATACTTGATGGATTGTACCCAGTTCTGAAAAGAACCATCTAAGTATTTGTACAATCATTCTGTGAAATTTTGAAGTGAATCCGGTGAAATCAAGGGACATCATTGTGTTAACCCTTTCTCGTTTTTGGAAATTTTAGACTGGTCCAAATTGAGAAAGGATGCAGACGACAATGAAAACTGGACCCCATTTGAAATGAAACCATCCTATGTGGTAGAAAACATTGTGGAAAATGGAGAAATTGCTTGTTACAAGCAATTTCTTCTTTTTCCACAATGTTATCTCAAGTATAAAATCATAGCAACGTAAAATCCCGTATTTGAACGGGAAAGGGTTAACCAGAATATTTAAGAGAGTTTTTCATAAGGCCCCTTTTTATGTGACCCTTGCTATAGTCAGATCCACTGTCAAAATCAACAATTGGAATGATGGTACAATCAATCTGTTTAATCTGTGGAATTTATTGTGTTAATGAGTTTATAGTGAAATATTCATAGGGCCCCTTTTCTCATGATACTTTACAGAACAAACAAAATTTCAAAAGGAACAATTCTAATGAAGGTAGAATCATTCTTTAAAAGTTAAAGAGAATCAATGAAAACAGTGGACTGAATTGTGTCAAGAATTTTTGAAACTAAATTTTCATAAGGCCCCTTTTTCTGTGAAACTTAACAAATCAGACCCAATGTACAAAGGAACAATCCTAATGATAGTTTGAAAAAAATGATAAAGACTGAGGACTTTATTGTAATAATGATGTTTTGTAATAAAATTTTTATAAGGTCCCTTTTCTTGTGTCACTTAACCAATCAGACCTAATTTACAAAGGAACAATCCAAATGAGGGTACAATCATTCTATTAAAGTTTGAAGAGATTCTGATAAAGACTGAGGGCATTGTTGTGTTTATGAGGATTTGGTAATACTTTTTCATACAGCCCCTTTCCTATGATACTAGACAGATAAGGCCCAATTTGGAAAGAAACAATTTTTATGATGGTACAAACATTCTGTGAAAGTTTGAACAGAATCTGATGAAAACTGCAGACTTTATCTTGGTGTCAAATTTTTAAAATAAAATTTTCATAAGGCTCCTTTTCCTGTGATACTTGAAGGATCAGGTCTCATGTCAGCATCAACAATCGTGATTATTGTATAATGATTCTGTGAAGGTTTGAATAAAATCCAATGAAAGCTCTGGACTTGGTTACAAGGATTATAGATCAAATTCTCTAAAGGCCCCTTTTCCCATGATACTAGACAGATCACGCCTAATTTGAAAAGAAAGAATCCTTAAGATAGAATAATCATTCTGTGAAAGTTTTAACAGAATCTGATGAAAACTGTTGACTTTATTGTGGTACAATGATTTTAAAATTAAATTTCATAATGCTCCTTTTCCTGTGATACTTGACGGATCAGGTCTAATGCAAACATCAACAATCATTATTATTGTACAATTATTCTGTGAATGTTTGAAGAAAATCCAATGAAAGCTCTGGACTTGGTAACAAGGATTTATAAATGAAATTTTCATAAGGCCTCTTTTCCTGTGCTTCTTGACAGTTCAAACCATGTTATGAAAAGAATGATAGTTATGACCTTCCAATCATTCTGTGAAAATTTCAACAAAATCTGATCAAAGCTGTGGGCTTTATTGTGTTAACAGGGTTTTATTAATTGAATTTTCATATAGCCCCTTTTCCCATGTTACTTGATGGATCTGAACCAATTCCAAAGGGAACTCATCTTACAAAAGTATAATTATTCTGTTTGAGTATAAAGACAACCCCATCTCATCTGTGGACTTACAAGCATTAATTAAGATTTTTTTAATTGAATTTTCCTAAGGCCCCTTTTCCTATGTTTCTCAATGGATCAGACCCAATATGAAAGGAACAATCCTTATGATGGTACAATCATTATGTGAAAGTTTGAAGTCAATCAGGTGAAATCTAGGGCCATTACATGTTAACTAAGATTTTTTTTATTAAATTTTCATAGGGCCCCTTTTCCCATGAAACTTGATGGATCAAACCTACTTCCGAAAGGTACAATCCATTTAATGTTATAATCATTCTGGGAATGTTTGAAGAGAATTTGTTGAAAACTATGGACTCTATTGTGTTTACAAGGACTTTTTCAATCCAGTTTTAATCGGGCCCCTTTTTCCCGTAATCCTTGACTGATCATACCAAGTTTTGAAAGGAACAATTCTTATGATGGTACAATCATTCTGTGAAAGTTTGAAGTCAACCAGATGAAAACTGTGGACTCTAGAGTGTTAACAAAGATCTTTGAATTAAATTTTTATAAGGCCCCTTTTCCTATGTTTCTTGAGGAATCATATTCGATTCCAAAAGGTACAATCCTTATGATGGTACAATCATTGTGTGAAAGTTTTAAGAGAATCCGTTGTAGATTGTTGGCTCTAGATTATTAATGAGAATTTTTTATTAAACATTTCATAAGGTCCCTTTTTCCTGTGTTTCTTGAAGGATCATACCAAATTTCAAAAGGAATAATCCGTATGATAGTACAATCATTCTGTCAAAGTTTGAAGGGAATCCGATGAAAACTACAAAGTTTGAAGGATATCCGATGAAAACTATTGACTCCAGAGTGTTAACAAGAATTTTCTAATTAATATTTCATAAGGCCCCTTTTCTCCTGTTTCATTACAGATCAGACCCATTTTTCGAAAGGAACAATCCTTATGATTGTACAATCATTTTGAGAAAGTTTGAAGAGAATCCGAAGAAAACTGTGAACTCTATCGTGTAAACAAGGATTTTTAATGGAGTTTTTAATTGAATTTTCATAAGGCCCCTTTTCCAATGTTTCTTGACGGTCATACCAAATTTCGAAAGGAACGATCCTTATGTTGGTAAAATCATTCTGTGAAAGTTTGTAGAGAATCCAATGAAAACTTTGGACTCTATCGCGTAAACGAGGATTTTTAATGGAATTTTTATTAAGTTTTAATTAGGCCCCTTTTCCCGTGTTTCTTGACGGATCTGACCCAATTTCGAAAGGAACGATCCTTATGATAATACAATCATTCTGTGAAAGTTTGAAGAGAATCTGATGAAAACAGTGGACTCTATCTTGTAAACGAGGATTTTTTAATTAAATTTTCATAAGGCCCCTTTTCCCGTGTTTCTTGACGGATCATACCCATTTTCAAAAGGAACAATCCTTATGATGGTACAATCATTCTGAGAAAGTTTGAAGAGAATCAAATGAAAACTGTGGACTCTATCACGTAAACGAGGATTTTTAATTGAATTTTTAATGAATTTTCATAAGGCCCCTTTTCCCGTGTATCTTGACAGATCATACCAATTTTCGAAAGGAATGAACCTTATATTGGTACAATCATTCAGTGAAAGTTTGAAGAGAATCTGATGAGAAATGTGGACACTATCGCGTAAACGAGGATTTTTTAATTAAATTTCCATAAGGCCCTTTTTCCCGTGTTTCTTAACAGATCATACCCATTTTCGAAAGGAACGATCCTTATGTTGGTACAATCATTCTGTGAAAGTTTGAAGAGAATCTGATGAGAACTGTGGACTCTATCGCGTAAACGAGGATTTTTTAATTAAATTTTCATAAGGCCCCTTTTCCCGTGTTTCTTGACGGATCATACCCATTTTCGAAAGGAACGATCCTTATGATGGTACAATCATTCTAAGAAACTTTGAAAAGAATCCAATGAAAACTGTGGACTTTATCGCGTTAACGAGGATTTTTTAATTAAGTTTTAATTAAATTTTCATAAGGCCCCTTTTCCCGTGTTTCTTGAGGGATCATACCCATTTTCGAAAGGAACGATCCTTATGATAATACAATCATTCTGTGAAAGTTTGAAGAGAATCCGATGAAAACTGTGGACTTTATCGCGTAAACGAAAATTTTTTAATTAAGTTTTAATTAGGCCCCTTTTCCCGTGTTTCTTGACGGATCATACCCATTTTCGTAAGGAACGATCCTTATGATAGTACAATCATTCTGTGAAAGTTTGAAGAGAATCCAATGAAAACTGTGGACTTTATCGCATAAACGAAGATTTTTAATTGAATTTTTAATTAAATTTTAATAAGGCCCCTTTTCCCGTGTTTCTTGACGGATCATACCCATTTTCGAAAGGAACGATCCTTATGATAATACAATCATTCTGTGAAAGTTTGAAGAGAATCCGATGAAAACTGTGGACTTTATCGCGTAAACGAAGATTTTTTAATTAAGTTTTAATTAGGCCCCTTTTCCTGTGTTTCTTGACGGATCTGACCCAATTTTGAAAGGAACGATCCTTATGATGGTACAATCATTCTGTGAAAGTTTGAAGAGAATCCGATGAAAACTGTGGACTTTATCGCGTAAACAAGGAAAAGTTTAACGGACGGACGATGGACGGATGCACGGACCCCGGACGGGAAAAAGCCATCGCTAAAGCTCTAGTGGCCTTCGGCCAGTAGAGCTAAAGACAGGGATTGAACAGAAAAGGGTTAAACTTCCATCAAACTTTTTTTCTCTTTTAGTAATGGATTAAAGTATGTCTACTTACAATCATTTTGTGCTTCAGGTAAAAATATCCGTGATAGAAATCAGGATTCAGTATTGATGCAGATCTGTTGAGAAACTTTCAATTGTGAATTTAAATGTATCTAAGAAAGATGATCCCGGAAAAGTATGTAAATTAATCAATATTCAATAGTCAGAGAGGTTCCTTAGAGACCTGTAATTTCATGCACTGCAAGCAAACATCACGATTCCTATAAATTGAACTTGTCAAATGTCTCTCAATGTCAGTCATCCTAACTACTTTAATCTATTCCCTAACAATCCCTCAAGACTTAGCAAATCATTGTGGAAAAAGAAGAAATTGCTTGTAACAAGCAATTTCTTCAATTCTCACAATGTTTTCTACATAGAAAGACAAAGATTTTTCAAATTTCATCAGAATAGTTGTCTGCAATTTCTTCAAATTTGGACCAATGTTGTTGTCTTGTAATGGGTATATGACACCTTAAAGCTCTTGCACAGATATGAAAGAAAAAAATTTCTGCTCTCATTTTTCAATTTTCTAACTATAGTGATTTCAGACATTTGAAATAAGGTGATTTAGCTGATTTTGTGATGAAAATGACTGTTTATAACTTTAATATAACAAATGAATATTAGCAAATATAGAAGCAAAATAAGTCAGCAAACTAAAACCCAAATGATACCAAATATCTAGGAATTGCCAGATCTATCAATTGCACAGAAGATCACCTTATTTATGGTTTCCATGACATAGCAATTACATCTTTATCAACATCACATCATCCCAAGACTAACTACCTCACCCAATAAAGTTATATGTTTCAAAATAGGGCACAGGGAATATATTATCATGTTAACCCTTTCCTGTTCAAATACGGGATTTTACGTTCCTGTGATTTCATACTTGAGAAAAACTTGTGGAAAAAGAAGAAATTGCTTGAAACAAGCAATTTCTCCTTTTTCCACAATATTTTCTACCACATATGATGGTTTCATTTCAAATGGCATCTGTTTGTCATTGTCGTCTGCAACCTCTTTCAAATTGGACTAGTCTAAAATTTCCAAAAACGGGAAAGGGTTTAATTAAATTTATGGTGAATCTAGTAGATTTAACATGAAGAAAGAATGTTTATCGTAAAAAAGACATTAAAAATGTTGAAAAAGCAGATAATTTTCCTTTTTCAATTTCTAATGAAAATCTCTTTAAAGGGAGGTATCAATGTTTCTGAAACCTTGATAAAAATTTGCCGATTGTCTAAAAATTATACGCTCAAACAGACACATGAAGCATTCCCACACAGTGACGCTTTTGAACGCCCTTCAAGAAAAAACATCAGGAAAACATTGTGTAAAATGAAAAAATTGTTTGAAACAAGCATCGGGAAAACATTGTGTAAAATGAAAAAATTGCTTGTAACAAGCAATTTCTTCATTTTACACAATGTTTTCGACCAAAAAAGGTGAAAAAATCTGAAATTCAATAAACTTTAAATTGTCGTCTGCAACTCTTTTTAGTTTGGACTAGTCTTAAATTTTGTTGGTTTGGAATGGGTATTGCTTAAATTTGAGTCAGATATTGTCTCCAAGGTAATCTGATAGGCTTAAAGTGGCTTTATTGGGTTATACGTAGGAAAGGTTCGGTGGAATTTCAGGCTATTTTTAGATATAGAATTTGCTTGTTGACAGCGCATGACCTCAATTGCATATGACCACAAGTCAACAAATGGTAACAAATTCACAAGTGAAACAACCAATGTCCTAAATCATGTCACACCAAATTGTGATTTGTACTCTTACAGGAGTTTTGGGCTCATCTTTACCGTATTGAAGACTGGCTAGTTTGAGCCAATTCAAACTGAATGCAGGATTCAAACAGTTACACACACCATTGGAATTACCCAATATTCTTTGCAGCAGTCTCAGCTTAATCTAACTAGAGGCGCTTGAGCGCCTGTATCCCTTCACAGACATGAATGCACTGATTGAACAAAATTTTCATGAATCCAATATAAAGTGATATAAAGAAAATAAATCTAAGTCACAGAAATCTTTGAAATAGCTCTAGAGGAGTATTTCAACTTTTGCATTGTTTTACAAAGTCAAATTAAGTTATTTATAATTCATTCACTGGGAAGATGAAAAGGTATTAACAACATTCAAAAACTTTCATTGTATACCATATATGGACATAAGATTTTCAACCAAGCAAAATCATATGAAGGAATACGACAAACAGTCATCTGAGGATCATTCCTGTGAAATTTGGTTAAAGCCATAAAAAGTCCATTTTCAGTATATACCATATATGAAAATAAGCCCTGCCCATTTATGCCGTATTTTTCTTACAATCAAAATTCTTTTTTGATAATCTGATAATCTGATAAAAAGGGTCACGAAACTATCAATTTGGTAAAAATTTGGTTAAAATCCATCCTGATTTCCAAGACAAAGAATGTCAAAGCTTTTAACAAATATGGAAATTAGCCCCGCAAATTAAAGCCATGTTTTTCATCCGATCAAAATTCTCTGAAGGAATCTAATTAAGGGTCACCCAATGATTATTTCTGTGAAATTTGGTTGAAATCTGTTCAGTACTACCTGAGGAGAAGATTTTCAAAGGAGAACTTTACAGACGGACGGTCAACCCGACGGAAGCAAGCACACACGATGGACACCTTGCCATGATAATAGCTCTATGGCTTTCAGCTATTAGGGAAATACCATGGTTTATTCTGATAAATGACCTCTGATTTTCGCAATGCTACTTTTTAGAAGTAGTATATGAGAGGGAATAACAATAATCAAAATCTGTGACATGAAAAACACATTGATAACAATCTCAAGCAATGAAAGTACTGATGATGGATGTCCGTGTTGGCATAGTAGAGTCATATGCTAGTTTTTGTGTACAATATGGCAATTTTTAAAAAGAAAATCTTTTTTAAGCATAACCTCTCGCCGAGCCTGGTTTTTTTAATAGGTACATGTTTTACAGGAAGGACCTATTCTAGAGTCCTGAACAGGATGACAAATTCGGAAGAAAAAAAGTCATTGTCTCGCATGTCATTTGTTTTCACGAATGGAAATTTAAGAAATTTGCCTGTAAAGTTGGCTGAACAGCTACACATGTAATGACCCAAAATTATTGTTGCAGTTGTATATGTTACTGGTGTGAAAATGACAGATAGCCAAGGTTGGCAGCACCTACCAACTGCGGTTTTACTGAAATACTACTGAAAGTCATGTGGGTGATTGGTAGGTGTTCCATAAAGAGGAGTCTACACATTCTACAAATTATATAGAATTATATTGAACACTTGTATTGCTCCATTTTCAAATGAACAGTTGTTTGGGGGAGACAGGTTTTAAACAAGAGGGCTGTGTGCCCTGGGGCACTCACCTAAGATAAAGGCTCTTTTTCTTTCAACAGTCTAATTTCATGTTAAGTTTAGGATTATGATACAAGTGGGCCACACTTACATATAAAGACTAAGTACCTTGGGATCCAAAAGTTTAAATTACAAATTCCAAGAGGATTATGATACAAGTGGGCCACACTTACATATAAAGACTATGTACCTGGGGATCCAAAAGTTTCTATTACAAATTCAAAGACTTTAGGGAAAATTTGGAAGGAGTAAAAAGCTTTTTCCTCCCTCTAGGTCCATGGTTATAAATTTACAAATAAGGAAGAAGTCTGTGAGCTGACGTTTCATGCCTTTAAACACACCCCCCCGGCTTTACCCCTGGGGACCAAAGGATCATGATTTTAGCTATGTTGTAAGAGATCAATACAGGAGATCTGGGTCAGGACCAGAGTTTCAACGGATTTCAATTCCTTTAGCAATTTTCAAGACCACCTAAGGAACATTTCTGCCAAATTTGGTTCAAATTGGCCCAGTGGTTTTGGAGGAGATGTAATTTACAAATCATTCTTTATTTCTATATAAACCCCACCCCCTTGGGGCTTCACCCCTTGGGACCCGAGGATCATGATTTTAGCTATTTTGAAAGAGGTCAATATACTGATGTTTCATGCAAAATATCAAGGCACTACGCCTTCTGGGTCAGGAGGAGAAGATTTTTAAAGATTATTTTAAACAGGGGTGTGGAATTCCCATGCCCGACTTGTCTGACACGGGCTTTTCTACCTGCAGACAAGTACAAATCCTGGAATGGTATTTTACATATAGAAGATATGAATTAGTGTTATACTTGTTCCTAAGGAAAGAAAACATTGTTTTTAGAGAATAAATTGCTGAGTTGCAGCGTTTTCTTCTTTAATTCATCTATTCTCTTTTTTGCAGACAAGTTCATTTTGACCCCAGACAAGGAGAAAATCAAGTTTTTATTTGTCCAGGGACAAGTGGAGAAAATCCGTATTTCCACACCCCTGTTTCAAAATTTCACTTTTGTTGCCATGGCAACCAGTTTTTAACATATTTCAATTCTTTTAGCTATTTTTAAAGGGGACCACCTGAGGAAGATCTATGCCAAATATGGTTCAAATTGGCCCAGTGGTTTGGTAGGAGATGTCGTTTAAAGAAATTGTTGATGGACAACGTACAGCGGACAGACGATGGACAAAAGGTGATCACAATAGCTCACTTGAGCACATCGTGCTCAGGTGAGCTAAAAACAATAAATCGAACCTAACTGGGCTGAGGTGAGCTAAAAACATTAAATCGAACCTAACTGGGCACTATCAAACCTAACTGGGCACTACTTCTCTTCTAACATAGTGACATCCTACTGGATTTTACAAACTGGGTAACACTGATGGACCATCAAAAATGACCTGTAGCTGAAAACTAAAACACCTATAGGTACAGGATTGGATAGAACATTTCTCACACAGTTTTCTCAGCACAAAAAAGAAAACAGAACTTCAAGATCCTTAAAAGAACTGATAGTATATGAATTTTCTTGTTTGAATTGGATAGTTCATGTAAATATGTGTAACATAATTGGTTACATTTGTAAAAGAAAGCCAAGGATTAAATATGCCATTTATAAAGATGTGAGTTGATATTTATCCATTATTATTGGCATGACCCATGTTTATTTAATCAATATTTCAGCCTCAAGCACTCCAGGGAACTATTCTTGGTCTATTCTAGTAATGCATCTATCATTTACCACTATTAATCAACGCTTGAATTAATATCATAGTCAAATACTATATAATGGTTTGTTCGTTTTTATTCTGACAACGATTAGTGAAGATTTTGGAACCAATGAGAAAGTGTCCTCATGGTTGAACCCATTCCAACACAATACATCGTACCACCATTTCAGGCTCTTAAACAAAAATGTTTAGGAAAACAATGTGGAAACTGAAGAAATTGCTTGTTACAACAAATTTCTTCATTATCCACAATGATTTCTACTCACATATAGAATTCTAAAAGTTCATAAACTTGGTATCGACGTCTGCAAATTCTTTGAATTTGGACCAGTCTTAAATTTTGTTAGTGGGAATGGCTTAATGAAAAGGGGGACACTTTACAAAAGTAATGGATCATGGTGGGTAGGGGGTTTGGAGGGGGAGAAAAGAGGGGAAGAAACGGTGGAAGAAAGGGACTGTGTCCCTATAATCTAAAAGAAAATGCAGGCATTTATCATTTTTTGGTGAACAATGAAAAGTTGTTTATTCTAGGGCACCAGATTGTAAGTTTCAAACAAAAGGGGGGGGAGAAATAAGGGGAAGAAAGGCACTGTGTCCAAGTAATCTTAAAAAAATTACAGGCCTTTATCATTTTTAGGTGAACAATGGTTTGCTGTTTTTTCTAGGGCACCGGACATGGCCCAATATTTCTCATCATGAGCAATGGGTGGATCTTTGTTTAACTGTCACTGTTAATAAACTTTAAATTGTCACCTTCATCTTCTTTAAATTTGGACCAGTCTTAAATATTGTTGCTTTGTAATGGGTTAAGTGTCTTGCCAATGAGCACACGCTGGTGATCCTGTGACCTTTATTCTGCAGGATGAGAGTTGAGATTGCTGTATTTGTAGCATTCATGTAGTTGAAGTAATTCTTAGCCTTAAATTCTTCTTCAAATTTGGTTTTTGTTTGTTTGAATGGGGTTTTACGCCGCTTTCAACAATCTTTCAGTTATATTGCGGCGGCTGGAGCACCTAACAATGGAATCCTGGTATTTCTCTAACCAGTACTACCATTACACCCTTTCCTAGCCTCCAGCTGCTATCCCACATAGGTCTACGATTATCGACCCATTGGTGAGAGACAAATAGTCGGAAAAGATGAGTGCCGCCGTTGGGGATCGAACCCAGGACCTCTTGATCGACAGTCCGACGCACTACTAACTGCGCTATGACGGCGGCAAAGTTGGTAACACTGTAATAAACTACCTGCTCAATTTGAACCCATCATATTAAATAAATATTGATAGTAAAAGTAATTTTTGTCTAAGAAATTTCCAAGAGTCAAAAGGGGAATTCTGATCCCTCCAATTTTAAGTGGTGCATCTTATTTACTAAGCATAATAGATAACTTCATAAATATATTTTATAAGAGTTCTATTAAAAAGTTGATAAATACAAACAAGAAATCAAGATAATTGTAAATAAATGTGCTCTATTTGTTTGTTTTTTTTACCCTTATATCCTTAGAATGTCATGGTTTAACCCTTTCCCATTTTTAAAATTTTAGACTGAGCCAAATTGAAAGAGGTTGGAGACGACAATGAAAATTGGATGCAATTTTAAATTTAACCATCCTAAGTGGTAGAAAATATTGTGGTAAAAGAAGAAATTGCTTGTTACAAGCAATTTCTTCTTTTTACAAAATGTTTTCTCAAGTATAAAATCACAGCCACGTAAAATCCAGGGTTTGTACAGGAAAGAGTAAAGGAGTTGGTGAATGACTCCTCCATTTCAAAGGCTAGCACAAGCACTGTCATTGTGGAAAATGAAGACATTACTTGATTTATTTCCCACCATGTTTTCACCCCAAAAAGAAAAGAATTTTAAAACTCAATCAACTTCAAATTATTCTTCTGCAACTTCTTTAAATTTGTGACCAGTCTAAAATTTTGTGTTTTGGTAATGGGTTAAACAGATTTTAAAATGAATGAGAATGTTGGCTTATAGAATCGTTAAATAGTGTTAACCCATTCCCATTCAGCGACGCCTTTAGACGCCCCTAAGGAAAAAAGCTTTGGAAAACAATGTGGAAAGTGAAGAAATTGCTTCTTACAAGGAATTTCTTCATTTTCCACAATGTTTTCTACCTAGAAAGTTGAAAAAAATCCAAAATTTCATTAACTTAAAATTGTCGTCTGCAATTTCTTTCAATTTTGGCCAGTCTAAAACTTTGCCGTCTGGAAATGGGTTAAAGTATCTCTTGAACAGATTTTCATGAAAATTTGATACAGGTAAATCATCTGCTTTTCCAATAATTATTCATGTCGCCTAGATTCACTTCAAATTCAATTTAATTTTATTCATTCTGAGTGCCCTACTTTTAAAATCACAATTAATAGGGCGAGGTTGTTTGTCTTTGGGTGATATGGATAACGAGTGTATTGCTAGCCGAAGCTAATGACGTAATTGATACGTCATGGAAAGAACAAATAAGGCATGTTTGATGCAGTCGACAGAAACCGTATTTAGCCAATGAATTCCAGTTCTATTCGAGTTGTACTTCGCTTACTTTTTTTGATGTGTTGTAACGCCTATTTTTTTTTATTCTTTTATTTGTTTTATCAAAGATATGAACTGTCATGTTCATTGCAAAGTCAGCTTCATCACTTTCTTACAAATGTCTGAAAGCATTACAGTTAGAAATTTGAAAATTGAGAGTCAAAACTGTTCTTTATTATCTGTGCAAGAGACACTTTAATGAATCACTCACAGCCCAAACACTTCTAATGAGTACCCACAACATAGGGTTTGGGGATGAATGAAACACAATTAAAATCAAATAATCTGTTTTTCGTATCTCTGGTGTATAAACTAGAAAAAAAAGGCCTCACAGTACATGAGCATGAAGTATTGAATACAAAATTTCTGTTCCTTCCTTCCTTATTTCTTTTTAACCCAATATCAGATGGCAACATTTAAGACTGGCTGAAATTGAAAGGAGTTGCAGAGGACAATTTAAAGTCTATGAAATTTTAGATTTTTAAACTCTCTTGGTAGAAAACATTGTGTAAAATGAAGAAATTGCAACATGTATAAACGTAAAGTTAGTAAGATATACTAGAGCGAATTCAGCACACTTCAAGACAATGAAACCCACTTCAAACCAACAGAATTAGACTGGTCCAATGGCATCATTTTAAGTTTGATAAAATTTTAAAGTCTTTGTCTCTCTGGGAAGCAAACACAGTGTGAAAAAAAGGAATTGCTTGTTACAAGCAATTTCTTCTTTTCCTCAATGTTTTTCTTAATCTTTTTTTTCAAATAGCAGGATTGTAAGGTATTGTAAGGGAATGAGTTAAAATCAACAATTGGTTCCTGTTTTATCAATGAAAATGAATAGAATAAGCAATGCTGAAATAATATAAATGGAGTATGCCAGTGCTGGAAATATTTTTGCTCATAATTAAACACATTCCCTCACAATTCCTCTTTTTCAAACCCCTCAAGAAAAAGCCTTAGAAAACATTGTGGAAAATGAAGAAATTTCTTGTCTCAAGCAATATCTTTATTATCCACATTTTTTTCAATCCAAAATGAAGAAAAAAAAATCCATCAAGTTGAAATTGTCATCTGCAGCTTCTTTCATTTTGGACCAGTCTAAAATTTTGGTGTGTGGGAATATGTTAAACAAGAGGTTTAACCCATTCCCACACAGCTAAATTTTAGACTGGACCAAATTAAAAGAAGCTGCAGACAACAATTTCAAGTTGATGAATTTTTGAATTTTTTCGTCCTTTTGGGTAGAAATCATTCTGGATAATGAAGAAATTGCTTGTCACAAGCAATTTATACATTATCCACAATGTCTTCCAAAGCTTTTTTTCTAAGGGGCGTCTAAAAGCGTCATTGAGAGGGAATGGGTTAAGGGGACATGTATCACTCCACTGCCCTTAAAATCTCTACCAATGAAAAACTTTGCTCAAATATAAAAACAAAATTTATTGATGCATGAAAAGAAGATTGTCAGTACAGATCTGCTCCAGCCCTGCCACATCACTCTCTTTGGGTAAATTAAAATTTCATGAACAATGTTTGAGAAGGGTCACCTAGAAATATTCCTATAATGTTTGGTCTAAATGACAAAAACTTTAGTAGATGTTGTTTAAAGAATTCAAAGTGAAAAATTCACATGCCTATTTTGATTGGCAAATATAAGTTTCATGGCAATTCTTCTGTTTGGTCTTAATTGTCCAATCGTGGCTGTCAATCAAGGAATGAACCAACCAATCAAAACAAATATTCAGCCAATGCCTGAGCTTTCAACTTCGACATTTAATGCCATTTTTTAAACCTTTTTGTTGGTTTGGCGACTTAAACGTTGTAAATACAACTTATTCAAGCTATAGTTATAAAGTTTAGGTCACCAACTAACCATTTTAGTTCTTTGTTACATGCTACTGGCAATAAATTTTGCAAACTAATGCAATTAAGAATCGAAGTGGAACTTCCTGTTGGAGTTGATGAGCGGGGCCTAAGGAGTAAGTGGGCTGGGCCAGCAATTGGTCAATTGGTCCAATCATTTAGGACGGGGTAATCTTTAGAAAAGGTTTATTGACAGAAAGCAGATACATTGCATGAGACAAAACAAAGAGCAATACCTTCATTAACCCATTCACACACAATCCAACTTTTTGACACCCCTCAAGAAACAAGCTTTGGAAAACAAGCAATTTCTCCATTATCCACAATGTTTTCTTCTTCAAAAGATGAAAGAAATATTTATTTACTGAAATCTTTCCTGCGCAACATCTTTTAATTTGGACAGGTCTTAAATTCTGTCATCTGGTTAAGGGTTAAGAAATGAAGTGTCTTAAGATGCCCACTGGGTTTTCATTTTAGGGATACATGTACTCCCTAGGCTTGCAAATGAGGGTACAAAGAAAAAGTTGGGGGTACAGTGTACCCTTTGCTCTCAGAGTTAAAGGTACACCATATTATTAAACATGTTGTCATCTTTCAAGCAATTCCAGGGTATTGGATCAACCTTTGTCATGCTGAACAAGGAATAATCCTGCTTTAGCAGAAGGCAGAAGGCATAGACAAAATAATATGTATATGCAGAGTCTGATGTTAGTCCGTATCACCTTTTTTTAAGCCAGAATTGGTCATGAGATCAATTTTATTCTTGCGTCAATGAAATCGCCAATGGCAAAAAATTGGGGCCACTTGGTGCCAATTGGAGACAAAAGTGAAGCCAGTATGAACAAGTGGACCATGATGGTCCTAGATCGCTCACCTAAACTCTAGAGACAAATAACAATAATCAGTTTCATGAAGATTGAGGCAAAACTGTGACTTCTATATTGTAAACAAAGAAATTGTCATTATGGCCCCTTTTCCTGTGTTATCCTATAGAACCTTCCAATAATCTATAAAAAATCATCTTTATGACCTAACAAGTACCCTGACCAAGTTAAATGACAATTGAGCCAAAATGATGATTATTCTGGACTAGTTTCATGAAGATTGAGCCTAAATTGTGGCCTCTAGACTGTAAACAAAGAGATTGTTAAAAAAAACTGTTATTAAGGCGCTTTTTCCTGTGTTTTCTGATAGAACCTTTCCATAATCAATGGGGTTCATCCTTATGACCTAACAATTATTCTGACCAAGTTTCATGAAGATTGAGCCTAAATTGTGGCCTCTAGAGTGTAAACAAAGATATTGTCATTAAGGCCCCTTTTCCTGTGTTTTCCAATAGAATCC